>OV049924.1:318592765-319792765 GCA_920104205.1 Eupeodes latifasciatus
TGTAAGTTTTTTTTTTAACCTGAAAAGTAAAACCCCACCAAAAATGTCAGACTTAATTAAATTGGCGTCCCGAATATCTCTACAAAAAATAACTTAAACTTCAATTATTGACCTTTCAGAGTTCTTTGACTGACAATTTGATTTATTTTAAGAAAATAATATTTTCAAAGGCGATATTCTCAGTGCCAGCTTTTTCTTGGTCATTAAATTCTGATTTTTGTCACTTATTTTGTTGCAGGTTTAGAATTGCATTTTGTTTGCAATTTATGTTTGAAAAATTAAAAAAAAAATTAATGCTCAAAATATAAAAGGAGCTTAGTAAAAAATAATAAGGAATTAAAGTTGAAAATCTAATACACTGGTGGCAAGTTTTTCTACTCAACTTCAAAATCACGAAAGGTTTTTAAGATACTACCTACCCTTTAAAATTAGAAAAACCATTCATATTCTGTTTTCTGCATAAATTTCGTTATGATTTTTTGAAAATCCTTAATACATATCTTCATTATTCAGTTTATATATTTTATGTATGTACTTATATCAATTTTGTTTGAAAGATCCTCATCATTTTTTAGTCTTAATGGCTTTGTCATGAACCTTAAAGAAACTTTGAAATATTTATGCTGAAATGGTTTTATAAAGAAGAAAGCAAAACAATCCGAAAATACTTTTTTCCAATTAGGATTTAGTTAAGATATTTAATTTTAGAGTAAAGTTTGTACTTGTTTATTTTTTGCTAATATATCTAAATATCTTCTTCGTCGTAAATACAATAATTTATTATATTTTTAGGAATTATATTTGGATCGTAACAGCTTGGCTGATATTCCATCGAACTCTCTAAATGGACCAACAGACCTTAAAGTCTTATCACTACGGCATAATTATATTGGTAAACTAGATTTATGAAACATTTCCTTTAAATTCTCCTTGAACTTAAATATAATTTCACTTTTAGCTGCAATCCACTATGAATCGTTTATATCCCAACCAAGTTTAGAAATTATTGATTTGCGATATAATTCTATAAACTCTATCGAAGGTCTAACATTTCAAGGATTAACAAAAATTCAAGAAATACGTCTTGGCGGAAATCGGATTACAAGTCTGAATAGTGATGTCTTTGAAGCCATACCAACTTTACAGAAGTTAGATTTGTCTGAGAATTTCATTTCTCAATTTCCATCGATAGCTCTTGATAGTGTTGGTGATTTGAAATCGTTGAACTTGTCTTCGAACATGTTACAGGTTTGAATGAAAAATATTCAATGAAAATACATATTTTTTAACATACAAATGTTTGCTTTTACAGCGACTGGATTTCACACACCTTCAAGTCGTAAAAGGCCTTGAAACACTGGACCTAAGTCGAAACGGAATAGCGACTATTCCACCAGGAACATTCAGAGAACTTTCTGCTTTAAAGTATCTCGACCTTAGTTTGAATTCTCTACGAACGGTGAATAACAGATTAAACTTATTCTGAAACAGTATTAATTAATATTAATATTTTTTTTTCTTTCATCAGATCGAAGATGATGCCTTAGAAGGTCTCGACAGTCTGCAAACACTTGTTATCAAGGACAACAATATACTTCTCATCCCAGGCAGTGCATTAGGTAGACTCCCTAAACTATCATCTCTTCACTTGGACTTCAACCGTGTTGCGGCTCTTTCTTCGGAAATTCTCGGCTCAATTCAACCCGAAGCCATTACGTCTATGACACTGTCAAGAAATGTCATCCGAGAACTTCCTCCTGGCAGTTTCCAAATGTTTGCCAATCTACGTTTGCTTGATTTATCAGGAAACTCTTTGGCCATAGTAGGTGCTGATATCTTCATGGGCCTTGAGACTTCCCTCCATGAACTTCGTCTTTCTCAGAACAGAATTACAGGCCTAGGAAACATTCCTCTGGCTTTGACAGAACTTCGAATTCTTGACTTGAGTGGAAATAATCTTGCTGACATTCCACGAAATGCTTTACAAGGGCTGGAAAACCTCCAGGTCCTGAATATGAGTGGCAACCCTCATCTGTCGCCAATTCCTCCTACTCTCATTAAGCCCTTGAGCAAGCTGCAAATAGTAGATTTTAGTCGGTGCTCAGTTAAACAGCTTTCTGGAGATCTGTTCGCAACACTCCAGGACCTAAAACAGATTCACCTGCAGGAGAACAGCATTCAGGAAATCAACGATGGCACTTTTGTAGACCTATGGAATATTACGTCGATTGATCTTTCGAACAACCATATTTCATCTATTAGACCTGGAGCTTTCGCCAATGTCATGAATATCAAACGCTTAAATCTTAAGGGCAATCAATTGAGTGCATTTAAAGGCGAATTCTTCAACACTGGAACGGGAATGGAAGAACTTGACATATCAGACAACCATCTGAGCTATCTTTTCCCGTCATCCTTCCGAATTCATCCTAGGCTCAAGAAGATTATGGCTTCGAATAACAAATTCAGTTTCTTCCCAGCAGAACTTATATCAACTTTACAATACTTGGAACATATTGACCTCTCTATGAACCAATTGAAGAGTATTGAAGAACTCGACTTCGCCCGTTTGCCAAGATTGAGATCTCTCCTGGTAGCTGATAACAACCTTGACTCGCTCAGTGAGATGGCTTTCCATAATTCAACTCAGCTGCAGGTTCTGAATTTGGCTAATAATAAGCTTGATCGAATAGGAGAACGAACTTTTGAAGGCCTCGTCCGTCTGGAACTTCTGGATCTCCAAGGAAACCAACTTGTAGAACTGCCTGACACGATATTCGAGCGAAATAAGCTTCAAATGCTAGAGAACATTAATCTTGCCTACAACAAGTTTGACTATGCTCCCTTAAACGCCTTGCAGAGGCAATACTTCTTTGTTAGTTCCGTTGATCTGAGTCACAATAAAATTCGAGCTATTCCAGCAGATGACAGCATCATGGTTAATATAAAAATGTTGGATCTGTCCTATAATCCTTTGTCAGAAGGAGCTGTGAAAAATATCCTCAACGAACCAAAAACCGTTCGAGAACTTAATTTGGCCGCAACAGGAATTCAGCACATCGATGCTTTGGAAACTCCATTCCTCCAGTATTTGAATCTTTCCCATAATAGCCTGCGGGAGATTAATGAAAATGCCTTTGAGCGTACGACACTTCTGGAGACTCTTGACTTATCGGGAAATCAACTTGAAGACCTAAGCAAACTGTCAAAGGCTTGGCCAAAGGTATCAATGCTACAAACTTTGATCTTGTCGAACAATAGTTTTGAGCTCATATCTCAGGGCGATTTTGAGCACCTTGAGATGCTGAAGTCTCTTTCCATCTCCGATCTGGAGAAATGTACGAAGATTGAAAAGAACGCCTTTAAAGACATCCCCAATCTGGCTCAGTTAGAGGCCTATAACCTACCACTCCTTGGCTATCTTGATATGCAGGGAATTCTAGAGGTCTTACCGGGCTTGGAGAAAATAGAGCTTGAAGTAAAAGATCCAACTATTGGAATCGATCAAATTCAACCAGCTAAACATCCTCGATTGAAGTGCATCGGCCTGAGAGGAGAGCGTTTGAAGACGATTTCTTCGGGAAGTCTAGCTGGTTTGAAGAGCAGTGACCTTACCATAAAGTTGCAGAATACATCACTTTCGGCACTTCCTCCTGCACTACTCTTCCCAGTGCCACGGTCTTCACATTTGACACTAGACATAGAGGGCTCGATGGTGACAGTTTTATCACCTCAATTCCTGAACGCCTTGGAAGACCGCAGATCAAGTCTTGAACTCAAGGGGCTTAACTCAAATCCAATTCACTGTGATTGTAATGCCAGAGCTCTGAGGAGGTGGCTTCCAAGTTCACATATGTCTGATGTTGAGTGTGCCTCACCGGAGTACCTCAAGGGGAAGAAGCTAATCGAGGTTGGAGATGACGAGTTGACTTGTGACCCACGCCGAATGACGACAACTACTCAGCGAGCAACAAGCTCCTCGAAGTCAGCCTCCAAGTTCTACACACGGTCTACAACCCAAGAGCCCATGATAATCTGGTCTCTTGAACCCACTCAGCCCCCGATGAAAATCAAGACCAAAATGCCAAACATGAAGCAGCCCATCATGAACAACGATGACACCTTGATCATTGGCATCGTTGGCGGAGTGGTGGCCTTCATAGCCATTCTGATTATCATAATCTGTATAGTTCGACTGAGAATGACAAGCGCGGAATATCATAATGGCCCGGTTATGGGCATGCCTCCGATGCAAATGGGTCCGGGAAGTGTTCAAGTCAGTTACAAAGGTGCTCCAGCCACTGCTTTGTATGCTGTGCCCCCGTATGCCGCACAAAACTATGCAACTCTACCGCACAAAGCAATGCATCATTCCCAACAAAATCTTACGCAAAGACAGCCAACTTATTCCACAATGGGTAGAATGACCTATTTCGGGAATGGTCAACAACAGCAGCAACAACAACAACAGCAACAGCAGCAGCATCAAAACGGTCATTCCACAAATCATCACCAGCCGTACATAATTTATCCGGATGAAAAGGCTTATAGGTAGTTTTTGCGAGTGGAACATAAACTTTGTGTGTCTTGCTTTAAGTCAGTTGCGTAACATTTACGTGACGTTTATTTATAAAATTAATGTTTATTATGAAATTAAATATAAGATTTTTTTAAATGAAGGATTAACGTTTATAATCAAAAAAACTAAGTAATTGTTGTTAAAAAAATGAAAAAAAAAAAAAAAAAAACATTGACAAATTTTCTTTTAAGAATTAGGTTAAATTAATTTTGTAAATAGAAATAATTTAATTTGTATTTAGAAGAAAATAAAAAAATTAAATAAAAAATCATGCTATAGAATAATTAATTTAAAAATGCAATAATAATAAATTATTTGTGGGTCATTAGTAAAAAAATCATTAAAAAATAAATTCATTTGTTTTGCAGACTTAGAACTTATAAATACAAAAATATTATGTTTAGATATTATAAAATTAAATACAAATTTTAAAGTTATGTTTAAGAATAAAATTTGATTTGTTTTCTTCAAAACATTGAAAAATGGTTGCAATACCACAAACACTCAAATATTTTCTCTGGAGTGTTTTTTTTTCAATCCTATAACTTTTTTTATTCAATAACAAATTAAGTGCAATGGAATAATCAAATTAATTGGAGAGGAAGAGTGAGAGACTCCACCTGTACTTTTGTTAAATACTGGTGCTACAGTCCTAAAAGACTTTGATAAACGAAAATCTGCTAGAAATTATCTCATGAAATATCTCGAAGACCAAAAGCTTCTTATTAACCAAGTGAAATATGGCCAAATTTTATGAATTGGAATTATTTTACTTTTGTAAAATTTAATAAAGCCGATTTAAAACAGTTGGTCCTATTACACTTAAACAAAGTGAAATAATGCAGAATTGGTAAAAAGTGGTCTTATTTCTCAAAATAATTTTTGCCTTGTTTCAGTTCGTCAAATTTTAATACGACCAGTTGCTGAAAAGTAGCCTATTTCACTTTTGTATAGTGCAATAAGACAAATTTTTGATTCATATATTTCACTTGGCCAAATTTGGCGGCACCATAGATAAACTGATTTAAATCGCCCAACTCCCAAAAATGCGTTTCACAAATTCCCGAATCACATAATCTTACCCACTGTTACGATATTAAATCAACAGCACTGTGTACCTATATATTTTCTTTTCCATAACAATGGTGACACTAAGTTATAAGAATCAACGAGAACGAAGTTTCCTACTATAATTACTTGAATATTTAATATAAAGAAGACCGGTCTGATTCATTTATGTGTGATATTCGAAGTTCTGCATGGAAATTTGCTATTCGAAAAACAAGTAAAAAACATTTATATTCCGAAAATGATTCAGTTCTTTTAAAACTTGCTTGAGGTAAGAATGTAGAAGAAATTAAATGAATTTTTAAATACAGAAAAGTTTCCGACATGTGCCAGCCAATGTAAGCAATTTTTAATGTGTCCCGTTCTGTCTGTAGCAGGAACACATCCGTTCACGTAGCTCCGTTACTCCACTTAAAACGAACGTAAACGTTAAAATAAAATTTTGACAAGAGTCCAAAACTATTTTGACCAAAATCCCATAATTTTAAAAAATAGTTCGTAAACCTATTGAAAATTATCAATCATATCTCTCTTAAGATGGAAAAGTCCTTAACCCCAGTACTCTACCCTAATTTCTCGCATTATACATTTTGTCTTCAATGATTAATTTAATACCTATCAAGAAAAAATAACAAGAACATCCCAAACATTTCAGTATTTGTACCCCCAACCACCTCTTGTGGAACGATTACATACGCGATGCAGCCAAAAATTTGCACACGATGTTTGGATTTTCTAAGGCGATACAAGAAGTTTTTCTCCCCATTTCATCTGACTTTTTCTATAAAACTTATGTATGCCCAAATTTCCCAACTTTGAGCTATTGCTTCAGTCATTTCCTGAAGCATTTGGACCAGTATTCAAGAAATAGCGTCATTTTTAACGTTATTTTAAATTATTGCTCCTTAGTAAAATAGATAGTTGCATACCTCATCTTAAAAATTTAAATTGCTTCCGAGCTTTTTCAATGCATGATGGTTAGTGCGTTGGACTGTCATGCTAGAGGCCTTGGGTTCGATACCTGGGCTGTCCCATCTAAAGTTTTTTTTTGTCACGGGTACTGCCTCTTGCGGGAATTGACAAATTCTCCAATAGTAATTCTTCTCATGAAAAGTGCTTTCTCAAATTAGCCGTTCGGATTCGGCTTAAAACTGTTGCACCCATCCATCCTTGAAACATTACTCTCACACAGAAATGGTTGAGAGTTGTAAGTCACTAAGACGTAGTTTTCAACGGACTGTTGCGCCACCTAATTTTTTTTTTATTATTCTTATAAAGGGAAAAGTGAAAGGAACGTTTCCGGAACAGAACATACATTTTGTAAAAACAATTTTACTAAAGGGTGGTTAACCCTACCTAAACGTCAAGTTTTTTTCTGCATTTCAATTGACATTTCTCAGTTTTAGACCAATTCAATTACACCATGGAAAGATTCATAATCGAGCAACGCGTTAAAGTTATTTAGTTATTCAAATTTGAGAAAGCCTGGTATGTAGAAGATATGAAAAGACCAGCCCATGCTCGTACTGCTCGTTCTGCAGAAAATATTGCTTCTGTAAGTGACAGTGTGGCTGAAGAGTCGTCCAAGAACAATAGCCTCTTGAACATTACCTCGATAAGCAGCAACAATTCAAGAGCTCAAGGATTAGATATTTTGGCACATTAACGGCAATGAACATCAATTTTGGCTCAGTGTAATTGAAAATTTGAAATATCGCACAGAGGTGTGCCGCTGAGATCGTGGCGGCCATTTGGCCAATATTTTGTTTCACACATAATTGAACCATACCAATATTATCATAATAAAAAGAAATGACAATAACTTCCTTAATAATTTGTGTTTTATTGAAAATCAACATCGGTCATTAAAATGTTACTACCCTTTATTTATATACTTATTACTTAACGATGGAGATACATCCGTACAAGATGATTTGACAAAGCAGACTAGAAAAACAGGTGATTTGACAGATATTGCTTTAACAATATGGCCGCTGTTAAGCATCAATTTTCGGAAGTCTGTATTGAGGACCCTTTAAAATCTACTTTAAATGATTTACTGCGCTGCATAAGCGATAAGAAAAGTAAACAAATTAGGTATTCAATAGTCAGGACCTAAAGTTCAGCTGTCAGTTTACATTAAATTACTCAAACTCCCCTTATTATTAAATCTTAAAGAGACTTATCAAAAATATTCAAACATAAATGGCTCTTGAACCAAATGAAAACAAAAATAAAACATTCACTCGAAAGCAATCAAAATATCAAATAAGCGATATCCTTTTCTTTGATTTTCTTTTAAACTTTATCTTTTCCCTTAAGGAAGGTCATTTCGTAAAATTAAGAAGAAAAAATGTGACCTAATAAAAAATGTTTAAAGAAAAAAGGTTGAATAACTCGGTGATGAGTTTATGATTGGTCCTTTGGATCCACTTGCTTTGACCATTCAACTGTGAAATATCACTGAGTTTTCCTGCAAAAAAATGAGATGATTGCATTCCAGGTTTATAGTATCCACATCACTTAACTAGGGCCTTATCATCTTTCAGAGAGATAAGGATAAGTAGGTACCTACCTGAGTCTGAGTCATGACGGGTGACAACACAAAAGAAGACACTTCGCTCTATGTACATTATAGCCTTTGTTAAATTTAAAATAAAATTTAATTTACTTTCGTCTAAAGAATATTCAATTCATCTGAAGATTATTGAAGTACTATCCCATTTCCTGTTTAAAACAGCTTTTCCAGGTACCGACCTCAAGAAAAAAAAGGCAGCACGAGGGTTTCAAAGTGCTGTTCTTGCATTATTCTTTTCCGCCGGAAGTAAGTGATCGCTCTGCCCTCTTCATTCTTATACTTTTCCATTTTCCTTATTACAATATTAGCTGAACGATAAAGAAAGCACAAAAATTGTAAGACGTTCATTGCTTGCTTAGCGGAATGACGCTGGGGAAACAAATTCCGTTGAGGGTTAATAAATTGTCGCCTCGTTTTTCAAATGGCGCTATGAAAGAAAATGATAGTTTTAAAAAGTACTCGTATATAAAAACGAATATTTACCGGCAGCATCCTTACGCTGATGTTCTTGCCGACCGATGAGGACGTGGACAATGACTGCACCACTTCATGTGAGTCCTTGAAAGAGGAAACTAGCCATAAAGTGAAAATTTTCCTCCCCATTTGACTGGCGATCTAAACCCTAAACAAAGAACAAAAAAAGGACAGGACGAACAAGGATGAGCGCACGAGTTGGAAAAACAACCGGTGTATGTGGGGGAGAGACTGTGTATTCCAGAAATGCGAGGTCAAACAAAAGAAGGAACTAACAAACGGAACTTCAATGAAGAAGAGTAGGGCGAAAAGTACCTACCCATTAAACCCCCTACAACAATACCCCCATGATAGGAACGAACTTTTAATGCACCCTAGTGGCAGAGAATCAAACGAAGTGTGAAAATCGAAATTTGTAGGCCAAGAGTCCTCCCATGGCTCAGTGGACACATTGTGGGGATTTCGTTTCGTTTCTTTTTTCCCTTTTCTTTTTTTGAAAGTCACTGAAAGTGTGTTTGGAATTTTCTAATGCTTTTTTTGATCCTCCTTTTCTTGTGGCAACAAGACTCATTGTACGAGGTTGAACGAAATTGTTAAATAGTTTAAAAAATGATTATGGAAATGGGTGGAACAAGGATTGGTATTGCCAAACAATGTTGGCTGCTTTAATAAAAAGTTTTTGGTACAAAATGTTTCCGACAAAAGTTGGGAATTATAACCGAGAGTACAAATTTTGGACTTTAAATGATGTCTACCTGATGAGGAGAAGTTCTTGAATTACCACCTTATTCTATTATTTCTATTATTTGGAAAAATAACGCTTTTTCCTGCAAAATTCATTCGATACCTAAAAGTTATTAATATTTTTAACTTCCGAAAAGAAGTTATTGTAATCGATCCGTTTTGTCGAATTGAATATTTTGACTTTTCTCGACGTTTCAAGGTCCCTAGATTCGAAATAAAAGATTTTTAGAGAGATGTATGTGCGTGCTTGTGTCCGTACGTTCGCGAAGTTTTATGAATATGAATATGAATATGAATATGAATATGAATATGAATATGAATATGAATATGAATATGAATATGAATATGAATATGAATATGAATATGAATATGAATATGAATATGAATATGAATATGAATATGAATATGAATATGAATATGAATATGAATATGAATATGAATATGAATATGAATATGAATATGAATATGAATATGAATATGAATATGAATATGAATATGAATATGAATATGAATATGAATATGAATATGAATATGAATATGAATATGAATATGAATATGAATATGAATATGAATATGAATATGAATATGAATATGAATATGAATATGAATATGAATATGAATATGAATATGAATATGAATATGATATGAATATGAATATGAATATGAATATGAATATGAATATGAATATGAATATGAATATGAATATGAATATGAATATGAATATGAATATGAATATGAATATGAATATGAATATGAATATGAATATGAATATGAATATGAATATGAATATGAATATGAATATGAATATGAATATGAATATGAATATGAATATGAATATGAATATGAATATGAATATGAATATGAATATGAATATGAATATGAATATGAATATGAATATGAATATGAATATGAATATGAATATGAATATGAATATGAATATGAATATGAATATGAATATGAATATGAATATGAATATGAATATGAATATGAATATGAATATGAATATGAATATGAATATGAATATGAATATGAATATGAATATGAATATGAATATGAATATGAATATGAATATGAATATGAATATGAATATGAATATGAATATGAATATGAATATGAATATGAATATGAATATGAATATGAATATGAATATGAATATGAATATGAATATGAATATGAATATGAATATGAATATGAATATGAATATGAATATGAATATGAATATGAATATGAATATGAATATGAATATGAATATGAATATGAATATGAATATGAATATGAATATGAATATGAATATGAATATGAATATGAATATGAATATGAATATGAATATGAATATGAATATGAATATGAATATGAATATGAATATGAATATGAATATGAATATGAATATGAATATGAATATGAATATGAATATGAATATGAATATGAATATGAATATGAATATGAATATGAATATGAATATGAATATGAATATGAATATGAATATGAATATGAATATGAATATGAATATGAATATGAATATGAATATGAATATGAATATGAATATGAATATTATATGAATATGAATATGAATATGAATATGAATATGAATATGAATATGAATATGAATATGAATATGAATATGAATATGAATATGAATATGAATATGAATATGAATATGAATATGAATATGAATATGAATATGAATATGAATATGAATATGAATATGAATATGAATATGAATATGAATATGAATATGAATATGAATATGAATATGAATATGAATATGAATATGAATATGAATATGAATATGAATATGAATATGAATATGAATATGAATATGAATATGAATATGAATATGAATATGAATATGAATATGAATATGAATATGAATATGAATATGAATATGAATATGAATATGAATATGAATATGAATATGAATATGAATATGAATATGAATATGAATATGAATATGAATATGAATATGAATATGAATATGAATATGAATATGAATATGAATATGAATATGAATATGAATATGAATATGAATATGAATATGAATATGAATATGAATATGAATATGAATATGAATATGAATATGAATATGAATATGAATATGAATATGAATATGAATATGAATATGAATATGAATATGAATATGAATATGAATATGAATATGAATATGAATATGAATATGAATATGAATATGAATATGAATATGAATATGAATATGAATATGAATATGAATATGAATATGAATATGAATATGAATATGAATATGAATATGAATATGAATATGAATATGAATATGAATATGAATATGAATATGAATATGAATATGAATATGAATATGAATATGAATATGAATATGAATATGAATATGAATATGAATATGAATATGAATATGAATATGAATATGAATATGAATATGAATATGAATATGAATATGAATATGAATATGAATATGAATATGAATATGAATATGAATATGAATATGAATATGAATATGAATATGAATATGAATATGAATATGAATATGAATATGAATATGAATATGAATATGAATATGAATATGAATATGAATATGAATATGAATATGAATATGAATATGAATATGAATATGAATATGAATATGAATATGAATATGAATATGAATATGAATATGAATATGAATATGAATATGAATATGAATATGAATATGAATATGAATATGAATATGAATATGAATATGAATATGAATATGAATATGAATATGAATATGAATATGAATATGAATATGAATATGAATATGAATATGAATATGAATATGAATATGAATATGAATATGAATATGAATATGAATATGAATATGAATATGAATATGAATATGAATATGAATATGAATATGAATATGAATATGAATATGAATATGAATATGAATATGAATATGAATATGAATATGAATATGAATATGAATATGAATATGAATATGAATATGAATATGAATATGAATATGAATATGAATATGAATATGAATATGAATATGAATATGAATATGAATATGAATATGAATATGAATATGAATATGAATATGAATATGAATATGAATATGAATATGAATATGAATATGAATATGAATATGAATATGAATATGAATATGAATATGAATATGAATATGAATATGAATATGAATATGAATATGAATATGAATATGAATATGAATATGAATATGAATATGAATATGAATATGAATATGAATATGAATATGAATATGAATATGAATATGAATATGAATATGAATATGAATATGAATATGAATATGAATATGAATATGAATATGAATATGAATATGAATATGAATATGAATATGAATATGAATATGAATATGAATATGAATATGAATATGAATATGAATATGAATATGAATATGAATATGAATATGAATATGAATATGAATATGAATATGAATATGAATATGAATATGAATATGAATATGAATATGAATATGAATATGTATATGAATATGAATATGAATATGAATATGAATATGAATATGAATATGAATATGAATATGAATATGAATATGAATATGAATATGAATATGAATATGAATATGAATATGAATATGAATATGAATATGAATATGAATATGAATATTGAATATGAATATGAATATGAATATGAATATGAATATGAATATGAATATGAATATGAATATGAATATGAATATGAATATGAATATGAATATGAATATGAATATGAATATGAATATGAATATGAATATGAATATGAATATGAATATGAATATGAATATGAATATGAATATGAATATGAATATGAATATGAATATGAATATGAATATGAATATGAATATGAATATGAATATGAATATGAATATGAATATGATATGAATATGAATATGAATATGAATATGAATATGAATATGAATATGAATATGAATATGAATATGAATATGAATATGAATATGATATGAATATGAATATGAATATGAATATGAATATGAATATGAATATGAATATGAATATGAATATGAATATGAATATGAATATGAATATGAATATGAATATGAATATGAATATGAATATGAATATGAATATGAATATGAATATGAATATGAATATGAATATGAATATGAATATGAATATGAATATGAATATGAATATGAATATGAATATGAATATGAATATGAATATGAATATGAATATGAATATGAATATGAATATGAATATGAATATGAATATGAATATGAATATGAATATGATATGAATATGAATATGAATATGAATATGAATATGAATATGAATATGAATATGAATATGAATATGAATATGAATATGAATATGAATATGAATATGAATATGAATATGAATATGAATATGAATATGAATATGAATATGAATATGAATATGAATATGAATATGAATATGAATATGAATATGAATATGAATATGAATATGAATATGAATATGAATATGAATATGAATATGAATATGAATATGAATATGAATATGAATATGAATATGAATATGAATATGAATATGAATATGAATATGAATATGAATATGAATATGAATATGAATATGAATATGAATATGAATATGAATATGAATATGAATATGAATATGAATATGAATATGAATATGATGATATGAATATGAATATGAATATGAATATGAATATGAATATGAATATGAATATGAATATGAATATGAATATGAATATGAATATGAATATGAATATGAATATGAATATGAATATGAATATGAATATGAATATGAATATGAATATGAATATATGAATATGAATATGAATATGAATATGAATATGAAATATGAATTGAATATGAATATGAATATGAATATGAATATGAATATGAATATGAATATGAATATGATATGAATATGAATATGAATATGATATGAATATGAATATGAATATGAATATGAATATGAATATGAATATGAATATGAATATGAATATGAATATGAATATGAATATGAATATGAATATGAATATGAATATGAATATGAATATGAATATGAATATGAATATGAATATGAATATGAATATGAATATGAATATGAATATGAATATGAATATGAATATGAATATGAATATGAATATGAATATGAATATGAATATGAATATAGAATGATGATATGATATGAAGGAATATGAATATGATGAATATGAATATGAATATGAATATGAATATGAATATGAATATGAATATAATGAATATATAGAATATGAATATGATTATGAATATGAATATGAATATGAATATGAATATGAATATGAATATGAATATGAATATGAATATGAATATGAATATGAATATGAATATGAATATGAATATATTGAATATGAATATGAATATGAATATGAATATGATATGAATATGAATATGAATATGAATATGAATATGAATATGAATATGAATATGAATATATGAATATGAATATGAATATGAATATGAATATGAATATGATATGAATATGAATATGAATATGAATATGAATATGAATATGAATGAATAGATATGAATATGGAATATGAATATGAATATGAATATGAATATGAATATGAATATGAATATGAATATGAATATGAATATGAATATGAATATGAATATGAATATGAATATGAATATGAATATGAATATGAATATGATATGAATTGAATATGAATATGAATATGAATATGAATATGAATATGAATATGAATATGAATATGAATATGAATATGAATATGAATATGAATATGAATATGAATATGAATATGAATATGAATATGAATATGAATATGAATATGAATATGAATATGAATATGAATATGAATATGAATATGAATATGAATATGAATATGAATATGAATATGAATATGAATATGAATATGAATATGAATATGAATATGAATATGAATATGAATATGAATATGAATATGAATATGAATAACCAAAATGTAGCTATACTAACACACAGTCAGGCAGCTATTAAAGCCATTGATTCAGCTTTATCATCCTCTAAACTGGTCCAGCAATGTAAAGAGGCCCTAAAGGAACTGGATATGAGCGTCACTCTTATCTGGATACCGGGCCATAGGGGCCATGAGGGTAATGAGAAGGCAGATGAGCTAGCCAGGCAAGGATCAGCCCTTCACAACTCTCTGGCAGTGAGAGTATATGCTCCTCTAGGAGTTGTGAAGGGCAATATCCTGACCAAATACACATCAGAAGCAAATCATAGGTGGAGGAGTTTAACGAGTTGCGTTATATCCAGGAAAATCTGGCCCGCCTATAACAAACCAAAATCAATCAATTTAATTTCCAAACCAAGGCATGACATAGCCAGGATTGTCGCTACCTGCACAGGGCATTGGCCTGTAGGGGAGCATGCGGCAAAATTGGGTATACCACATAACTCTTTCTGCCGTAGCTGTGAGAACCAGGATGAAAAAGAAACAGTCCCACACTTTCTATGCCATTGTCCGGCCCTGGCCAGGAAAAGAGCACTCCACTTGGGTAAGGAATTCTTCAACGGTATTGAGGAACTCTCAGAATTCAAGATCAAAGATTTGATCTCATACCTAAATAGCACAAAGTGGCTTTAATCCCCTCCCCCCTTATTTCTCCATCACTAAATGGTACTATGAGATAATAGGCCGAAGGGTAGGAGAATAAAACTACATTTTATATTTTACATAGAACTGCACGTGCGGAACGTGCACCACCAATAGCCCATTTTCAAATCCATTCAGAATCTCACGAGGTATGGTATCAAAACGGCGCACTCAGCGCTATTTGTGTCCTGCGCGAAGCAGGACAGCCATTTCTACCTACCTACCTACCATGAATATGAATATGAATATGAATATGAATATGAATATGAATATGAATATGAATATGAATATGAATATGAATATGAATATGAATATGAATATGAATATGAATATGAATATGAATATGAATATGAATATGAATATGAATATGAATATGAATATGAATATGAATATGAATATGAATATGAATATGAATATGAATATGAATATGAATATGAATATGAATATGAATATGAATATGAATATGAATATGAATATGAATATGAATATGAATATGAATATGAATATGAATATGAATATGAATATGAATATGAATATGAATATGAATATGAATATGAATATGAATATGAATATGAATATGAATATGAATATGAATATGAATATGAATATGAATATGAATATGAATATGAATATGAATATGAATATGAATATGAATATGAATATGAATATGAATATGAATATGAATATGAATATGAATATGAATATGAATATGAATATGAATATGAATATGAATATGAATATGAATATGAATATGAATATGAATATGAATATGAATATGAATATGAATATGAATATGAATATGAATATGAATATGAATATGAATATGAATATGAATATGAATATGAATATGAATATGAATATGAATATGAATATGAATATGAATATGAATATGAATATGAATATGAATATGAATATGAATATGAATATGAATATGAATATGAATATGAATATGAATATGAATATGAATATGAATATGAATATGAATATGAATATGAATATGAATATGAATATGAATATGAATATGAATATGAATATGAATATGAATATGAATATGAATATGAATATGAATATGAATATGAATATGAATATGAATATGAATATGAATATGAATATGAATATGAATATGAATATGAATATGAATATGAATATGAATATGAATATGAATATGAATATGAATATGAATATGAATATGAATATGAATATGAATATGAATATGAATATGAATATGAATATGAATATGAATATGAATATGAATATGAATATGAATATGAATATGAATATGAATATGAATATGAATATGAATATGAATATGAATATGAATATGAATATGAATATGAATATGAATATGAATATGAATATGAATATGAATATGAATATGAATATGAATATGAATATGAATATGAATATGAATATGAATATGAATATGAATATGAATATGAATATGAATATGAATATGAATATGAATATGAATATGAATATGAATATGAATATGAATATGAATATGAATATGAATATGAATATGAATATGAATATGAATATGAATATGAATATGAATATGAATATGAATATGAATATGAATATGAATATGAATATGAATATGAATATGAATATGAATATGAATATGAATATGAATATGAATATGAATATGAATATGAATATGAATATGAATATGAATATGAATATGAATATGAATATGAATATGAATATGAATATGAATATGAATATGAATATGAATATGAATATGAATATGAATATGAATATGAATATGAATATGAATATGAATATGAATATGAATATGAATATGAATATGAATATGAATATGAATATGAATATGAATATGAATATGATTAGGTGGATTAAAATTTTAGAATTTTCCGAAGGACATTTGACATACCAGTCAAATTAAGTTTCACCTGCTCTTTAATATTATAAGCTTAGGTATTCTTAGTTAATGATGATGGTATTCGTCAGATTTAAAAGGCAAGCTGTATAATCCGAACTTCACCTTGACTACGCATCTATGCTATCCCTATTATCTGTATTGTTTCAATACAAATTTAATAACGTTCTTTTTCCCATCCATATACGTTTGAAAACAAAAACAAATGCAAGTCAACTCTCTAACTCAAAAAATAACGCAGCAATTCTTTCTTGTTATCAAGTCGCCCTGGAAAAGAACTTCTAAGAAACGTCTAACAATTATTATTTTAACTTCCATTTCAGAAAGTATAAAACATACAAAAAAAAAAAAGAAATAATAATAAAATAAAAATGCCAACGCACATATAGAAGTAGAAAAACTTTGCAGAACAATCAGAAGAGTTGTCATGAGATTCAAACCTTGCGAGAGCTCACTGATGCTGCAGGAACTTTTTAATTAAATAAAATTTTCCGCTAGCAAGGGAACAAGCCCATAATCTTAACTTTCCTCCCTTTTTCGTAGAAGCTGCTGCTACTGCTGTTGCTGGCTTGCTGCTTGCTACGCTAACCCTTAAGAAGAAAAACAGAAAAGATTTCCAGTTTCCACATCACAATACCAGTTCAAATACACATTCAGAAAAGTTTTTACAAGAATTATTCTTAACTTGGACTTTTTAAAACGCCGGCAAGCTGAAATTATTGAATTCAAGATTGTTGTGCATTTTTGATTCCGCATTCGCATTCGCATCAGGTCCGAACTTTTGCCCCAGAATCATGGCTTGTTGTGAATGGTTGGGTGGTACACAATGCATGCACTGAGCACCGAAAGCATTTACAAGGCAACACCCAGTCAGCCCAACTTGTCCAAAAGTAACTCCTTCCAATACGTGACCTGAAATGTTAAGGACCCTTCGATTAATTTCTCCTCAAAACTTTGATTTATGATTGAACCTTTTTTTCTCCTGCTCTCTCTTCCTATTGATGCTAAGCCCCATTTTCCCCATATAGGAAAACAACACTCTCCAACCCATCAAAAGATGAGCAGCAGTTGTATATGAACACCCTGTATGCAACTTTAGGGAATCGGGATGGCTAAACCCCACTCTGCCAATGGCACACTAAAGTGTTTTGTGCAAAGATTAATTGCTTTCGAATTGTTTAGTGTCTCATATACCGAACCGATATACCGTTGGAGTAGTATCGCCATCACCATGGTGGCGTCTACTATCGATACCGACCAACGCTGCTCCGCAGGACTCTTCAAATCCTCAACTCAACCATCAACTTCAGCCATGAATCATTTTCAATCAGACTGTAATTAATTTTACTTTCAAACAATTTGTGGGAAGTTTTATATTTTCCAGGATGAGAGTCTGTATGGTTATGTACGGTGCATGTTATCGGAGAAATCCTCGACGGAGGAGGATTAAGGATGACGATGAGGATGAGGATGTGTGGCAACGGATGCTCGAGTGTTGCTCCGTGTTTCCGATTATATTTTGGAGTAAATACATATACTTACTCACATGTCCTGTATATAGAAGTATACGAATCCATTTTCACATCCAGAGAGGGTCCTTGGTGGAGTGTGATGTCAATCCTTTTGGTTTGCAGTTGGAATTCATCAAAGGGGATTCTTGTTGATTTGATATACTGGCACATTTATTTAGGTTAGGAAAAGTATGTTGTTACCTCAGCAAGAAGTGGTTATGTGACTCTATGTGTTGCAATTTTATATGTCACCGGTTCAGCAGTGTGTTTTTTCTTTTTTGGTGGGTATGTTAGAGTACGAGGATTTCCTGAGTAGAAAATTTTAAAAGAGCACTCTGTTGAATGAAAAACGCATTTTATGTCATGTGCTGGTGCTTGGATCTTTTAAAAATTTGTATATATACTTTACATAATCTAAGAATCAGAAAGTAGAAAAGTTGACATAATTTTTATAAACGAAAATCAGGTTGACTTGATTTACTTTTTTCTATTTTTCTCTAGCCCAACTTGAGGACTCTTGAATTTTGTGTCAATATAGGAAACGATTCTTTATTTTTGTTGAATAGATTAATTTTAACATACATACATACATTTTTTAATATAACTAGCTCAAGTTAGTAAGCTTCTATTGAATATTATGTAGGAGCAAATCTACATTATATTCTTGAAATTCTAAGTACCTCTTATCGTAGACTTGTTTAAATAGGCAATCCTGACGTTCAAAATAAGTTTTAACATTCTGCAACTTCTGAACTTACAGAATTGCGTAAATGGAGTGCATATAGAACGTTTCTTAAAACAGAAAACGAAGGAGAATTAACATACTATGGATTGATTAAAATAAGCTGATGTGTAGGCAAGGAGTTTATTTCAATTTTAACACAGTGAATTAGTTAAATTTAACCAAGTGACTTTTTCAATACAAAAAAGAGCAGAAATCAAATGAATCTTAAAATTTATTTTAAAATTTGTTTCATTGTCAAAATGAATTGGGTTTATAATGCCATACTTAATCGGTTGTTTTGACAATTTTTTCCCAGCGAGCTTTTATGGCCTACCAGAAATGTATCCTAAGAAGATCGTATTCTTCTTTTACCGGGCATTACCGAGGAATAACTTACTTTTTAATTAGGCTCTTTAAAAAAAACCATACTTACTTCTCATTTCGATGGAAATAAGTTAGGGATTTGTGAAAAAACACCTTTGTATGCATGTCAGAGTTCAACTTTTTATATAATATAAGTTTCATTTATTATTACATCCCATTCGCACCCCTCCATCAATATTTCTAAAAGTATTACAAAATATTAATTGCAAAATTAGATAAGAAAAGTATCTTTTATTTGTGCTTACGATACTCAGATATGTTTTGTATCTTCAACCAAAATGCTATTAGAATTGAAAATCAAAGCCAATTTAGTTTTTTGAATTAATCTAATATGTATCTATCATATTTTAATACGAATGGAAAACATTAAATTTGAAAAACATGTACTTTATTCATTTTAATAATTGTCCAAATGTCCTTTTAAAAAATAACGCTTTTTTCTGCAAAATTCATTCGAAACCTAAAACTTATTAATATTTTTAACTTCTAAAAGGAAGTTATTGTAAACCGATTTGTCGACTTAAATATCTCGGCATTTCTCGACGTTTCAAGGTCCCTAGAGTCAAAATAAAAGATTTTTAGAGAGATGTCTGTGCGTGCTTGTGTCCGTACGTTCGCAAAGTTTTTTTCGTCATAGCTCAAGAACCAGTAAATATATCGACTTCAATACATTTTGTTATACAGATAATAATGCAGAAAGGAATTTCAAAAAAATTGCATAGGTTGTTTTTTTGCCATAGCAATTTAAAAAAAAGGTGAAAATGTTGGTTAAACCAAAATATCTCACGAACCAATAACGCTAGAGACTTGAATTAAATTGTATATTATATGTTGTAACGTAATACCAAACAAATATATTTTTGAAAAAAAATCCAATTTACGGTTTTTGTATAATTCAAAAAAAATGAAAACAAAATATTTGCCCCTCGAAAACTTTACGAACAAAAAATGATTTTATCAAATTCATAATTTTTTGTATAAAAAATAAGATCCTAAAGAAACATTACTAAAAGTTGGTAAAAATGAATTTTCAACTAAAATATCTTTTCAAAAAATTGAGATATTTGCTTCAAATTATTTTTTTTTTTTTTCAAAAAACATTGTTTTCAAAATTCGGTAAAATTTTAAGAAATATCGAATTGACAGTTTTTTTTTACAAAAAATAAAAACCTAAAAAAACAATAGGTACTTAAATTTAGTAAAAATATACTTTCGACTCAAATATCTTTCAAAAATTAAAAATATTGCCTTCAAACTAATTTTATCTCATAGAAAATATTGTTTTCGGCATTCTGTAATTTTTTTATAAAAATCCAACAGTCCGTTTTTTTCATAAAAAATTAAAATCTACAAAAAATAATACGCAAATTGGTAAAAATTGATGTTCGGTTCTCGATACCTCGTAAACAATAGAAGATATTGATTTCAAATTGATTTCATTCATCCAATTTGTATTTGTTTATATAAGAAATAAAAACTTTTAAGAAATGCTACTAAAACTGGTAAACATTGGATTTCGACTAAAAATCTCGTTCACAAAAATAGATTTTGAAATCAAACTATTGTTGTTAATTTTGAAATTTTTAAGAATACTTCAACTGATAACTTTTTTAACTAAACACGAAAACCTACAAACCTTTTAAGCAAGACAAATTGACAGACGGGATGGGAAGTTATCAGTGTGGGTCGCATCCCAGCCTCTTTTATTTAACTTCATTTTTTAGAAACTTTATCGAAAATTTTTAGGATACTAAGTTTTGAGCAGGAAGTGCTTACATCGAAGTTAAAAAATTTTAAACTGATATTCCTTGGCAGGGTTATGAGTAATAGGTTTATTTGAGCCATAAAATGTACAGAGACAAGTATTAATTGAGGCTTTGGCCAACGTTTTACAATGCAAAGCTCTTCCAATTGGCTTTATGTAATATATAGTCTGTATGAATTAGCCAATTGAGCTCTGATTCATATAAAAGCACATGGTCACGAATAACTTTAACACTAGAACGAGAAACAAGTCAGGCCTCGTTAAATAAGAGAAGAATCTTCCATCGATGGAATGATTTTAAAAAAGACTTGATGTCGTTAGTGTATATATCGGGTGTTTTTTTAAGAGCTTGAGAACTTTTAAAAAAAAAAAAACGCATAAAATTTGCAAAATATCATCGATTCTTTATTTGAAACGTTAGATTGGTCCATGACATTTACTTTTTGAAGATAATTTCATTTAAATGTTGACCGCGGCTGCGTCTTAGGTGGTCCATTCGGAAAGTCCAATTTTGGGTAACTTTTTCGAGCATTTCGGCCGGAATAGCCCGAATTTCTTCGGAAATGTTGTCTTCCAAAGCTCGAACAGTTGCTGGCTTATTTGTGTAGACTTTAGACTTGACGTAGCCCCACAAAAAATAGTCTAAAGGCGTCAAATCGCATGATCTTGGTGGCCAACTTACCGGTCCATTCCTTGAGATGAATTGTTCTCCGAAGTTTTCCCTCAAAATGGCCATAGAATCGCGAGCTGTGTGGCATGTAGCGCCATCTTGTTGAAACCACATGTCAACCAAGTTCAGTTCTTCCATTTTTGGCAACAAAAAGTTTGTTAGCATTGAACGATAGCGATCGCCATTCACCGTAACGTTGCGTCCAACAGCATCTTTGAAAAAATACGGTCCAATGATTCCACCAGCGTACAAACCACACCAAACAGTGCATTTTTCGAGATGCATGGGCAGTTCTTGAACGGCTTCTGGTTGCTCTTCACTCCAAATGCGGCAATTTTGCTTATTTACGTAGCCATTCAACCAGAAATGAGCCTCATCGCTGAACAAAATTTGTCGATAAAAAAGCGCGAAACACATTTCGAAAACCGAACACTGATTTTGGTAATAAAATTCAATGATTTGCAAGCGTTGCTCGTTAGTAAGTCTATTCATGATGAAATGTCAAAGCATACTGAGCATCTTTCTCTTTGACACCATGTCTGAAATCCCGCGTGATCTGTCAAATACTAATGCATGAAAATCCTAACCTCAAAAAAATCACCCATTAGTAAGATATAAATATATTTAGTTATCTTTCCCATATCGTTACTAAACGATAAAGTCTTAAACCTTCCTGTGATGCGTCAGGGATAGAGGGGACCTACAGTTTTAAGCCGAATCCGAACGGATAATTTGAGAAAACACTTTTTCAATGACAAGAATAACTTTTGAGGGATTTGTCAATTCCTCGCAAGAGGCAGTACGCACAGGTACTCGTTAATGGCAAGAATAAAAATGAGAACACCTAAGTGGTTACCTTGGGGAAGACCAAAGTTAGCAATAAATGGATAGGAGAGAGCGTATTTAAAACAGTCATTGTATACGTCGCTATCTAAGGAAAAAGAATTGTGCCTCAACACAAAAGATTTGATAACTTAAAGAGTATAACTTAATGATGCAATAGTGCAATATCATCACCCAAATTCCAGAGAATTCATTACTTCATGGTGCAGGTGCCAGCTGCAACCAAATTCTAAGTAATTATGACTTATGATAGCTCATGCCTTTTGTTCTCTTGTTATATTCTTTCGATATTTGATTATAAATACATGTGAAGTTATTTTAGTGCTTTGAGTTGTATTTTACCAATTGACAATAAAGGTTCAGGCAATCTGCCTGAAGAAAAAAATATTTTTTTAAAATAAAACAAAACGTTTTTGTTAACTGGATGGCGCCCGAGCAGCAGGGACAGTGATAGTGTTTAAAACTCTTGATGATCTTAAATTCAAACAAAAAAAAAATATACAAGTTAAATTGCAATTATAAAACAAAAGTGAAAAATTAAAAATTACAAAAAAGGAAAAAAAGTGAAAGTTCAAAAAAAAAAAAATTTTTTTCTAAGCGAAGAAATAATTAAAGACTTAAAAATAAATCATCAAAAGTGAAACTGGAGAGGCCCCGGAGTCACCTTTAAGAAAAGAAAGGATAAAACGGAAATTGCCATCCTTTTCACCAGAGTTACCCTTACGTGATCCCAGACAAGAATTGGAAAAAATAGTAGCAGCTCCCAAGATGTTTTTAATATTGTAAGTTTTATGATAAAATTATTATATTAAAATTGATTTATAAAAAAAGAAGATTTATAAAAAAAAAAGAAGTGAATATTATTAAATAAGAGAAAGATAACAAATAAAATTTAAAAAAAAAAGAATTATAGAAAAGAAAATTAATTGATTTGAAAGATATTGATACTAAACGTGAAATTTATAAAACTTAAAGAGAATAAATTAAAATTTAAAGAAAGATTATAAATTTAAAAGAAGAAAAAAAATAAAGAATTTTTAAATATTATAAAAAAAAAAGAAATTTAAAGAAATTAATTGATTTAAAACCTATTAAAAGCGAAATTAGAAAAATATAAGTGATTTAATTAAAAAAAAAAAAATTGAAAAAAATATAATTATTGATGAATAAACAGTGACTAGTTTAGAAAGGAAATACATTTATACTTGATTAAAATTAATATAAGATCCGAAAATCATAAATATCAAAAAATTATCTATAAATATAATTATTGATGAATAAACAGTGACTAGTTTAGAAAGGAAATACATTTATACTTGATTAAAATTAATATAAGATCCGAAAATCATAAATATCAAAAAATTATCTATCTCCCTACTTTCTTGCAAATTTTAATTGCAATATTTAAAGAATGAATCCTAATAATTTAGTCAGACTTCCTCGTGCGGAAAATGTTGTACCAGTTGGTGCACCCCCTGCAAACGCAGGACAACCACCTTAAAATGCACACAATGAAGCATTTAACATGAATACTATTACTGAACATGTCAATAGAATAATTAATGATACTCTTACTCGAGAAGGTAGAACTATTCTTCAATCCCTACTTAACCCGAACCTTGATTTTGCAAATGACATAGACCAACCTATTAACATAGGAAATGATAGAAATTTATCAGATTTAGATAAAATCCCAGACGTTGTCAAAAGCCTCCGTGAATTTTCGGGGCAGGCAGGAGAGTTCAGCTCCTGGAAAAAAAGTGTTGATAGAATATTAACAATATACGAACACCTTAAAGGTACACCTAAGTATTACGGAATTTTGAGCGTCATCCGTAATAAGATAGTAGGCCTAGCTGATATAGCTCTTGAGTCCTATAATACGCCATTAAATTGGCAAAAGATTTCAAAATGTTTAACCCTCCATTACGCGGATAAACGAGACATTGGTACATTAGAGTATCAAATGACCACTCTCGTACAAGGTAATAATTCTATTCCCGAATTTTACCAAATGGTATACCAGCACCTTTCACTTATTCTTAATAAACTCTCAAGCATGGATATGAGCCATGAATCACTTACCAACATGATACAATGTTATCGTGGTAAGGCATTAGACACATTTGTTCGCGGATTAAGAGGCGATCTCCCACGCCTCCTCAGCATTAAAGAACCTGTAGATCTCCCACAGGCTCTCCACCTTTGTCTTAAACTCCAAAATATGGACTATAGAACGCAATATGCAAACAATAGCCAACATATTATGCGTAGAACACAAGTCTCTATGCAACCACCACCAATTCCCCCAAAACGTCGAGATCAAAATATTTCGGTTCCCCGTAAACAATTCTATCCAGAATTGTTTCATAATCCACAGCCCTATAAACCCAACTACAATCAACAATATGGCTTCCAAAACAGGCCACAATTTGGTGCAAACCAACAAAGATTCCAAAACAGGACACCATTAGGAGCACAACACAACAGGTATCCTGGACAATACACCCCTAGGCCTCAGCCTCCACCAGAACCAATGGACGTCGATAGAAGCATCCAGTCAAGACAGGTAAATTACGCAAACCGACCACCAGTCCGCAATCCTGCTGTAAAACGTGGAAACCCTACAAATTCCCAACAATACAAATCTGAGACAATAAACAATATAAATATACGTACTTCACATCTATCTGAAGTACAAGTTAAAAAACTTCACGATATTACTAGGAAATGTCCTAGTCTTTTTGCAGACCCGGACGAAAAACTAACCTATACAAGTAAAGTAAAAGGTGAAATCAGAACAACCACAGATACACCGGTGTACTCAAAAACATACCCTTATCCTATGGCACTAAAAGAAGTTGTCGAATCTCAAGTAAAAGAATTACTTGACCAAGGGATAATACGACCGTCAAGATCTCCATACAATTCTCCCATATGGATAGTCCCTAAGAAAATGGACGCCTCCGGTCAGAAAAAATTCAGAATGGTTATTGATTACAGGAAACTGAATTCAATAACTATTTCAGACAAATATCCAATACCAGAGATAACTGAAGTATTGGCACAATTAGGAAAGAATAAATTTTTTACTATTATAGACTTAAAAAGTGGATTCCATCAAATACCATTGACGGATAAAGATATAGAAAAAACTGCATTTTCTATTAATAATGGAAAATATGAATTCTTGAGGCTCCCATTTGGTCTCAAGAACGCTCCCTCAATCTTCCAAAGGACATTGGACGATATCCTAAGGGAACATATAGGCAAGCGTTGCTATGTCTATATAGATGACATTATCATCTTTGGCGAGTCCGAAGACGAGCATCTAAAGAACATAGAATTAGTCTTTACGACACTTAATAAAGCAAATATGAAGATCCAGTTGGACAAATCAGAATTTCTAAAAAAAGAAATAGAATTTCTAGGATTTTTAGTAGGTATCAACGGCATAAGAACAAATCCTGCTAAAGTTGAGGCAATTGTGAATCTTTCACCGCCCCGTAATCTGAAAGAACTTCGTTCATTCCTCGGCATGTGTGGTTATTACAGACGATTCATCCAAGATTATGCCAAGTTAGCAAAACCGCTAACTTCTCTTTTAAGAGGGGAAGATGGACGCGTGTCCAAAAACGCATCTAAGAAAAAAATTATTCAGCTTGACGCAAATGCGATGCAAGCCTTCAAAAATTTAAAAAACGCTCTTACTTCAAAGGAAGTCATACTTAATCATCCGAACTTTAAAAAGGAATTCGAATTAACAACTGACGCCTCCGACTATGCCATTGGCGCAGTCTTATCCCAAGATAAGAAACCAATTACATTTCTTTCTCGGACACTAAATAAAACCGAGGAAAACTACGCTACCAACGAGAAAGAAATGTTAGCAATCATTTGGGCTTTAACAAGCCTTAGAAATTTCCTGTACGGATCAAGGAAGGTACACATATTCACGGACCATCAACCACTTACATACGCATTGAGTAGCAAGAACACTAATAGTAAAATGAAAAGATGGAAAGCCATCCTAGAAGAATACAATTACGAGTTAAAATATAAACCAGGTAACACTAACATAATAGCAGATGCACTCTCAAGAATTCAACCAATAACTCATTTAAACTCTTTAACTATGACTCAGCATAGTTCCGAAAGTTCTTCTCATAACCTTATCCCTACAGTCGAATCCCCTATAAATGTCTTCCGTAATCAAATAATTTTAAAACTAGGCAATGAAGACAGTTATCAAATAAAACCCTTTTTCTCGAATTTTACCAGGCACACCATTAAGCGCAAATACAATGAAAAAGATATAATTGAAATTTTTAAGAGATATTTGAACCCCAATCTGATAAACGGACTTTTAGCACCAGAACAAGTCATGGGAAAAATACAACAAGTTTATCCTTCTCACTTTAAAGATTATAAAATTAGACTTACCCAAACTCTAGTGCAAGACATAGAAAACGAAACCGATCAAGAAGAATTAATGCTAACAGAACACAAAAGAGCTCATCGAAACGCTGAAGAAAACAAACTTCAAATTCTGCGAAAATATTATTTCCCTCAGATGAACAACAAGATCAAAAATTTGGTAAAACGTTGCACAGTATGCAAAGCAAATAAATACGACCGACATCCAAACAAGCAAGTAATCGAACCTACTCCTATCCCAAATTACCCAGGTCATACTTTACACATAGATATATTTTCGACAGAAAAATTCCTCGTGCTTACAGCACTAGATAAATTCACTAAATTTGCACAAGCAAAAATAATAAAATCTCGTTCAATAGAACATATAAAGAGACCTCTTCAAGACATTTTATTCTATTTCTGCGTTCCAGAAAATGTCGTAATTGACAATGAAAAGTCTCTGAATTCCGCATCAATTACTTCCATGTTAGAGGATGACCTCAAAATAAAAGTCTTCACGACACCCCCATATAAAAGTGAAGTAAATGGACAAGTGGAACGATTCCATTCCACATTATCCGAAATTATGAGATGCCTTAAGGCAGATGGACCTCCTCGTTCATTTAAGCAACTCTTGGAACGATCAGTCAATGAATATAATTTCTCTATTCATTCTACCACAGGTAAAAAACCTGTTGAGTTATATAATGGACGAATACCGAGATTAAATCCCGAAGAATTCGAGAAAGTTCGTGCTTCTAATATTGAAATCCTTAAATCAAAACAGCAAAAAGATTTAGAATACCATAACAAAAAAAGGAAACCAATAAAGCATTACCTTCCCGGTGAAATTATTTTTGTCAAACATAATAAGAGATTAGGATCAAAATTGACATTTAGATACACGAAAGAAATAGTAAAAGAAAACAAGAATACAATAGTTATAACAGAATCGGGCAGGAAGATTCATAAAAGTCTAATAAGAAACTAAAATAGAAATTTTAATTACAGGCTACTATTCATCACCGTTAAAGGAGAAATTCAAATTCTGGATTTCTCAAACTCACAATTTGTATCTCTACATGTTGGACAGGCAAAAATACAAGAAGGAAACCTTAAGATAATACACGATGTTGATATTGAACAATATCAAAAATTTATTGAAGATATTACCCCGACTTTAAATCTTAATATTACACGTAACCATACATTATTTCCATTAATTTCACTTGAGATTGAACAAATAAAAAATTTAATTTTACACATTACGCCTAAAACCAGGAAAGTAAAGAGATCACTTAATTTTATCGGATCCGCATGGAAATGGATTGCAGGAAATCCTGACCATGACGATTTTTTAATTATTAAAAAGAAAATGTCAAACTTGTTAAAAAACAATAATAACCAAGTTGTTATTAATAAATTACATAATGAAAGAGTAAACAATCTAACAAAAATTAATAATGAAATTTTAAAATTCCTAAAGAAAGATAATACTGTTAACAGTAAAATTGTAACCACACTCCAATATAAGATAAGAATAGTTAAAGAAGAATTACAAAATATAAATCTTGCCATTAATTGGGCTAAAATGGGAATCATTAATTCATTAATATTATCAAAAGAAGAAATAAATCTAGCTATAAATACATTAGATAAAGAAAAAATTCCTTACGAAACAATCGAAGAAGCATTAAATTTTGCTGAAATAAAAATTGTAACAAACATGACTTCACTTCTTTATATTATAAGCATACCAATTACAAAAGAAACTAATTATGAAAAATTGTTGTTAAGACCTATTAAAAAGGGAAAAGTGGCCCTTGACATAAAATATGAAAATATCATACGAAATAAAAATGAAATATACGCAATAAACAATAATTGTAAAACTATTAACTATGTAACAATTTGTAATGCTAAGAATATTGTAAACTTAACTAACTTCACATGTATTGCTAAATTATTAAAAAGTTTAAAAGCAGAATGTAACCTAATGAACAGTCAGCATCTACCCTACATTGACGAAGTAACATCTGGCATCATCTTACTAAACAATTTCAACGGAACAATCAAGGCCGAAAACATGAGTCAAAATCTTACTGGCACATTTCTCATCAAATATCACGATACCAACATTTCTATCGATAATCAACAGTTTACTTCAAGAGAAATAACTACCCATAGAATCCTTCCAGCAATACTTCAACCCTCTCCCGCAGAAAAGGAGTACCACAAGCTTATATCACTCGAAATGGTCAACGAACTTCACATCAACAACACAAAAGAAATACAACAAATTCAACTAGAAGAAAAAACCCACAAATTAACCACATATGGGCTGATCATATTTCTTGGCATACTTTTCACACTATCAACCATATGCAAGCCATTACTAACCAAGTCCAATCAGTCAAACATTACCATAAAAACTATGGAAACAAAACGAGACGAAATACCATTACATGTCATCTCAGACAAAACAAAGTCAACGATCTCATCATCACCCGCTTACGTAATACCTACATCAAAACTTTATGACCTACCCTACTTTTGAATAAAATAAGTAACCTCATTATCAAATTACATAATACCGACAGCAAAGTTCCATAACCTAATGCACTTCAAGCGATCGAGGACAATCGCATTTAAGAGGGGAAGACTTAATGATGCAATAGTGCAATATCATCACCCAAATTCCAGAGAATTCATTACTTCATGGTGCAGGTGCCAGCTGTAACCAAATTCTAAGTAATTATGACTTATGATAGCTCATGCCTTTTGTTCTCTTGTTATATTCTTTCGATATTTGATTATAAATACATGTGAAGTTATTTTAGTGCTTTGAGTTGTATTTTACCAATTGACAATAAAGGTTCAGGCAATCTGCCTGAAGAAAAAAATATTTTTTTAAAATAAAACAAAACGTTTTTGTTAACTTATATAAATCAATTAGGCACTTTGTCAAAGGTCATACTAAAATTTAGCAAATGCTTGATGCTAAACTCTCTGAGCGACTCATTTCGGTTGGCGAATATGCTTTTCGACTTGAAGCTCCTGCAAACGATTTTTGCAGAAACTGCATGGATGAAGAAGAAAAGAAGACAGTGTCTCATTTTCTGCTCTGTCACAAAGACGAAGACTCCACCTTGAAGACTTTTATACTAACATGATCCTATAGTGATATACATATTAGAAATTTCGACATCTATTGTCATAAACGTTTCATAGCGGGCTCTAAGTGCTTTAACGAGTAATGTAGATATTAAAATGCATGTGGTATTACAACGAACCAACTATAGGTCTAAGTTTGTTGGCTTTTCCGTCAGCAGCCACCTTATCTTACCCAAACCTAACGTACTAAAATCAGTGGTGATGACTTAAACTTCCTTTCCTTTTTTGCAAGGTTAGTGGTTTTAGGCTTACATTTATGAAAACTATGCTGTCTAGGGGAAATGAGAAACTTGCAATGAAAACTTATTGTAGATTGGGCAATTAGGAGACTACAGTTGAGCGTGGGTGCTTCCTAATTAATTCCTAGAGTCAATTACAAACAATGTCATCACCAGCGTTAGATGAATAACTTTTCACACTAAGCATTTTTAGAAATGCTCGTTTTACAGCACCTATAGCCCTCTTTGTTTTGTATTTGATAGTATCTACACAGTTAAAATGCTACAATACTTTTCGTGTGAAAGATAACACAAGAGCTAAGAGCTTAAACAACAAATTTTTCCATTACTTAAATAACTTTTTTAACGCAATAGAATGCCTTAGGGGAATGATACACTAGATTTCAGTTAACTATATGTCTCATTCCCAAACTGACGCCTTTTTTGTATATGATTATTTTCACAATCTCATATTTTGAAAATAAGAAACCGGTGAATAAAGCAGCTGATGGAGGAAAATAACTCCAAACACTGACTACCATTTCAGGATTTAAGTTTTAGAAACGAAAAATTCCATTTTCAAAAATACTTTCATGGAAATGTTTTTTTGAAAACTACGAAACACAACACAACTTAGCTAAGACCGATCTTAAGGTCCATAGATGTCATGGTAAGTATTGTTTCACTCTCTTTAAGATATTTTCGTATTTCATTTACAATACATGGGTGTGTCCTTTTAAAACTTTCATATTCTATTCTTACTAAGGGGATTACCATCTTGATATAGGCAAAATACAACAGTTCAAATACTTTATTCCAAGAAAAAAGAAAGGTGCAATAAAGCAATGACGGAGTGAAGACAAATCACGAAAGAAAACGAGAAAACCCTGCAAGTAAAAAGATAAAATGAGGACTTTTCACTTCAAAGCTATTACACAAAAGGACAAACTATACTACTACTACCTTTTTCAAGGTACTTCGGAATAACAAAGTCCTAAGAGGAAACGAGAAATAATATTAAGAAGGAAAAAAGTGAACAATCCTGACTGGGATGATAGCGCTACTGTTGTACTTTGCCTTCTGTACATTCTTCTTCATCTTCCAAAAGGATAAGAATAAGAGTGTTTGGATAAAAATGTGTATTCTATTCACCAAAATAAGAAAAGAAAAACTATGATGCACTTTCCCACAACCTTAAAGATAGTATAGGTACAGTTGGTTTAGTTTCTTCCAGAGATACTCTTCACATTCATCCCTTTAGTTGGCGGGCGGACATGTGAACAGGGACACGTACATATAGATATGTCCTTTTTTTACTTTCTTAAGGATCTCCTAAGAGGGCATATCTACGAAAAGTTATGTAGATACTACCTGTTCAAAAATAGAAAATAAAATTAAAATAAAACGAAAGGGAAACTTTCTCTAATGCCACTTTTTGTTCTATTTCCATTTGTGTCAACTTGAGTATGTGTGATAATATAGTCAAACGTGTTTTATTCGTGACATAGTTCTCTTTTTTTCTCTGCAAAATAAAAGGACACTTTAAAATGTTACAGTCTAGTTCTTACTTACTGGACAAGGAAATTAAAAACATTAAAATGAGTGGATGGAAAGTTCTACTTCAACTCATATAAAGTGCACTATACGCAAAATAATTATTCTTAAAATTATGTTTACACATGGGACTATTTTATGATATTAGGGAATATGTTATTATATCCGATAATGATAGAACTTAATTTTGTTCGTCAAGCGAACTCATTCAGATCTTAACCTAGTAACGTCGACTACATAGCAACTCATCCAAAGTTAAACAAAAACATCCAAGTGTCCATCCATTTTTAGGTCTACCTGGGAGAATAAGTCATTTTGAACAGATAAAAGAATCAACTTTTATGCAGATGGATCAAAAACCGATGACTGGGTTGGTGGAGGCATGTACTCCCAATCACGTTAGTGCGTTATAGGCAGAACTTCTGGGTATCAGAGAAGCCCTCGTCGCGATATCGACTACCGCTTTACTCATCAGATAGTCAAGCTGCCTTTAAATCATTTGACTCTGTTTCACTATTAATGTTTTGTTCATGTCCTGCTCTATCACAAACACGAAGACTGAGTCTCTTACTACAATAATCCTAGTGATCTAAGAAATTCCGACATGTATTGTCTCAAACGCTTAATAACTAACTCTAACTGGGTTCAACGATAAGCTTTTTACTGAACCTTAATGACTACACCATTTAGTGAACTTATAATAAATTTAAAAAAAATTTAAGTCAATGTTTTTCTTTGTTCTCAAAATTTAGAGTCAGAATTTCTTCTAAAAAATTGTCTTTTGGAATTTCTAAAAAATTTAATAAATTATTTTTAAGGAAATATTGTTTTTTCTTTTCAAACATTTAAATAAAACAAAAAAAATTGATTTTTAAAAAACCATAGTAATTCTTTCAACTTTAAAATTTTAATTTAATTAAAATCCATTGAATTATTGGTTCTTAAGATATTTGGGGCTATACAAATTTCTATTAAATTGCAAGAGAACACGCACTAAAATATCTCAATGAAGAACGAAAAAAGGTTTTCCGGACGTATACGAACTCAAAAAACAATGGATTCAGATTCTAGGGACCTTTAATTGTTGAGAAATGTTAAAATTTTCAATTTGACAAATTGGACTGACTTAAATATTTTAAAGTGGGGTGTTCTTAAATGAATTTCTTAAAACGGAAATTTAGAAACCAGGGGTGGTATCGCGTAAGGCGATAGTTGATTGTCACTGTTTTGATAGTCAATTTTGATCATCACCTTTTCTTTGTTCTGTGTAAAGTGATCGCTAAAACTTTACTTTTTGCTGGCAGCACTTACCCAAGTTTGGGAAACTTAGTACAAATTGTAACAGGCATACATGTCATTTCGATCAGCTGTTGTGTTTATTGTCGAATTTTCAATTTGCAAAGTTTTCTTTCTTTGAAAATGTAAGTATACCTATAACATAACTATACTTAATAATATTTATATATTAATAAGAATGTTTGTTATATTTTTCAAAAATATATTCTTCTATATTAAAAGTGGACATAGAACCGACTGCATTTTCTTAATAACTGCAGCGCTTATTTCAGCTACAATACTTTGGCCCATGCATCGGTTCAGCTCAATCAGCCCCAACTTGTCGTTGATAACCACCACCTCCATGAAGATTTAAAGTTGCAGCCAGTTGAAGGATAGGTGGAATATGTGTTGATCTTATTCCTGATGGTAAATCGAGCAACCGCAAAACATACACAAACGTTTCTTTGTTCAATTCAAGAATCTGAAATAAATAATTTATACGTACATACATTATGTTGTAAATAACTTATTTATAAATATTCATAGAAAGTTTCATAGTTACATTGGGTTAGGAAGTTCCAAAATATTTGCTTTATTCCTTAAGTTGGTTCTCAGCAATTGAACTTTTTTGTAGTCATTTCTCGTTCTGATAGAAAATTTGCATTGAAGTATACATTGCTGTTCACTTATTTTTATTTTAACTTTGATATCTTTTCACTTTTTCACTAAATTTTAAATTTGTAGTGGAGCTGAAGTTCACACAAATTATCTTTTTCACAAAAATCAATCAAAATATATGAAAGTGACACCTAAATAGCTGTCACTAACAAACCATAGCAAAAAAGTGATAGTCAATTTGATAATCACCTTACGTGGAGCAAAATAATCCATTTTGATGGTCAACAATCAACAATCACCTTACGCGATTCCACCCCAGATTTTTAAAATTAAAACATTTTTAAAGCAAGAATTTTGACAGAAGAAATAATTATTAGAATTTTGACTCCAACCCACAAAAAGTGATGGATGTATGCTTCTCGAAATATAACCTAATGGAACATCATTATTTTATGACAATACAAAGCAACATTAAATTAAATTAAATCAGGCCCTTGAAATTGCGATTTCTTGGAATAGGACTCTTATTAACAGGCTGAAACTGCGTCTAGTCTATGATTTTCAAGTCGTTATATCCTTAAAAGATAGAGAAAAGCCCAATATAAAACATAGAACTGTTAAGAAGAAATATATGGAAAATTTAGACCTCTAATGTCTACTACTTTTATCCTTTTTTCCTCAAATCGAAAATACACGCCTTGCATAACGTGATATTTAAGTTTCTAAAAATCGTTTTCGCTAGGATATTTTGTTTTTCTGCTCAAAACTATTCCAAACTACGAGTATGATTGACTATTAATTAAATTAATTAATCCATGTATAAATATATTTTGTACCCATTAGTTGACGAAAAGGACTAAGAACCCAAAATTTCTTCTTCAAGCGACAAAGCTACAAGTATACATGATTAGAAGATCTTTCAATATTGGCCGTTTTGTCTAAAAAAAAATGTAATACATTTTGTGTCAACCATTTTCACGCCCAATTTTATATGTCAAAAGTGACCGAAAAAAATTGTCTGCCAATGCTCGGCCGATTTTCTAACAAAAAATTGACCGACTTCTTCCAATCGTTTGAAAACTTCTAAGCACCCAAATATTTGGATATTGGTTGATGTTCTTGTACACAACACCATTCAAATCAAACACCATCAAAAACTTACAGGATTTTAAAAAAACTAATCAAATAAATACTACGAAGATTTAAAGAAAGAAGAGTTCGGGTCCGGCACGCAATGATCGACGAGCGACTGAGCGACCAAGCGACGAGTCGCTGAGCGACGCTAAAAAATTAGAACACATGAGATCGTATGGAGGTGGCCACATAAACCCTAAGCGACTAAGCGATTTTTTAAGCGACAGCGCGACGTCGCTCTGTAATCAAATCTGTTTTAATTTTTCAGTCGATCGCTGAGCGACGTAGAAAAAAAGATATGTATCAGGTGATTTTTTTGAGGTTAGGATTTTCATGCATTAGTATTTGACAGATCACGCGGGATTTCAGACATGGTGTCAAAGAGAAAGATGCTCAGTATGCTTTGACATTTCATCATGAATAGACTTACTAACGAGCAACGCTTTCAAATCATTGAATTTTATTACCAAAATCAGTGTTCGGTTCGAAATGTGTTTCGCGCTTTACGCAAATTTTATGCGTTTTTTTTTTTTAAAAAAGTTCTCAAGCCCTTAAAAAATCACCCATTATGTATTTATTGTCCTCCATTGAAAAGAGGACATTGTTTAATATAATGGGTGATTTTTTAAGAGCTTGAGAACTTTTTTTTAAAAAAAAACGCATAACATTTGCGTAAAGCGCGAAACACATTTCGAACCGAACACTGATTTTGGTAATAAAATTCAATGATTTGCAAGCGTTGCTCGTTAGTAAGTCTATTCATGATGAAATGTCAAAGCATACTGAGCATCTTTCTCTTTGACACCATGTCTGAAATCCCGCGTGATCTGTCAAATACTAATGCATGAAAATCCTAACCTCAAAAAAATTATATAACATATAAAATACAATAAACACTGAAAGTTTAATTTCAGCTGTCTAAATCCAAAGCCTTCTTCGTCTTTCAAAATAACGAAAATGAAGTCGTCGTTTCTCCTATGGTAACTCATCTTTCTCTTCATTGGTCTCCAACAAATATGAAACCAAGATAAAATAAAAGTTCCTTTTCTCTCATCTGTCAAGAAAATTATGGTGGTACTACAGAAAAATTTTTTAATTAGAAGACAAACAATTGTTGTCAATTGTCAGCCGTCTAATAAAAACTCTATTAGGATACAATCAATTAACCGTAAAAATGGTCAAATTTGACTTGATAGAAAATGTCCATTACATATTTGTCTAATTGGATGCTACTTGAAGAAGTTTTACAGTTCTGCTATAAAGTTTTTAAATTGGTGCGGGTAGATTTTGGCAGCCAGTGGCGGCAATTTTGTTTCGGTGACATCTGTCAAATCTTTTGTTTATTATTCAGTTGCTTATGCCAAATCATCATGGCAAGTTGAACAGCACGTTCAAATGATAAAACTTTATTACCAAAATGAGTGTTCGTTAAACCAAACGTTGCGCGCATTGCGCCCATTTTACGGTAGACGTAGACCGTGGTGGCCCTTCACAGTCGACTCTTCAACGTTTGGTGGACAAATTTGAGACGATCGGTTCAGAAAACAATCAGCCAAGATCCATACATTCAAGGAACGCAAGATCGGACGAGAACATCGCAGCGGTCCGTGAAAGTGTATGGCAGAACCCGTTGCAGTCTATTCCTCGCCGTGCACGAGAACTCGGCCTTTTGCAGACTTCAACTTGGCGAATTTTGCGTCGGGACATTGGCCTCCACCCGTACAAGATGCAACTGACCCAGGAGCTCAAAGTTAATGACCATAGCCAACGCCGTTTGTTTGCTGACTGGGCTTCGAATCGTTTGGAAGAGGAACCCAAATTTGGCTGAAAAATCATCTTTAGTGACGAGGCGCATTTTTGGATGAATGGCTGTGTTAACAAGCAAAATTGCCGTATATGGGACGACACCATCCCAAGCGAGGTTTACCAGGTGATAATGCATCCTCAAAAAATTACCGTTTGGTGTGGATTTTGGGCCGGTGGCGTAATTGGTGCGTACTTTTTTGAAAACGACGTTAGTGAGGCGGTCACCGTCAACAACGGGCACTACATAACGATGATAACTAATTTTGTATGGCTCAAATTCAACCATATGGACCTAGAGGACATGTGGTCAGTGTTGCCAGAAACACCGATTTATCGTAAGTCTCCCGATTTTTAGACCTATTTACGATACACCGATTTTTGATCTAATTATGACACTTTTCCCCGATTTTCGATGTTTTATATAAAAAAGTATTTAAATGTATTTTCATCTCTGAAATTTACATAATTTATAATTGTACTAAAAATTTGAGTACTTTTTAATTAATTTATTAATTATCAACTGACTTATCAGCAACAAAAATCTTAAGCACGGTGCGTGGTAAGAATATGTATTAATTTTAAGATTTATGATTTTTGTTTTGATCTCTCGAGAGTTATTGCTGCGGATGCAAAAACATTGCATTCGACAATTATAACCAACTTTATTGCAAAGAATATTGATTATAAAAAAACAATTAATTGGGTTTGCGGCGGATGTAGCAAATAATATGACTCGCAGTAAAAATTCGGTTGCTTCTTTGCTAAAGGGTGACTGCCCAAATCTAGTAGTTTTTAAATGTGTCTGCAATTCAACTATGTATATTCAAAATAGTCTAAAAAGTGTGGCAAAATATCAAGATTTTCTAAAATTATTGGAATACAAGCCATATAAACTTCTCCATCCGTCGCAGACTAGTTGGTTATCATTGGAATGCGTTGTTTCCAGAATATTAGAATTGTATGAACCCCTTAAGATATATTTCGCCTTTGAAGCGAATATAGATAATCTCGAAAGTGGTAAAGTAATTTTAATGTATCTACAAGATCCTTTAAATGAATTGTATCTAAAATTCTTAAGCTTTGCTCTTCCTCAAGTTAATAAATTGAACCGACTTTTTCAAAGCGAAGAGCCACAGATTCGCAAGCTATACAGTGAAATTAAAACTTTAGTACTAGCAATTTTAGATTGTTTTATTAAGCCGGCTTATATAAGGGCAACGGCTATTGAAAATATTAATTTCAAATGTCAATCTACACTAATATTATAAAAAGGAAAGATTTGTATTTTTGTATGTAACGAATAAACTCAAAAAGTACTGGACCGATTTTAATAATTCTTTTTTCATTAGAAAGCTACATTATCACTGAGTAACATAGGCTATATTTAGTACTAAATTACTATAGAAATCTTAAGAAATTCCTATTAAAACCAACCGAATGTAAAAAAAATTAGCCATAAAATGTCTTTCATCGCATACGCTGCGAAGAGTATTAATGATAGGACAAAAAAATGTTTTACAATTTAGTGATTCATGGTCGTTTTAATTAGCATGCCTAAACTTAAATATCTGTACCTATTTATGTCTACCCGTGCGAAGACGGGACGGGCCGCTAGCACAATATAATATAATAAGTAATGATAATTTATATCTCGGCAGCGACGTTAATTTACAATTGGAAAAAAATCGTATTGCAAGTTGTGAAGTCGAACGATTTAAAAATAACTGTATAAGTTTCTACGTCGAATTTTGCGAACAAATATTCAAAAGATTTGATTTTAAAAATAAATTGTTTAAAGCTTTGACCTTATTGGAACCTAAAAAGACCGTAAATAAACAAATTGATTCATTAAGTAATCTTTTTAACTTATTTGATAATATTATTCCTTCCAAAGATATCCAGAGAATTGATTTGGAATATAGGGAAATACGGAATCTTGATTTTGAAAATTTATTATCTGAGCGAATTGAAAATACTAAAATAGAAATATTTTGGAAGATTGTGTGCTCAATCAAAAAGTGCAATCAAACTTTAGCTTTTCCATTGATGGCTCGATTTATTTAATCGGTATTATCGTTACCGAATTCATCCGCTAACGTGGAGAGAACTTTTTCGCAAATAAATTTGAATAAGACGAAAATAAGAAATAGGCTAGATGTTGATACTTTACAAGGAATATTACTTTCTAAGGATTACCTGAAGTTCAAAGATTGCAATTGTTTAAACTTGTTTAAACTCTTGTAAGCCAATGCCCCATAAAAGACTGTAAATTTAATATAACAAGGGAAATATTTATTATTTATTATTAAGTTTTACGTTTTGTGTTCAAAGAATATGAATTTTAATTAAAAAGCATAATAAAACAAAAAAACAAATTACCCCGATTTACACCGATTTCTAATGTGGAAATCTCCCGATTTCAGTAAATACTTTCTGGCAACACTGCATGTGGTTCAAGCATGAAGCAGGACGGCGGCGTTACGTTGCCACGACATTTACACACAGCATCTACCCGCACATATTGAAAAACCTATAGTATTGGAAGATCTTCCAAGCGTGTGTTTTTGGCTTCAGTAAAAAACTTCAATTTCTTAACATTACTGTGTTATTGTTGATGTCAACCAACGATTAAAATAAAAGACTTTTAAACTTATCCTATAAAGAGATAAAATTCAAAAAGCAGTCAAAACTGAGATTAAAGTTTTTTGCTACATCGGGTAAAGGTCGTGTAGGTTCGTAAATCACTTACGGATAAAATTTAACTTTAAAGCATTAGAAAAACCGGTAAAATGTTTATTCAAACCCAGTTTACAGTTATTTTACAAAAATTGAAAATAAAAAAAAAAAACAATAAAAATTGGAACTTTCGACTCGAATGTTTTGATAACAATAAATTATTGTATTAATTATTATTATATCTGGTAAAATTATCAAAATTCAAATGAAATATTTTTTTTTAAATGTTAAAAAAATATTATACACAATTCGTAAAAATGGATTTCGACTTGAAAATCTCGAGGATAAATAATGAAGTTTTTAACTTCAAATTTATTTCGTTCTATATAAAATATTTTTGTTTTCTGAAAAATTGTAAATAAGAAAAAAAAAACGTTCAAAAAATTCTACTAAATTGATGTTCGACCTATACATTGAAATCAAACTTGTTTAGTTATACATATGCAAAATATTGTTGTTAACTTTTAGTTAGCTTTTCAGAAAAATTCAATTAACAACTTTTTCTTATGAAAAACGAAGACCTACAAAAACAACTTTAAACTGATAAAAATTGCAAAAAAATGGAAAAAGAAGAAATTTATTGACTTCAAACTTTTAGAAATATCGACAGACAAGCGCAGATTTAATATAAGACATTTTTAAAAGGTTAAATAGGTTAAATAAGTTAAATAGGTTTCTGTGTGAAATTTTCTTAAAATTTTAAAAACCACTGCTTTTCGTACTCAACCGCGATTATTCATACAAAGACTCTACTGTATACAGGTAGGCAAGGTATGTGCCATAGGTTAAAACGTATGTACAAAAGAAGACTTCTTGTCTTTGTATGATTTTACCCGCAAGGAAAAGGAAATTATTGCGCCCACAAAGAGATTCATATACCCACCTGTGCTTAGAAAAGGTGTCAATCAAATTCCTTTCACCTTCTTCTGTGTGCTTTTGCTCGCGTCTGCCCGCTTCTCCGTAGGTACCTTACCTATTCTAGCTACACCGCACTACCATCGACAACAACACCACCAACAACAACAGCACCGTCTTGTTGTTTGCATTGTCACAGCTTTAAGGAGGCAACGAATTAATTGCGACCGACTTATGACAAGAAAGGATAACCGAGATAAGATGTTTATCTGAACTAAATTATATGCAAATTAGTTTTTATATTTTTCGTTCGTCCTTTTTATCTCGTTGGTTGGTTCGGATGAAAACTCTTACTCATTGCGATATGGAAGGAAGTTTGTTTTCCTTCGGAACTTTTTTTTTTATTTTTTCCCTTCTGGTTGTGTTTATGCTTCCTGGGGGGAACTTGTGGCAGGGGGAGGGTGCAGGCTGTAATAGTGGGGTCCTGGATGAATGGATGTGTGTGGTTGGGAAAGAACTTTAACCGCATTTTAGAATAATGTTCTGATAACGGACTGGTGGGGTGGGTGGCGGTTGTTGGGGTTGGAGCTGGTGGGCGAAGTGCCGCGTCGACCGTAACGTGACGGGAGTGTATTTGCAAATGCATGTACGGTACGTGGTACAACGGAATAGCATAATTATTTCCGTTCGTTTTATTATTTTTCTATCCTCGCTCGCTATACCTGTATAGGTATATATTAGTGAACCGCTAACGTGCGATGCAAGTCTATTTGGCGCAACCAAGTTGAGCTTAGTAAAGTGGTGCTTGCCTTTCATGAGTAGTTAAAGTTAACGAAGGTTCGTTGAGGAAGCGCAGAGTTTTCAGATTTTTTGTTGTTGTTCTTATATATTCACGGCTCTATAGAAGCATGCAAAAATAATTATTATCGAGAAGGGATATATAGAACTTACATAGTAGGAGTTGGAAAATTGAAGAACTTTAGATTGTATGTAGTATATGTAGGTTCGAGTATAGATGGGTGAGGAAAAGAAAAATTAAATATTGCAGTTCAACAACCATTTAGTTGAAGTATGCAATGCTCTTAAAGGGCTTTTGTTGTTGGCGTTAAGGGCTAGCCTACTTCTAAAAGTGAGTAAGTATGGTAAGTAGGTTTGCTTAGGCAAATTTTAAGTTGGGTTGGTAGGTAGGGTTTTGATTTTATATGATTTCACTTTTCACTGTATAGAAATTTAAATCAATTCATACACGCATGGTTCATTCTAAGATGTAACATTTGAAAATGATTAATAATTTAATAAACATATAGTCTTTTATTTATTTTCATGTATCTCGGTGTTTTTTGAATTTTGACTGAATATGCAATGGACGCCAGAAACATCACTTTTTTGATGATATTAAAATATGCTGCATACAAGTAACATAATATTAAATGTAGCCGAAGTGAAGTCAGGGTGATGAAAGTTGAGGTTTAATCTTGCTGCTCAAGATAATTTTTCTTTGTTCTCAAGACAATTGATGCCATAACAACTTTTTATAAGTTTTTAATTGTTTTTGTAGGTTTTTCAGTTTTCGTAAAAAAAAAATTGTCCATTTGATTTTTCTAAAAAAAGTAACAACAATTCTTAATAATTCCTGTTTGTAAATAATGTCAGGCATGGGGGGCGACCTATAGTTTTTATGTCGAAACCGAACTGCTAATTTTGGAAAACATTTTTCATAACAAGAATTACTCTAGGAGGATTTGTCAGTCATTTGTCAGAGGCAGTGCTTGTAAAACAACTTTATGTGGCAAACAATACTTTATGTTAAAAATAATACTTTGTATAGAACGAAATAATGTATAAGTCAATACATTCACTTATTCTCGCGATTCATTCATTGTTTAGTGTACTGTAGTACTATAACTTGATTAGTCTAAGAAGAATTCTCCTAGGTAATTCTTGCGTTTTTGAGCTAGAGCAGGGCATGTACAGAGAAGGTGAAGAAGTGTTTCCTCCTCTTCCTCATCCATACAGTTTCTGCAAATCATAAGAGAATATACGCCTAGCAGGGTTGCGTGCTTTCCTATTAGACAGTGCCGGGTATGAAACCAATTATCGAGCTTATATGCGATCTGCATTGCAGACACGTGGTGATATTATTCCACCTGATGTTTGCCTTCTTCATTAGAGTCTTGCATTAGCAAAGTTTACATGTAGTGATTGGTATGCCAGCATTAGCCAAACATGGTAGAAGGGGTTGTACTGTACCATTTTGGTGAGTTCATCCGCCTTACAGTTTCGTTTAATGTCTCTGTCGCCCAACACCCAGCAAAGGTGATTATTAAATTGTTGTGCCATCTCCAATATATATGATCGACAGTTATGGACTGTTATAGAGTTTGTAGAGACAGAGTACAGAGATTTGAAAGCGGCCTGACTATCTGAGAAAATACGATAATGTTGACATCACGTTTTCTTTAAACCAGGACAAGACTTCTTTCATCGCCAAAAGTTCCGCCTATCACACGCTACAATGACTGGGAAGGCGGAATGCGAGACTTAATTTCAGTCGCTCAGAGTACACACCTCCATCAACCCCTTCATTTGTTATTGATCCATCTGTGTAAAAGGGGGCTGACCAATTTGAATTTATAGAAACTTAAGAATCACGGAGTGGCCAAGGTTGTTGTTAACCAAGCAGAGCTTGTAGCTAATTGTTTGATTAATAATATTAATCAAAGATTATATCAAGAGGTGTTAGGTAGAGAAGTGTGTCCAGTGCCGAAGCGATCCGCTTATATATAGGCAAACTGAACGTTGCACTTTATTAATTTTGTGGCGGTTTAAAGCTTTTTCTAAAGCAATCCATCATACTGTCACACCGTACATTAAAATCAGTCTGATTTCCGTTGTGTATAAGCTTTGCTGACTCTCTCTTGTGTATTGTGTTTTCAATTTAATTTTGTGTCTAAAATAAGACCCAGGTCTTTAGCCACATCTGAAAACTTTAATTGGACTCCTTTAATTATAGGGAGGGTTAACATATGGAATTTTATATTTCCTCCAAAATTAGACTAATTTTGTTTTGTGTGGGTTGACACTCGGTCCACACCGAAAGTATAAGTTTGTGTAAGGCATTTTGTAAGAGTTTTTTCAGGGCGTTAAGATGCTTTCCCTAAACCGCTATAACAACGTCATCCGCATAGGCAACCACTCTGGAATCCTCCGCATCCAGACCAATTCGTGGTGTGCCTTCGGGGGCCTGTAACACGGAGGATACCAACGCCACTTATTGACATGCCATCTGTCAAGATTTCCAACAGAGTTTGCGACGCATATACAAGAACATTTTTTTTAAGAAGTTTGTGTAATAATATTATTTTGTATTAGTACTCGTTGGTCCCACCGTATCGTGTCTTTAAACGAAGCTATGTATATGTGTTTTCTTATGGTTTTAAATCATTTTTCATTTGATTCTTAAAACACTGTCAAAAAGTGCTTGCGTAGTCAGCTATCCTATACATATAAACTCTAATGGAACATTAGCCGTACGGACCTTAAGCTCACACAGAACTACCTGAACGTCTTCAGAGCGAGTTTGTTTTACTGTTTCCACTCGTTCACAGATTTAAAGAGGAAATGCTTTGGAGGACTATGGCATCCATAATGATGTATGGATTTTACGTCAACGAATTCAATCCCTTCATGTTAGGTCCGAAATATATTACTGTTTCATAGGCATCATCATCAGCCTATTATCAGCTTCAGTAAATAAGTTATGATGATAAGTTACTCCTTAAAATACAGCTAAGCGAGACGAGTGCCTTAGTAGGTGCGAATATACGTCAAAATACCGTGCCAATAATATGTGACTCATCATTATTTGATAAATCTTATCAATTACAATAACTTCACGTGGAAAGTTCAAGATGAAACCTCTTATTGAATTACCCAACTATGTGCAATGAATATCCTTATTATGCTTAACACAATGTGAGCAATTAATAAAGTGGGATGCGATTTAAAAGGCCATACATATCCAAAATGATTTTGACTCCCTGCATTGCATTGATTGAAAAAAATATTGAAACAGGTAAAGCGCTCCGCATTCCTTAACTGCGGCTAAGGAAAGATTGAGCATAGGGGTATTTCTAGAAGTATGAAATTTTAGGGTTTAATTATTTCAACAGGCAGGTCTAGAGTGTGGACTTATTATAAATTCTACCTTAAGGATATTTTTTAAAGATGATTTTCATGGCTCGACATAATAACTCAGGGTTCATTTTTTTTTTGAAGAATGTGAACGTTTTTTTTAAACAAAATTTGTCTTATTAAGATCCGTTAACAATAACAGTACAAAAATAGAACGCAAAAATTAGTGATGTGGTATAAGCTGCGGGATATATTATAGGATCTATTTTTGAGGGCCCAGTTAATAATTGAAAGTAATCCAAAGAATCAATATTAACTAAGTTGAAGGACCTTTTTAAAAGGCAATCTACACGTTCAAGACCTAAGTATGGAAATATTGCAAGGATTCCAATAAAATATCAACATCCAACCACGGAAAGGCAAATAAAATCAAAAGTCAAAGAAAACCCCTGAAGCTATAAGAACAATGCAACTAACTAAAAAATAAATATATAAAAAAGAACCTCCTTCGGGTACCGGTAACATCCAACACAATTAGAAGAAAAGTTCGTATGCGCCCCGCAAAAAAGACCTAATACAAGAGGTCCAATACTCCGGAAATAACGAAACAACTTCGTTTCACCACAAATAGCTGACTAATTTCTTTAAAACAAACATTTATAAATAAAAACTCAAAATTTGCAAGTCACTGCATCTGATATTCAATATAGAAGACCTAATTCATGTGACTTAGTCCAGCATTTGAGGAATTCAATTTTTAAAGAAACATGCAAAATATTTTTTTGAAATATTCCTAACCACATTCTTCCTTCCAAATCACATAACTCAACCACATTTCATAAACCTACCGCTTCAATACAATTACTTATTCAAAAGTTTTGAGGTTATTTGCCCAAAAAGAAGAAAACAAAACTTTCTTCCACATCTTTTCATAAATGCTTACAAAATTGCCAGCAAGAATAATTTATTCTGAATTGAGCATACATATAAGTGCAATTGAACAACTTTATAATATGAAGCACCTTACGAGCCTCATAACCACATCAGTTCTTTCTAGGGCGGTTCTTTACTGCATTCGTCTATGTACATATACCTGACAACTTCTCAATTTTGTATGTCCTTACAAAAGTTTACGATAATTTGAAATACTTATTCTTACTAAAAATGAGAAAACCTGTAAATATGTTAGGTTAGGTGATGAAAATACCGGATATAAGCCCTACCAATTCAAGGCAGTACAGCATCATAAATGAAAATGGGAGAAAGTTTTAAATTCTATCATATGGTTACCATATCCTGTGGCTTAGGAATAAAGATGTAGTTTTTTTTATAAAATTTTAATTTACCGAAAATAAGTTCAGCATTAAGCCTTCGCTTTGGTATCAATTGATGTAGTTGCCCCTTTAAAGCATTTTTATTCTTGATTTATTTTTAACTTCCAATAAGAAGTTATTGTAATCGGTCTGATTTGTCGAATTGAAATGTTTAACTTTTCTTGACGTTTTGAAGTCACTATAGAGTCTAAATCAAAAGTTTTAAGAGAAGTGCGTCTGTGTGTGCATGTGTTGTGTACGTAGATATCACAGTACCTCTATACGTTCGGTTATCAACTTCAAATGAATTTCATATTTTCGAAAAATGCTACATGAATTTGCAACAACTGATTTTTGAAGGTATTAACTTCAAAATCATTTCATTATGAAGGGTTTTTCAATAAGGGTGGGTAGATGTTGAAATGGAACAAAACAAGCTGTATATGAGGTATTAACAAAGTTATTTTTTTATTTGAAAGAGCCATGTATGCCATTAAGTGTGGAATATGACATCATTCAAATGCCCACCTCGGCTTCTTACGGTGGCCCGGATCCGAGTGGTCCAATTTTCAATGACTCTTCCGCATGGATCCGGCTGAATTTGAGCGATGGCCTGTGCTATTTTCAAGTTTAGGGCATCTGTCGATTGTGGTTTATTTGCCTGGACCTGCGACTTCAAGAAACTCCACAGGGAAAATTGAGGCGGGGCAAACCGCATGACCTTGGTGGCCAATTCACATCACCTCTGCGAGAGATAATCTTACCCTAAGATCGTTCATGCAAAATGTCAATCGTGGCGTTTTGTGTGTGGTACCTAGCGTCGTCCTGCTTTAACCACATGTCGTCTGGGTCCATATGGTTCAATTTGGGCCATAAGAAATTAGTTATCATTGCCAGCATTTTCAAATACTACGAACCAATTACGCCATGTGCCGGTCCAAAATCCACACCAAACGCTAACTTTTTGAGGATGTATTTTCACCTAGTGAACCTCACGTGGGTTGATGTCGTCCCATATACGGCAATTTTGCTTGTTAACACAGCCATTCATAAAAAATGCGCATTGTCACTAAAGATGATTTTTTGGCTAAAATTGAGGTCCTCTTCCAAACGATTCGAAGCCCAACCAGCGAACAAACGGCGGCGTTGTCTATGGTCATGAACTTTGAGCTCCTGAGTCAGTGGGAACGTGTTAACGAACACTTATTTTGATAATAAAGTTTTTTTGAACGTGCTGTTCAGTCGTGTAACTTGCCATGATGATTTAGCATAAGCAACTGAATAATAAACAAAAGATTTGACAAATGTCACCAAAACAAAATGGCCACCACGGGGCGCCAAAATCTACCCGCACCAATTGAAAAACCCTTTATATAAAATATTGTTATTGTTACCATAAGACAATTATCTTAGAAAAATCCATTAGGCATTTTTTTTATTTAGAAATGCAAAACTTTCAAAAAATGCTAATACAAATTGGTAAAAATTGATTTTTGACTAAAATAGCTCTATAACCAAAAACAGTTATTAAGATCATATGCAAAATATTATTGTTCACTTTTAGTGAATTTTTTTAGAAAATTCCAATGGACAACTTGTCTTACAAAAAAGGAAAAACCTACCAAAACAACTAAAAACTGATAAAAAATGGTTTTCGACTCAATTATCTTTTCCACCAAATATTGTTATCAATAATTTGCAAAACTTTTAGAAATATTAACAGGCTGCCACAAATGGGAAGTTATCAGTGTGGGTTGCATTTCAGCCCCTTTTTAAGTTATTTTGATGTTGCAATTAAAAACCCATTTATTATCTTATCAAGGTTTTTTTAACTTCATATATGAACTCGAGTAATTCCTCAAAATAATATGCTGAAAATATTTGTACATTGAATACAAAGTTCAAAAAGAAAGCTGAATAAATGGTCACCCTAATTACGTGAGGCACACACAATCCAACTTTTATGTTTCCACCTTAGGGAAGCCCACGGTAGAGATTTAAATTACTATTCCGAAAACTTTTCGGCCTTTCTGATGCAGTTTTTTGGGATTTGTTTTTGTTGTTCCTTGAAAATCCGAATTTGGTCCTGGAGACCATATAAAAAGAACAAACACGACCATACGACCAACTCATATGCGGTTGTGTCTCATTTATTTTTTCACAATGTACTCGAATCCATCCAGCATGACAGATGGATCGCGTTAGTTTTTCGATGGAACTTCCTGAAAACTTCGTGAGTAACTTTCATTTTATGTATCAACTTCCTGCTTTTGCCGCGCCATATCATTACATTCTATTTGTAGGAAGGTTATTATTTTATTATCCCTTTGCAAGTTGCGATGGTGACATTTTGTGAGACTACAGAACAATGAAGGATATTTGCTTATATAGAAAAGCGTCATGAATATAACTCTTCTAGTTCAAAAGAGAGGGGCACCACGATCAGAAAAGAAAAACATAAAAGAAGACTGGATTATATCCAATGACACCGACAGCGACACATCGACTTGCCCTTATGGAATGGAAGAGCCAAAGCCATTTCGTTCGCCTTCACTTCACTTAACTTCTTCCATGTGGCATATTATTCTACCAGAAACAAATTTATGGAATGTTCCTATTTTTCTTCTTTTTTTTCGCTGACACATTTTATATACTTTTTTATTTTTGGAAGGCTTCTGAGAAGTTTATAGGGAAAGAAGGAGTTGAGAGAGCTTATAAGAGTGTTTGCAAGACACTCATGTCAAATTGAGCCAACTTGGATTATATGCGAAACTCAAACAAGTTGAGTTGAATTTATGCGATTATCCTGGCAAATAAAAGTTTATCCTGCTTTATATTGGTCTTTTGGTTGATTAAAGATGAAAGGCGAATGTTTGGAGATCTTATTAATGTGATGGGGCCCTTATTATAAATCATTGATGTAGAAACTTTTTCAAAAAATAAAAACGTTTTTATTTTAAGAGAGCCAAAGAAAAAGGAAGAATTTTGTATATTTTTACGAGTGTATGAGTTATAAATACACAGAAAAATCGAGAACTCTTTTGGGTGAAAAAGAAATTTATTTCATCCTTTCAACCAATTAGTTATTCGCAACAAATAACATTGGATTAAAGTTTATATACATATCGTTAACCTTATTTAGTATTTAAGGAACAGTGTGTCCTTGGTCCTTCAAGCAGCTTTGATTTATCACTTTGGCTTGCCATAAGAGCCGGAGCCAAGGTCTTTAAGGCCTGGTATATAATTCTGGTAGGGTGTTCATTCATTGGGAAATGATTTGTGTTTATTATTATTAAGTTAACATCTCTCTAATATTGTATGGTCAACATTTTTTTTAAAATCCATTATTATGAACATGGATATTTATTTTTGTTTCAAATTCTAACTTATAAGCGCGGCAAATCAAAAAGCGCGGGATATCAAAAAAAGTATCGCTTAATTTTTAAGAATTATTGAAAGTTTGATGAGTGGGGAATGGGGATATATGGCATATATGGCTATGGCTACTTTTAAACTTTTGTATGTAAGTCGACTTCAAAAAAGGCTTTAAGCATTATCTAAAATCTAAAAGTCCTTGGCCCGGATGCTTTATCCGGTTAATGGTCCTTAAGAGGTTGCAAAGCTATACTGCTCAAGGTTTTTTATCTATTCTAATCTTCAGGTTTCATTTGAAACCAAAAAAAGGCAAATACTCTTCACTCTTCAATTATCGAATGATACAGTGCACTTAGGTCACTTCTTTCCAATGTCATTTTAATGCTGGCTTTTTATCACCTCAAGAATTATTTCGAAGGCTGGAGCCTTTTTATTGACTGGCAGTATGATTTTCTTAGCAATAAGTCCACTTTTAGTCTTTTCTTTTTTTTTTATCGCACCCAACCGTAGAACAAATCTTTATTGATGAAACTTTCTATTCTTCTTTGATTTGAAATTACCTTTTGGACCATTCAATACAAATGGTGTGCCCCAAGGTTCTATACTTTCTCCGACACTCTTTTATTTATGAGTTTATCTCAGAAACTTCCAACCACCTGTTTTGCTAAGGACTGCAATGGTACCAGTTTTTCATATTCGTTTTTAGACTTATAGTCTTACTTTTGGGGATCGTCAATGGCGATGCATGATAAGCTCATTAAATTCGGATCTAAACAGCATTGTTAAATATAGAATTAGAAATTCCAAAGCATAATCTGTCACCTTTGCTTCAATCCATAAAGTGACACTTTGAATCAAGAAAATTAAACATCTTGAAACTCTTCTTGGTGTTTGTATCATCAACCTTCTCTGGGAAAAAGGTAACATATGTATGTATCTGTTTTCTACAAACTTTAAAATTTATAAACCTCCAAAACTGAGAATAACTTCCATCTCGAGCCTGGTGCTCCAGTAACTCCAGTAACTGGCGTAAGTCACCTGCCTGGAAAGTATTCAAAGAACATCGCTCTAAATAATTGGTAACAACCCAATTTTTGATTCATATAGGTACGTCCCTTGAATGCCTATTTTAAAGCAACAACATTTTGCACATGGTCAAAAAAGTTTGATTTCAATATTTTTTTTTGTTGCCGAGATAAAGCGTGGTTACATTTTAAAGACCGTTGTTGATTTTGAATAAAACACAACTATTTAAAAAAATTATTGTCATTTCTTTTTATTATGATATTATTGGTATGGTTCAATTGTGTATGGGACACAAAATCAGCCAAATGGCCGCCGAGAATTTGGCGACACAACTCCGACCCATGGTCCAAATTTTCGATGAGAGGTGTATTTGTTGAGCACAACGGCGAGTTAAGGTGCACTGCTCTTATACCACACTGTCGCAGTACGAGCTGTACGAGCAGGCATTGGTGTTTTCACATCTTTTACACATCGCAGGATTTTTCCGATTGTACGCCCATTTTCATAAGCCTGAATAATTTGATTGTGTACCTTTCGAATTGAATAAGCCTGAAATTGAGAAATGTCAAATGAAATGCAGAATAAAGCTTAATGTTTAGGTGTGGATCACATTCAACATCGGCCCTTAAAACTTAACCACCCTCTATGTTGAAACTCAATTTTTTTCAATTTTTGGCATCATTTTATGGAGGTTTTTATTTCTTAAGATATTTATATGTAGTTAAAATATTCGAGTCGATAAATAATTTTTACTAACTTTAACGATTTTATTTTTTGTAAGAAAAATGTTGATTACATTATTCTAAAATGTTTACCAGATGTCAAAAACGTGTTTATTTGATGCGTACCTACAAGTATTTTGCCGGTATAGTTTAATTTTTTTTTCAAAAAATATTTGAGGTGACAAATATTTTTGTTCAGTTTTTTATATTTATAAAAAACCGTTGGTACAATTTTGTATCGAATTTATAATATTTCGGTATCACGTCGCAAAAAATTTTAAGGTCCTGGCGTTATTGATTCTAGAGATATTTTTGGGTTATTTGTGATTTATTAACTTCCCATAGGAAGTTATTGTAATCGGTCCGATTTGTCGAATTGAACATTTTGACATTTCTTAGAGTCTAAATAAAAGATTTTAGAGAGATGTCTGTGCGTGCGTAAGTACGTACGTTCGTTCGTCCGTACGTCTGCACGTTCGCGATGATTTTTTCGTCGTCCATAGCTCAAGAACCAGTAGAGATATCGACTTCAAATAAATTTTGTTATTCAATAATAATACAGAAAGATGCAGAAAGGACTCTCAAAAAAATTTCGTGGGTGATTTTTTTACCATAGCAATTTAAAAAAAATGTGAAAATGTTGGTTAACCTTAAATATCTCCCGAGCCAATAACGCTAGAGGCTTGAATTAAATTTTATATTATACATTGTAACGCGATACCAAACAAATATATTTTCTGAAACAAATCCAGACATATTTGTATCCTCGAAAATTGTATGAACAAAAAATGATTTTATCTCCAAAACAATTTTGTGCAACGAAGAATAACGTTTTTAACATCTGGTAAAGTTTTGAGAAAAATCGAGTTGACACTTTTTTTATAAAAATAAAAACATAAACAAAAATTACTCAAAGTTGGTAAAAATTGATTTTCGACTCAAATACCTTTTCAAAACTTTGGCTTTAAATTAATTTTATCTTTAAAAAAATATTGTTGTTAACATTCAGTAAAATTTTGTGAAAAGTTGAATTGACAGTTTTTTACAAAAAAAAATAAAAACCTAAAAAAAATTAATAAAAGTTGGTAAAAATTGATTTTCGACTCAAATATCTTTTGAAAACGTAAACATATTGGCTTTAAACTTATTTTATCTCACAGAAAATATTGTATTCGACATTCAGTAAAGTTTTTATAAAAATCCAACAGTCCGTTTTTTTCATAAAAAAATAAAATCTACAAAAAAGAGTACGCAAAATTGTTAAAATTTGATGTTCGGTTCTCGATATTGACTATACGAACTACATAGTTTCATTCATCCAATTTGTATTTGTTTATATAAGATATACAAACTTTTAAGAAATGCTACTAAAATTGGTAAAAATTGGGTTTCGACTAAAAATCTCGTTAACAAAAGTAGACTTTAAAATCAAACTATTTCATTATAATATGCAAAATATTGTTTGTAATTTTAAAGAATAATTCAACTGACAACTTTTTTAACAAAAAACGAAAACCTATAAACTTTTAAGGAAGACAAATTGACAGACGGGATGGGAAGTTATCAGTGTGGGTCGCTTCCTAGCCTCTTTTTTAAGATTTACGTGAACTTTAATTATATGTTGCCGTATTTTTGTTTTCAAAAAAACTGTAGTTATAGGTTTTGAGTAATTTTAATAAATTTGCACTCCACCCTTCTCAACCTCCAAAATTTCTTAGCTCCAAATCCAAAAGTTTTATTTAAATAAAACTTTCAAAATATATTTTTTGCATATATTTATCTTTCCAGATATATTCACATTTGTTGGGATTTTTAGAACATAAATTAAGAAACACTTTTTATGATGTGCTTTTTCAAAAACTATTCAACTTATTGTTATGTTTCTTCTTGCATCGTCTTTCATTGGACCTCTTCCTTATTGATCATCCTTAAATTCCTGCTCATATAATTCCCCACTTATTTTTCCAATTTTCATTTAATACATCGGCAAAAGTGAAAACACCCTTATAATTAGTGTCAATATTGTTAGTTCATGCCCCCAATTCATTGAATTGTTCAAACGACGAACCCTTCAATACACTTAAGGTCTTCTCCTTCTTTATCACAATTATACCCCATTTTAATTAAGTTCCTCTCTATTACCCATATAGACAGATCACCCTGTGAAATCGTTAGAGTATCATTCACACATTGCAAAAACGAAAAAAAAAATAATATTGTTAAAAATAAACTTCAACTTTACGTAGAGGTGGATATCTATAGATACTCGTATTATTTCCATCTTCCTTCTCTTCATTGATAAAACATCCATGCCATGCCGCCACGATTCCCATCAGCATCACACACTCTCTAAATGAGTTAAATTCTTACAGTGCAAAAAGCAAAGTAGGTAGGTTTATACTTTTGTACACGAGTAGATAGTGTAGCATAGATTATAGAAAAGATATAGTCTGGAGGACTCGATTTTGCACTGCAAATTATATAGACATAGACAACATCTCATCAATTTTCCACTCCTTGACGGATGAAGAAGTGAAAATACCTTAACATTTTATTGCAAGGATATGCACTCGCTTCTTTTCTTCCTTAACTACTCATACCTACCTACGAGTATGCACTGCATATCAGGATATCGTGCAACGCATAAAAAATGCGAAGTTTTATTTTTTCAAGTTGGTGGTTGAGCTTAGTGCTAAACTCCCTTGTTGATGATGTTGCTCTATGAAGATGGTCCTATCTTTCGCACTCCTTTGCAACTGCAACTAATTTTAACACAAATTAAAACTTTTATCTCCTCCATGGCATACTTTTTCCCTCTCTCTATTAATTTAACATAGTTCTCTTTATTTTCTTTATATCGTGTTATTTTATTTTGTCTTATTCTTTTTGTTTAAATTGGTTGTTTGTTGAATTTTTCCGTATTCATGAAAAACAGCGACGATACAAGGATATATGTACGAGTATGTAAATATAATATGAAGTAGGTGAGATATACAATATACATCACATAATCTGATCTGGCTCTTGGAAGTCTAGATAAGTTTACAGTAAGAGGTAAAAAATTCACATGCACAACCTGGGCCCTATTTCATAAATATTGAGAGGCGACAGGTGACAATTTGTAAATGACAAACCTGACAATTGTATAAACTTGGTCCCATACAAAAATTGACAACTTTGTAAAATTCCCTGACAATTTTACAAAGTTGTCAAGATTTCGGATCATAAAAAAAATGGCATGACAATGAACTGTCAGGGATATTTTTGAAAATTGTCACAAATTCTCCGACAAATTTGTATTGACTTTTTTATGAAACAGAAAAAATAGTACAAATTACAACTTTGTCAGTATATAGTTGACAATTGTGACAGGCAATTGAGTTTCGGTCGTAAGGTGACAATTTTATTTTGACATAATGTTTTCAAGTAAAAGTGACGACGAACGCGAGGTACGCCACCCTCGAGTTTTTAGACAAAGAATAAACAATGATTTCGCTTCATTAAGTGATTATCAATTTAAGGAAAAATTTCGCGTCTGCAAAACAACAGCAGAATATATTTTGTTAAAAACCGGTCTGCACCTCCAGCATCCCACAAAAAGAAACCATGCTCTTGATGCTAAGACCCAAATTTTATGTGCTTTACACTGGCTTAGAAGTGGAGCTCAGTACCATGTAGTTGCTAATAGACAAGTGTGTTTCTAAAAGTTTCATTCAGCGCTGCGTCAAAATATTTTTCAATCTGACGGTAAATAATCTAATGGTTGAAGAAATCCGCTAGCCTTTGGAAAATATTATATCTATAGATACCTACACGTTTTAGACATTTTGCTAATTTTTCTTGTGTTGCTGGCATTGTTGATGGGTCATTAATAAGAATTGATGCTGCAACTGATAATTAGTCAGCATTTGTTGACAGAAATGGTGACCTCTCAATTAATGTCATGTTTTTATGCGGCCCAAATTTGGAGTTTTTTTTATGTTTCTGCACGCTGTCCTGGATCCGTTCACGATGCTAGGGTTTTAAGGGATAGCTCATTAGCACGACGACGCTGGGAAAATGGATGGGGGCCATTTTCAAATGCTATAATATTAGGAGACAGCGTTTATGGACGAAAAAGTTGGCTGATAACACCAGTTATTCCACACCAAGTTGAACAATCTGAAGCATTATTAAGATTTTTAAGGGCTCATAAGAAAACGAAGAGGTTTGTAGAAAATGCATTGAGCATTCTGAAGGACAAATTTCCTTGCCTTAACTATTTGAGATTGTCACAAAAAACTGCATGCAAGGTTATTTTGACTTGTACAATATTGCATAACTTGGAAAATCGTTTGGGAAGTGAACATACACCATTTGAAATGATGATAATGGTAACGACAAAATTGTCATACTATGACAATGACAAAATTGTCGTTGTATTTAACTGACAATTATGTCACCTGTCAATACGTTATGCAATGAAAACTTGTCACATAAGTGTGACAAATTTGTAGAATTGTCACCTGTCAATGTTTATGAAATAGGGCCCTGGTTGTAATAACACGCAATTATTTATAGTTTTTGGTTATTTAATTTAATAAAGTTATGGAATTTGACAAGATATTTATTTTAAACAAAACAATTCATATTTTAACGTTTTAAATCACTATTAATTTTATATTAATTTTTTAACTATAAATTTGTGCATAGGGTTACTCGAAGCTAGAAAGATCTGTAACGGTCATATCCGACGAATAAAATGTTTGCTTGCCCAGAAATAACGGCAAACAATATGACAATGCCCCAAAGGTACTAAACATTTCTTGCCATTTGACAAAAATATACCTACGTGAGTCAGCTTTATCATCAATTCCTATACACTCGATTGCAATGACACTTCTTTTTTAAGCTCGATCGATAAAGCCAATTTGTTTACAGCACTGTTTGCTTAAAACTCGACGCTACCTGAGGGTCGTGACTCTTCCTGTCCTTGAGAGCGTAAACGAATCTTGTAGCCGAATCTTATTTCGCGCTCATACAGTTGCCAGAGTTTTAAAAGATCATGACAAACACAAATCCGCTGACCTGAATAATACCTCTGCTATTGATCTTAAGAGGTGTTCTTCAACACTGGCAAACCACTGCGTAAGCTTTTCCATCTATCCTACTCCACAGGTCTCTTTCCGAGTGGATGGAGTGGACACCATTTGTCTTGCTAATCTAGTTCTTAAAAAAGCGAGTTCTCCTCCCCCTCGAACTATAGTATAATTGCACTTACATTTCTTCTCTCCAAGGTCATGGAAACGCTGTTCAATTTTCAGCTTAAGAAATATCTTGAAGAACAAAAGCTTCTTAATGACCAACTGAATGGCTTTTATAGCAATATTCCACTGGTGATCTCTATCTCACTGAAGAGTGGAACAAATCTTTACATCGTTTTGGAGAAAGTATTGATCTTGATATATCTAAAATATTTGATAGAGTTTGGCATTAAGCACTCTTATTGAAAAAGTGTGTATTTGGTTGCGATGAATCTCTTCTTCGTTGGATTACAAATAACCTTTCGGACAGTTCAATACAAGTAGTAATGGACGCGTTTAAACCTGATATCCACAAAATAAATGCTAGTGTGCCCAAGGCTCGGTTTTGTTTCTGACACTCTTCCTTATTTTTAATCCACTAAATTGTTTCGCTGCTGACAGTACCCTCAGCTTTTCATATTCGTTTTAAAATACACACCCTGCTTATTTCGGTGTGGAACTTCAACGGCAGCGTATGATAAGCTCATTAAATTCTGATCTTGACAGGGTTGTCCAATGGGGAAACGGCAACCCTACCCCAATAACACTATACATGGATTGTACTTAAGTCGAGGAGACTGAACAGCTTTTAGTTGTAGCCATCTCTTGTTGAGGGAGTACATATTTGAAGTGACCAAAATTGTATTTAAGTTTTCACTGTCGTTGATGCAAGAAGAAGCATTTATCCGTCTGAAACTTGATTATAACTCCCATATTTGTGTAAGTGATCCAATAACTCACTTGATGATAGAAGAACTGAAACATTTGTATCTCTTCAGCACCGCCGCGCGCCGGTCGCCGCAAGGTTTTATCCCTTTGATTTTTGTATCGTAATTTTGAAACAAAATTCTCTGGTGAAATAGCCATTTGCTTTCCTCCCCCCAAACAATTCAATTGTTATAACAGTCCTTCTGGGAATGCACATCGGTTTACCATTAAGCCCGATTTCGGATATATTGTAAAGTACAGAGAATTTTTTTAGATATTGTGCGGACCGTTTTTAAAGCAAAACCTTAAAACCTCGCGGCTTTTGGCTCCATAAGACAATGCTTTGTTCTTAAATTCTTTTTTAATGAAAGGATTGCTACATTATTCTGAAATCCAACACTTAAAAAGATAGTTGTTAGGACTTGCTTTATTTCGACACCTAATGAGGGTTTTGCGTGTATGGTCTTGATCCCGTTAAAATCAAATATCTTATTACTTAGCCTCGTTTCGAAACTGGATTCATGAATAGTTTTAGTTTCAGGTTCCTTTTGGAAGCAAATTATTTTCTAACGAAATTTGGTAATGTATGACTTCAAATATATCTTTGTTTTATTCTATTTCAAAGTTCTATATCCCTAAAAAACAATCTTCCCGGCCGGTCATAAAGCATTCTTCTATCCATTTCATCAATACATGACCTTTTCCTTATTCAACATGATCTTGATTATTTTTCAGTTTGGTGTCGTAGAAATTGCTTGGAACCTTATATTGTCATTGACCATTTCACTTTTTCCCGTAAACGCTTAAAGACTCCTCCCCGTCTCTACCTTTTGTACAATCAACCCATACTAACTCTTAATACCATTAGGGACCTTGGCATTTTATGTGACCAAGAGCTTAATTTCCTCTCCCATATAGACGATATTATTTTCAAAGCCGACTCAGCACTTGAATTCGTTAAAAGTAGGCCGAAAAAATTTTCTAACCACTATGTAACCTATTTTCACCCACTCCTCTTACTCATATTTCCAGAATCGAGAGCATCCAACGGCGTTTCCATTGCTTTGATCTTCATGTTTTACCTTGGAACAATTCTCTCATTCTTAGTCCCTATGTTAATCGCCTGAAACTTCTCAATTCAATCTCGTTGGAAGAACTAAGGCAAATTTCAGACATTATCTTTCTTTATCGACTCCTTTCTAGTTCCATTGATTGCATTTCCGTCTTTAACTATATCTCTTTCAACCCTTACTCTCGTTACACCATCAGTCCTCGACTCTTTTATGCTCCTTCCCACCGAACCTCCTTCGCACTTGGACTTTTTTTAATTTAAACCTCACAACTCATTCCTTAAACTTTCATCTTCTGAGTCGCCCTTCCTATCCACAATCTTATGTTAAGCTCTTAGTTTGTTATATTATTATTATTGTATTAAGCCAAAAAAAAAGCCAAGCTGTATGAAAAATGCAATTGGCTCCTGGACAATTTCTAGTGAAGAATCGCTGAACTTACTACTCACTCTAATGGTAATAAATGGGGCCTACAACCCCGAATCACGAATTTGTTATACACATCGGTAATCACACATATTTTAATGCACGGTGATGCAGTATGGTGGAATGCTTTAGAAAAAGCTATAAACCGCGACAAATTAAATAAAGTCCAATGTTCAGCTTGCCTTTGTATAAGCGGATCGCTTCGCACGATTCCATTGGAGACACTAGGTACCCTACTCTACCTAACACCTCTTGATATAGTTACCAAACAAATAGATGCAAGTTCTGCTATTCGCCTCAATGCTTCGTCGCAGTGGGTTAACAACAACATTATTCACTCCGTAATTCTTGAGTATTTAGAATCAATTCCAAAGCACACAGACTACACCACCCCCCACGTCTGCAATTCGCCAGAAACTTCCAGATCTTTATACCTTCCAGATCTTTCTGGCAAAATAGGGCATTCACGGAAGACAAGTCAGTCCACTTTTATACAGATGGATCAGAAACAAAAGAAGTGATTGGTGGAGGTGTGTACTCTGAACGACTGAAATAAAGTCTCTCATTCCGCCTTCCCAATCATTGTAGCGTGTTAAAGGCGGAACTTTTGGCGGTAAAAGAAATCTTGTCCTGGCTAAAAGAAAACGTGATATCAACATCTGATATCTGTATTTTCTCAGATAGTCAGGCAACTATCATATCTCTGGACTCTGTCTCTACAAACTCTATAACAATCCTTAACTGTCAATCATCTCAATTGGAGATGGCACAACAGTTTAATATTCACCTTTGTTGGTGCCGCAAATTTCAGGAAATTGTAAGGCGGATGAACTCCTCAACAGAAATGCCCTGCTCTTGCTCAAAAACGTAAGAGTTACCTAGGAGAATTCTTCTAATACTATCTAAACAATCTGAATCATATTAACGTAATAAGTCTCTCATGTTTCGAAAGAGACTCAAACTGGTTTTATTGAGCTTAGAAGAAAGCCTCAAGATTCATGTGGTTTCATAATGGGCCATTAAACTGGCCTAAGTGTGTCCTACTCCATCACGGACAACTACTTCAACCTAACCTAAGCCTAATAAATGGAGGTTTTGCTCTTTATAAATGCCATACAAAACCGCAAAACAGAGTAAGAATCTCGGTTTCAATAGACAAGCTCGAGACTTTTTTACATTGTTGCCGGCTTTAACCTTCTTACCTTCTGAGGATTAGCGAGGAAAGCCTAGGGGCTCTCGAAAAGGCCGATCATAAGCTTAGTTTTGGCATAAGGAATGCCAAAATTAAAATTCTTCAGAGTCAGGGAGCAGACACCGACAAAGCTGATGACAACGTCGAGGTTGACGATATTGTTAGCGGAGTCGAGGTCCCCAGCGAGTTGCCGGGCCCTAGCTCTGCAGCCAAAAATAAAATTTAAAAAACGCGCTGAAGGTCGTCCAGATTAATCTGAAGCACTCCAAGTGTGCTTCAGATAATCTGAGAGTTTTCCTTAGGGAGGAAAACTTCGACATTGGCGTTATCCAAGAACCGTGGATCAACGGCCTCAAGGTGCGGGGCCTCCAAGACAACCAATACGACCTCTTTTATAAAACCGCAGACCAAGACCAAGGTAATCCCAGAACTTGTATTTTAGCTAAGAAACATTTAAAAGGTTTTTTATGTCCACATTTTAGCACTCCTGATCTGACAGTTGTCAGATTCGAAGACAAAAATACACAGGGTTTGCTACTGGCCTCTTTCTACTCTGCCCACAATGCATCATCACCTCCGGAGGAGGTGCGCAAAATTATAAACAAAGCTGAGATCGATAAGGCAAACCTTCTGATCGGAGGCGACGCGAATGCTCGGCATACCCTTTGGGGAAGCTCTGAAATCAACGAACGAGGTGAGTCACTTTTTGATTTTATTATTGCACATAATATGACCATTTGTAACAGAGGCAATACTCCCACCTTCGTCTTTCCGAGCTCGGAAAATTATGATGGATGGGAGGATGTGCTTGATGTTACTTTAGTAAACAACCGTAATTTATTAGTGGAGAATTGGAGAGTTTCCCCTTTGAATTCGTTTTCGGATCACAAGTGGATTCTTTTTCAAATTAATTTCGAGTCGAAAAACCCTCCACCTTATAGAAATCCCAGAAGAACTGACTGGAAGAAATTCAGTCAAATTGCTAATTCCAAACTGAGCAAATTACCGAGTCTAGCAGAATCGATAGTAGACCTTGAATCAAAGGTGAAAACCTTTGAAACTTCTATAAGTAAAGCTTTTAGAGTCTCTTGCCCAGTTAAATACAGCCGTAAAACCCTTCCTTCTTGGTGGAATGAAGAACTTGCCAGTCTTAGGAAAATGACGAGGACAATTTTTAACATCTGCCACAAACATAAGTTTTACCAACCGTATAAAGACTCTCTTAAAATTTACAAGAAAGCCCTGTCATCAGCCAAAAGACAAGGCTGGAGAGATTACTGTCAATCAATCGAAGACATAAAGGACTCCGCAAGGCTCAGCAAAGTTCTATCGAAGGAACATTGTAATCCTTCATTTCTGAAAAAGCCTGATGGAACCTGGACAGCCTCTCCAGCCGAATCTCTTGAGCTACTGATGAAGACGCACTTTCCGGGTTGCGAGAGCGACAACCCCGAACCGCGTGAAACCACAGAGCTAAACGTAGCTCATGTGGAGCAAATCAATTCCGTCATAACCAGAGAAAATATTGTGTGGGCCATCAATACTTTCTCTCCATATAAATCCCCAGGCATGGATGGCATACTGCCAGTTATGCTTCAAAAGTTGCATGATGTGGCAGCTCCATGGCTGGAACAAATTTTCAAAGGATGCCTCCTTCTCAAACATGTGCCCATGTCGTGGAGACAGGTGAAGGTAGTTTTTATCCCGAAAGTGGGTAGCCGTGGTCACGAATCCGCGAAGGATTTCAGACCAATAAGCTTAACATCTTTTGTGCTTAAAACCTTGGAGCGCATTCTTGATTACCATATTAGAGAAATCCTAGATGGAAGACCTCTCGAAAGCTCTCAGCATGCCTACCTTAAGGGCAAATCTACGGAGACTGCCCTCCACGAGGTAGTGCGTACTGTAGAAAAAACAATCCATTATAAAGAATTTACTCTTGCCACCTTCTTAGACATAGAAGGTGCTTTTAACAACGTCCTAACCGAATCCATAGAAGAATCGCTCGTGAAGTTCGGTGTAGAATACTTCATTCGAGAATGGATTATATCCATGCTCAGTGGTAGGAAGATTCAAGCCACTCTAGGCAATACAACTGCAACAAAACACGTAAGTAGGGGAACACCCCAGGGTGGTGTCCTTTCGCCTCTCTTGTGGCTTCTGGTCATGGATACAATTCTCGTTAATTTAGAGAGATGTGGAGTGAAGGCGGTAGCCTATGCGGATGATTTGGTGCTATTGGTGTCAGGAAAGTACACCTCTGTGATTAGTGAAATCACGGAGTCAGCTTTGAAGAAAGTTAGCAGCTGGGCCACTAGTTGTGGTCTAGGAGTTAACCAAAGTAAAACTGAACTGATGCTCTTTACCACCAAAACTAAAGTACCGCCTTTCACGCTACCTCGACTCAACGGTCAAGTCCTTTCATTGTCTTCCAGTGCAAAATATTTGGGAGTTATACTCGACCCTAAATTAAACTGGAAGCGAAATATTGAAGTGCGGGTTAAGAAGGCCTGTGTTGCCTTCTACGCCTGCAGCAAAACCTTCGGCAAAAAGTGGGGACTTCAGTCGAAGATGATTTTATGGACGTACACAGCCGTAGTACGACCAATCTTAACTTATGGTTCGATTGTGTGGTGGCCTGCTCTTAGCAAAGCCTATAATATCGATAAGCTAAAGAAGGTTCAGAGAACAGCTTGCGTGGGCACCACAGGGGCCATGCGTACGTGCCCAACGGACGCCTTAAACGTTATTATGGATCTTCTACCAATCGACCTTTTTATTAAATACATAGTTTCCTGCAGCGCTATTAGGCTGAAGGAATCAAACAGCTGGTTGTCAAAACCTTATGGTCACAGCAACACAGCGAAATTGATTCCCTCAGATATTATCTCGGTAGACACTGACTACTGCACTCCTACTTTGAGCCTTAGTAGGGGTTTTAAGGTCTTTTTCCCATCCAGAGAGGATTGGGAGGATGACATCGTGTCGATAGGTTTCGATACAACCATCTTTACTGACGGCTCAAAGATGGAGTGCGGAGTTGGTTCTGGGATCTTTTCTGAGTCCCTAAATGTAGCTAAATCCTTTAGGCTTCCTGACTTTGCTAGTGTTTTTCAGGCTGAACTGCTGGCAATTAGGGAGGCATGTAAGATTCTTAAACAAAGCCCAAACCAAAACCGAAATGCGGCTATCTTCACAGACAGTCAGGCAGCTATCAAAGCCATTAACTCGGCTACATCCTCATCTAAATTGGTCCAGCAATGTCGCGATGAGATTGCGAGCCTGAACATTAACCTCGGTATCACCCTGATCTGGGTTCCGGGCCATAGTGGTATCGTGGGAAATGAACGGGCCGACGAGCTAGCCAGGCAAGGATCGGCCCTTCATAGCTCACTTGCGGAAATGGTTAACATTCCTCTTGGTGCTTTTCTTTTTCTTTTCCATCTACCAAACTGAATCAAACCGAAGGTGGAGCAATTTACCCAACTGCATTATATCTAGGAAGATATGGCCCACCTATAATAAAACCCGTACAAACGATCTTCTTTGCAAGCCAAGACAAGACATAGCCAGAATTGTTGCGGTTTGTACCGGACATTGGCCCATAGGAGTTCATGCAGAGAAGTTGGGTATCTCTTATAACACCTTTTGCCGTAGTTGCGGCGACCAAAGTGAAAGTGAAACGATAATCCATTTCCTCTGCAAATGTCCTGCCTTGGCAAGCACTAGAATGAAATGCTTTGGGAAAGCATTCTTTCAGGAACTGGATGAGCTATCTGAGACAAAGATTAGAGACCTAATCTCTTTTCTCAATGCGACAAAATGGCTCTAATTTAATCGCTATAAATCTTCTCCTTTCTTTCACAGGTCAAACGAGTTTTGGTATCAAAACGGCGCACTACAGCGCTAATTGGATCTCAGGCTAGGTCTGCCCTGAGATCGCCATTTCTACCTACCTACCTGCCGGCTTTAACAATTTCGCACCTTAAAAGGATTACCTTGCAATAGCAAATCTGTATCAAAAGAAAAACAATCGACTTTCTGATTTTAAATTCAAAAAATAAAATACCAAGCAGAGTACAACTCTTACAGACTAATATGTATACTTATATGTAATATGTTAATAATAGAATAATATAAATAATAATTAAAAAAATAAATAAATAATTCAATGCGATAACGAGAAACACTTTTAACGATTAAATAATAAAGTCATTTTCAGGTCTTTCATAAATACATCTCTTGAACAATTTGCAAAAATATCTATAAGGCCTATCACAGAATTTGTTTCCCTTATACAACGTGCAAACGGTTCGTTCATACTATAATTTCTTCTATAGAAGTTCTCCCGTAAATGAAAATTTACACGTATAGTTCGGCAAGGAAAAAAGAAATTTATGCGCTCCAACAATTGAGGACAATTAATACGATTATTAATTAAGTCTTTAATAAGCATTATACAAAAGTACTTTCTTCTAAGATCAAGTGTTTGAATATTAAAAAGCAGACATCTAGTAGCATAAGAGGGAACTTCAATAGACCAGTTCAATTTGAAAAATAAAAATCTAGTAAATCTTCTTTGAACACCTTCCAGTCTTAAAGAGTGGGTTTCATAATAAGGGTTCCAAATAATGCAGCAATAATCAAGAACTGACCTAACTAGCGAAACGTATAATATTTTCAATGTAAAAGGATCAGAAAAATCCTTTGAGTTTCTTCGTATGAATCCAACCATTTTGTTTGCCTTATTAACAACATAATCAATGTGACTCGAAAAAGAAAAACGTTCATCCAAAATAACTCCAAGATCTTTCTTAACAACTACTCTCTCAAGGACTATATTGTTAATGGTGTAATTGAAAATGATGGGCGACATTTTCCGATGACAAGTGAAACTTTGACATTTTCCAACATTCAGAAACAATTTGTTATCATCACACCATTTTGCCAGCTTGTGAAGATCTTCCTGAAGAAGAAGGCAGTCATTTGAAGATTTAATAGACCGGTATACTTTGACGTCATCGGCATACATCAGATTTTGTGAAAATTTAAAATTGGAGGGAATATCATTAATGAAAAGGATGAAAATCAACGGTCCAATATGGCTTCCTTGAGGAACCCCTGAAGTAACAGAAATTTGTTTGGATAAATGTGTTCCAATTTTGACATACTGAACACGATTTTTCAAATAAGAAGAAATCCATTTGATAAAGCAAGAATGAAAGCCAAGTTTCGTTAGCTTAAAAATCAGGATTTCATGGTTTACCCTATCAAATGCTTTAGCAAAATCTGTGAATATAATGTCTGTTTGCAAGCTACTTTCAAATCCATTAACTACCGAGTCACATAAAACTGCAAGATTTGTAGTTGTAGACCTACCGGCAATAAAACCATGTTGAGACTCAGAGATTATGTTTTTAATTATATAACTCAATTTTTTGGAGACTAACTTTTCAAACAATTTTGGAATCACTGAAAGTTTACATATTGGTCTATAGTTTATTACATTCTGTTTGGACCCAGATTTGTGTATGGGAGATATATATGATATCTTCCAATTATTCAAAAAAGTTCCAGTCATCAAGGATTTATTGAAAATTAAGCATAGTGGTAGTGATATTGAAAAAGCACAGTTTTTTAACACAACAGGAACCATTCCATCTGGTCCTGCGCTTTTATTAGTGTCCAAATTTAATAACGCATCAAAAACATCTGCTTCATCAAAAATCATGTGTCCTATATCAACCACATCAACCGGTGAAAAAGGAGGAAGTTCACATGAATTTGGAATTGAGTAGACAGATTTGAAATAATCAGCAAAAAAATTACATATAACATTCAAATCACTGGAAATGCTTCCAGAATATTCCATACAGTTTGGAAGACCAGTGGTTTTTCTTTTAGTATTTATAAATTTCCAAAACTGTTTACTATCTGATTTAATTTTAGATTCCACTGATAAAATATAATTGTTATAAAGAAATTCATTTAGACTGTTAAAATCTCTATGGCATTTTAAATAGTTTTGGCGGAGGATAACATTATTTTTATCAAGCTTATGCAATTTATACGCTTTATTTTTTCTGTTTTTAAGGTTTGTAAGCCTTTTATTAAACCATGGTAGTTTTGAGCTAGACCGGGCTGATTTTTTGGGAATGTATAAATCACGAGATTCATTTAAATAACTACAAAATAATTCAAACGCTTGATCTAAGCTTAAATTGACCAAAATCATATTCCATGGAATTGATAACAAAAAATTGTTTATTTCAACGAAATTTGCACGTTTATAATCGAAATAAAACTCTGTACTATCAAAAGATTCTTTTATATATGTTAAAAATTTACATTCAATAGAAAGGCATAAGTGATGAATTGAATTTTGAACAACAGGGAATTCATTCTCTTCGATATAAGCTTCATATTCCTTGTCAACAAAAACTAAGTCTAAAATACGATTAAGACTGTTTTTTAAACTATTTACTTGAACTAAATCAAATTGACTGTAAAAATCTATAACTTCGGATTCAATTTCGGAGACAACTTTAAACGGCACTAAGTGCTTATCATCATGATCAAGTTTCCAGCTTATATTTCCAAGATTGAAATCACCTAAGATCATAACATGGTCAGAAATACTTAAATTGTTTAAAAAGGAATGACAGTTTTCTAAATGCAATTTATACATGTCTAAAGAACTTCCTGGGCGAATATAACTTACGCTTACATACAAATTACAGTTCCTTTGAAATGATATCTTAACAATCAATTGATCGACATCCAAATTAAGAGGATTATTATCAGAAATAAGTTCTAACTGATTGACAACATAAATACTTTTTACAGCAATAAGTACACCACCACCTCTATCTAAACCTGTAGTAAGAGAACATCGATCTTTCCTAAATACTATAAATTGTTGACTATTAAATAATTCTGTAGTTAAATGATTTTCATTTAGCCAGGTTTCTGTTAAAACAATGATCTGATAATCTTGAGAAGCAAAATATACATACAATTTATTTAACTTTGTTCTTATTCCACCTACATTTTGGTAATACACATTTAAATTTAAAGGACAAACAACATAACTATCAGCGAAATTATTTACAGCAGGGTCATCAGCAGCATCAACATCATCAGCAACAAAAACAATTTCATCATCGGCAACATGATCAACAGCAACTTTATCTGAATTTGAATCATTTACAACAGCAACAATATCAACAGCAACATCAGAAATTTCATTATCGGCATCAACATCATTAGCAACAAAAGCAAAATCATAGTTGACAACATTATCTACAGCAACTTCAACTGAATTTGTATCATTTACAACAGCAACAATATTAACATTATTCTTAGGTCCAGACAAAAAACCCATAAGACCAGCGATATTTTCGCTGGAAATTATCCGTTTTTTGGTTTATAATCGAAAAATCGAACTTTCACACCATTTGGCCAAAAGTCATCACGACAAATGGAGTTTACGTATTCCAAAGGGCATCCAACTTTAAAGTTTACGAAACTGGGTTTATTTACGACGGAACCATCACGATTTTGTTTTGTCAACAGACTATAACAAGCGAAAAGTGTAGAGAATACATTCATTTTTTTAGCGATATATGTAGCTATATGTTCCGGTGTTGTTGTTGCCTTAAAACTCGATACATGTAACCATTTGCGCTTATAAAAAACCTGAAGACCAATATCCCCATCAACATTGCTATTATCACGAGGCTTATCAACAAAAGACACACTGTTTGTATTGTAAACAATAGACTCTTGCAAATCTTTATCTTGTATAGCATTAGCATCTTCTTCATGTACAGATTTGTTGCATTCATTTTTTTCTTCATTCAAATCCATTGCATTATTGCAATCACCATTGACGTCTACATCTTCGACCCCTTTTTCAGCGATAGGAGCAATGATTGGCAAAATATGTGAGTGACTTAAACTCTTTTCAACATTAGCTTTGCCAGCTGATGGAGAGAGAACAGCAGGTTCGACAGCGTCATCACTCAAATTAACACCAACAGCTTTTACTTTACTCTGAGTGAGATCAGAGCGAGAAAGCGAATTCCCTCCAACCACTGCACAGTTAGATGCAACTTCAGCTGCAACATTAACTTTATTACCAGTATTAACGAGATGATCAATGACATTTTCTTTGCTCTGAGCGAGTGGAGAGTTTGAGAGTGAGAGCACTGAGTCATTTGATTGGGACGTAGATTTGACTCGTTTACCAGTTATAAGTCTGTTTGAGGGACCTGGGGACGGGGAGGGAGACAAAACACTGGGCCCAGCCGAGACGCGATTTAATGCAGGAGATGACTGTGCAAGAAAATTGTTTTTTATATGGTTAATCGGTTCGTTGCCCTTTTTGAACAAACAGTTGTGTAATATTTTTGTTTTATATTTTATTTATTTCACTTTATTAAATTTTAATAAGTTAAAAATTTAATTAATTTTCTTTTTCTTTTTTTATGTTTTAGTTTGTATTTCTTCCTAATTCTGTTTTACAATATATATTTTATATATATGTATGTTCATAATAATAATAATTATTAAATCTATATGTTTGGATGTGTATAAACGCACATGCGATAAATATAATAATATATATCTACCTATTCACATTCTGAAAATTCTGAGCAAAATTCATTAACATTATACAAATAATACCAATTTGTTTTTGTTTCTTTTATGTAATTGTAAATTTTCGTTTATGTAGTATGTATGTACTTTTGTTGTTGATTTTAATTTTTCATAATTTTATAAATATTAATGCGCATGTAAACATTTTTTATTTTCTTTTTTTTTTTAATTTTCTTGTTTAAAAATTGCAAACATAATTTATTACACCAGCATAAAATAATTTAAGTATACATAATAATTTTAGATATTATATATAGTTTTGTTATGTTTTAAAACAACATGTGAAATACTTTATGTTTTATTTATTGTTACACATTTTATTTATAATTTATTTTTGTTTATTATTTTAACAATATAAAATATTTAAATTAATTTTGCTCTCTTTTATTTAATTTAAATAAGACTTATGTTGTGTATTTCAAATTGCAAAAATTATAAAATTCAAGTTTTTTTTTCACTATATTTTTTTTGTTTTTATCAATTTCAATACCTACAAACATTAAATATAATTTTGTTTTTGTATATTAACATCTAACATAGTTTTTTTTTTTCGTAAATATTTTATTTTTATCTCTTCCCCTTAATTTGTTTTAAATATTATGCATACATATTTTTAAATTTATATTGTCATACAATAAATAAAAAGTTTTTATTTATTTCTTAATTATTATTACATATAATAATATGTTTTAAACATTTATATCAGCTAAAATTCAACGATTCCAAAATATCTCTTTTCACCGTTTTCGTCATCATTTTAGTGGTTTTCTTTTTTAGAAATCGCATCTGTTCTTAGAATTTAAAGGGAAAACAAGTATATTTTGTATGGTTCAGTTTGTTTCAATAAAGCTCTTCTTTTTTTGATTTGGAAAACAAATATAAAATTTTATGATGCAGTCTAAAATATTTAAAATTTCAAACTGTTTGTTTTAATCATATTTAAAACAAAAACGATTGAACGCGGTCAGGATTTTTTAACCACACGAAAAGCTGTAACCTTTTTAATATTTTTATATTTTGTAAATTTTTGAACAAACGAACATTTTAAAAAACATTTCTATGTGATGTAAGCAAAAATTATTTAACTATTTCCAACTGAAATTTTCAGTATACACACAGCCATATATATTATATATATTTTTTTTTATTTATAAATAGTTTTTATTCATACAAAACCATTAAATGTAATTTTGTTTGTATCGAATATATTTTTAAGACTATTACAATTATACATGGGTTTATTTTTGTATTTATTAAATTTTGTTTGTTTGTTGTTTTTTTATTTAATAAAAACAGAAATTTTTGTTTAAAACAATGTTTTGTAAAAATAGCATTTTGGTTTTTTTTTGTATATAATAAATAGAATGCAAAAATATTTTCATTAAATGTTTTTTGTGTTTTTTCTATTCATTTTAATTTTAACAAATCAAATAGATTTAAAATGTGTTATATGTATTTTTGTAAATATATTTCATATTTTCTTAAATAAAAACATTAAATAAAAAATTCCAGTGAAATAAAATTCAACATAAAAACAAATTAAAATTATTCTTAAATATAAAGATATGTCGATATAAGATACAAATTATTTTAGTTACAATTATTATAATCATATTTATATATGCAGAGAGTTTAAAAATTAAAAATCATAAAACCTATTTACATAATAACTAAAATGTTGTTGATTTGAAGAGAGCAATCAAAAAATGAATATTTTTGAAATTTTTAATTATTTTTCTTTATTAAATTACACATATTTTTTTTTATATATTTTCATTAAACATTTATTCGTATATAGATTAACTTACACATGTATAAGAAGAGTATTTTTGTGTGTTTGTTTTTGTTTTTTGAATTGTAAAATATTTTAATAGTTAGACATTTATGTAGTAGTAAGAAAAATTGTTTTGGGGGAAAAATTGTTGTTGTTGTTGTTGATTTAGATTTTTTCTTGTTTTTATTTGTATTTTCCTTAATGATAGTAGATAGAATGTAAAGATCATTATTATTATAATTAATCTAATTCATTTTAAGTTTTTGTTTATTGTATTTTAAGATTAAAGTATATAAAGTATTTATCTAAGTTTGGAGTTTTTTTTTTTAATTTTTGTTTTATATTTAAGATTTATATTAATTTTTGTTTTGTTTCCAAATAACAAAGTCATATCATGTGAAAAAGAGAGTAAAAAATGTTCGCTTATATTTTTAGTTTTTTGGAAACCATTTTGTATAGTAGTTTTATTGTGGAACAAAACCAATGGTTATCGTCTTTTTTATTACATTAGTTAGAGTGTTTGTGAAAGAACTCAAAATCGTCTCAAAATTGACGTTAAAGCAGGCAATGTTGTGTACTCGTAAATTATAACTAATTACCCATATAATTCTAACAAGATAATTTGAACCTAATATACGATTGGTAAATTATTTGCAAAAGTAGATTTGAGTTGTGAATATCGTCATTATAAGGTGATGACTTTTTTCAAAATATTCCTAAACTTCCCCATAAGAACGTTTTAATTTTTACTTGAAAAATTATAATTTTAAATCTTCTTAAACAGCATAGAAATTATTTTAACAAAATTAGTAAAATTTGCCTCGATTTTTCATCTTCCACAGAAGTTTTATAAAACTACCATAATTGAAAAATTATCCAATTAGCTGGAAAAGGTGATTTCGTCTGCACAGAATTAGTATACTGAGAGTATCTTATTTTCTTCTCCAAATCCTTTTTATTTTTATACCGAAATTCATCAAAATTGGTTATGCAGTTCAATTGTGATTGCGTAACAAACAGACAGAATAATTTTACAAGACCCTTGTTCTGTATTGTTTTTAATTGGTCACACACGGGAAAACCAAAAGTTTTACCGTCAAGTGGAAAAAAGAGGTTATCGTTAAATTCCAAAAAAAGGGAAATCTTATGGACTGTGGCAGGCAAAATAGACGGATCTTTGTCCTTTCTGCGGTGGCTTAGATATTAGCGAACAAAATATTGGAACTAATCAAAAAACAACCGGATTGTACTCTAGATGATGCCTTTAAGCAACTTTCTTCTGAATAAACCAAATTAACGCCTTTAACATCTTCTTCATCTTCTCTTTATCGATTTTGAAAAGTAGCAGGAGATGTACAAATAAATAAATTGGCCGGCGCAATAAAAACGAATCAAACACAACAGAAAAACAAAGATGCTCAATTTCTGCAAAATCTGCTCAAGTTTAAATTCGTAGGAATAGCAGCCGAATAGTCAAATCCAAGGCTTCTTTTGGCATGGTATCCAAATTGTAAGAGAGCTATGGATGTGTACAGCAGGAAGACCGAGCTGTTAATGTTTCACCACAACGTAGAGTCCGTACTTCTCTGTGGGTGTGGTACCTGGACAGTAATTGCCCCTCTGGCACATAAGCTGCAAACTTTTGTAAAGAGATGTGTTGCTACCATTTTAAGGTTTTTCTCATTAAACACAATTTCTGAACAAGAACTTCATCGGAAAACTATGCAAATTCATGTGGATATTGTTATCTGGAACAGAAAAATGCAGTGAATTAAACACGCCCTACAATGATGCTGTGAAGAACCTATCGCGGGGTACGTAGTAAAATAGGCCTCCTTCACTTTATATGGCAGACGAATTGGGGGTCGGAGAAAAACCTGGCGCACAAGAGGCGAGTAGCTTGAAAAATACTTCTAGAGAGCTCAAACGCATTAAGCTAGTTTTATTAAAATTTATTAAGTAGTTTTTGCATACACAATTTCTTTTCGGTTTTTGAGAAATACGTCATAATTCAATTTAAAAAAAATGTGTATACGCCCAAGTGTACAACTAAAATATAATCTCAGTAATGGATCTTAATAACAGGGTTTTGCAAATCTGTGAATGATTGATAGTTCGCTTCATAAATATAGAATTTGCAACTTACTAGCTTCACCACAGCTAGTTACCGCTGAGGACTGATTTCAGTAATTCTTAGTTCCTTATCAATAATTACTGTCTATTTAGGTTTCAAGGGTTGATATCCTTTTTTCGAATAATTGCAATAGTTTTCTCTTATTACTTTTCTATTATTAAAATAATTTTATTTTTGATAATGTTGTTCTATTGTTGTAGAAAATGATATCAATATGAAACAGAAAGCATCTCCTATAAACAATTTTTTTTTCTTTACATCCGTAGTATATATGTACATATGTATGTGTTCTTATATTTTGTTCAAGTAAAAATGTACATAGCACAAAATTACCTTCCTTCCTTTCTACATGTTTGAAATTTTGTAAGGATTTGTTCCTGTTCGGGAAATCATTTTGTTTACTTTTTCATTGAAGTTTTTGCTTTTGTATCTCATTCAAATGAGTTGAATACTTTTCTTGTTTATCTTTTTTTATTTCTTGAAGTATAAATTTCAAATCGGAAATAAGAAACCTATCATTAACAAAAAAAAAAAGAAAATCTAAAAAAAAACAAAAATAAAAAGTTTCAATAGATATTTCCTAGCTTGTTGATAAAATTTAGGTAGAGTTTCATTAAAGCTAAAAAAGTATAGAAAAAGAAGTTTAAAGATAAATTTAATAGTACTTTGGCTTTTAAATGTTATGGATGAAATGTTTCCACCATTTTACGTAAAGTTTACAATTTTTTTTAAATAAATAAATGGATGTTTATTGTATTGTAAAATAAATTGTATGTAGTTAAGAACAGAAAATAAAAACAATATAGCTACGTTTGTAGCAACTCATCATTCTTATGAAATTTTTCATGACCACCATAAGTTTACTACTTCCATATATGTATGTATTTGAAGTTTTGAATCGATTGTGAATCATTACAATTATTTTCATGTGCCACAAAAGAAAAAAAGTTTAAAATAGTTAAATCTCAAGATCTCGGTGGCCAATTTTGAACATCTCTTCGAAAAATAAGAATGTCACGTCACTTTTAAAAAAAAAAAAAACGAAAATCTCTCCGATTTTCTTCCGGTTCAACAAAGAATTCCCCAAGGATCAATTTCATCCCCTCTTCTATTTTCATTATATGTAAATGAAATCGGTTTCATTATAAATGAAGTATCAAAACATTTCTATGCCGATGTCATTCAAATTTACAAAAGCTGTCCTTTGGGTTTAATTGACGACTGCGTTATCACCCTGTACCAAGAACTAGAAAAGATATCCTACTGTACGTCTTGCAATGGGTTGATTCTCAACGCAAGCAAATGCAAATGTCTGGTTATATCAAGAAAATAATTAGATTCAACATACTTCTAAACGAGAACCCATTAGAATTCGTAAATTCCAGAAAAAATCTAGCAATAGAACATTGACCTAGAATGATCACATCAACCAATTGGTATGTAAAACTTATGGAACGCTTAGACCGCCCAAAACACCACTCCATTTAAAACCAGACTAATGCTAGCAAGGACCCTAGTAGTATCGGGAAAAATAAATTAAACGTAGCCTTCAATAGTATCATTCGATACATCTCTGGGTTAAGAAGGTACGACCATTTTTCACAATTGCAAGAGATTCTCCTTAGTATGCCTTTAAATGACTTTATGAAGCTTCGAACATTGATACTGTTTTTTAAAAATCTTGAAAACATGTCAACCAGCGTATCTCTTTGAAAAAATCAGAATGTCAGCATCGAGCATATCGACATCGGTAATTTTGCCACGCTTTTTGTGTTTGACCTCGGAAAGGCAATTTTTCATCGCTGTATGTCGCCTCTGGAACTCCTTTCCAACTCTTCTGCGGGATTTAAGTGAAATGCACATTTTCCAAAAAAGTATTAAAATCTTCTTTTCGAATCAAAGCAACTAACTTAACTTAGCTATCTTCTCTTCTTAACTCTAACTATCTTTTTCTCTTTTTTTTCTTCTTCTATTTCTATCATTTCTATCATTTTCTTGTTTTCCAAGTTATCTAAAGTTAAGTCATAGGCTTTGTAAGCTTTACAAATACAAAAACTGAAACTGTAACTGATTGCTTTGTTGCTACTGTGGCACTTGCCAATGTCTTTAAAAAAAAAATAAAACAAGTCAACAACAATATCTTCAAAATCCACATATTAAAAATCAATCTACCGTAACTACTGCACCAGATTCATCTTAGGATAAGTAAGGTCTAATCATATCGCTATCAATCAAGAACCCAAAAACTGCACTATAAACACGTTGAAGATGAGGATAGAGATGATTTTCAACAATGAACTTAAATTTGAATTTCTCAATATATTCAAAGATTTTGCTTAATTCAGTGGCGTCGAAGATGAAAACGGGCCTCAACACTAGATTTTTAAGGAAGATCCGGAAAAAATTTAAATTGTTCTTTAAAAACCATAATATTTTAAAAACTGGATCAAAGAAACCGGTTTTCGTAGTCTTTATATAAATCTTCTGTAAATTGACTTACAACGATAACAAACCTTTTATCAGTATGGACTTAAAGGATTTTATCAATACTCGTGTATACATTTTCCAACTGATCAAACTATTTTAATTTTTAACACGACAACATCGACAAAGTTTCTCAATTTTTGATCAAGATCAGTTTTTCATACGTTAAATTTTATGTTCTGAAATCAAGTTGTGCTCAGAAGAATAAATTCGTGACCTTATTGAAGCCAAAAGATTTGTACGGTTAGTTAATATCACTTTTACTAACAACAAATTAAATCTTTGTTCATGTATTGTTGTTTGATTAAAAAAAGAATTGAATAGATTAATAAGAAAATTTCTGTAAGCGGATAGCGGACTAAAACTGTTTCCATTAATAAATCACTAATTTTTGATGGCTTTTCGATTTACCAAAATCACCAAAATCATATATTTAGAATAAAATTAAATCATGATTCTGGAAAATTCTTAATTGAATTTTACGTCAAGTTTATTGTGTTAAAACTTCCAAGTACACTGTTTGTTTTTATTCATAAGGATTTATGTTGTTTTATTTTTAAATAATAATAAATTTTCAAAAAAGAAAATGCTTTTATATTATAAAGTTATGATAGACAATTTCATACAAATGCTAAACAATCAATGCCTTAGTTTAGAAACACCAATGTCCTATTATTAAATAATATTTTAAGTTGCTTATTTATAATTGTAGCACTTTTAATTTTTATTCATTTTTAACTCTATGAGAGCGGGTTTTGGTTCAATTATATTTTCAATATAATATATTTATATCTTTTCTTTCCTAAGTCAAAGTAGGTAAACTTAACCTTACAAATTTAAAATTTAATGAAGATTAACACAAACATTCAAATAAAATAAAGTTTATCGATCTTGAGTTCAATAGAAACAAACCAAAAAGAAACAAATCTTTTCTCTTTGCATTACAATGAATGTGTGCCTTGTGTTTTTTAAAATTTTTAAACTTTTCCAACTAAAAATAAAGTCTAAAATTTCAGCAAAGATAACAACAAAAACAAAAGTAATGCTTAATAAAAAAACATAAAAAGAAGCTTACACAAACCCCATAAGTTTCGCACATCTCTAAACGGATTTTAGACTTTTTCCTTCAAACTGTTAACACCTTTAGGGAAACTCTTTTAAAAGTCCATTCACGAACAAAATCGTTTGGCTTCGTTGTTGAACGTGAAGGCGGAAAAACAATGCTTCTGGACAGAAAAAAAAAACAACAAACCAAAAACGAAACGAATCAGGCTCAAGGATCGATTTAATTTTTTTCTTCTTTTCTACAGATAACCGAAGAGTATTCGTTCTACGGCGCGGCGTACAACGTTCTACGTCCCATTCTATTTGACTTTGGTAAAGCTAATCTCCTGTTCACGGTGTGTAAATTCCCACAATCTGACTCTATTTTAGCCCATTGCACAGGCACACCAACAACAATGACGAAGTTTAATTCTTTTTCCATTCACACACAAAAACCCATCACACACATATACATAGATGGCTATATAGATAGCAAGGACACGCAAAAGCCCATATCCCGGGAGGACATCGGGAATAATTCGGTATACGATTCGATTCAGGTGCTGGAGCCACCCGTTTCGTGCATATAAAAGACGCTACTGCAGGTAGTTTTCGGTCTTTCTTTTTTTTAGTTCATTCAATCTCCACATCCCACCATATATATGTACATATACCGTCTCTCCCGCCCAACGCCCTCCGCCGCTTTCTGCCAATGTCCTTTCTAATCCTTGTTTTTTCGAGTGAGACTTTTTGTTCCTGACTTTTCAGCATGAATTAGAATTCCGCTCGATGTTCCGAAGGTCGATACCTTAATGTCGAATTTCCCATCTAAGCTGATTGCCTGGGCCATTAATTTGGCATGTTCAATGGTGGATTCACTTAGCCTGCAAAGAGAGAAAAAAGTATATTAAAGTAAAAGGAAGGAAGTTGGAGAAATTGCTTTGCAAATAGAAAAGGATACACGGTGTTAACGTGTATATAAATGTGTATATAAATGTATGAAGATAAATATTAGCTCGTTGCTTGTGAGTACTTTGATTCTGGAATCGGTAAGTTTGAGCTTGAGTTTGACGTCAGTTTGGGTGTTTTGTTTTCTTGCAATTTGGGATCCTTTTTTGTTTGGCTATATGCTTTCAACTTTGGCATATAAAGACGTAGAGTATGTATGTATGTACGTCGAAACTCAAACAAAAAGCGAAAACAAAAAATATCTAAAAACAATAATTGCTTTAAGTTTAAGTTTAAAGCATCATTTTCTTAAATTGAATAAAAATAAATAAGGACTAAGTTCATATTTTTCTTTTGTATACGTATGTATCTAAACTATAGAAAAGTCTCCTTTCAATTTGATATAATATTTATTATGTTTTTTATAAGTTGACTTTGACATGACAAACTTTAATAATTAAAAAAGAGATATCACGCTAATGTTCTATTGACAAGATGATTTTTCTGTAGCATTTTAACTTATCATAGAAAGCTAATGTAACCGTTTCAAGTCGAGTTTTTACTCACCGCTTAAAAATGTTCTTTAATGTTCTGTAAAGGAGGATAACAAAATTTAAATAACATAATGTGTATCTTAGATGTTCAAACGGTTTAGAATAAATAAATCAGGTGGCACAACAGTCCGTTGGGAACTAGGGCCTAGTGACTTACAACTCTCAACCATTCCTGTGTGCGAGTAATGTTGTCAGGGATAGAAGGGACCTACAGTTTAAAGCCGAATCCGAACAGCAAATTTGAGAAAGCACTTTTCATGACAAGAATTACTCTTGGAGGAAATGTCAATTCCTCACAAGAGGCAGTACCCGTGAAAAAAACTTTAGATGGCACAGGCAGGGATCGAACCCAAGACCTCTGGCATGACAGTCCAACGCACTAACCATCATGCTACGGGTACTACCAAACGGTTTAGTGTTTTGTTAAAAAAGTTGTCAGTTGAATTACTCTTAAAAATTTAAAAATTACCAATAATATTTTGCATGTAATGAAATAGTTTTATTTCAAAATCTATTTTTGTTAACGAGATTTTTAGTCTAAAACCAATTTTTACCGATTTTTGTAGCATTTCTTAAATTTTTTTATTTCCTATATAAACAAATACAAATTGGATGAATGAAATTAATTTGATGTGAATGTCTTCTATTATTCACGAGATACCGAAGACCGAACATCAATTTTTACCAATTTTGCGTACTATTTTTTCTAGATTTTATTTTTTTTTTTTTAAAAATGACTGTTGGATTTTTATAATTTTACTGAATATTGAAACAATAATTCTTATAAAATAAAATTAGTTTGAAGCAGTAATCTGAAATGTTTGAAAAGATATTTGAGTCGAAAATTACTTAAGCCTTAATTTTAACCAACTTTTAGAAATGTTTTGTTTAAGTTCTTATTGTTTTGTTAAAAAAATTTCAATTCGAGTTTTCTCAAAATTTTACCGAATATTTAAAACAATATTCCTTATAAGTTAAAATTAGTTTAAAGCCATAATCTCAAAGTTTTGAAAAGATATTTGAGTCGAAAATTAATTTTTACCAACTTTTAGTAAGTTGTTGTTTTTTAGGTTTTTATTTTTTATAAAAAAAGTGTCAATTCTATTTTTCTAAAAATTTTACCAGATATTAAAAACGTTATTCGACGTTGCACAAAATTGGTTTGGAGACAAGATAATTTTTTGTTCGTAGAATTTTCGAGGTGACAAATATTTTTTTTTCAGTTTTTTTGATTTAAAAAAAACCGTTAATTGATTTTTTTCGAAAAATATATTTGTTTGGTATGACGGTACAATATACCTATGATATAAAATTTAATTCAACTCGCAAGCGTTATTGTTTCGTAAGATAACCAAAATGTTCACCTTTTTTTAAATTGCTATGGTAAAAAAACCATGCAATTAATTTTTTGAGAGTCCTTCCTGCATCTTTCTGCATTATTATCTGTATAATAACATTTATTTAAAGTCGATATCTTTACTGGTTCTTGAGCTATGGACGACGAAACAACTTCGCGAACGTACGTACACACGCACGCACAGACATCTCTCTAAAAATCGTTTATTTCGACTCTAGAGACCATTAATCGATAAATGTCAAAATTTTCAATTCGACAAATCGGACCGATTACAACAACTTTTTATGGGAAGGTAAAAATTCGAATTTTTGATTTTAAACCAAAAAATTTGTATGGGGCTGTTGTTATTTTTTGTATTAAAAAAACGCCTTAAGCTAATCGGGTGAAAACCTTAATTTCAATTGACACAATGGTTTAGTTTGTAGGGGCCAGGACAGACAGACGAACGGAATTGGGGGACCTACTTTTTTCGACTTTAATCGTAATGTCATTTTTTTACGAATGCAATACTTGGAATATATGTAGTTTCTATATGTCGCAAGTAAAAGTCTCTTCAATGTACACTATTTATGTGCATAAAAAAAAATAATATGGAATTGAAGGCTAGTTTCAGGAATTTAAAGACAACTTAATATAAAATTGATGATCATTTATTCAATATTTGCTCTATTTCTTAGAAATAAATTAAAGGAAAATAATTTAAAGCATTACTAAAGTTACAAAAATTTTAGTTGTTTTTGACAGTAAACAACTTTTTGGTTAATGTCGTTAAATTACTAACAAATCATGACCCCAACGACCCATATCTAATGTCGAAACATTTTTTTTTTATTTTAATGTTGGCTTTGAAGGAGGAAAAATGTTTTTTTTTTTTTTTAATTTAAGGAAGCACTGTAAAAAAAGAGTGACATGCCTTGTGGGGTCCAACATAACAGGCTCAAAAAAGCTTAAAAGCTCTTTTGGGTAATAAATGTAAAGAATAAAAAAGTCATCTTTCAAAAAATACTAATTTTTTTAAATAATTTTGCTGAGGCAATAATGAATTACAGTAATGAATTAACGAGTCATAGAAGTAAGGAGCTTTTGTTTATTTATTTAATTTATGTATTTATCGATTGTTATCTTTTTTACATTCAATAGAAATAATAATCTCTCTTACTTTTTTTAAAAACTCCCTCTAACTCGAAATAATTATTTCATCCCGTGAGTTTGACTTAGAGGGAGTCGATTGTATAGGTTCTTATAAAAATTAAAATCCTACGAAAAATAATATACAAAATTGGTAAAACTGATTTTCGACCCCAATATCTCGAGAATAAATGCAATTTACAACTTTTTTTACAAAAAAAAAAAACATAACATACAAAAACAACTTCAAAAGTGATACAATTTACTCCTTTTACTTGCGACATAACTGAACTATGTATACTCGTATGATAAGATTGTTTCGAGAAATCAAATGGCATTTAATTTTTTGAATTTAGAATTTAAATTAGGTAGGTACTATTTATTAACAGACTCTTTGAAAACAGGAGAAAGTTCGTGAGACCCAGTTGGCATTTAATTTTATTTGATTTTAAACTATGCGGGTATGGGTAAAAATACATTTGTATAACTTTCAGTTTGGTCTTACCCGTGGTGAAATCCATACATTTTTAGAAATTTTAATCACAAAAACAATCTTGATTCAATACAAAAATTCAATGCCTCCTTAATGTTATTATTAACTTCCCATAGGAAGTTATTGTAATGGGCCCGATTTGTCAAATTGAAAATTTTGACATTTCTCCACGTTTCAAGGTGCCTAGAGTCGAAATAGAAAATTTTTAGAAAGATGTCTGTGTGTACGTACGTTCGTACGTCCGTACTTCCGTACGTCTGAACGTTCGCGACGTTTTTTTCGTCGTCCATAGCTCAAGAACCAGAAGAGATATCGACTTCAAATAAATTTTGTTATAGGTACAGATAATAAGACAGAAAGATGCAGAAAAGGCTCTCAAGAAAATTGCGGTGGTTTTTTTACCATAGGAGTTTAAAAAAAAGGTGAACATTTTGGTTAACCCTAAATAACTCATGAACCAATGACGCTAGAGACTTGAATTAAATTTTATATTATATATAACGTGATACAAAACAATTATATTTTTGGAAAAAATCTAATTAACGGTTTTTTTTTATAAATCAAAAAAACTGAAAAAATATGTGTATGATTTTATCTCCAAAACAATTTTGTGCAACGAAGAATAATGTTTTTGAAATCTGATAAAATTTTTAGAAAAATCTAATTGACAGTTTTTTTATAAAAAATAAAATTATAAAAAAAAAACATTACTCATAGTTGTTAAAAATTGAATTTCAACTCAAATATCTTTTCAAAAACTTGAGATTAAGGCTTCAAAATTTTTTTATCTTCTAAGAAATATTGTTTTCAACATTCTGAAAAATGTTGAGAAAAATCGAATTGACAGTTTAAAAAAAAATAAAAACCTAAAAAAATTAATAAAAGTTAAGGTAAAAATTGATTTTCGACTCAAATATCTTTTCAAAAATTTGAGATATTGGCTTCTAGCTAATTTTAACTTATAAGAAATATTGTTTTCAACATTCGATACAATTTTGAGAAAAATCGAATCGACAGTTTTTTTTACAAAAAATAAAAACCTAAAAAAACAAAAAAACAATACTAAAACTTGGTAAAAATATACTTTCGACTCAAATAGCTTTTCAAAAATTACAAATATTAGCTTCAAACTTATTTTATTTCACAGAAAATATTGTTTTCGATATTTATATATCATTCGATATAAAAATACAACAGTCCGTTTTTTCATAGAAAAATAGTACGCGAATTTGGTGAAAATTGATGCATAAAGACAAACTTTTAAGCAAGACAAATCGACAGACGGGATGGAAAGTTATCAGTGTGGGTCGCATCTCAGCCTCTTTTTTTATTTTAGTTTAGTTTATTTTTACTGAATTGTATCTTATTATTCCTAAGACAACAGATAATAAGTTTCTTAACTGAATAAACCTCACTTCCCGCACTTATTAATTGTTATTTTGCACCATTAATTATCTCCGCATTTTGTAAATGTTTGCTCCATAAACAAAATCATATTATATTCCCTATAGATGTACTATAGCCTATAGATAAAGCCGCAGCCTAATCCCCCGAGTGCGTTCAAGTATTGTCAAACAAAAACAAAAAAATCAAAACCTAAAACCTTAAACCATAAATGTCAACAAAACATTTTAAGCTTATTTAAGTCATACTAATTAAATGCTTTATAGTACTTATAATAGAAAGAACACACATAAACAAAAACTTTTTAACATTAAGTAACTTTTTTGTTTTTAAACCTCATCATCATCATGAATGTTTCAAAAAATGAAACAAAAGAAAGTAATGAAAAAAAAAAATTATCCACATAAAGAGTTCGTTGGTTGGTAGCGGTATAGGAAGGCAGTTATGAGTTACCTTACCTATCTACTATAATAATTTCAAAATCCTCTGAAGTGAAGGATTGTGTGTGTCTATGATGATTATCATTTCCTATTTTAAAGCCCAAAGAATACCAAACCAATAACACAATGTTTTAACTCCTACTTATGTATGTACTCAAAGACAACGACGATGAACGATTTCGACAAGGACGACAAGGAAGACGACGACGACGCTCATCGTCGACATATGGAACCGGATAGAAGACAATACACATCTTCGTTTGAGGTTTCATTTGAAGATGGGAAAGGAAAGTAAAGGATATTTCTCCTAAGAGTTTGTTCAAAAACAATGGGACGCATTAAATCCCTCCATAACGTGCATTGCATTCGAATGAAAATAAATGCAAAGGATTTGCACTTTCTATTCATATATCCTTCGGTAAACCTCCATATGTTTGATCCAAACCCACTCCCATTCCCACTCACAACCCTGTCAGCCCTATTTTGCCAGAAAAAAATAAAAGAAATATTTACAGTCCTAATGTCTACAAAGAATTCAAAGTGCATTCAAGAGAAAGGGAAAGGAGCATCTTCAGGGCAACATCAGATCAGAAGAACAACACCCAAGCTCAATACTTACTTACAAATCGCATTAAAGACATTTGCTCTCGAAAGCAGTAAATTCAGCCACCCTCAACCCTACAGAGCCCGACATCGTGATAAATCAATTGGAATGTGTCCTGGGGGAAGTGTGGGGCGGGCGCTCTGGCAGATGTCATAGAGTGTAATTTCCATCATCCAGAACCGCAGAGCAAGGGCGTATAGGTAGTGCAAATTCATTGTATTCCTCTGATGTCCCCTCCTCAATTGCGGTTATAGGTTATTTGTTCAAAACGGAAAACACATACATTCATCCTGAAGGAGTTGCAGGTTGCAATGTTGCACAGGGTGGGTTAAAAGTTTTCGTTACATATATTTTTTTTTTGTTTTTTATAATTAGCAAACACTAAAAGGGCTTTTTATACCTTTAATATGACAAAGACACAGTGTGAGCATTAGGAAAATAGGGAAGGGTTGGATAGGAGGTGTCGGTGTACATTGATTTTGAATTCCTGGACATTGCAATGACAGGGAAAGATAGAGCGTGGAAAGGCGTTCCACATTCGCTTAGTACGGCTAAAAAATGAATCTCTGTACTTCATAGTACGACCGAAGTTGGGCTCAAGGGTAAACTGAAGCGCGGGTATTACGGTTAAATTGGTTAAGGGGAGGATTGCAACTGGCTATTTCACTACAACATAGTCCGTTAAAATAACGGCAAAAAAGGGTGAGACAAGAAACCTTGCGTCGATGTTCGAGTGACGTAATCGAGTTGATGATGTTAATGTCACCAATCATTTTAAAAGCTCATCTTTGTATACTGTCCAAGAGGCTTAAATAAGTTACTGGAGCACCAGCCCAGAGATGAGAGTTCTATTCAAGTTTCGGACGTATATAGGTTTTGTAGATTGAAGCCAGATCAGACGGAGAGACAAATTTCTTGCAACGTCTCAAAAAACCTAGACATCTTGCGGCGTTTTTGGCGACAACGCGTATGTGATCGCTCCACAAAAGGTGGTTTTTCAGATGGGGGACCGTCTCGAAACCTACCGCGTGCTGTTGTCATGTGTTCTATCTTTCTGTTGTTCTTTCTCTTCTGTCCTTCTGTCTTGTATTAATGTCTTGAATGTGTTGTTATCACCTTATATAGTCTAGTCGCTCAAGGTGCTGTGTTCTCTACTCTGTACTTTTATGTGCTGAGTAGTGTGTAATGTAATGTAATGTAATGTAAGGTGGTTGCTGATGCACATTCCGAGGATGTCGAGATTTTCCGTTTCGTTGATGCAAGTGCCACTCATAGATAGTGGCAAAGAGGGTTTATCTCGCTTTAACGATACAAGACAGCATTGCGTTTTCGAAGCATTAAATTCCACACGATTTTGTATTCCCCATTGTGCAATGCTGTGTAGGTCGGAATTTAATGAGCTAATAATATTTTCCGTTGCAGTTCCACATCCGAAGAGGAGGCTTGTGAGTCTGGGAACGAATATGAAAAGCTAAGAGTGCTATCGTCAGCGAAACAATGTATTGGATTAGAAGTAGCAGACAGGAGATCATTTATAAAAATGGGGAAAAGGGTCGGAGACAAAACGGAGCCCTGGGGCACACCAGTATTTATTTTTTGGGTTTCAGACTTGAATCCGTCCAAAACAACTTGTATTTAACGGTTCGAAAGAAAATTTCTAATCCAACGAAGAAGTGATTCGTCGATACCGAAAGCACGCATTTTCGATAAGAGAGCAAGATGCCAGACTTTATCAAATGCCTTTGAAATATCAAGTGCAATAATCTTACTTTCTCCAAAACGATGTAAAGATTTGTTCCACTGTTCGGTGAGATGAACCATGAGATCACCAGTGGACCTATTGCTACGAAAGCCGTATTGCCGGTCATTAAGAAGCTTCCGTTCCTCAAGATATTTCTTAAGCTAATAATTAATCAGCGTTTCCATGACCTTGGAAAGAAGGGGCGTAAGTACAATCGGTCGGTAATTAGGGGGTGAGGAAGATTCGCCTTTTTTGGGAATAGGCTGGACAAATGCGGTTTTCCATCCACTCGGAACGAGACCTGAGGAGTAGGACAGATGAAAAAGCTTACGCAGTGGTTTTGCCAGCGTTGAAGAACACCTCTTCAGAACAATAGCGGGGATACCATCCGGACTAGCGGTTTATGTATGTTAAGATCTTTTAGGACTCTCGCCACAGTACGAGTGCGAAAAAAGATTGGCCCCATAGAATCACTAACGCACTCGATGACAGGCGGAGTCATAACACTCATTGGCAGCGTTGAATTGGCGGCGAACTGCCTTAGCTTTCTCTAAAGAGCTAACAAGTGGAGTGCCATTGACAACGAGCGTAGGAACCGACGAAGAGGAAGAATTCTTCATATTTTTTACAAATGACCAAAAATTTGTACTGCCTTTGGGACATTGCAGTATTTTTTGCCGTAATTTTTGGTCATGTAAAAATTTGGTCCGTCGAATATGGGCGTTGCAGGCCTTCCTGGCTTGCTTGAACTTATTCCGGTTTTCCTCAGTTGGATTGGCTTTAAAACAACTGAAACTTACCTTCTTGACCCTAATAACCTCTTTACAGCTCGCATCGAACCATGCTTTTGCCTTAGGTCTGATGCTTTTAACCCTATTCGGGATAAAAGCTCACATTCCCAGGAGAATCAAACTTGTAATCATATCAGCGCTGGCGTCAACGTCACTATCGAGGAAGCATAGTGACCAGTTAAAGATCCTAAAATAATTATTGAGACCGTTCCAGTTGGCTTTCTCGTATTGCCAAACGGTTCTCTGGAGAGTTTTGATACGAGAAATTTGCTAAATGCCTTCCAAAAACTAGTTACAAGTCAATGTCTTTTTTTATTCTCAAGATATTTAAGTAAAGAACCATTTTTTAAAAATTTTAAGTTAATTTTGTAGGTTTTTGTCCATTTTATAAAAACTTAACTAAAAGTTTTCAACAACAAATATTTTTGTTCAGGTATTACCTTCCAATATAATGGATCGTTTAACTATCGCACAACGCAAATTTTTAAACCTACCTACTATAAAAATGGTGATTACGCCACTTCCACATATCGTCTTTAAGAGGAGATTATGGTTTACATAATCGTCCAACTACGCAATCAATTGGCGAAATTTGAAGAGACTGGATTGCTTACAGATATTTTAAGGCCTGCAAGTGAAAGTGTTACCGAAGACCTAATGTGTCGATTCCTCGTCGTTCTCAGGAATTAAGACTGCCTTACGGCACAATATGGTGTATTTTGCATTTGGATCTACATCTATACATCCATATAAAGTGTAGCTCACACAATAACTGAAGCCAGCTGACCATTTACAACGTCGTCGTAGATAAGTCGAATGTGTGCTTGAACAACAGGAGCTGGACGACGATTATTCGAACAAATTTTTCTTCAACGACGAAGCACATTTCTCACTCGGTGGCAATGTTAATAAACAAAATTGTCGTATTTGGGTTTCTAAAAATTCTCAAGTAATTGAAGAGACATCCACAAAAAGTCACTGTTTGACGGGCTCTTCTGTCCGGAGGTGTGATTGGACCTTACTTCTTCGAAAACGATGATGGAACGACTGTCACCCTCAATTCGGAGGGTTATGGTCATATGATAACCGCCTATTGAAGAATAGGACTTGTAGAATATGTGGTTTCAACAAGACTATGCCACATGCCACACAACTCGAGGGAATATGGCTTTATTGCAAGAGATATTTCCTGGCCGTGTAATTTCTTGTCTGGCAATATCAACTGTCCACTTGACACCGCTAGACTTCTTTTTGTGTAGCTACGCGAAAGACCGTGTTTATGCAGATAAATCTTTAACTCTTGAGCACTTAAAAACCAATATTCGTCAAGTTATAGCCGAGATACCGCCCAATGTATGTCAATAAATTATCGAAAATCACCTCAAAAGAATCGATGCTTGCTACAATTCGCGTGGTGGTCATTTAAATGATGTTGTGTTTCACACATAATATAAACGTTCAAACTTTATAATAAAAAAGAAATATCATATATATGTATGAATATTATATAGGTATGTGTTTTATTTACGTTTACTTTTGACACCGCAAAATGGATAACCCTGTATAATATGCAATTTAATTGAAGTCTCTAGCGTTAATGGTTCGAGACATACATATATCGGCCCAACCAAAAAAGCCACATTATTAATTGTTTTGCATCTTTTGATGTTAATAACTGTAAAACAAAATTAATTTGAATTCAGTATCTGGCAATATATTTCGAACGTTCGGACGTACGACCTCTGACCCACCCTGTACAAAATGCAGTAAGGACATTTTTTTTTACTCAAACCTTACTTATACTCATACAGATAGCGGTATAGGTATGGACACATATGATTCTGTGTTGTATCTGTTGTTCTTAAGGATTGTTGTGTAATTAAGGACTAAAACCGAGTGGGCGAAGAATAAACAAACATCGAATTGGAGAATTATATTATGTTTCCAATTTGAGACGATGGCGAGGGAGGGAGTTGTAGAAGGGACGAACAATTACAAAACCAATTGCTCTAGATAGAGCAACTTTCTGAGGCTCTTGGACTTTCTTACATACATATTATGTACATTGTAAATCTTCATCGAGTCCATAGAGTGCAGCAGCGTCTTTGACAAAATAATTCTTTGATTTTACAAACAATGACTTTGCAATTGATTCTTTGTGTGTGATTTGGTCAAAGCTTTTGGCATTTATCGTTTTCCTTTCTTGTTTATATAATGAACTTACATGCAAATAAACAAAATGCTTCGTCCTGTTCAACCTATAAACATATGTTTTTGTGCCAAAAGGGAATGTCCTTATTCAAATATAGAAGGAAGATGAATTTTCTATCTTTATACGCTGTTCAAGTCTTCTTTATATTTTATATGTCCGTATTTGAGAAAGCCTTATGCTAGTCAAACTCTAATTTTGTATGTAGGTAAGTTTAGGCTTATTTGTCTTTAACATGTTTATCTACGACCTGATTTAGGAAAAGTTGGTAGGTACCTATATGGACCTTTACTTATACCTATAGTTACACCCATTACATTCTTATAACATTTCTAATACGCCCAAAGGTTATGGACATTTTGTGTTCATTTGAACGTAAGGATAACAGAGAAACATCATCTATAAAGGAAAAATAATCCTGCCAAACATACGTGACGAAAGGAAAGATAAAAGGAAAATAGATACAAAACTTATATTTTCTCTATAAATAAAAGAATACCTTTAAGAATCTATATGCTTTTCTAATAGCTACATAGAATACGACGTGAGATGCTGAAATTCAGATTCAGAATATAATGTATTTGATAAAAGGTATGCGAATTGAGAGATATATGGATGAGTTCTATTGGTCTTACCTTGGTTTTGTACTTGCTGCAATTTTAATTCAGCCATAAAATGTAATAAATACAGAATCAAGTTCTTTGCTTGAATCTTAAAAAATCTCTAAGATTAATAATATAAAACAATAATTTTATAGTAACTTCAAACAACCAGAAAAACAACACTGCATTTTTACTATTTAACACTAATTTTATTACAAATTTTAATTAGAATATTATTTCGAATAATTCCCATTAAAAATTTGTACAAATTTTCACATTTCAAAAGATACAGGATACTTCTACGAGTATATTACTTTATTTAATTTCTTCTGGAATTTTAAGTCTCCAACGGTTTTTTTTTTTATAAATCAAAAAATCTGAAAAAAAATATTTGTCAACTCGAATATTTTACGAAAAAAAAAACGATTTTATCTCCAAAATTATTTTATGAAACGAGGGATAACATTTTTGACATGTGGTCAAATTTTGAGAAACAAAAAACAGTGGTAAAAGTTAGTAAAAATTGATTTTCGACTTGAATATTTTTTCAAAAAATAAAAATATTGACTTCAAACTAATTTTATCTTATAGAAAATATTGTTTGCAATATTAAGTTAATTTTTTGTGAAAATCCAACAGTTACATATGTAGTTTATTCTTACAAAATAAAAACTACAAAAAATAGTACGCAAAATTGCTAAAAATTAAAATTTGATTCTCGATATCTCGTGAACAAATAAAGGTCTTCAAAATCATTTCATTTTGTCCAATTTTTATTTATTTACATATGAAAAAAAACTTTCAATAAATGCTATTAAAATTGATGGAAATTGGTTTTCGACTAAAAATCTCGTTAACAAAAATAAATTTTGAAATCAAACTGTTTCATCACATGGGAAGTATTGTTGGCAACATCTAATTAATTTCTTAGAAAAATTCAACTGACAACTTTTTTAACAAAACACGAAAACCTACAAACCTTTTGACGGACGGGATGGGAAGTTATTAGTGTGCGTGCGTGTGTTCAGCGTTTTTTAAAGAATAATTTGGGACAAGTGAAATGTAACCATTTTTGAAGATTTTTCGAAAAGCTTATGAAATACTATAAATTCTTCAACTGAATATCGAAGAAAGGTGTTTGAGATTTGGAAAACCAACAAACTTATTGTCATCCTAAAATTGGGTTGCCGTAAACGCCAAAATTCACTTTAAGGAATTGTTATGCAGTTTTATGTTTTCGGGGTATAGCTCTTTCCAAATCTTATATCCGTTTTACTCTTTCTCTTTCCTTGGCTGAGATATTCAGAATGGTTTTAACGTATATCTATCAAGTTCGCATATTGCTTTGACGTAAACGCCAAAATTTGCCATACATTTAACGCAAAATTTTCTTTAAGAATTGTTTTGACGAACGTCCTATTGTCCTGCAACGTACACTATCAAATTTTAAATGTTTATTCAGTATTGTTTTGTATTACGTACATACATACCAAATGCAATATATTAATATTAAATCGTATGCACGTACGTCATTAGCAAGAAAAATATATTAACTTCCCATAGGAAGTTATTGTAATGGGTCCGATTTGACAAATTGAAAATTTTGACATTTCTCGACGTTTCAAGGTCCCTAGAGTCGAAATAAAAGATTTTTAGAAAGATGTCTGTGCGTGCGTGTGTACGTACGTCCGTACGTCCGTACGTCCGTACGTCCGTACGTTCGCGACGTTTTTTTCGTCGTCCATAGCTCAAGAACCAGAAGAGATATCGACTTCAAATAAATTTTGTTATACAGATAATAAGGCAGAAAGATGCAGAAAGGGCTCTCAAGAAAATTGCGTGGGTGTTTTTTTTACCATAGCAGTTTAAAAAAAAGGTGAAAATTTTGGTTAACCCTAAATATCTCATGAACCAATGACGCTAGAGACTTGAATTAAATTTTGTATTATATATTGTAACGTGATACAAAACAATTATATTTTTGGAAAAAAATTCAATTAACGGTTTTTTTTATAAATCAAAAAAACTGAAAAAAAAAATTTGTCACTTCGAAAATTTTACGACTAAAATATGATTTCATCTCCAAAACAATTTTGTGCAACGAAGAATAATGTTTTTGACATCTGATAAAATTTTGAGAAAAATCGAATTGACAGTTTTTTTACAAAAAATAATAACCTAAAAAAAAAATAAAAAAAAGTTGGTAAAAATTGAGTTTTGACTCAAATATCTTTTCAAAACTTTGAGATATTGGCTTTAAACTACTTTTATCTTTCAAAAAATATTGGTTTCAACATTCAGTAATATTTTGAAAAAATATAAATGACAGTTTTTTTACAAAAAATTAAAAACCGAAAAAAAAATTTAACAAAAGTTGGTAAAAATTGATTTTCGACTTAAATATCTTTTCAAAAATTTGAGGTTATGGCTTCTAACTAATTTTAACTTATAAGAAATATTGTTTTCAATATTAGGACAAATTTTGAGAAAAATCGAATTGACAGTTTTTTTTACAAAAAATAAAAACCTAAACAAAAAAATTAATAAAAGTTGGTAAAAATTGATTTTCGGCTCAAATAGCTTTTCAAAAATTAAAAATATTGGCTTCAAACTTATTTTATTTTACAGAAAATATTGTTTTTTATATTCAATAATTTTTTTATAAAAATCCAACAGTCCGTTTTTTCATAAAAAAAAATAAAATCTACAAAAAATAGAACGCAAATTTGGTAAGAATTGATACATTTAGACAAACTTTTATGCAAGACAAATCGATAGACGGGATGGGAAGTTATCAGTGTGGGTCGCATCCCAGCCTCTTTTTTTTTTTAATTTACCGTACGTGCATATATATATAAAATAAAGGAAAAAAATACTAAATAGGTGACCTCACCCAGAAAAATAAAATAAATTCATCGTCATATAAAGAGCTTCCCTACAGTAGATTCCCATTATTGTAGGGCAAACTACGATAGAAAATATTTGGAGAATAGGGGGTCGACGAATTGCAGAATTTAATAGACATAAAGATGATAAAATATTCATGAAGATCAAAAGAGACCTCGACAGAAATAACTTAGAGCCAAAAAATTTAGTAATTTGTTTCGACCCCTAAGTGTTTTCTCGCTTCCCAAAGGAAATGCGTCTTTTTTATTAAAAACGAAAACAAAGTGTATTTAACTTAATTAACAGCTTGTCCCGCAGCCGTCAAAAAACCAAAAATAGCATACTGCGCCATTTGCAGTGAAGCACATTACCGTCGTTCTGGTGACGATATAGCCAGTGCTGTAATAAAAATTCTGCATCAAGTCTTAACAGAACATCCTCTTGTCGAAGTTTTGACATTATGGAGTGATTCCTGTGTCCCACAAAATAAGAACAAAATCATGTCAACGGCATTAAATATTTTTCTCCACCATAGTCACCCAACTTGAAAGTCATATTTTAAAAATGTTCAGTTCCAGGACACTCACTTATACAAGAGGTTGACTCTGTTCATAGTGCAATAGACAAGCATCTTAAGAATATTGACATAGATAGTCCATTGGCACTTATAAGGCAACTTATGAACATACGCTTTGAGAAGGTGACACAAAAATTTATTCAGATGCCAGTCACTTAAATTTTTCAGCTATGCCCTTTTCGAAAATCTACACTTATTGAACTATCTTTCAAAACAAATGCTAAAGAAATTAACGATATAAAAAGTTTGCATCCTTTTATATCATTAGAGGAAACAAAATATTTTGAATCCCTTTTTAAACAATTATAATAATAATTTTGTTATTTCTTGTTATAAACAAAAATTTATAAAATGTTTGTAGGCATTAAGTTTTACTTTTTATTATTTATTTTGTCTCATTTAATTTAGTTACGAAAGACTGTATGAAAAATACTGTGAGAAAAATGAGAACTTGCATTTTAATTCCACCACTTTTAATAAAGACATTTCCTTTTTTAATTTATGCCGTATGTGTCCGTTTTTTGACGGACGTGTATGGCAGTAATTTTTTAAGAAATTTGTAATATTTCAAAAACTAAAGGTGTTTTAGAGTGTTTTATAACATTTTTTGAATAAAGATTTCCATATGGATATCGTGTCAAAAAATGAAACATTCCCAGAGGTTGGTTTTCATGCACTTGACTGTCAAACCTTTAAATGCGATTTCCCAAAAACATTGAAAAGGCGCTTAGAGCTTGTTTACACGATCCCGAATCGGCGGTTTTGCCGTATCGGCGATTTTACCGTATAAGCCAGTGGCAATATAATTTAAATGAGTATATTCAGACGATACTCAATTTTAGGGTGACGTTATATCTTAGAAACCATACGTAATAAAGTAATTTTGGAGACGGATTTGTTCTAAGGTCATTAAAATCCAATCGAAAAAGTTCAATTAGATTGCAAGGAAAAAAACCTTGTTGATCATTGAGGTAAAATAAAGATTCCAAGGGTTGAATATTTTAATTTTTAAAGTAAATAAACATTCAAAAAAAAATAGTTCTCAAGTCCCAACACAGGGAATGTTTTGTTAGCAACCCTATACATACGAAATGTATGCAATGAATTACGCTCAGCAACGAGTGTGTAATAAGATAAAAACATTCAAAAAAGTAATTTAAAAATTGACGGTACTCACTTGATATCGATTTCATAGCCTTTCAAATCCAACACTGAGTTACCCATTGCTGTAATTTGGTCCTCTTTCTTGCCCGCCAAACTTATGCCCAACCATCGAAGCAACGGCAAAGATGATATAAAGCAATGAATAAAATGTGATTCAATGCGATGCTTCCGTGGTCTATCCAAAACTGAAATTCCATCCACTTTCAAATGACTAATAGGACTGTTTCGTATGCACTTAGAAATGGCCTTCAGAGTCCTTGAAACATCATCGAAGTGAACAACCCAATTACAGATTTTCAATGTATTCAACAAGCTACAAAATAAAAAAATAAAACACAATAAGGATAAAATTAAGGACCAAAAACTAAGATTTGCAGATTAAAAAACTTACCCAAAATGGGAATGTAGATTTTGGAAAAATCCAACAATGCACTTATCGTCCAATATTAGTGGTGAAGAATGAGTACTTCCAAGGCCCGATCTCGCTGGCGCTGATAGATCCAGCTCCCTCAGACAAGGGAATCCTCCAATAAATGGTAAAAGCTGAGGTCCACGAAGAATATTTGCATCGGCACAAGTGACCTGCGCCCCGGACAGCTTTAGCACAACAACCGACCGACACTCAAAGGCTCTCGAAACTTTCGTATCGCTTCGGATTAATCCAATTTGCAAACGGCAATTGGCCAGACTTAATTCTCTAATTGAAGTGAGCGACAAAAACGCCCGCATAATCGAAAGGGTTGATAGGTTCTGGAAAGGGGGGAACATTCATTTGAAAAATAGGAAACAAAAGAAACTAAATGATGAAATTCACCTCGATTCTAAAACTCCATCCATCGAGACTTAACAATCGCAAAGTTGAACAGCTGGTCAAAGCTCGAGCACACATCGCTATCGCTGAATCCTCTAAACTCAACCTTGGTGAACCGATGCTCAGCATCTGAAGGCAAGGCGATTCACTAGCACCCAATACTGAAGGAAGAATTTCACTTAAACGCGAAGAACCTTCCAGCTTGAGGGTGTGCAAAGTGTTCGACAAGCGAACAGTTTCACCAAGGCACATGGAATCCTCCAACGACAATTGAGCCTTACTCAAGTCTAGTCCATGTAATTTGGAATAAGACTCTCGTGCAGCTAGCAGAAGATCGTGCAGTGTTCCCGAATTATGTGGCCCACCATCGCAGGCTGGGGTAGGGTACCAGGTCTTGGAGACAACCGAATCACAGCTTCGTTTATCCACAGACGATTGATCCAATGGTTGGCGGGGAAGAGTTGCTGATCGGCCTAGAGTTGTTGGGGGAACAAAGACACCTCTGGGTAGGGATGAAAAAATTCCAGGAGCATAAGAACGTGGAGATGGAACGCCTGGAAGAGAACCCTGTTTAATGAGACCCGATGTTCCCGTACTGCTGCCACTACCTGATCCTGAAATAAAAACAAACTTGAAAACAGCTTCCTTAGACAAAGAGATTATTACCATTACCCATGCTAACTCCACTTGACGAAGGAGGATCATCCCTGGCTCCCCAACAAGATGGTAATGACAAAAAGCTAAACGGCCGTGCATTTAATAGCGAAGATAGCGCTGAAATGGCACCGCGTTCACATCTCAGATGCGGCAACGACAGCCGAGTGACGTTCGGACACTTCTCTAATGTCGCGCACAGCTGCACCAATTGCGATGTACTCAGTCCCAGATCCAAAAGCAGGAAGCTCAGCTTTGGCTGTCGTGGAATAGCTCTGCACAGAGCTGCCACTACGGATTGCAACTTCAATATCGGAGGATCTTCTTCGATCAAAGTTAAGACAAGTTCGAAATTCTCCAATCTCGGCTTCATGAGAAGCTTTGACACACAGTTTGCCAGATATGCTATCTCGCAATCTTTCACCTCGGTTTCGATCAGCGAAGACACTCGCAGCGTGGACACACTTTCGTTAATGGACATAGAGTTGAGGAACACTTCTATGGCATTCCGGGAGTCCATGATATTGTGCTTCTCCAGTTGATAGATCAGTTCTAGGTTCTTCAGAGTGCAAGTGGGGCTCTTGAGAGCCATACCCCATCCCATCAAATCGGTGGCAACAGATCGCACCTGCACCCAAAGAGGCTTAGCTTCGAGCGGGGAAATCGGAGGATGTTTCGATATGCCTAGAATATCACAAAGAGCGGCCAAGTTATCTTCAGTGCTGCCACCTGCTAGAGCCAATGAGAAAACTATCTGTGGGGTAAGCCAAAGCGGGGTCAATCGAGACAGGAGGATATGAGCACGCTCGCCCAAAAGCCCCATCGAAAACTTTATCACTTTCAGCAAATCCGGATCGAGCTCATCTCCAATAGAGAGTCCTGTGATTTCAGCTGCCAGCAGTCCTGGTCTGTTTACCAACGATGAGATGTAGTTTGCAGCCAGGAATTCGATCATTCCAGGGCAGATGGGGTTGTACACATACTCAGCCTTCTTTTTAGCTGATTTGCCCAGCAACAGATTCTTGTCAAGACACCCCATTATATTGGACTCCGGACATGAGCAGTACATCCGGATCTCAGCCATAGTTATGCAAGATCGTTTCATTTTCAAACAAAACAGTGCCAATCGACCGAGCTCAGCTACATTGCTCGCCGATGTCTCGGGTGCAACGCAGTTCAGAATCGACTCGACCACATCAAGTTCTTCAGTCGGAAGATCTCCCCCTGTAGCTTCATAGATTGCTGCCAAAGCTAGACAACCGTGTGGCGTTCGGACAGCTTTCCTCAAATTCGCACAAGCTTGGACGGTATCAAGTAATCGCGACGGTCCTCCCCACTGACCACCGCCTAGTAGTGAAGCCGAACGACCCCATGTAAGGCCTTCGTATGTGATGTGTCGTTGAATTATGGGTAGCAGTTCGGTACAATTCGACGAAGAAGTTGTAATGATAACTCGAGCTTCCGGGAATAGCTTCCCATCCAGAAGGTCGTGAACGTCAGTTGTGTATTGTTTGTTTTTCCGTTTTGGTGATCCATTTTTCTGGTTATCGTAGCCATCGAGAATAATAAGAAGTTTTGGCCCGAGCGCCTCTAGGGAATTCCAAGCCGCTGTGAAACCACCAAATCCACTTGAAAACGGATTAAGTGGTCCCTTGGGAAGGAGGTCCTATATGAGAGAAAATAATACATATATTTTGTTTCAAATGGGATTAGTTTTGTCTTACTTTTTCAACATAGCTGGAAAAACTTCGTTTTGCCTCAGAAAGCGGGATAAAGAGTGCAAGAGCTACTGGAGTTCCTTTTGCTGGCCAGGGTGGCTCTTTAGCCCAGGCATGCAGGATTCGTAAGCAAAGACTACTTCTTGATGCCCATGTTGGACATTCGATAAGAACTCGTCGTGGAGCTTCTAAGAATGTTCCTTCTTTTGTCTGGAATTAGAAATGGAAAGATTTAAGTACGTTTAAATAACTAAACAATATTGTAGGTTGAATTTGAAATAATTTAATAGCTACTAGTAAAATTATACAATAAGCAAAGACGGATGATGTACTGTTGTAACAAATAAATTTAGTGCTGCAAAGCAGCTGCTATACAATGAAGACCTTTGTTATGGCAGAGGCAGCACAATCAAACTATTTGATAATTATATCGTCTATTTAGCAATAATCAGACCGATTTGAATAACTTCCCATGGAAAGTTAAAATTCCACACCCATTAACGTTTTTTACTAAAATTTGAAAATAAAGGGTCTTCAAATAGTGCTTTTTTTTAATTTAGTGAGCGTGGTAAGTAGAAAGATGGGGGACCGTCTCAAAACCTACCGCGTGCTGTTGTCATGTGTTCTTTCTGTATTGTTCTTTCTCCTCTGTCCTTCTGTCTTGTTTTAATGTCTTGTGTTGTTATCACCTTATATAGTCTAGTCGCTCAAGGTGCTGCGTTCTCTACTCTGTACATTTATGTGCTGAGTAGTGTGAAATGTAATCTAATGTAGTGCTTTTCTTGTCAGTTGATTGCTGAGGCCATATCTATCACATTGGCTGGAATTTTGTTGATTAATCGATGTGGATTAATCGATGAAAATGTCAAAAAACAAACAATGTCAATTTTGATACAATAATATCATCAATATTATCACGTCAAGGCCACTGTTTCCCGTAGTTTCTTGGCTGGTGGCGTATTATCAGTCAAATTTTATTTGCAATCTCTTGTAGTTTCAAAAAAAACACAGCCACCTGGAGCCGCGAGTGAACATGTTAAATTTAAAGTTCGACAACCTCTCAAAACTTTCCTAAAAAAGCTTGTTATTCAGGTTTTTCATTCTTTAGTACACAATTTCTGTATTCATTGATACTTAAGAAAGAATAGGTCATATAAGTTATGTAGATTAAAACAGCTTAAAGAAGAGACTGGGATGAGCATCACACTGATAACATGCCATTTGTGTCCTTTAAATACAATCAAGACTTAAAGCTTCAGTTGGTTTCCCTCGTGATATTCGTAATGTCAAACGAATTTAGATTGGCAGTTTTGTTATGATTAAATATTTGTGTATTTTATAATTTTTATTTTTTTAAGTTTAAGCCAATATTTTGTTGAAGTTAAATAATTTTATATTCAATACCTTTACTTGTTCTTACGATATTTGAGTCGAAAATCAATTTTTGAACATTTAAGTAGTATTTTGTAACGGTTTTTATTGTATGAAAAACTGTCAATTAGACGTTTTCAAAAGCAGTCTTCTTCGTTGCATAAAGTTATTCTGAAGCTATGTTGAAAATGTTGGGGAATGATCAAGGTGTAAAGCCTTTTCAAATACAGTTGATGCAAGAACTGTAGCCGAATGACTTAGCAAAACACCAAATTGTTTGTGAAGATTTGGCCGAAAATCAACTTTTTTATCGAAAAATTGTGTTAAGCGTCGGAGCCCATATCTGATTGAATAGATACGTGAATTGCCGTATTTTGAGTGAAGAGCATCAAGAAGCATTGCAACCAAAAAAAGTCACAGTTTGGTGCGGGTTATGGAATGGCGAAATGATTGGGCCGTATTTCTTCGAATATGATTCGAATTTCCAATTGACAGGAAGTTGGGTGATCAGTTTATTTCGCGAGATGACGGCTGAAATTTAAAAAATTGAAATAGGTGTATGTACCATTTGATGTACCAGTTGTGACCAACATTTGCATTAAATAATCCTCAAATGTTAAATTATATCGACCGAACTATCAATTTAAAAAAAGATTTCAAGAATTTTCCTGAATTTTATTTATTTATTAACTTGTTATAGGAAGTTATTTTAATCGGCCAAATTTGTCGAATTGAACATTTTAAAATTTCTCGACGATTCAAGGTCCCTAGATTCTAAATAAAAGATTTGTATAAATATGTATGTGGTACCTGTGTAAGTACCTTCGAGAAGCTTTTTTCGTCGTCCATATCTCAGATACCGACTTTACATACATTTTGTTATACAGATAATAATGCAGAAACAAATTGATTGGGTGTTTTTTTTACCATAGCAAATTAAACCAAAATATGGCACACTAGCGACTTAAATTAAATTTTATATTATATATTGTGACGTGATATCAAACTGATATATGTAGTTTTTAAGAAATTTAACTAACGTTTTTTTTTAAATAAAAAAAAAAAACTGAAAACAATTTAATGTAACCTCGAATATTTTACGAACAAAAAATTATTTGATCTCCAAAATAATTTAATGCAACAAAAAATAACGTTTTTGGCATCTGGTAAAAATTTGACATAAAACGAATTAATAGTTTTTTTTTTACAAAAATTAAAACCTAAAATAAACATTACTAAAAAATGATTTTCGGCTTAAATATCTTCTTAAAAATTTAAAATTTTGTATTCAAACTGATTTCATCTTATAAAAATTATAGTTTTCGACATTCAATAAAAATGTTTTTAAAATACAGCAATCAGTTTTTTTATAAGAATTAAAATTTAAAATCTACAAAAAATAGTACTCAAAGTTGATAAAAATTGATATTTCATTTTTGATATCTCTTGAGTAAATGAAGGCATTGACTTCAAAATGATTTCATTCTGTGCTAAATTTTGTTGTTAACGTAAGATATTATTGTTTATTGTTCTTAGACAAATCCAATTTGTATTTGTTTATACAAAAAATACAGATTTTCAAGAAATGGTAATTGGTAAAAATTGGTTTTCGACTAAGATTCTCGTTAACAAAAATAGATGTTTAAATCAAACTATTTGATTATATGCAAAACATTGTTGATAATGTTCAGTTATTTTTTTAGAAAAATTCAAATGACAAGATTTTTAACGAAATACGAAAACCTACAAAAATAACAAACAACTGATTAGAAATGGGTTTTGAGAACAAAGGATGGGAAGTTATCAGTGTGGGTCGCATCCCAGCCTCTTTTTTTAATTTAATTTTGTTTAATTTATTTTATCTTTCTTTTATTTTATTTTATTTTATTTTGTTTTTTTAAATTTTGAGGTAAAAGTTAATCTGATTGTTTGAGAGGTTAGTAAGAGTAATAATTTGATAGAATCAAGAAGTATGGGTTGAGGTAAGGGTTAGACCCAAGGAGGAAATAGGTAAAATTCGAGCTTACCGGGATCTCGGTAAGACCATTCAGCACCCAGAGAGGTATGATAAAGACCACAAAGGAAGAGTCAAGAAAGATACATCATTTCAGGAAAGGTGGGCTATAGTGAGAGCTGCTTGAAATTCAAGGCTTTCCATTAGTAAACTCAAGGCAGTAGCTGGGGTAAATGCTAGTAGATCGACTGTTGCTCGGCTCATACAAAAGGAAGACCATACACGACACAAAGAAATGAAGAAAAACCACCATGGAATGCCGCACGTAAGAGGCAACGCCTTAATTTTGCAACTGATCACAGTATTTGGAATCGAGCTTGGCGTACCGTGTCGTCTTTTCCGATGAAAAAAAAAAAACAAATTGGACGGACCTGATGGATATACAGGGACGCTACAATAGTAGAGCGACAGGGACAGCAAACGGCGCCATATTTCTTGCCGCTCTTTTGACAATTCTCTTCAGTAAGATTTGCCATTTCATGATGGAAAGATATACGAGCCAACAACAAGTCGAAATTATTAAAATTTACTACCGAAATTCGGAGTCAGTGGCATCAACGTTAAGAGCGCTACGTCCAATTTATGGTCGTCATAATCGTCCTAGCAGATCAACAATTGAGCCTTTAGTGGATAAATTTTAATCCACAGGCAGAGCACAAAATGTTCCCGTGCCAGTGAGATAAAGAAGTGCCCGTAGTGTCGAGAATATGCAGCTGAGGCTTCAGTTGCAGAAAGCCCAAATGTGTCTCTCACACGTTGTTCTCAAGCGTTGGGCATCTTTGTGACGAATTTGCGATAAGATCTTGGCCTACATCCTCAAAAGATTAAATTGACTCAAGAACTGAAGCTGCTTGATCACCAGAATCCACACGTACTCCATGAGTCATCATTTTATCCTGAAAAAATTGACGCCGCCGGCGGCGTCATTAGGCCGTACTTCTTCCGTGATGATCAATGGATGGACTTGGAGGACATGTGGTTCCAACAGAACGGGGGGCGGCGGCGGGGCGCCGCAAGCCACACAGCGAATGTCACAATCAATTTATTGGAAACCAAGTTTGGAAAACGTTTTATCTCACGAAATGGTCCAGTCTCTTGGCCGCCTCGGTAGTGCATAAGAAATCGAGTTCCATACATAATGGCATCAAACGTACTTTCACAGGCTTATTGAAAAACCCGATAGCTGCTAATATTTTCATGATGATATTGAAATGAAGAAATCTACCTATCTTGAAAAACGGCAGAGCAAAGGAGGCTGAGTAATGGTATGGGTAGCAATCTCTTATTACGGGACCATGGAGCTGGATTTTCAAAGCTCTAAAGTGACGGAAATCATTTTAAAAACCGATTTTGGAACAAGCTTTTCCGCAGATTTCTATAAATTATTTGGTGGACAACGATGGATTTTTCAACAATATAATGCACCAATACATATCACACGGACAGCAAAAGTATGGATTCAGGGCTAGCCTTTACTTAATACATAGCTCATTCATCCACATTTGGGTTTTCTCAAAAAAAAACCCAAGGGTTTAAAGAATATCGTCAAATAAAAAACGAAAAAAAGCGTGTCCCTATTCATGTGACACGAAGTGTACATCTGCTAGTTCCTGAAATATGGCTGACGAAAATAGGTGTCCTGACAATATGGACACTTACAGACGTGGAACTTACGAACACACCGATTTCATCCCATCCTAGATAGCTTAAAATGTGCGTCCAGAAATGTCAAAATTTTCGATTCAATAAAAATCGTACCGATTACAATAACTTTTTGAGTAAATTTAATAGAATTTGAACGAAGTATTTTATTCGCATCAGCATTAAATTGATATCTTAATCATATTTGTTTTTATTTTCTTAATAAACAATTTCTCACCGAAATTATCTCAGACTTTTTCTTAATAGATCTGCCCCTTGATACTTGTTTAACATAAAAACCCACTTACTCGGTTTGAAATTTTTAAAGCACTTGCGTTTTTTTGTATAGGTACATAAATTCAGAGGATTTGTTAAATACATTTTTATATTTTCATTTCTGTGGTTTACAACCGTTAAAATAAATATTCTTTATGAGGCTATAAATTTGTGAAACTGCTTTTTTTTTTGTTGTTAAATTTTGCCTCATTCCTCTAGTTACTAATTAAAACAAAGCTTGTATTATTTTCTATTCACTTGGTACAATTTACCAGCATCACCCACAAAAGTAGGTAGGTTCTACACGCAAACACCTAAAAAATCCACACAATTTTCTGCGAAATTTCGACAAAGCCGGATTAATTTGGTGGGAAACAAGTGGAAAACAAAACAAGCGCCCAGTTTACAATTTGAAAATATGCTAAGGCCCACTCATATTAATAGGATGTAACAATTTGTTCTCGTATCTTAGGGAATGGAAAATAAAATGAAATAAATAATTCCAGAGAACTGTTTTTCTTCATATTCCGAAGGCCTTGATATATTTCGAGACAGGTAAAAGAAAGCATTGAAATTCCTAAAAGCTTGTGTAGATCAATTGCAAATGCTCAACAAGAATGTTAGAAATACATTTCTTGAGAAATTTAAACGTGTGGGCCTATTTTGATACCTAAAGAAAGCCACGGCACTGAGCTTTCCATTGAAGATACTCGTACCATCAAGTGACGTTTTCATTGAAAATTATAATAAGTAGATATATATTTCTCTTTTCCCTTTCTCTTAAAAGATATCAGCATTTCTATGAAGATTTAAATGATACACGAAGGATGAGGATTGAAGAATTTAAGCTCCTGGCTCCTTTTCTCATAGGCTTTTTTTATCGATTTTATTTTTATTTTGCTTTTATTATTTGGCAAAATAGAAAAAGACCCAAACCTAACGCCGGAAAAGCAACACAAGTATTTTCAATTTTACAGCTGAGAGAATTCAGTTATTTTAGAAAAGCCTTCTTACTCGGTATTTGGATAGATGGGTAGCGGTTTATATGTATACGATACGTATTAAAAAAGGCTATGAATTAAGGCTCTCATAGAAGAAGAAACTAGGAAATTTCGCGAAATTCAATGATTTCTGGAATTCAATGATACGTTTTGTATATTAACGAAACAATTAATTGTTTATGGGGAATAAAATGTTTGTTTAGGTGGCTTTACAAGTAAAGTTGGTAGATATATATTTTAGAATTTCTCAAAAACAAGGAATTCAATTAATTTACAACTTGTTTGTTTTATTTGTGTCTTTTGTGTATCTTTTTGAAGATATTTTGAGAGTCGTCGAGCGAATGATGTAGAAAAGTATTGCTATAAAGTGTAAAACAGGCAGCCTCTTAGAACGAGATACTTTACTTTTTTAAGTATCTTTCTGAAATAAAAAAAATATTTACAGTTTTGTTATAAAGGTACTAAAATATAGAGAGTTATTTTTATGAACCTATTCGAAAAAGATATAAACTTCAATATAATAAAATAAAATGCTTTTTGTGAGGTAAACAGGTATTTCAATTTCAAGTGAAAAAGAAAGGACTGATAACGGTTTTGAGATTTATTGTTGCGAGGATCATAATAAAGAATTAAGAACCTACTCAATTTAACGAAAAATTAATACTCACAGCTGTCTTAAACACCAATTCAGCATAACGACATCGTTCAGAAAGAGGGATAATTATGTTTGATTGAAAAGTTCATTCACAAATTAAAGAAGGTAAGACTTTATAAAACATCGATAACGAAATCTAAAATGCTTACAGTAGTATTTATAAATGCTGCTTAGAGGCTGCTTTTAGCTCCAACAAATATTTTTAAAGGTAAATCTTAATTTAAATGTGATTTGACATACGAATGATACAGAGTGAATTCTTCAAAGCATTATGAAATGCCTAAATATGCCTAAGATAGTCTGAAAATCTAAGACATGCAATGAGTTATATAGGTATTCCATTTTTGCACTAGTTATTTGGACATTCATATGGCATTAATAGTGGCTTAAATTATATGGCTTCTAGTCCTTCAAGAGTTGCGGGTTCGTTGTCTTAACCCATAATGACCTAACATATCCCCTTAAAAAGTCATCGAGTAGAATTAAGTCACACGGAGGAAAGGGCTAGATGCAACAAGACTTACTTTAAAAAATAAAATTGTTATCAAAAAATCAGTCAGGATTTCAAAAGAAATAAAGATCCATGAATCACCAGCGTGTAAGCCGCTTACCCTTTCCATTGTTTTTTTTTTAATGAACAATCTTTAAGGTAAAAAGTCGTATGCTGACAAAAATTTGTATGAGCTAATAGTCCCCTCAGCTAAGCTCATTAATTAATTTTATTTAGTCTTAAAGCCCACAAAATTTTTTACAACCGATAAAACTTTGGTCACATGATTATTTGCCGTCAATAAATATTGAAATTTCAGTTCTAGACTGCGTTTCTAAGATTACTAAAAAAAGGTTTTATTATTTTAGGGAACCCTTAGGTATTGGTTTTATTTTGATTATTGGAATTATAGTTTTCCGTCGGCTTTTTGGTCACTATAGTTTTTGCAATGAAACAATTACGTTACATTAACTTTCCCAACGTTTCGGCAGGGGTTGCTGCCTTCCTCAGGGGAACTTTATTAACACAAAAATATACAAATAATTTAAGTTAGATAAATAGGATACAATTACAATATAGTTTACTCACTCAAGAAAGATTTAAAAAAAACAAAATTTAATATTAATTACATTAATTAATATGAATTAAAAATAAAATTATAAATGTAGTTAGCACTTCGAAGAGTGAAGTTACGTCAAAATTAAATAAAGCACAATTTACATTTAAGAACAAAGAAGAGAGCAATATACAGCAGAAATGTTTTGTGTGTCTTGTTTTCGGTTCATGTTGTTTTTGTTATTGAGAATATGTAATGTTTCTAACGTGTATCGTTTCGAAACATGTTTCTCTGTCTGTAGAACTTCCACGCCTTCAAAGTTTGGAGAATGACCGCTTTCAATGCAGTGACTGGCCAGGGCTGTCTTCTCAGAATTTTTTAATTTTATGTCGGACTTATGATTCGAGATGCGTTGTCTAAGAAGTTGTTTAGTGGTCCCAATGAAACACAGGTTGCACAGTTCATTTGATTTACCATTGCAGTTAATTTTGTAGATTACGTCTGTTTGTTTGTCCTTATCCGGTTTCGTCTTGAGTTTAGTAAAACATTGGTCAAGTGTTTTGTTTGATTTAAAAGCAAGGCGAACCCCTGTTCATTTTTTGGAAATCGATTTTTTGAAGTTGTTAGATAAAGTTGGGACGTAAACCATGGTTTTGTGGTGCGTTCTAACGGGTTCATCAATGTTTTGTCGTGGAATATGCATTTTGTGTTTTAAAAGGAGGCTTCGAATTATGGTAGAAGGATAACGTCACAAAGGTAACGTCACAGTCGCCATGAAACGTAAAGATTATGAAGATAAGATGGTTGAATTATTGTCTGACCGCAACACCTACAGAACAATAAGGAATAATCCAACAACAACACTTCAAACGCGAAACAATGACATAGTCAAATGGCTTAAAAACAACAATTGCATTGACGATAGAGAGAAAGCAAAGATGACCACTTACACCGCCCAGCTCCCATCCATTTACGGACTGCCAAAAATTCATAAAACAGACATGCCACTACGACCGATTACGTCATCCATGAATGTACCATGCTATGAGCTATCTAAGTATGTTGGAAAAATTTTACAGTGCGTGACAACAAATTCAAGCTACTCTATAAAAAATTCGTTTGAATTTGTTGAAAAAGCAAAGAATGTAAAACTAAGTCCAAATGATGTTTTAGTCTCGTTCGATGCAGTTTCATTGTTTACTAACATCCCCGTTCAACTGGCTATCACCATTGCCAAGAAGAAATGGGATATAATAAATAAAAGCACAAAGATCGCACAAAACAAATTTATTGAGATACTAGACTTTTGTCTTAAAGAAAACAATTTTCTTCAATACAAAGACACTATATACAAACAAATTTTTGGGATGCCAATGGGCAACCCACTATCTCCGACTATTGCAGATCTGGTTTTGGACCACGTTTTAGACGAATGTTTAAACAACATTGAAGAAAAACCTGTGTTCATAGCAAAATATGTTGATGACATATTTGCAGTAATAGATAAAAGAAACATAGAAAAAGTACTAAAAATTCTAAACGGATTCCACCCAAAAATTCAATTCACAATTGAAAATGAGTTCAACAAAACAATATCGTTCTTAGATGTAAAAATATACCGTGAAGAAAATTGTTTGCTTTTCGACTGGTATCAAAAACCAACAGCATCTGGAAGACTAGTTAATTTCCGATCAAACCAAGCAAGGCATATCATCATTAATACTGCGTCCAACCTCGTGAATAAAATTTTCAAAATAAGTGATGTACGATTCCACGTCGCCATCGAGAAAAAAGTCATCAAAATTTTAAGTGATAATGGTTATCCTTCTCCATAATTCGAAGCCTCCTTTTAAAACACAAAATGCATATTCCACGACAAAACATTGATGAACCCGTTAGAACGCACCACAAAACCATGGTTTACGTCCCAACTTTATCTAACAACTTCAAAAAATCGATTTCCAAAAAATGGACAGGGGTTCGCCTTGCTTTTAAATCAAACAAAACACTTGACCAATGTTTTACTAAACTCAAGACGAAACCGGATAAGGACAAACAAACAGACGTAATCTACAAAATTAACTGCAATGGTAAATCAAATGAACTGTGCAACCTGTGTTTCATTGGGACCACTAAACAACTTCTTAGACAACGCATCTCGAATCATAAGTCCGACATAAAATTAAAAAATTCTGAGAAGACAGCCCTGGCCAGTCACTGCATTGAAAGCGGTCATTCTCCAAACTTTGAAGGCGTGGAAGTTCTACAGACAGAGAAACATGTTTCGAAACGATACACGTTAGAAACATTACATATTCTCAATAACAAAAACAACATGAACCGAAAACAAGACACACAAAACATTTCTGCTGTATATTGCTCTCTTCTTTGTTCTTAAATGTAAATTGTGCTTTATTTAATTTTGACGTAACTTCACTCTTCGAAGTGCTAACTACATTTATAATTTTATTTTTAATTCATATTAATTAATGTAATTAATATTAAATTTTGTTTTTTTTAAATCTTTCTTGAGTGAGTAAACTATATTGTAATTGTATCCTATTTATCTAACTTAAATTATTTGTATATTTTTGTGTTAATAAAGTTCCCCTGAGGAAGGCAGCAACCCCTGCCGAAACGTTGGGAAAGTTAATGTAACGTAATTGTTTCATTGCAAAAACTATAGTGACCAAAAAGCCGACGGAAAACTATAATTCCAATAATCAAAATAAGTACACAAATTGGTCAATAAATCAACTCAGGTATTGGTTTTAGCCTGTATACGAAATTTTAATACGAGAATTGCTTAAGAACTTTTAAAAACGTAGCTTCATAGCCTAAATTGGTACCATTTTTGTATAATCTGACTGAGATTATATACAAAGTTAGTTTTGCCAAAATTAATTTTAACAAGCATAATACTAAAATGAATATGTTTTGTGGCGAAACAAAAATGTATTTAATAAAAGTGTTTCATTTGTATTCTGTTTAAAACCATTTTTGTACGGGTTTAAAAACTTACCTATAACTTTTGATTTGAGCTTGTGTTCGCTAAAATTCATACCTTTTTAGAAAGTTTAATAATAAATAAAATTAAGATAAGCAAGCAACATTCAGTCATAAAATTTTTTGTCAGCATACTACCCAAAAGATTGAACTGAATTCAAAATATTTATTAATTTTAGCCATGGCCCATTCAATTTTGTGTGTGTATACTAAACATTAATTGCCCGGACCTTATGTCAAAATCATTAAATACAAAAATCGTTTGTAGGGGTGTGCGTACAAAACTGACTAAAAGTAGGAGTTTTCAAGAATTTCATTAAAACAGCCGTTACTCGAAGACCGTTATAATTCAGGATAAGTAAGCTAACAAATTCTATAAAAAAAAAGAGGCTGGGATGCGACCCACACTGATAACTTCCCATCCCGTCTATCGATTTGTCTTGCTTAAAAGTTTGTCTAAATGTATCAATTCTTACCAAATTTGCGTTCTATTTTTTGTAGATTTTATTTTTTTTATGAAAAAACGGACTGTTGGATTTTTATAAAAAAATTATTGAATATAAAAAACAATATTTTCTGTGAAATAAAATAAGTTTGAAGCCAATATTTTTAATTTTTGAAAAGCTATTTGAGCCGAAAATCAATTTTTATTAATTTTTTTGTTTAGGTTTTTATTTTTTGTAAAAAAACTGTCAAATTTGTCCTAATGTTGAAAACAATATTTCTTATAAGTTAAAATTAGTTAGAAGCCATAATCTCAAATTTTTGAAAAGATATTTAAGTCGAAAATCAATTTTTACCAACTTTTGTTACATTTTTTTTTCGGTTTTTATTTTTTTGTAACAAAACTGTCAATTCTATTTTTTTTTCAAAATATTACTGAATGTTGAAAACAATATTTTTTGAAAGATAAAAGTAGTTTAAAGCCAATATCTCAAAGTCTTGAAAAGATATTTGAGTCAAAACTCAATTTTTGCCAACTTTTTTTTTATTTTTTTTAGGTTATTATTTTTTGTAAAAAAACTGTCAATTCGATTTTTCTCAAAATTGTTCCTACTATTGAAAACAATATTTCTTATAAGTTAAAATTAGTTAGAAGCCATAATCTCAAATTTTTGAAAAGATATTTAAGTCGAAAATCAATTTTTACCAACTTTTGTTAATTTTTTTTTCGGTTTTTAATTTTTTGTAAAAAAAACTGTCGATTCTATTTTTTTCAAAATTTTACTGAATGTTGAAACTAATATTTTTTGAAAGATAAAAGTAGTTTAAAGCCAATATCTCAAAGTTTTGAAAAGATATTTGAGTCAAAACTCAATTTTTACCAACTTTTTTTTATTTTTTTTTAGGTTATTATTTTTTGTAAAAAAACTGTCAATTCGATTTTTCTCAAAATTTTATCAGATGTCAAAAACATTATTCTTCGTTGCACAAAATTGTTTTGGAGATGAAATCATATTTTAGTCGTAAAATTTTCGAAGTGACAAATTTTTTTTTTCAGTTTTTTTGATTTATAAAAAAAACCGTTAATTGATTTTTTTTCCAAAAATATAATTGTTTTGTATCACGTTACAATATATAATACAAAATTTAATTCAAGTCTCTAGCGTCATTGGTTCATGAGATATTTAGGGTTAACCAAAATTTTCACCTTTTTTTTAAACTGCTATGGTAAAAAAACCACCCACGCAATTTTCTTGAGAGCCCTTTCTGCATCTTTCTGCCTTATTATCTGTATAACAAAATTTATTTGAAGTCGATATCTCTTTTGGTTCTTGAGCTATGGACGACGAAAAAAACGTCGCGAACGTACGGACGTACGGACGTACGGACGTACGTACACACGCACGCACAGACATCTTTCTAAAAATCTTTTATTTCGACTCTAGGGACCTTGAAACGTCGAGAAATGTCAAAATTTTCAATTTGTCAAATCGGACCCATTACAATAACTTCCTATGGGAAGTTAAAAATTTGTGAAAAATCAATAGAGAACGGCAATTAAGCTCAAATGTATTGTTCGTATGTGCGGCGCGACTTCTACCTGAGCGTCGAACTTGTCGAGTTGTAGAAGCTGAGTAAGGTCAATGATTCTCGGGAATTATTTCTCCAGAAGAGTCCTGAAACCAAAGGTCGCTCACCCCTACCCTTCCCAATCCCTACCCCCTCCTCCGTCGGCTTTGTGCTACTATGCTGGCTGATGTCTCCTTATCTCCCGACAGTATGGTGTATCACTATATGTCAATCTAGCTCCCTTCTGGAACGCTTATGGCTTAATTGCTGTACGTCTCTCCTACTCCAAAACATATCCTTCCCTTCAACTTCCCAATTGGGCTGGATCTAAGGTGTTATACGACCCGTGCCGATGATCAGCCAGGCTGAGGGCCCAATTTCTAAAAATAGCTCAGTCGTTAACGGAGTATCCGGATACCAGGCGACCTCCGGATTAGCTAGCCTTATCTGTGTAAGCGAATCTCTGCACAGATGGACCCCCCCTTTACTTCGCTACTCGTGGGAATCCAATGAATAATTCAAAACAAAAACAAAACCAAAAACAAAAACAGTACTGGAAGCAAAAACGGCAAACCGGTACCGGTATTCGTCGTCGTCGTTACTCCTGTGCCGAGCACCGGAAAAGGGCCTGTGCCAAGCCACTGCCCTTCTTCTAGTGCGGTGCAGGATGTATCCATACCGGGCGGCAGTTCGGCGGCAACGTTGGCTGTCGTAACTCCTGTCCCAAGCACCGGAAAAGGGCCTGTGCCAAGTCACTGCCCTTCTTCTAGTGCGGTGCAGGATGTACAATTGGCGAAAACGCTTCCTCATGTCGGTAGTGGAAAGTTCGTGAATAATGATCTTTCCACTACTAAAGAGAGTAAACCTCTCCAGTATGCTCCTAGGAGCTCGTATAAACAACGGCGGTATGCGATGAGGATTATAAAATCCTCTGGTTCAACACTGGGGGATGGAAGTAATCCCATCGTTAACAAAAGGCTAGAGTGGGCTAAATCCATTCTAGACAATACTAGTCGCCACGACTCCACGTCAAAGCGACAAAGGTCTTTGGAGGAGTCCACTCCCGTCCCGAAAAAGCCCAAAGTGCAGAACACCAGCACTCCCAATATTCCTCGAGTAACTCTCACTAAACCTTAGTGATGTACTTAAGGATTCAAATAAGATCATAATTGCGGTCATTGATAGGAGCAATATTGATGGCACGATTACTTCTGACCGTTGGCAGTTGGTGAATCTGGAGCTCTCGGCTGGCTTTCTAAAAGTTATGCGAGATCATCCGGGTCCACCGCCTGTAACAAGCGATGAGGGTTGGCATCAAGGTCATGCCATGAGGAGCCAAAGGGTCTTTATCGAAGTGCGATTATCGTTATCAATAAAGACTCTGTGGTTTCTCTGGCGCGAGATAAGGGAGTGATAAGATACGGTTTTGGGATTATCACGCTCCGTATTTACAAAAAAGATGAGGTAAACGCTTCATGCGAGCCTCCACACCCCTTTTCGGAAGCTGTGTCGCAAGACGTAGGGGGTTCCAGTGATACTATTACCTTCCCCTCCTTGGACGTGGATGATGTCGTACCTGGGCCCTCTTCTGTCGCAGCACAGTCTTCCTCCGAGCCCACATCAGAAGCTGTGCCGCAAGACGAAGGGGGTCCCAGTGCTATCATCACCTTCCTATCTTTGGATGTGGATGAGAATGTGGCAGGGCCCTCTTCTGTCGCAGCACAGTCTTCCTCAAATAACGTCAAAGGTTTATCCCTAATGGAGACCGATGACTCTAACGACAAAGCTCTCACCAGTGAGGAAGAAGATGAACTATTAGGTTCTTCTTCGTCTGATCTGGATGAGCTGGATTTAACAATGGTGGAGGTTGATCTGCCGATTTGTAGCCAAAATGCTGCAAATACTACAGATTAATCTCCAACACTCTAAAACGGCTTCGGCCTCCCTACTTCTCCGCCTGACTAAAACTGGAGAAGATGTCGTTCTCATCCAAGAACCCTGGATTGTGAAATCCTTGGTTCGAGGATTGGGAACTCCTGGCTATTACGTGTTATATGTAACAGGAAAAGGTAACCCAAGGTCCTGCATACTAATAAAACCTAATCTAAATGTATTTTTAATCCCTAATTTCAGTGATAAAGACGTCACCACAGCTAGTATGGTAATAGACAACCACACCTACTGGCTGGTATCAGCGTATTTGGGCCACAACCACCAGGGCCCACTACCTGGTACCATTCTGGAAAGGACGATCGCTGAATCAACTAGATGTAAAACCAACATAATTATCGGTTGTGACGCCAATGCGCACCATACTACGTGGGGTAGTACCGATATAAATGACAGAGGTGAGTCTCTTTTTGATTATATTTTAACAACTAATCTGGTAGTATGTAATGTAGGTAGTGAACCAACCTTCGTTACTAAAAATCGACAAGAAGTTTTAGATATGACTCTTGTCTCGTTACATCTCTCAAATAAAATATTAAATTGGAGAGTATCAAAGGAGCACTCGTTCTCCGATCATAGATATTGAAGAGCTCCCAAAACCGATCCAATTCCGAAACTATAGGAAAACAGATTGGCCAAAATATAGGGCAACTCTGAAGAATCTGATTAAACCAGAACTTTCTGACCCGCCCTTGTGCGCTTTTGAACTCGATCAAAAGGTCGACGAGCTTACAGCAGCTCTTAATAAAGCCATGGAAACTGCCTGCCCCCTCACTATAGTGCGGGGAAAGAAGAAACCATACTGGTGGGCTACTGAACTGGGTATACTATGGTGGATATTGAAGGCGCTTTCAACAACGTTGACACATCCGCTATCACTTCTGCTATGACGACCCTAAACGTCGAATAATCACTCTGTGAATTGATAAATCTAATGCTAAAAAGCAGGATCATCAACTCTAAGATGGGGGATTTTTGTACGAAGAGGTCTGTCAGTAGAGGCACTCCGCAAGGTGGTGTTCTGTCCCCTCTCCTGTGGAACATAGTGGTTAACGAGCTACTAATATCCCTTGAGAGAGAAGGCTACAGAGTGATTGCGTATGCCGATGATGTTGCTATCGCCGTCATAGGAGAACATCCTAATACACTGAGAGACCTCCTCCAAAACGCACTCAATATGCTCACTAGATGGGCAGATCACTGCGGACTTAGTATTAATCCTCAAAAAACAGACCTCGTCCTTTTTACGCGGAAATACAAGATCCCAGAAATTGTACCTCCCTCAATAAAAGGTGTACCACTAATTTTCACCAATGAGGCCAAATATATTGGTCTGATTTTGGACAAAAAATTAAGTTGGAAACCTAATATTCAGGAAAGAGTTAAAAAAGCTACAGCAGCTCTTTTCCTTTGCAAGAAAGCCATAGGAAACAAATGGGGTTTTCAACCTCGCATAACTTATTGGCTATACACATCGGTCATCGGACCAATACTTATGTACGGGGTTGCAGTGTGGTGGACTGCACTGGAGAAAGTCACATACTACGACAAACTCAGCAGAGTCCAACGCACTGCATGTCTCTGCATTAGCGGGGCTTTGAGAACCACACCCTCAGCAGCGTTGGACACTCTACTCCATCTGACACCCCTCGACATTTTCAGCAAACAAGTGGCAGCGAGTACAGCCATAAGACTCAAAGCCTCATCTCAATGGACCAACAACAATGTTGGGCACTCCATCATTCTGAACCTCTTTGGTTATATACCAAAGTACATAGACTACACTATCCCAAAACCCCAATTTCGTAAAAACTTCCAAATATCCATTCCATCCAGGGATGAATGGGAAGACAAAAAACTCCTAGATGATGAAAGCATCCATTTTTACACAGATGGATTCAAGACAAATGAGGGAGTTGGTAGTGGTGTGTACTCAGAAAAGCTTAATCTAAGCATCTCATTCCGCCTCCCTAACCATTGTAGCGTCTTCCAAGCGGAAATTTTAGCGATCAAAGAGGTTCTCTCCTGGCTAAGAGAAAACGTGATATCAACTTATGATATACGCATCTTCTCTGACAGTCAGGCTGCTATCAAGTCTCTTGACGGCGGCGCGGCGTCTCAACCAAATCTCTTACGGCCCTCGATTGTCGATCGTCTCTTATGGAGATGGCGCAGCAATTTAACATTCACCTATGCTGGGTGCCGGGCCACAGAGACATCGCAGGAAATTGTAGAGCCGATGAACTCGCTAAAAATGGAACTGTCATACCTATTTCACCTGAAAGGGAGAAGATAGGTATACCAATAGCTACATGTAAACTGCTGCTAAAAGAAAAAGCTTTCGAGATGGCAAACTCTAGGTGGCACAATTTACCAACATGCGCAGCCACAAAACTAATATGGCCTTCATTGCACCTTAAGCGCTCTAAAGATTTGCTATCCCAAAGCAGACTTCATATTAGCTCCCTAATAGGTGTCCTTATGGGACACTGTCTTATAGGCAGACACGCAATACGACTTGGTGTAGCCTCAAATGAATTCTGCAGAAGCTGTATGGACGAGGAAGAAGAAGAAACAATCTCTCACCTCCTCTGCACCTGCCCTACTCTTTCACGAAGACGCAAATCTCATCTGGGAGAATACTCTTTTGATGATCCCAGTGAACTAGCTAAAAAGGATATCAGATATCTCCTTCGCTTTATAAAAAGCTCAAAATGGTTCAACTAGTGGGAAGTATTTCTCTAGATTCATGTGGTATCACAATGGGCCTTTCTTCTGGCCTAAGTGTGTGGTTTTTGTATCCACAGCCACAGTAACCTAACCTAACCTATGTGCGGCGCGATGTCAATGGTTCTTTTGTGAGTATTGACACATAGGTGGCAATATGGGCTTAGCTGTTAATGAGGGCAAAACAAAGTATATGCTGTCATCAGGGAAGAACCTACAACACCGACGTCTCGGCCAAAACGTCACCATTGACCAAGGCCGGATCCGGACTTTTAATCAGGGGGGGTCACACACTTAACATATACCTAAACGAGTTTTTACTCACCGTTTAAAAATGTTCTGTAAAGGAGGCTGATAAAATTTAAATAACATAATGTGCATCTTAACCTTACAGTTACACATTTCAAGGGCTAAAGTGACAACTTTAGTTATAACATTATTTTCGATTTTTAACCAAAAAATTTGTATGGGGACTGCTGTTATTTTTCGTATTGAAAAATGAAAAAAAATGTCTTACGCTAATCGGCTTAAAACCTTAATTTCCCAGTTTGAACTCAATCGACACAAGGGTTTGAGATGTAGAGGCCAGGGCCGACAGACTGGCAGCTCGAGTTCGAATTTGTTTACGAATGCAACACTTGCCATATAGTTCCTATATGTCGCAAGTAAAAATGACCTCAATGTTCCATATTTATGTGCATCGAAAAATAGGACGTAATTGTAGACGAGTTTCAGGAATTTAAAAAGAACTTAATATCAAATTTACGATCTCTCTTTCAAGGTTTCTTTTTAAGAACCTGAATATTTGCTCAATATCTTAGAAACAAATTTTATGAATATAATTTAAGGCATTACTAAAGTTTTTCCATCCATTTAAGTTGTTTTTGACAGCAAACCACTTTTTCGAAAATGTCGTTAAATTACTAACAAATCTTTAGATTAAATCTTTGACTATACAACTTAACTGTATAAGCTTTATGGCTCATATGACACCTTCCATGGATCGTCCATTTGTCAAAAGTGGATGAATTTGTGCTGCGTTATTGGAAAGTGCTGCATTTTCGATTCATATTATGTTCTTGGTCTAGTTCTCAGTTAAAAGTAGTACTTTTAGCAAACAAAGTTTCAGGAAGTAAAATAAAAATTTTGTTTTCATTTTGGGGTCATATCCATCAACGCAATAAGATAATTTTGAATTCGAGGGGTTCCTACGATAATAAAAACAAATTATCTTTCAGGGGGGCTCATCGCCTACGATTCCCCCCCCCCTGGAGCCCCATTGCCATCGACAGACAGTGATATCAAACGAAGAATTACTCTTGATAAACGCTGGTTTCTTAGGCTGGCTAACAAAGAAATTCAGTAGTAAAGCCCTCTCTCGAGCAAATAAAGTGTCGCAATATAAGACCATAATCATCCCCGTTCTGCTAAACGGTACAAAAGCTAAGCCTATGGCAAAAGTGAATGAAAGCATCTCGGGTCTATTCAAGAGTAAAGTTCTTTGTTTAATCTACGGGTCCGTATGCATCGAACTTAGCCAACAGCATTCAAGTCCATCGCCTAATATGGCTGGGTCACGTAGAGCGTATGGAAACGAATGCTCCGGCCTTCTTCTTCATGCCCACAGAACAGCGCAGTAGAGGAAGGCCGCGGATCAGGTGTCGCGCACAAGTGAAAAGTGACTTCACCCAACTTAAAGTGCGCAACTAAAGACATCTACCTAGGGACCGAGCTTGATGAAGAAGTTTGTTAGGTGAAGGCCTAGGTAGTTCACACAAGACTATATAGGTAAGTAAATATTGTCCAATTGTTCGAAATTTTCTTCGGAAAAGTCGGAAAATTGAACTAATCGAACATTGATTTTATTTTTGGAGTACTGTGTGCAATTGCATCGGACTGCTTTTTCGAATTTAAAGATAAGACATTCTTATTGAAAAATTCCACAATAACTGGAAGCATTATTATTTGGGAAAGATTGTATTTTTTCTGGTTTTTGCACAAAGTCAAGAGGAAAAATTAGTTAGTTTGGTAAATTTTAGATTGAAAGAAGTTTGGCGTGCTGGTAGAGTGGAGATGTTAACGAATTGAATAATTTTAAATACGTAAAAACTCCTGCATTTTTTCTTGCGATTAATAATGGAGATGTAGGTTTATGCAATCTACAAAACACAAAAGCACAAAAGCCCAAGTAACTCATGCTATCGTTCATTTTCAGACAGATGATTTATGCACAAAAGTGATGAGAAATTTGACTTGGCACATGAGCACCACCCAGAGGCTCCAAGGTAGATATTTTAACTTACTGCAAGACCTTCAATACACCAATTTGATCTATACCAAATCTAATCCAAATCGAATACCAAATTAAACTAAATATATCTTAGGATGATTTTAATCAAAAATTGTGTGTGTCTCGGAATAAAAAAACGGTTTTAAGTAACTTATCCAATTTCAAAAACTCCTCAAAACAATACGAACAACTATTAGGCTCATAAGAAAGTTTGATATATTAAGATCTCGCGAATTTTATTGAACACGTATCATAATACCTCATAAATCACTCTTCGTTAATCTATTTATTAGTATTCAACTAAGTTTTTTTTAAATTAAGGCTTTATTTATAAAATATTTATAACTAATAAAATACAAAAAAAGAAAAAGCTTACCTGAAGTGATATTAATATTTGATCAACTGTCAGAGTGTCATTAAAGCCATGTGACTGCGAATGCAGACGTAGTTCAGGTTCCAAACGTGCCGGACATAAAGCTCCTGGCGCCACCGGTATTGCCCATGGTGGTATGATTGGCTCCTTAAGTGATAAATCCGTATAGAATGTTCTTAAATATGTGCTCAGCCGTGCCTAAATTGAGTATAAACGATTTGTTATTTAATAGTCGCATCTCGCATTTGTAATAAAATATAAATATCTATAGAAAATAAAAAAATAATTGCATATTTTCAGGAGTAATTTATGTCACTCGTAAAAACCAAAAGATTTAACGAGTTCCCACTTATCACTCACAAAAGCACAACAACAACAACAACAGCGAAAAATGGCATTTCTTTCACACAAACAAAACGAAAAGTTATAAAAGAAAAAATAATAATATATAACACACATAGCGAATACCGCTATAAACACGTACTTGTGGATCCCGACGGGACTCTGGAAGACATACTGGTGGGCCTGGTGGTGAGGGACACTCGAGGGACGCATACGAACCGGAAAGTTCGCAATCACTCCGACAGGACGACGTCTTAGGTGGGAAAATCTGCGAACAAAAATATAACAAAAGATATATTTCATTTAGTATTTTGTGCGCACAAAAGTTCTAGAGGTGTATTTTTATTTTATTTCATTTCTTCGTTATTTATCCTCGTATATTTCTTTATGAAACAGCGAGAAAAGGAATTGTTTGGATGTAAAACTCTTGTGTCGAAAGGAAACTTCAACCGCAGTCATTGCTAAATCTTGCAATATACCTAGGTTCAGCATGAAAATCAAACAAAGGAATATCCTGAAAGTGTCTTAACTTTGGATAAGGAAGAAGAAGAAGTTGGAATTGGAATTGGAATTAGGACGTACGCAAAATGGTGTTGTTCTTCGAAGGAAGGAAATCTCGACGAAAACCAAAGCAGCAACAACAGCAGCCTAGTCGAAAACATCTTGTGCAGTTAATTTTATTACTTAATTATTATCCTTGGTTTCTGGAGCGAAAATATTGTTGGCGCTACATAGAAGGATAATAGGTTTTTCTCTGTATTGTTTATTGCTTTGCCGATTCCAAACTTTATTAAATGCACTAACGCCACACCACCTCGCACCTATCAACTCACCACCGACAACGCCAAAAAGGACTGCTGTCGACAGATGCGGAAGGCTTAGATATAGAAATAGTAGGAAACAAAGATATTGATATATACGAGGGATAAATATGAATACAGAGGAAGGTAAAGAAGCTTGAAAAACTTACATATGGATATGGCTGTTTTTGATAAACATATTTTTATAATTATAGAGTGAATAAAAGGCTTGGAAAAAATTTAAATGTATTGGAGAATTTTCAATACAATTGCCTTGGCATTTCAAAATTGTCGTGTGTTTAACTCAAACATTTGCATCACTCGAACACAATTGACACGAAATGATCAGTTGGATTCCTCCCCTGTCCGCTCGAACAATTCAACTGTATTACTCGCACTTCTTTGAGCCCAACATCGGACGTACTATCAAATGAAAATCTGGACAAAACTTGTTAATGCGGGTCTTATATAGCGAAACTTGGGTCCCTCGAGAGAGGGCTTTGCTACTCGATTGCTTTCTTAGCCCAAAGAAGCAGAAATTCTTCGTTTGATCTCAACGCTGGTGATGTTTTCTGTGTTCATAGCGAAGCCTAGGTAGACAAAGTCCTTAACTACCCCAAAGTTACGTCTGTCGATGGTGACGTTTCAACCGAGACGTTGGTGTTGTAGGTCCTTTCTTGATGACATCATGTACTTTATTTTGCCCTCATTATTCTGCCGCCTCTGCCCTAATACTCACAAGAGCCCCATTGACATCACGCTGCGTTCTTCCGATTATGTCAATGTCATCAGCATATCCTAGTAATTGAAAACGACTGTGGACTTTCCTGGTCTAATACCACACTAATAAGGACCTATCAGGTTGTTGACGATGTGACTTAGATGTTCACATATCACAGCAGAGAAGATTTTGTAAACGATGTTAAGTAGACTGATGCTTCTGTAGTTGGTGCAGTTTAGAAGGTCTCCTTTTTTCAGAATCGGGCAAACAATACTGAGGTCCCATTTATCGGGCATGCTTTCTTCGGACCATATCTTACAGATAAGTTTGTACATGCTCCTAACCAAATTATCTCCAGCTGCTTTGCATTCAAGCAATCTGCTCCAGCGGCTTTGTTAGACTTCAGCTTAGATATGGCAATCTTTACTTCGTCTAAGTCGGGAGGAAGGGATTGTTGGATTTTGTCGTCTATGTTGAATGGATCATCCTGCCAGACAGCGGAATTCGGTTCGTCGTCGCCGGTATACAGTCTGCAGAAGTGGTCCTTCCAAATCCTCAGCATTGACTGCGGTTCTACTATGATGTTTCCACTTTCGTCTTTGCAGCCTTCTTCGGTTCGAGGTTTATGTACCTGTCGTTTCACCTGCTCATAAACCTTTCGAACTTCATTCCTGGTTTTGAACCTCTCACCATCTTCGACCGCACGCTTCTCGAGCTCTCTCTTTTTCCTTCGGTATTCCTCTCTCTTCTTCTGCTCATAGAGCTCGTGAACAGTTCTCTTTTATGCAGCACTGCTTTGCGTGCCTGTTGTTTGGCTGGATTTGCCTGCCGACATGTCTCATCAAACCAGAGGTTTCTTGTTAGTGGTTGTCAGCAGGTCAGAGGGGGCTTCTCTGATTGCATTTTGGCAATGTTTCCACTGGTTCTCGATACATTGTTTTGGTAGCAGAGAACTGCGATTGTAGCCGTTACATGTTGTATCTTCTCCCAGCATTTCCCTGATTTGCCTTGGCTGCAATGAGTCGAGTCCGAGTCAATGTTAGCTCCTTGGAACGTTCGGCTACCCATGATGCTGGAAGCGTGTCTAGGGTCGATTGCAATATGGTCAATCTGGTTGACGGTTGATTGTTCTGGAGAACTCCAAGTTCCTTTGTGGATGTTGAAGTGTCAAAAATGCGTACTGGCTACCATTACGCCCCATAGAAAAATTGATGAGCCTGAATCAGTTATCGGAAGTGTTGTTGTGCAGGCTGTTTTTCCCGATTATTCCACCAAAGATGTCTTTCCTTTCTAGCTTGGCATTATAATCGCCAAGAACAATTTTAATATCGTAATAATATCCAAGATCTCGAAGAACATATTCTTGGTGTTGTAACCCTTCTCTTCTGTGTGGGCGTGTGCGCATATTAGGCTAATGTTTCCGAATTTAGCTTTGATGCGGATAGTCATGAGGTGCACCTATAGCTCGACACTTGTTGCCTAAGTCTGGCTCCAATGACAAAGCCGCATCCAAATAAACGTTGTTGGTTTTCTCGGTAGGACTTAGGAGCCACCACAGTAAATATCGGAGTTTTTCATCCTCTTTTCTGGATGGCGATGATATCTGCTTCATAGCCGTCTAGCGCCTGCGCCAATTCTTCGGTAGTTAGAACAGTTCAATCTAACTGAAACTGTAGACTTTACCGTTGATTCCATCTAGGAAATGGAGCACTTTACTCTGCAATTGTGTGAAATATTGGAAAGGAAGCGTTTGACAAGTAAGAAAAAGTTAATTGTTGGACAACTTTTCAAGGGTATATTTACTAAAAACTTGGCGTTGTGGTAGCTCGTTCGGCTTCAATTGTTGAACCACCCCTAAATCCTTCAGCAGATTTTTCACGGTGCTGCTAACGGCACCGAATAGATAATAATCAGATTTGTATACCCAATATACGATGACCCACAACTGCAAGAAAACGAGTACACCTTAGGATTTTGGAGTAGAATTCTGTCCTTTGCTGAAGTCGAGTTAAGAACTTTTGTATTTTAAATTTTTTAAAACTCTTCCAAAACCAACCGTAATTTCTTTAATGTAAGGTAAAAGTGTCACCTAAAGTTTTTTTCACGGGTACTGCTTCTTGCGAGGAATTGACAAATTCTCCAAGAGTAATTCTTGTCATGAAAAGTGCTTTCTCAAATTTGCCGTTCGGATTCGGCTTAAAACTGTAGGTCCCCTCCATCCCTGACAACAGTACTCGCACACAGGAATGGTTGAGAGTTGTCAGTCACTAGGCCCTAGTTCTCAAACGGACTGTTGCGCCACCCAATTTATTTATTTATTTAAGGTAAAATTGCACTTTTTTTGTAATCCTGTAGACGCAAAATGTAGTACAGTGTCTGAATTGGGCTTTCAGGATCTGTTATGGTTCATCTCCTGCTGAATCTATACTAATATTATAAATGCGAAAGTAACTCTGTCTGTCTGTCTGTTACTCAATCACGCCTAAACTACTGAACCAATTTGCATGAAATTTGGTATGGAGATATTTTGATACCCGAGAAAGGACATAGGCTTTTTACCCCGGGAAAATGACGCACTCCAATGGGAAAATTCAGGTGGGACAATCGCTTTTACGCCTAAGCTACTGAATACATTTAAGTGAAATTTGGTAAGGAGATAGTTTGAGACTTAAGAAAGAACATGAGTTACTTTTGACCTCGGGAAAACAACGCATTCCCATGGGATCCGGGGAATCTGATCGCTTTCACTTCTAAATTACCAAACATTTGAATAATATTTGGATGAAATTGGTATTACGGGAAAAGAACGCATTCCCAACCCTTATGAAATAAGTTGTCGAACATGTTAAACTTATCATACACGTATATTAACGCCACGTGCCTCAAGCCCTCAACGTTAGACGCACACAGAGTTCAAGAACAAAATCCGACCGATATAATTTACAATGAGGCGTTAACTTTTTTAGAAGAGCACGTTATAAATATTTTTGGGAAAGATTTGTCTGAATTTGGGATGACCAGACCACAGAGAATTGGGGAAGTGAGCAGTGATTTAGTTCGAGAATTAATTTATGATACTGTCGCTCTAGAGCAGAAATAATAAAGGATGTTCCACTTTTAAATTCAGAACAAAAAATAGTTTTTGACACAGTTATACACAAAATTTCCAGTGAAGAAGGTGGTTTGCTATTTTTAGATGCTCCAGGAGGCACAGGCAAAACTTTTCTTTTGAATCTATTGTTAGCTCAAATTCGGAAAAACAATGGACTTGCTTTAGCAGTAGCTTCCTTAGAAATACGCTGCTTAGTGGTGGACGGACAGCGCACTCGGTTCTGAAACTGCCATTGAACTTAGCTCATGAGGAAATGCCAGTATGTATAATATCAGCAAAAGTAGTGAGCGTGGAAGAATGTTGCGCAGCAGTGTAAATTGTTGGTTTGGGATGAGTGTACAATGTCCCACAAAAAAGCAATTGAAGCACTAGATCGTACACTGAAAGACAACCGGGCTATCATGATGAGGGATGGTGGTGCTCTTAGCTGGCGACTTTAGACAGACCCTGCCGGTAATTACTAGAGGTACACCGGCAGATGAAATAAACGCATGTTTAAAAGCATCTGTGTTATGGGTACATGTAAAAAAGTTTTGTCTGACTACGAATATGCGAGTACAGCTACACAATGATTCTCAAGTAGGACAATATGCTAAATTTGGAAAAAAACTGTTTTTCCCATGGACAATTATATGTAGCGTGCTCACGAGTCTCAAGCCCACAAAATCTTTACGTTCTGGCCAAGGAAGGAAAAACAAAAAAACGTCGTATATAAAAATGTATTGCAGTAACCTATCTTCTTCTTAAAATGTATTAACCCAACCTAACTTAACCTATGACAATCACACTTAGTATGGCCTCATACAATCTCGGCAAAATTCAAACACACGTACAAATATGTACAGCTCAGTTTTTTTCATACTAATATCCAAAAAAACTACCTAATGCGGACGAAGTCGCGGGTAAAAGCTGGTATGTTTATAATCACAATCACGGTTTACAATAGCCGACACTACAAATTTGTTATTAGCTGAGTGCTGATGTTATGTAGCATGCAAATACATGACATTGAAGAAGGTGTTTGATAGTGATAAAAAGGACATTGATGATTGAGTCCCAATTGTCCTTCTACTTAATGTTAATCAATGTTTAATATTAACACCTAATAATTTTAAATATTCCCATAAAAAAAAGAATATTGAATGTTGAGATTTCATTAATGGTTATATGCAGATATCCATACTAGACAGCGACAGATGCAAAATAGTCCTATAGGTACCTAGCTTACAAGAACCTACTTAAAAAACCTTTTTGTAATCTGAACTGTTTATTTTCCGACATCACAGGCACACGCACATTAAAAAGTCCTTTTCACCTACCTACCTACTTATTGACTTCAAAAGCTTACTAACTTATAGACATAACACCCAAGTTGACAGAGTTCTTTTTTTGTATTCCCTTGCAAGGATTTAAAGAACGACAAAAAAAAGCCAAAGTAACAAAATAACAACAGCAACAACATCATCATTTGCATACTCTTAATTAAGAATGAATAATTAAGACAAAGCTAAATAAAAAGAGATTTCATCCCTCACCTTTCTTAGGCCGCTTGTTGACGACCAACCTACCAACCAACTTACCGACTGACGATGCTGTGGGTGAGATGGTGCGGCAGGCGCATCGTGCCAACACACAAAGTTGAGTATTAATCCCTGACCTTGGAAATGCCTCGGGAAAAGTTGACAAAAACAAAGACTATAGGAGAGGTCGGCAGAGTGTAGCAAACAAAATAAAGGAAAAAGAATACAGAAGCAAAAATGGTTCTGAAGAGGATATATTCACCCAGTGAAAACAGCAAGCCACTTAGAAGAGACTACACTTGAAACTTGAAGTTAATAACAAACAGTGACGCGCGGCTTGGTGCGCCGGGCGGCGGTGGTGGCGGCCTCGTCGTTGTCGCGGGAGCAAACTTCTGTGTGGATATTCTCTAAATATTCATTTAACTTTACACAAAATTTAACAGTAATTATGAAAATTTGCTTGCTAAAGTAACAAAACAAGACAGAGACACAAGGACTTAAAAAACTTTTGCAGCGTTGCAAAAGAAGATAACAGTTGTACCAGTATAGGACTTAAAGTTGCGACATGCGAGGGTGCCAAGTGTTTTATAGAGATCTCAATTTATTTCTAGCGGAGGTAGGAATGTTTTTGTTTTTATTTGTTTGGGTATTTTGCGGCGCAGAAAAGCAGGACAGTGCTTTCGCTTTACAGTAAAATTGAAGGTACTAGCACCAAAAGAACCAGCAGTGTTTTTAAGTTTGAAATACAGATCGTAAGACGTTTAAAGGATTGTTTAAGGGCAACTAAAGCTTTCTTTAAATGTTCATTTGTTTTAAATGTTAGCTTTGTTATGGGTGTGTCTTAGAGGTATAGAAATGTATGCTCTCAACACAATTTTATTATCACGAGGTGTCATTTTTTCAGATAGAAAGTGATTTATTTTTAGTTTGGTTTGGATTTTCAATATAATTGGACTGTAGCCAACTCTTAGTAAATTCGGTGAATGGGCCAAAAACAAGATTGCTGTTGATCCCAATTTTGTTTAGCGATAAAGTTAACTTTTGGTTAAATGAATGCGTCGATAAACAAAACTCCCATATTTGGAGTGATTATAATCCTCAAGTTTATCCACAAAACTTTTAAATGCTGGCCAGAGAGTTACAGTTAATGGTTAAGCAATATTCACATGAGCACGACCAACGACCAACGAATGGACGAATATTCGTTGATTTTGACATTTCTTTCACATGAGAGTTTTTAATTCGTCGCGAATGAAGTTTGACATTCACCACCGAAACCAAAACAAGAACGATTTTTTTTAGGTTAAGTACGCGCGATTTTTTTATTCGTTGCGAGTGTGGATAATGTGGAACGCGAATAAAGTTTGACAGTTCGTATCAACTACAATTTTTTTCGCGACGAATAAATTTGTTTTCTTAAATTTATTAATATATGATATTGAAAAGTAAAAGTATGCATCATAAATCAAATAGAAACTATATTGCTATCGTTTTGTTAAGAATTTGTGTGGAAATATGTCTTTAAACGTATATAAACTCACATTTTGTAATTCATTCGTCGTTCGTTGGTCGCGCTCATGTGAATGATGCTTTACTGGTATAGAGCTACTATTATTGACGTTTTCGTTCATCAATTAAACAACCAGGATAGGCAGGAGCTTTGGTTTTACCAAAAGGACACAAGATGTGATGATTGCCGATATGCGGCTATAAATGTTGGAAAAAGTCATTGAAAATTGGGCTTCCAGATAAGACTACGTACGAGCAAATTTTGGCGGTCATATGCCATAAATCATATTTTAATTATAATGCCAGAAGATTCTCTTTCGAATATCGTAAATTTCATATCAATTTAAAAAAAAACATCTCTGCTTTATTCCATTTCACACCTATAAGCAAAACACCCTTTACTAATATAATTTGAGACTTCTAGTTTTTTCTAATGACAAATAATGTTTAATGCACAACATTTTAATTGATTTTTGATGATTTTAACGCAGATTTGGTATTACACAGGGTTTGATTACAAACAGGTCATTTTCATGACCTTGTAGCCTTAAAACAAAGAAGTTTATCTTTAATTTTCTATTTGATAAGGTTATAAGTGATTATAGCAGTTTTGATAATCATGTTTGATAATCAACAAATTCTCCGACTTTGTAAATTGATTCAACTCAAATCTGGTTAAGTGAACTAATTTCTAACGAGAATCATCGTCAATTAATGTTTGCTGTGATGAATTTGTCATAAGGTTCCAAAAAGTTTGTGAAATCCAAGCACGATTCAGAAAGTGTTGGGATCAAACATTCAAAAAGTGTTGGGATCCATGTTTAGTTCGTTGCATTGATGACACCTTTTGTTTCTGGCAACACAATTGCACTTTTCCAATATGTTTTGATGGCCTTAAAACAAATTAAACTCTAAAACTATACTCTTGAACGTCAGGTTTTTCAGATATTATTTTTCAAATTTAAAAAAAATACTACGTACAAGGCTTTTTGAGGCTAAACTTAACTTATGCAGTAGTTTTGTTTTTCAATAAATTCGTGATAATCTTCTAAATATATAATTCCTGTCCTATCTGATCTTAGTATTCAATTTTATTTTAATAGTATAGCACACAATTTTCATGAACTGTTTGGTCTAACCTGTTTCACATAAATCTTAAAGTAAGTTTTGATTTTGTAACGAATCTGGTCCCTTAACAAGGCAACAACATCAAGTTTTTGTAATACATATATTACATAAATATAAAAATCATGTTAAAAAGGGGGTGTTTTTAACATTAGAGCTCATAGTTCAAATCGAAGCTATGGTTCGAGATCAGAACTAAAATTTAATTCCAAAACGTGTTTCTCAAAACCACTAAAGCGTTATATTCAAGATTTCCCAAGGAATTTCCAGAACCTAAATGACATATTAAAATGTTTTAAACTTTTTCTAGAAGATAAAGATTTGTACTTGGCAAAATCATTATACAATCTATTATTTAGGGATATGTCGTATTTTAATTTGACCTTAACTCCTTTTTGGTTGTCTAATGTATTTTTAAAGGGTCACATTTAAAGAACATGATGTGATAGAAAATATTCAAGAATCATTAAAATTTTGAAAATTTAAAAAGAATTTATTGAAGAAATATCGGTTAGTAGATATACATAGATTCAATTTTCTACTGATTCAGTACAAATTTTACACTGTCGTCTGTAAAAAAGGAAAAAGAGAAATTTCTCATTAGCCAGAAAACATCAAAGCTATCTTTTGTACAAGAAACTTCTCAGAAAAATAATCAATTATTGCTCAACAAAAAAAAAATGAAAAATTCCATATACATACATACGTAAATAGAAACAAACTTTGATGTTTTATCGAAAACACTGAAACATAAACTCAGAGTCATAATTTAGACATTATTTTTCAAACAACAACGAGAAATATCAATTCTACGAATATACTTCAATACTAAATAACCTTTGGGATGCAAGTTAACCCAAACATCCAGAAAAATTTTATCAAAACTCTTTAAATATAATCAAAGTATCTAACAATGAAATTTTTTCATTTCATTCATTTCAGGAATCAACTCTTATCTAAACCAGGAGATGGTGCCACTTTTTAATTTGATTAACGTTTGTCATGTATCTGATGAAATCCGTTTTTCGATATCTGCCTCAGTTTTTTAAATTTGTTTTTGTTTTTCGAATGTGTAACCAAACAACTACAATATTTTAGCTACGAATAGAATTTCAGTATAAATTCAGAGTTAATTTAGAAAACAAATAAAATGCACGACTGGATCGCATGCACTTGCTCCAGTATCCGAAGAATCTATTTGAAAATAGTTCCTATAATTTAAGATTTAAAAATATACCTGCAAAATAAGTTTGTCTTCAAAAATTTAAATGCAGTTTGAATTCTCAAAGAAACTTTTATCTCAATTTCAATTTATTTTTTCGTGAAGTGGTTTTATGCACTAAGATATACTATTGTCTTATAAAATAGCTCTAAAATTTTAAAAGTTACAAGGTTTGAAAGCTAACATTTTTAACATTATTATGACATTATCTGATTTTATCAGATTTCGAGTTCTAAGGGATGAGGCCGTACTTATTACATCTCTAAGGAGTTGATTGGTCAAGAGTATGTTTGTGAGCATAGAAAGGGCACGAAACTTACAATAGTTTTTAAGGCTCATATTAAGAATAAACTTTGAGAAATTAGAGATTATATCATATCTGCGTAAGCCAAAAATTTAACGGACAAGATTATTGAATACGACATTCAGTTTTCTTTTGCTTATGTAATAACAATGCGAAAATATTTCACAACCATAAATAAGGGTTGCTATGACTAGAGTTTTTGATAGAAGTATGCGTTCCTTGAAATGAGTGAAGAACTGAGTCGTCCATAAGGTTCGTAGAATGCCATACGTTTCACCCACTACATAACTGATATGGTTATTTAAAGTTAAGGTACGGGTAGAAACAGTTTCCACATACAAGATAGTATTAGCTCGCAGGATCACAGGTTGAAAATATATTACATCGTGAATTTTGATCGATATGACAATGAAAACTGACTTTTTGGGGTTAATGATAAGGCTATTATCTTAAGAATTCTGTCGAGATCTTCATTAATACAACACACAGCGTGTTCTATACGCCCATGAACGTATTCGGCCTACATTTGCTTAGAGCAATATTTAACAAGGGACGGCAAATTTTTAACATATAGACAGAATAAAAGCGGTTCAAGTATTGAGCCCTGTGGCACACCAAGTGATGTAGGAAGAAGATGAGATAGAACGTTGTTCAGTTGAACCGACTTTTGTTTGCGGCCTGTTAAATATGAATGAAAAAGTTTGACTGCAGTGTTCGAAAAATTAAAGTTTTGAGCAAAATTTTCACATAAAACCGAATGGTCAGATTTTTTTTTTCGAAAATCGTTAGAGGTTTTTTTTAAATTAATTTTTTAAAAAGGCATACAATTTCAATTTTTGTTTAAAAATATTTTTGATATGCTGTTACTTAGAATATATTTATTATATCTTATATTTGATTTTTGTAAAAAAAATGTTTACCCGTTTTCGAAATATCGAATTTTGAATTTTGTAAGCCTAAAAAACAAATGTTGACATCTTTGATCATCAAATATTATTAAGACACTAACAAAATTATTGAAATCGGTTTAAGAGTTCCTACAAAATAATGGTTCAAACCTTCTGGAGCAATACAATCATATTTTGTTTTCTATTGAAAGAAGCCAAGTGAAAGAAAAAAAAACATTTAGAGAAAGTTTAATAAAAATCTATCGGTTCGTTTTTTGGGAAAATTTGAATGTTTTGGACTATTGTTATTTTTGACCTTAAACAAAATTTAAAAAGATTATCTGCTTAAGACCTTAATTTCCAAGTTTGAACTCAAATGAACCAATGGTTTGGGCTGTAGGGTCGAGGACAGACAAGCAGACAGCAAGACAGACAGACAGACGGAATCGGGGTACCCACTTTTTTCGACTTCTCTACCTTCGTAATGCCATGTTTGATGAAAATCTTGAGTTCGAAATTTTTTACGAATGCAAAACTTGCAATTAATGTACATTTCTTATATTTCGCAAGTAAAAAGAGGCTGGGATGTGACTCGCACTGATAACCTCCCATTCGTGCCTGTCTTTTGATAAAGATATTTTTAAAAGTCTTACAAAATATTTATAAAAACATTTATACAAAAGTTTGATGCTCATAAATATCTTTGTTTGTTTCCTAGATACAAAAACTGGTTATCAGTTTTTAGTGGATATTGTAGGTTTTTTGCTTTAGTAAGGACCCACCCACCCAATTTTTTTGAAAGTCCTTTCTACATCTTTCGATGTTGTTTACTGAAAAACAAAATTTATTTGAAGTCAATATCGCACCGGGTTCCTGAGTTATGGCTGAAAACTCTCTAAGACCTTTTATTATTATTATTCCAGGGATATTTCAACATTGAGAAATGTACAAATTTTAAAATTGACAAATCGAACAGATCACAATAACTTCCTATCGGGAGTTCACAAAGTAAATTTCATGTCGATTTAAAAAAAACTCATCTTTGTTTTATTCCATTTCCAAGTTCTATACCTCCAAAAAACACCCTTTACATAGGTCATCGTCGGCGGGTTAGATAACCAACTTGAATTTTAGAATTTCATTCGTTTCGGATTTTCAAAAAACAAAATTAATAACAAAATAATTGTTTTGTATTGTTCACTATAAGCAATAAAAATAACTTTTTCAAAATTGTTAGAATAAAACCGTTTTGCTTTTTCATAAGAGAGTTAAAAAAATCTCCAAATAAATATAACATCTCGGCAACGCTCTGGCAGCGTTATCTATTCTTTACGCATTTGAAATTGAAATACAACAACAGCCGCTAAATAACTGTTATCGTTTATTCCATCTTTATTGTAATGATGATGATAATTTTTAAAAGCAAACCAAGCCAGCCTCGTCCCTAAACCACCTTCCAGATCCCACCGACCGCCCACAACTCACCCAATCCCCTTTCTATGTCATCCACTTTTTAGCCACTGGCGGCGCGGGCGATTATTTTGTTTTGCCATTATTTTTGTAGCCTCTCTAGATTTGTTTTGAGTTTTGTTAACAAGGATTTAAGGGGATTTTATTTTCAGTTTGCCAGCTGAAGTAATATTTTATTTTTGTTTGTATGTCTGTTTTCATTTTGGCTCAGCCTTGATGTGAATTGCCCAGCTGGTAATTTGAATGTGGTTATAAAGAAGAAAATACCGTCCTGTCTGTGAGAGTAGAAAGTGTTAGGCAGGTAAAGGAAAGGGAGGTTTAAAATTAAAAACAAAATATTGGCAATTTGATCCTTTAAAAATATCCTCTGCCATTATCATCGTGCGTCCGTCATCGTCGTCGCTCGTCGCCCACCACCGCCCGATGTTTTTGTTTGTTGTTGTATAAATCAATGGCCGTTAGCAGTGGAGGCATGGTATTTTGAGTACATTTTTGTATTCTGTGTAATTTGCCATGAAAAGCCATTCAATATTTATATTAAAAATGGGATAAAATCTTAAACGTGAAGTAATTGTGGATAGCGGTAACGGCAGTGGCAGTGGTTTGGCTGTCAGTTGGTGTTTAAAGGATTTCCTTTTTGTTTTTCTTTTTCAAATGATTTTCGTGAAGGATCAAGCTCATCAGTGAGAAGCTTTCGCACAGTTCGATGATTAGGGGGAAAGTTTGAGGTTCATCGTTAATGAGGATGTTATTAAAAATAAAAATAAAAATAATAATCATCATCATCATCGTGGAAGTCTTGGATGCCAATTAAAATCATAAAAAGCGTTGAAGTAGGTTATTATTTCCTTTGATTCTATACACCTTTAAGCTTTGCTTTGTTTTATTAAATCAGGGAAGCTCATAAACAGAAGCTAATTAGCAGTTGTAGGTTGGTATAGGTATCAAGGTTTAGGGAGGGCAAAGTGAATTATTAATTAAACGGCATCAAAACAATTTAATTCTTTTAAACGATCTCCGTTGCAATCCGTCTAAGCTTAATTTAGATAATTTTTGACATGTTTTAAATTTAAAGCAAATTTAATAGTGTCTTTAAACTCAAACAATGTAACAGAGACCCAACCCTATGACGACAGTGGAATATTATAAATGTATATTTTAAGGCGGCGACGATATTCTTCAATCCGTTGGTAGAGGTCACTGCTGGCGGCATTGCCTTTTCTCTCTCCTTATTTTAGATACAAAATTGAAAAACGACTTGCATCTCATACTTAACCCCTTCATTAACCTAGACATGGAGGATGAAGCTATCATCGAGGCAGTTGGAAGTTGACAACTCGGTGACCGATAAAATTAAAAATGTCATGACGGTAATTTAAAACAAGGCCAAGCAACATCACACTAAAGTTCTCAGCAATAAAAACTCAAGGCGTCAATTGACCACCAAGATCATTCCATTTTACACTATTAAATTTGTTTATTTGTTATATTATTCACGATAATAATCCCCGAACTTTATTAAGGTGCAGTGAAATAAGATCAACCTTATTGCATTTTACAAAAGTAAAATAACACCAATTCCCAGCAGTTGTTCATATTGCAATTTGACAAAGTGAAATAAGGCCAAATTATTTTGAGAAATAAGGCCAAATTATTTTGAGAAATAAGGCCAACTTATTTTTGCTGTGAAATATGTTATCCCCCTCATTTGGCACACTATAGGATTTGGGGTAGGTGCGAGGTTAAGTGAAGGCAAACCACATTGTTGAAATTGCAATAAAACACATTTAGCTTGATTTCACTTTGTTTAAGTGTTATAAGGCCAACTGTTGGAAATTTGCCTTACTACACTTTACTGATGTGAGATAATACCAATTCTTGAAATTTGGCCTTATTTCTTGGCTTTATTTCACTGCACTCTTTATTAATTAAAACCAACGTGACTCAAGTTATGACCGCCCCAAAAAAGCAAAACGTTGTTAAAAACCACCGTTATAGATAAGCACGATGCGAATCTTTACGGCTATTTGATCGATATTGTTTTTCACACTTTATGGAAATTTTGAATTGTGTGAAACCGAAAAATGTATATCTCGGTACTTTTCTTTTATTTGATACAATGGATTCCAGTACATAAAATCTTTGTTTGTAGAAATATTTCGACACTTTTTGTACCTAATTTCAAAGGCTGCATAAAACTGTTTGGGAATTAAGGAATGTCTTTATGAAATAGGCATATTTATAATACAATAGAAGAACAGATTTCCTTCTGAGATTAAAGCTTTTTAATCGTTATGTTTCTTCGTATACCGACTTCGAAGTTATGAAATGTTAATATAGAGTAAGCAGTTAAGTCGAATTCTTGCGTATTCACAAAACTCGTACAAGCGAAAACCACAACATAAGTTAAACAGAACTTAATTCCACAAGCATCTGCAATAAATTACGAACCTTTCTACCGTCCATTAAATTTATTGGTCATAAACACAATGTATAGGTACAGTATAAGTATAGCTACGTTCATACGTACCTACGTCGTTACGTAAAATTCTCGTAAAATACGTACCCTTGTGTAAAATTATCATTCTCAGATGAAGATTAACTGTATGTATATAGAAATGTAATTTTACATTCAAATTATCATATATCTATCCTTTTTTTGTTTATTGTGGATAATAAGTACTAAGAAAGTATAATAATTTGAATGATTGTTCTTATTCCCATAAAACCTTATAATAACAATAAGAGTAGATAAAGCTAACTTATGTTTTAAAGCAAATAAAAAAATCAATTACGAGTTCTGGTTCCTTAAATTAAGACAAATCCTTAAAATGTAATATTTTAATTTGGGTATATTGGATTTGATGCATGAGAATAAATTTCACGCCATCAAAAAATGAATAAAACGTTTTTGCTCTTCTCGTATACTTGGCTTTAAATAATTAAAAAAAAGCAAAAGCAATAAAGGCCATAATTGACAAAAGAAAATACTTTTTGAATCATTAAAAAACTTTCAAATATCGTTCAAAAAGAAGCACTTGATGTACGCAAGTTTGTGCAAAAAGTTTGAGATTCTGATATGCTAATGCACAACACTCATGATAGATGACAGTGTGAAATTCCAAATCAATCGAGGTGATCAAATTGCCACGCATTTAAGAAAATTCTGATCAAAAATTTCGCATTTTTCGCTTCGTTATCGTTTTCCAGTTTGGGTATTGGAGAAGTTTTTCGTCGCATTATTCAGTGGAAAGAATACTTCCATTGTTTTTAAGAAAGCAAGATTATTGCGTTTGATATTTCAAAAGCATATGAAAAAGTTTGTACCTATATTTAAAAAATAATGAATGTCTCCTTCATTGGACTATATAGACGTAACCTTTAGGAAGTTTGATAATCACAAAAGAAGTTCTGGTATAAAAAAGGGCTTGTCTTGTTTTTATGAAAGTGAAATAGCCATTTAAACAAAATTCAATATTCCTGCAGGCTGCCCAACTTACATAGGTCGTACTGTCAAATGAAAAGATTGGTTCTGTAGCCGTACTACTTGGATGTGAAATACTTTGTACGAACTGTATAGAACGAAATAAGCTTAAGTTATGGATTTTGATGTTAGATGTTAACGAAAGAATAGTTTTTCGAAAACTGAGTTTTTGCCAAAAACCCTTCGGTGTCGGATTATTATACAAAAAAGAGACACCGCCCGTCTTTCCATTTTTTATAAAGTTACAAAAAATATTATAATCAACAATATTTTGTTTATGAAAAAAAAAGTTTGAAGTCGAACTCACTTAGGTCGAAAACTATTTCCTATCTATTGTTTTGTTGTTGTTTTTCGTAACATAAATTTGTGAATTACAGTTTAAAGAAAAAATTATCTTTTACTAACAACAATATTTTGCATACAATGAAATAATTTTGAAGTCAATACCATCACTTATTCTTGAGATATATCAACCAAACATCAGTTTTTACCATTTTTTAATTTTTATGAACAAAAATGACGATTGAATTTTTCAAAAAAATGTACTTAATATTAAAAAAAAAATAAGTATAAGATTAAAACAATTTGAAGGCAATATCTTTAGTTGTTGCCAAAATGCTTGAGTCTGTTTTTACCAACATTCCGTAGTATTTCTTTAGGTTTTGTAGAAGAACTGTGCCTTGGTTTTTTTAAACATTTTACCAGATACACATGTCAAAACCGTTGTTTTTTGATGCATATAATCTATTTGGAGGTAATATCAGTTCGAAAAATATTCGAGGTGAGATATATTTTTATACAGTTCCTACGAATGAATATGAATGATAAAATAATGAGATATGTGATGAATTTTCTACACTTACTGAAAACTCAAAATCTCAAATGAGTTATGCCAACTTTTTCTTAGGCTACCTTATACTGTTTTAAAGATAATTAAATACTCTTTTATTTGACAGCAATGCAGTCTTCATAACACATATAGGATCAATGTTCTACACTTACCAAGGACTTAACATTTCAAATGCAGGCAACAAGGAGTTGGGCCAACTTTTGGCTAGGCAACCATACGCCATTAGATAGATAGTTAAATAACCTTTCTGTAACCTACTATAAAACACATGTGATACATTTTCTAAACTTACCAAAAACTTAACACTTCAAATTCAGGCAACCCTGGGTTATGCCAGGTTTTGTTCGAACAAGAGTTAAATTACCTTTCATCTGACACCAAAATCAAATAAATAACAGATGAGAGCAGATATTCCTTCTTCGTATCCTAGACTATGAGCTATTGAAAAATTAGAGTGATAGAATGTACTTCTACGATTCGACTCAAGGCAGCCACTTGATCGACATTACGAGTATGCTCTGAATTTTGTAGATCATAATCAATGTTTTTAATATTACTACTCGTAATTTAGCCATAATAATTGGTTTTGACAATTCACTCAAGTTTCATGACTTTTGTCACTGTCAAACATCATGAATCGTTTTACAAACGAACAAAGCTTGCAAATTATTAAATTTTACTATTAAATAGCGTGCTCTGTTAAAAAAGTTCCTTTTGCGCTTCTTCCAACACCAACACGCTTACAAGTACGTAGAATGGGAACAAAGGAAAATACTGTACCTACCTGTATCGACCAGTGGTACTGATAACCGTGCACTATTATCGGTTCGGCGTCGACGTTCAAAGAAATTGCGCCTCTGTTTCGCGGAAGGATTTAGGTGTGAAGCTTTTTAAAATACAACTGGTGCAAGAATTAAAAACCAACAATTCATACTAAAACGCCCAATTTTTGTTAAATGGGCACTTAAAAATTTCTCCTAAGATTCGCTTTTTTATGGAAAATTTGTGTTCGGAAATGAAGCTCATTTCTGGTTGAATGGAAATGTGAATTAACAAAATGGCCATATTTGCAGTCAATAGTAGACAAAAACATTGAAATAGCTACAAATGCATCCAGCAAAAATCACTGTTTGGTAAGGGTTATGGGCTGGCGAAATCATTGACTTGTATTTCCTTAAAGATGATACTTTTATAAAGAAGAGCATGTGTAATGGTTTCAATAGTTTATTTACGTTTGACGCCAGTCAATTAACGCCCTAGATCGTGCAATTTGACGCTTTTAAGCTATATTTTGTGGGGCTATATTAGGGCTCATGTCAATTGCGACACGACAATCCTGATTCGATTGACACACTAGAACCCAACAATTATTCGAGAGATTCCAGCCGAAATATTAGAAAAAATATAGATGTCAAAATTCGTCTAAACGTGCTATCGAATATCAAATAAAGATTTCATGTATTTTTGTAAATTTAAAGTATTTTTTCTTAATTTAAAATAATGTTTTCATTTTTAAAATAAAACTTGTATTAGGTCTTGAATTTTTAAATTTAAATTTTCATCCCGTGAATTCCTAAATATTAATACAGCTGACTGCACCCATGTTATCTTTTAAACTATGACTAACTTGGTTTATACGATCAAATACCTATACATACGTGCATTCCAGTCGTGCATTTATATTATTTTGCCCCACAACCCAACCTTCACGTTCGTATCCTTTTTTTTTAAATTGTATGCAAAACACACTTTAACTTTATGTTTATGGCAACAAAAGACTTAGAATAAGAATTTACTATAAAAATATTGGGTAATGAGAATAAAAAATAAGTACGTACTTGAGACCTTAGACTTTGTGGTGCTTTTAATTTAATTTTACATCACATCTAGTATAAAATGTTCAGTTCATGGCTAACGTTCTCCGTATAAAAACTAACGACACTTATGGCACAAAGTAATTGTTGCTATACCTACACCTTCCTCTATTGATAGTTATATTATTCTAAGTTTCCTTATAACGAAGTTATACTCGCTTACAATACATAGAAATATCCACGTCACTTATAAGTCCATATAAATGTATTCTTTCTTTCTTTCTTCACAACAAAAGACCCATATCCTGAGGACTAAGAAAGAATTTTTGCTTTATCTTTATCACTAACTATATTCTTGGAGTTTTGCAACATAAAAGTCATAAAAATAAAATAATAAGAGAAAAAAAGAAGAGCTCAATGCCCAACTATCTCCCTCTCTCTCTTTCTGGAGTGTCCTTTTTAAATTCTCAAGGTGGACTTTTTTTCATCAGCCTTTTCTTCAGTATGCTGTGAAGTGTAGGTACCTCCCTACAAACATCTATATAGTTTTCTTCTGTTCTTCTTTTTCATCTACACTCTGAGGTGGTATGTCATATAACCATCATTACTTACTTGGTCCTTTAAGGTTTATCGACCGAAAAAATGTTCCATTTTATCTTGTTTAACAAGCACAATTTTGATGAAATCATTCAACAGTGATCTTCTGTCACCAAAACCTACATTTCACCCAGCTTCAATTTATGGATGGATAAAGTATCTCAGCTCAGAGACTCACATCATATCAACTTACATTTTTGCTATAAACTTTATAACGACTGACCTATACCCAAGTTAGTTATAGATTTTTGTTTTTATTTTTGAGAAAATACATTATGTTCAGAGACGTGAAAAGAACCATAACATAACACAGATTGACCAGAAAGAACGCCTATATAGTCCCTATCATCATAAACATTACTTACTATACTGTGCTGTGCACACAAAAATGATTTGGATTAGTTTTTGAAGTTCAAAATTGATGTATGGAATGTTTACGATGAAGGAAACTCAAGAAACTGAAGCCATTACAGAGGTCATTAATTTCAATTCATGTTTGGTCTTAAACGGATTACCAAAATATCTTTGGTAGACCATAAATGTTATACGGCGGCGAGTAACTGAAAACATTATTTGACATAATGGGTATGTGAATTATTGTTTTGGGAATTAACTGTAAGTTTATTTCGTTGGGGTAAATAGCTACGTAACTTTCTTTATTATGTAGGTACATCATAAATGAACTACAAAACATTAGTCGAAGTTGAAAACTTTAAGTTGCTCAGGAGACAAGGGAGCTTAATTATAAATTGTCAGCGCTTAAGAAGTTTAAAAACAGTTGATGGATGTTAAAATAGTTACAATTAATAATTTAGACTTCATTCTCAATCCTAATTTGTTTTAAATTATAGAAAAAGAGGCAGTGATGCGTCCCACACTCATAACTTCATATTATCTGTTTGTCGATTTGTCTTGCTTAAAACTTTAACAAAATATTCATAACAATATTTTGTGTGAGATAAATAATAATTTAAAGTCAATATCTTTCTTTAATCACCTAATACTTGATTCGAAAGCCATTTCTTATTATTTTTTTGTTGTTTTTGTAGGTTTTTGCGTTTTTTTTTTTAAGTTGTCTGTTGAATTTTTCTAAAAGATTAACTAAAATTTACCAACAATAGTTTTCATATGATGAAATAGTTTGATTTCAAAATTCATTTTTGTTAACGAGATTTTTAGTAGATAACCAATTTTTACCAATTTTAGTAGCATTTCTTGAAATTTTTTGTTTCTTATATAAGCAAATACAGATAGGATTTTTCAAAAAACAAATTGTCATTAACATCAAAATTTACAATAGAATGAAATCATTTTGAAAACAATACCTTCATTTATTCACGAGATATCGAGAATCGAAAATCAATTTTTACCAATTTTGAGTAGATTTTAATTTTTATAAGAAATTGACTGTAGTGTTTTTATAAAAATTGTACTAAAAAATATCAAACAAAATATTTTTTATAAGATTAAGTCAGTTTTGAAGCCAATATCTTTAATTTTTAAAAAGATACTTAAGTCGAAAATCAATTCATACCAACTTTTAGTATGTCTTTTTTTAGTTTTTTTTTCAGAAAACTGTCAATTCGATTTTTCACTAAATTTGACCAGATGTAGGAAAAGTTATTCTTCGTTGCATAAAATTATTTTGGAGATAAAATCGTCTTTTGTTTGTAAAATATTTGAGGTGACAATTTTTTTTTCAGTTGTTTTGATTTATAAAAAAAAAGTTATTTGACTTTTTTTTGTTTCAAAATTTTATTTGTTTGGTATCACTTCACAATATACAGGGTTATCCATTTTGCGGTTTCAAAAGTAAACGTAATAAAACACATATAAAATATTTTTTTTTTCATGATATAACATAATGCCATAACGTGACAAATGTTGGTATTTAAGTGCTCAAGAGTTCAAAGTTTATCTGCATAAACACGGTCTTTCGCGTAGCCCCGTTTCAAATCGCATGATCTTGGTGGCCAGTTTATATCGCCACGACGAGAAATTACGCGACCAGGAAATGTCTCTGAATGTAGGATGAATGATGAATGCAGATCTATATGCAAAATATGTCATAATGTGCATATTAATTCCTGAGAACGACGAGGAATCGACACATTCGGGTCTTCGGCAACACTTTCACTTACAGCTAGCGTTATTGGTTCGTAAGATGGTTAACCCAAGTCCTTTTAAGAGTCCCTTCTGTATCCTTCTGCATTATTATCTGAATAACAAAATTTATTTGAAGTCGTTATCGACACTGATTCTTGGGATATGGATGACGAAATTTCAAGAACGTAAGGACACACGTACACACAGCCTTCTCTCTAAAAATATTTTATTTAGAAATGTCATGACCGATTACAATAACCTTGGAAGTTAATTAGAAACATAACAGGAAAGATAGAAAGGTATGCAAGTTTTGTCTGTCTGTTTCTGTCTATTTTGCTAAAGTCTTTTACAGATGGGCTTTAAAAGTAACAAACGAAGGGTTGACATTGACAGTAAATTTAAGGTTTTGGAATCTTTCTTAAAAATATGCACATGAGTCAGAAGCTACGGCAAATCTAATCAATGTCTGAAATTCTTGATTGGGGCTTCAGTGGCATAATCAATTCTTACAAGTTTTTAGCTGTCATTATTTGCAATTTTTCGTTTTTGTATAAAAATGTAGTAAATTTAATTTTTCTCAAAAATATATCTGAATGTGAACATCAGTATTTTGTATATTTTAATCGAAAAACATTTGTTTACCAAATCTTAATAGCATTGTTTGTAGGTTTCTATAAAAATAAAACATATCGCTGAATCACACTAACTTCCTTCCTTATCTTTGGAGCACTGATAATTTAAAATTTAAAAACAACTTGAAAAATAAGTTTAAATTCAGAAATTTAAATGCCATTTTATTTCTCGAAAAATCCTTAATATACTGATTCTTTTTCGAAAGTTATTTAAGAGCTTATAAATATATTTATACTTTTAAAATTTTAATTTCGTGAAAAAATGCTGACCCACTTTCGCGATATCGAGTTTCGAAAAAAAAAATTAAATGCTTTAAAAATAAAAAAAAGTATTATTCTTAATAATTATCAAATATTTTAAGACAATATCGGTTCTTTTGTCTCTGAGAAAGTTTAAAAACAAAACAACGTTTCGGTATCAATACACAATTTTTTTTATATTGGAAAAAGCCAATGAAAAACAAATTAAGAGAAAATTTCATAAAAATCTATCGGGCCGTTTATGACGAAATTCGAATTTTAGCATTTTGACCAAAAAAAAAAACAATTGTATTTTTAGTCTTAAGCAATTACAAAAATGTCGAGAATTTGCTTAAATCCTTAATTTACAAGTTTCAGTTCATCCGAGCCAATGGCTTAGGAAGGCATTAGGAGCATGTTTGATTAAGATCTCGATTTCAAAATCATTTACGAAAACAATACTTCCCATACATGTAGTTCGTCTATGTTTCAATGAAAAAACACTAATAACTATTTTCACTTTGTTTTGTTTTTGACCGTTAAAAAAATTTGTATCTGAAAACCTACGTTGTTTTAAAAACCTGAATAAATAAGTATTAAACTAAATTCCTTAAGTAACTCCAAATAATTAAACTTCTTACACTCAATTTAATTTAGGCAAAGGAAAATATTCAAATTATTTTTGATAATAATGGAAAGATTATGAAAACAAACTTAAACCATTTATAAAATTTATTAAAAAGAAATATTTAACAGATGATTCCAAACAAATCCTTGAAGAAAAAATGTGAGGGACAATTTTGTAGGAAACTAAATTTCCTGCAGAAATTTCCTTAACACCAAATCGATATAAGATTGATATTTTTTCCGATATATTACCTGTTAGAGTTAAGGATACCAAAAAGTATCGATTTTATCGGTTTGTTGATAGAGAATTTTACAAAACTCAACCGTCAACACTAGAGGCACAATCTCCCAAAGGTTATTCGGATACACCGATGATATTGACATAATTGGAAGATCAAAGCTTGATGACAGTGGACCGTTTTTGAACATTGCGACGAAAGCGGAGAAGATAGATTTAGTGGTCAATGAGGGCAAGGCCAAGTATGTGCTGTCATCAAAAAAGAACATTGAACGACGACGTCTTGGACAAAACGTCACCATGGACAGCTTTAATGTTGAGGTAGTTAAGGACTTTGTCTACCTAAGCACCGCTTTAAATTCAGACAACGACACCAGCGCTGAAATCAAACGAAGCATAACACTTTAAAATTGCTGCTTCTTTGGACTTACAAGGCATCTAAAATCCCAATCTGTAAGACACTCATCATCCCGATTCTCCACTATGGCGCTGAGGCCTGGACGCTGTCAAAGAAAGATGAGAGCGTGGGGAGTAGAGGAGATAATACGAAACAAAGGTCAACTCTCCAGCCCGAAAGGTCTTCAAATCCAATCCCCAGGGACGGCCGGCGCGCGTAATAGAGGAAGACTGCAACTCAGGTGCCGCATGCAGGTGGGAGAGGACCTCAACCAACTTGACGTGCAAAACTGGATACAGCTAGCTAGGGACCGAGCTGGCTGGAGACGCATCTTGGTTGAGACCCAGGTCCGTCCGGATTTTAGCACCACCTTAAGTTAGTAAGTATTTTATTTTTAACTTCCCATAGGAAGTGTGTACGTACGTCCGTATGTCCGTACGCCCGTATACGTCCTCACGTTCGCGACGTTTTTTTCGTCGTCCATAGCTCAAGAACCAGTAAAGATATCGACTTCAAATAAATTTGATGCAGAAAGGGCTCTCAAGAAAATTGCGTGCGTGTTTTTTTTACCATAGCAGTTTAAAACAACGGTGACAATTTTGGTTAACCCTAAATATCTCATGAGCCAATGACGCTAGAGACTTGAATTAAATTTTATATTATATATTGTAACGTGATACAAAACAAGTATATTTTTGGAAAAAAATTCAATTAACGGTTTTTTTATAAATCAAAAAAACTGAAACAAAAATTGGTCACCTCGAAAATTTTACGACTAAAATATGATTTCATCTCCAAAACAATTTTGTGCAACGAAGAATAATGTTTTTGACATCTGATAGAATTTTGAGAAAAATCTAATTGACAGTTTTTTTTATAAAAAATAAAAACCTAAAAACAACATTACTCAAAGTTGGTAAAAATTGAATTTCGACTCAAATATCTTTTCAAAAGTTTGAGATTAAGGCCTCAAACTTATTTTATCTTATAAGAAATATTGTTTTCAGCATTCTGAAAAATGTTGAAAAAAATCGGATTGACAGGTTTTTTACAAAAAATAAAAACCTAAAAAAAATTATAAAAGTTGGTAAAAATTGATTTTCGACTCAAATACTTCAAAGATTTGAGATAATGACTTCTAACTTATTTTAACTTATAAGAAATATTGTTTTCAACACTCGATAAAATTTTGAGAAAAATCGAATTCACAGTTTTTTTACAAAAAATAAAAATCTAAAAAAAAAAACAATACTGAACACTGGTAAAAATTTACTTTCGACTCAAATAGCTTTTCAAAAATTAAAAATATTGGCTTCAAATTTATTTTATTTCACACAAAATATTGTTTTAGATATTCAGTAATTTTTTTATAAAAATCCAGCAGTCCGTTTTTTCATAAAAAAATAAAATCTACAAAAAATAGTAACGCAAATTTGGTAAAAATTGATGCATAAAGACAAACTTTTAAGCAAGACAAATCGACAGTGTGGGTCACATCCCAGCCTCTTTTTATGAAACTCTGATTAAATCTCTTTCAATTTTTGCAAACAAATCGTTTCTTTTATTAAACATTTTCAAAAACTTAGGCCATTGTCTTGTAAAGTTTTAAGAAATCATATTAAAAAATTAAAACTGACATTTTTGGCACAGTCTTGTTTGTACAATGTATACGTTTGTTGTGCAAGGATATAAAAAGATACACACACATTTGTATGTAAGAATTATTGTTCAAAGTATCTTTTCATTTTGTTATTTAATGTAATTTATTTAGCATAAAATTAAATGCAAAGTGGAATGAATATCTTTATTTTTGTCCCCCCTTTAAAAAGACTTTACCAACCTATATTTTTTATTTTAAGGGTATGTATTAATGTTGCAATTAATGTGTTGGAAAGGCTGTTTATATTGGTGTTTACTTTAGGACATTATTTTTATTTTATTTGTGTGTATTTTTTTTTTCTTTTTTTTTCTGGTTAAAATGTGAAAGGAAAAACATTGAGCAATTTACGTAAATTGAATTTATTTTAAAATAATGTACTTTTGTTGTAATGTACTTGAGTATAAAAATGTAGATATTCATATGGTAAAAAGACAGGTAAACATATGAGTATCCTTCTGCATTATGGAGAAAGAGGAAACTATAGGTATAGTTTTGTGAAAGGACATTAAAATGTCAGATGGAAATATAGTTTCTCGGAACATGAAACTGAACATTTATATTCACAAACCATACATGATACATGATATTGTTGGTATGTACTGTACATATATACGCAAGTGTAAGCTTTACTTTACAAGCAGTTTCCGAGCACTGAACCATTTCGAAATGTGCTCCTGTATACCTATACAATAAAATCCAGAGGCGAAAAAGGATGTGCCATTTCATTGCCGTGCATTTATACTGATGATAGAGCTGGTATATACATACATACATAATGTACATAGGTGAAAATATGTACAAATGTACTTGCATTTTATTAGATATAAATTTAAAAAAGAGCTGCCAAGGAAGTAAATACTTAAAATATTATTTTGCTTACACAAGGTGTGTCATCTAGTGGCATTTTTTAAAGCATATGTTATTTTGACACTGCGGTTGTTTCTCGCCCAAGTTCACACAGGACTGTAGCGCCACCTTAAGTAAGTTTTTTCATGCTCAAAATTTTAAAAGAAAGTCCATATGAGTCGCTTCACACTGGCAAATATTGTAAACTTACAACAAAAGTATATTGTGCTTAGTCCAAACTGTGAGATTTTTAAATAGACGTGTTTGCCAAAATGAAGCACTCATCACACACGCTATACGTAAGTTAGTAAATTAAAAGTTCGTAAGTTTGGTATGCTAGTGGGCAACACTCATAGTCCTCGTGCGTCGTCGGACTTTGCGCACAGATGAAATGTGGCTGCAGTAGTTGAAAATGTGAGACTCATATCTCAAGAACATCACCTTGGCATTGATGAAACGAAAAAGAAAAGCCTAAGGTACTTCAGTCAGCTAATAAAAAGTTGCATAGCTTCCGCTTCGTTATTATTTCACAGTTTAAGCCTTAGAGCAGCTTGAATTGAACAACAATTGTGAAAGAAAAATAATATTTTCTATTTGCATTTTGATTTTAAATTCCTGAATGTTTCACTGACTGGGAAAGACAGAGTGTGGTAAGGCATTCCACATTCGCGTAGTACGGCTGAAGAACGAATCTATGTAGGTACTTGACAGTACGGCTGAAGTTGAGCTCCAGGGTACACTAATCAGCATTCCTAGAGGCACTTATATTACGGTTAAACTGTTTAAGGGGATTAATGCAACTGGCTATTTCTCTTGAACCATAAATTGTTAAAATAACGGTAGCAAAGGGTTACACAAGAAACCTTACGACGATTTTCAAGCGAAGTAAATAAACTTATAGTGTTATTATCACCAATCAATGTAAATGCTCTACGTTCAATACTATCCAATAGGCTTGAGTAAGTTAAAGGAGCATCAGCCCAGAGATGGAAGTTATACTCAAGCTTTGGATGTAAATATGTATGCAAATCTTCTAGATAACAGCCAGATCAGAAGGGGTAAAATATTTCTTGCATCGCCTAAGGAAATCCAAACACCTTCCGCAATTTTCGGCGACATCATGTATGTGATCGTTTTACAAGAGGTGGTTGGTGACTCACATACCGAAAATATCGAGATTTTAAATCTCAATGATGCAAGTGCCATCCATGGGTAATGGCATGTCGCTTTAACGATACAAGACAGTATTGAATTTTCGAAGCATTAAATTACACACGGTTTCTTATTCTCCATTGAACAATGCTGATTAGGTCGGAAATTAAGGGCATGTCTCATGTAAAAAAATTGATTGGTGCTTTGCGCTTAGCTTTGTAGCGTTCACATTTTTTTAAATATTTAAACGAAATAAACGGGTTTTGATTGAAAATATATTGGGCTAAATATTTATAAAGGAATCCAAAATTTAAAAAAAATTTTTGTTCCTTAACAGCACTAGAATCACTAAAAAATCATTAAATTCAGGTAGTTTCTTGGGAAAATCAATGGGGCAGTGTGTTAAATATAATTTTTTATTTTTTTTATATTTTTTTCCAAAAAACAATACATTTTTATACATAGCACCGATTTTTTTTTTTTTTTAATTTATTTATTTATTCCAAGAAAAATTCTAGAAAACTATGAAAAATAGGGCAAATTTGCATTGTGGCATAGGTGCAATAATTGATAGGACTTCCAAAGTATAACAGCCAGCTAAGTCAATTCAACTTTTTTTCAAATTCTAAAGATATGTGCAGATATTTGCTTTTTAATTTTTTTTTTTTTAAATAGTTATAGTAACTTTTTTAGACAAAAAATCCAAAATGCTTTCTTTTTTTCCCAATTTTTTTTGGTAATTCATGGGGCGAACTGATTTTTTTTTTTAGTTTTAACTTTTTTTTTTTTAAAAAAAAGGTCCATATATATTACACATAGTGTGGATTTTGAAAAAAAAAAATATTTGTCGCAACATAATTAAAAATGCATTTCAAAATAACAACATTTGTGGTGCAATTGTGAGGGATTGGGAGCTTATATAATTCCAAAATATTTTTTTTATTTTTTTTTGGCATTTTGTTTATTATATTTAAAAAAGTAAAAAGTTCTTGCGCCCACTATTTATTTAATTTAATTTTTATAAAAGAGGTCTATTTTGCATTTTTTAACAACAAATTTCTTTGTAAACGCACACAATGAAGTTTCCAGTTCCCAAGAATGCCGCTGCAATACAGCGCTTAGGAAGAGAATTCTTTGCAAAAGAATTTCGCCCGCCCATTCTCTCTCAGATTTTTTTTTGTTGTTGTTTTTGGTCTCATGGCTCATTTAGTTTTTTATTCTTTGTTTTGTAGGCTTGCGGTACACAATAACAGAAAATATCAAAAAAAAACTTTTCTTAGACATATTTTTTTATTTCTAGTATGTGCTATGATGTAAGGTCATGGAATCGTGATTTGGGTGTTACGTAGTCAATCGTATAAGCAGAATTTGATTTTTGGTTCAACTTTCGGCAAGTTTTGTTGTTGCACATTGTAGTGTAGGTATAAAAAAGGGTAAATAGGTATTGTAGGTATCGTGAATTCGCTGTCATATATTTTGTTTTCTTGATTTTTTTTGCGTACTATCACTCCTGGATATTGCATTTTTTTGTGATTTTGTTCATGGTCAGCTGCTTTCCTTAGATAAAGGAAAAAGGCAGAAGTCATATAAAAAAGGAAGGTAGCTATGTATAAGTATGTATGTCGTTTTTTTCCAACGCGTATGTAATACACCTACCTACTTGATGGAATTTCGCTGTCACTTTGCATGGTAGGAGCATGGGATCGTGGTGAAGATGCTCAGTATGTTTTTAACTTCCCATAGGAAGTTATTGTAATGGGTCCGATTTGACAAATTGAAAATTTTGACATTTCTCGACGTTTCAAGGTCCCTAGAGTCGAAATAAAAGATTTTTAGAAAGATGTCTGTGCGTGCGTGTGTACGTACGTCCGTACGTCCGTACGTTCGCGACGTTTTTTTCGTCGTCCATAGCTCAAGAACCAGAAGAGATATCGACTTCAAATAAATTTTGTTATACAGATAATAAGGCAGAAAGATGCAGAAAGGGCTCTCAAGAAAATTGCGTGGGCGGTTTTTTTACCATAGCAGTTTAAAAAAAAGGTGAACATTTTGGTTAAACCTAAATATCTCATGAACAAATGACGCTAGAGACTTGAATTAAATTTTATATTATATATTGTAACGAGATACAAAACAATTATATTTTTGGAAAAAAATCCAATTAACGGTTTTTTTTATAAATCAAAAAAACTGAAAAAAAAAATTTGTCACCTCGAAAATTTTACGACTAAAATATGATTTCATCTCCAAAACAATTTTGTGCAATGAAGAATAATGTTTTTGACATCTGATAAAATTTTGAGAAAAATCGAATTGACAGTTTTTTTTACAAAAACTAAAAACCTAAAAAAAATTAATAAAAGTTGGTAAAAATTGAATTTCGACTCAAATATCTTTTCAAAACTTTGAGTTATTGGCTTTAAACTACTTTTATCTTTCAAAAATATTGTTGTCAACATTCAGTAAAATTTTGAGAAAAATCTAATTGACAGGTTTTTTACAAAAAATAAAAACCTAACAAAAAAACAATACTAAAACTTGGTAAAAATTTACTTTCGACTCAAACAGCTTTTCAAAAATTACAAATATTGGCTTCAAACTTATTTTATTTCACAGAAAATATTGTTTCTGATATTCAGTAATTTTTTTAATAAAAATTCAACAGTCCGTTTTTTCATAAAAAAATAAAATCTACAAAAAATAGTACGCAAATTTGGTAAAAATTGATACATATAGACAAACTTTTAAGCAAGACAAATCGACAGACGGGATGGGAAGTTATCAGTGTGGGTCGCATCCCAGCCTCTTTTTTAATTTTATAATAAAATACTTCTAATAATTATTTGAAAATATTTGTTTTACTTGTCACAAGCCAAGACGTGGTTTCAATTTTTTTTAAGATCTCTTTTTTTCAGCTTTTACAATTTTCCTAAAAAAAAATATAATGTTTTTTTATCTAAAATAATGTTTTTTTAAATTCCTGAGCGGCAGCACTGTATACTAGTGAGCCTACTCCGATTCTTCTCTTTTTACCAGTCCCACGAAAAAAATTCTCAAAAAAATATGAAAACAAAATAAGTATTTTCAATAATTAGAAAATGTCGACCAACAAAAGAAATTCAAGAAAAAAACATCTCCATCGATAACAAAATACCCACTTGCTTTATAAGATTCGAACCATATGCAAAACACAACAACAAAATATCTAGGTAGAAAGCAAGAACCTATTTACAAACAAATTCAAGAAAAAACATTTCCATGGACAGCAGAAATACCTACCCCCATTTGCTTTATAAAATTCGAACCATATGCAAAAGACAACAACAAATCTACCTAACTAGACATAAAAAAAAACCGGTTTATCATGCAACGTTGTTCATCCATATATCTTGTTGTGTGAATGTTTATATCTATTTCTTATTTCTTTTATTGGCTGCTTGAGTGCTTGTGCGGAAATATATCCCTCGCTCTGAGAGACAAAAAAGATCAAGAGGCAAATAGAGTAATAAGAAATTCAAATTTTGAATTTGATAATGAAGAGAGTAACGTTCTTTCACTAATACATTCAAATACATTTACATGAGTTCTGAGTTCGCTTCTGCATGAGACCTACCCTTAAGGGGGATTTATGAAAAACGAAAGCACGCATATTTGATAAGAGACCCTGATGCCAAACTCTACCAAATGCTTTTGAAATATCTAGTTTAATAATATTTCTTTCTCCACAACGATGTAAAGATTTGCTCCACTGTTCGGTGAGGTGAAAATAGAGATCACTAGTGGACCTATTGCTGCGAAAGCCGTACACGTACTGTCGGTCATTAAGAAGCTTTCGATCTTCGAGATATTTCTTTAGCTGATAATTTAATCATGACCTTGCACGTAAGTCCAATAGTTCGGTAATTAGAGGGTGAAGAAGATTCGCCGTTTTTGGGGATCGGCTGGGCAAATGCTCGGAACGAGACCTAGTAGTAGGTCGCAGGGATACCATCCGGATTTATGTGTGTCAAGATCTCTTAGGACTTTTGCACAGTGCTAGTGCGAAAAAAGACTGATCCCATAGAATCAGTAATGCGCTCAAGTACATGCGGAGTCATACCACTCACTGGTAGCATTGAACCGGCAGCGAACTGCCTGCCAAAGAGATTATCTTTCTCTAAAGAGCTAACAAATGTAGTCATTGACAATGAGCGTAGGTATCGAGGAAAAGGAAGAATTCCTCATGTTTTTTTTACAATTTAAAAACAATTTTTAACTGCCTTTGGGACATTGCAGTATTTTTTTGCTGCAATTTTGATTCATGTATAAATTTGGTCCGTAAAATATGGGTGTTGCATTGCAGGCCTTCCTGGCTTGCTTGACCTTTTTCCGGTTTTCCTCAGTAGGGTTGGCTTTATAGCAACGGAAACTTACTTCTTTGGCTTTAATAACCTCTTTACAGCTAGCATCTATAACAATGCGTTTTCCATAGGGCTTATGCTTTTAACCTTGTACGGTATAAGAGTTCTCATTTCCAGGAGAATCAAACTTGTGATCATATCAACGCTGGCGTCAACGTCACTATCGAGGAAGCATAGTGTCCAATTAAAGATCATGAAATAATTATTGACACCGTCCCAATTGGCTTTCTTGTATTGCCAAACGGTTCTCTTAGGAGCTCTTTCTTAAATTGGCGAGTTTCGGCACGAGAAATTTTGCAGATAAATATGACACAATGGTAAGATGCAGCAAAATATGACGGAATTTGGTTACAACAAGATAGCACAAATTACACTGGTCGACAATATTACATTCTCTTCTCGATACAATTTAAATCATTTTAGTATCTTTCATAATTTCTGAAAATTCTCAGATAGTTATGAAATTTTATTTGACTGAATATGATGATTTGAGCAAATCTTGAATTTAATACTTTAATAGTTTTGAAAAATATGTTGTGGAGTTCTGATTTTGAATCCAAGCTTTAATTTTAACTATTGCTCAAATCTTCGAAATACCCGCTTTTAACACTTTGTTCAATATATTTCAAAAACTTGATATAATGGAATTGTTAAAACGATTTATTCGTAAGAGGAACAATAAATTACTTTAAACCCGTTTTGCCTTTTCAGTTGAAAACTTTTTTACTATAAATGGTTTAAAGTTTCTTCTAGATTTTTGTGAGACAGGTGAAATCTAACAACCTACGAAAATCTTCCGAATATTATATGAAATAATTTAATTATTTTAACTGAATATTTAAGAAAGGTGTTCGGAAAACGACTATCACGGATTTTATTGAAAGAAAGCTACTTCATAAAATTTGATAGCTTCAAAAACCTATTTTTTCAAAAACCTAACGTGATTTTGAAGTCAGATTTGAATTAAGGCCACCAAAAGGCATAAAAAAAGTGCAAAGCCTTATCGACCAGTGTTATTATTAATTTAGTTTATAGGTATATTGAATTTAGTCATAACTTTGTTTCCAGATGTCTCCCTTTTTCGTTCTCGTGCGAATTAACGCATTTCGATTGTAAAGACATTGGTGTGCTGACAAACAAGCAACTCTTGAAAAACTATGAGAGCCAATATTCTGAGTAGTGAAAAATTGGACTGATCGTATGGATATGTAACTCGTAGCTGCCGTGGAAATATTTCGACAAAATATTCAAAAAATTCCATAAAATTATATATCAGATTATGATATGTTTTACAACACCTGATATGTAAAAGTACACTTTTGCAGAAGTTCCAACAGCTACCGAAGCGATACTTAGCAAATTTTTGTCTGCGAAAGCCGAGTTCTTGTGAGCGGGGATATTTTTGACATGATCCATTTCTATAGTAATTGACTTAAATTTTAATCACTATACTATTAATAGTTATCTCGACAGTACAATTATGGCTATCTTAAAATGGTGAAAGAGCGTGAAACTTGTCCTAAAGAGAAAAACTATTTTGAAAGAACATTTTTATCCTTTGAACAGGATTTTTCAACAAGGATGCTACAAAAGTAGAGGGACAGGGACAGCAAACGACGCCATATTTCTTGCCGCTCTTTTGACACTTCTCTTCAGTAAGGTTTGCCATTTTATGATGAAAAGATATACGAGCCAACAACGAGTCGAAATTATTTAAATTAACTACCGAAATTCGGAGTCAGTGACCTCAACGTTAATAACGCTACGTCCAATTTATGGTCATCATAATCGTCAACCAACAATTGAGCGTCTAGTAGATACATTTTAATCCACAAGCACAGTACAAAATGTTCCCGTACCAGTGAGAGAAAGAAGTGCCCGTAGTGTCGAGAATATTGCTGCCGCTGAGGCTTCAGTTGCAGAAAGCCCAAATGTGACTCTCACACGTCGTTCTCAAGCGTTGGGCATCTCTGTGACGTCGTATGTTCGTGAATTGGGCTGAGGAACAACTTGAAAATGATTCGGATTTGAATCGAAAAATCATCTTCAGCGATGAGGCCCATTTCTGGCTGAATGGCTTCGTCAATAAACAAAATATGCGGTATTGGTGAGGCGTATCCACACGTACTCCATGAGTCATCATTGCATCCTGAAAAATTACGGTTTGGTGTGGTTTATGAGCCGGCGCGGCGCCGCCGGTGGTGGCTTCATTGGGCCGTATACTTCTTCCGTGATGATCAAGACCGTCACGTTACTGTGAATAGGGATTGCTACCGTTCAATGATAACCATATATGTTTGGCCCAAATTGGATGATATGGACTTGGAGGACATGTGGTTCCAACAGAACGGTGCCACAAGCCACACAGCGAATGTCCCAATCAATTTATTGGAAACCAAGTTTGGAGAACGTGTTATCTCACGGAATGGTGATGTTAGACGCTTGGCCGCCTCGGTCGTGCGATTTGACGCCGCGCCGTTAGACTATTTCCTGGGCTACGTCGTCTATGGTCCATGCCAACAAGCCAGCGCAGCGACAATTCATGAACTTCGTACGAATATCGAACGTGAAATTGCAGCAGTATCGGCCGATTTATGCTTGAAAACCGTCGAAAATTGGGTTCAGCGTCTGGACTTCTGCAAGCGTGCCCGAGCTGGTCATGCAAAATAAGTCGAGTTCCATACATAATGGCACCAAACTTACTTTCACAGGAATAAAGAATTTCATTGATATCCAAAACCGTTTTTGTTTTATTTAAAAAAAAAACTTTTGTAGCGCTCTTATTGAAAAACCCGATACTTGTAGTTGTACATGGTTCTTCCAAGGTCTCTGTAAGGTCTCTGAGTTATTGCCTTAATTCATAGTGTAAAATCTTAGAACATACAAATTTTGAAAAAATTGGATACCTGTAGTAAAAGTAAAATGCTAAATTTGTCCTTTCTTAAAGGTTTTTGCTTTCTTAATGGAGGCAAACAAATGACTGTGTTGTTTTTCCTCAAAATAAGACGCACGAGTTTTTCATATACCATAATAAGAAATTTTATGATAATACAAAACAATCTTTCCTACCTTTTATGCCGTTTTATTTAAATTGCAACAAACATTCTCCTTAGATCGAAAAGGGCTATTTTACAAAACGTTGCAATTGGCTATTACAACTCTACCTAACTAGTTAATGTATAGGTAGGTATTTGAGAGGCATCATGTCGGTTTATCTGAAAGGCTCCTTCATGGTCTGTTTTAAAATCACCGGAGGCAAAAAAAACGTTTTTTCGCCTTTAACGTTTTCGTGTGTATGTTGTGCTTGTGGGTATAATATACCCGTCCATAGAACTGAAACCAGAACCAGACCCAGATTGTACGTCGTCGTCGCGTGCGTTCGGTCGTACCGCACAATGCACAACCAACGAGTTTAAGCAATTTTCGTATATTTTTCTTTTTTGTCGTCAGTCATCATCATATCTTTCTCGGATCTAAAAGTTGCCAAAGTAACCCAACCATCCACCCAAGTAAACTATCTCCAGGCCAGTAGTTTCAAATAGGTATAGTATCTAGAGAGTGATGCTTTTTTTTCGTTTTGGTCTAGCTCTGGTGCGCTTCGGAAGCATCCGCACGGGAATGGGAACGGGTAAAGATTCATGGTAAATTACCTTACATTTTCGTCAAAAGTTGTTTTTGTTAAATCCTCCCTTTACAAGCTAACTGTATGTTACGTTAGGTATATCCCCCATGGCTGGATTCCGGGTGCAGCATCACTGAGCTGACTCAACTGTGTGTATAAAAATAGTCTGTGTATAGATAGTATAGCAAATTTAGGGTCTCCAAGAGTTTGTTATCGGGCATAATGAATGCGTTTCTTGGTTATTCTTGGTTAAAAGGACGAAATTACATTAAGAAGAAAAGCTACCCGCATCGTTTAAAATGACGGAACAACGAACGACAACCGCACGGGATGGCTTTATATATTCCTGATGGTATACTCACATAGCTGGAGAAATGGAGAAAGTAGGGAGCGTTTATAAATAATTACCTTAGACATTCCTTGGGGTCTTCTTTGTATATAATCATCGGTTGGTATAAATATTTGAGGTGCAGCAAACAGTAGAAGGATCTAAGGAAAACTCCTTGAATCTTATTTCTATCCTATATATCCATCTGCACTATTTGCATGCTGTTGGGTTTGGGTGCATTGTGGATAGAAAATTGATGTCCTTCTGATGAAGAGACACAAAGACGAAATATATACAACAAGGAAGTAATAACATTGAGGTCCTTTACGGTTGGTTGCAAGTATCCTTATTTTGTTTTCTTTATCTTATTTTCATTTTTTTACATTTTTTCCTTAACTTACTCTTTTATATAAAATATTATAATTAAGCTCAACGAAGTTTTTGCAAGAAGATTATAAATTTAAGATTAGAATGGACATTTTGTGGCAAAAGTAAAGCGATATCCTTTTCTTTTTCTTACTTTGGGTCTCTCGCTAGACGATGGATGATAGTGGGGTATCATTATAGGGGTATATATTATATAAAGATATGCGCAACATTTGTATAATTGATAGCCGGACTGGAATAGAAGTCACAAAGGGTTTACACTGTATAACAGAGAGCAGAGGAAATATTGTAGCAATCTTGCCTGCAACAGAATACTGGTTGACATTTTTCGTTTTTTTTTTCTTTGTAATGTTTTAAAATTTAAGTAGACCATTAAATGGTTGTTTCTTGAAGTTAACTGTTTGAGATTATTGCTCTAGGGGCTAATGGAGGTTAATTTGTAGCTTGATTAAGTCTTTGTGTGTCACAAGGGTCCGATATGGCAAGGGGTATTATGGTAAGAAATGGTAAATTTGTTTGTTTTTATAGCAAAGCGATGAGGTTAAAACTTTTTCTATTAACATTCGGAAGTATAAATGGATAGAAGGGAGGGAGTATTTTTCTTAAAAGATGGCTAGAGGCAATTTTGTAATTGTTTTTATTTAAACTAATGGGTTAGTTTATTTTTATCTATACGAATAAACTTTTGCTCAAGATTCCACTATCTATAAACAAACAATATGGAAAATAGTTAAGTTAAAGTAGTGAAGTCAAGCTATAGCATTGCATTCTACGAAAAAACACCTGTGAACCATACCGTTTAGAATATAGGAACATTATGGGACTTAGAAGTAGTTGTTTCTCTTTTCTTGATGTATATAGAAATATTTCTACTCTTCCTTGACTAGAAATGCTTTGTAGTTGCCTTCATTCTGTTTAAAGTTACAGGTGTGCCTATTAAGTCCCATCTGGGTTTTAGGGGTCTATTAAGTTTGTATATGGAGTGTTTTTTAGAGGTACGTGCGGTTCACATGGTTAGCCACACTATTTTTTTCCTCAATAAATTGTAGTTTTTCTGTTTGTTTTTCTCATGAACTACCAAACAATGCATTTATTTGAAAGGTTATTAAATTCTCTTGTAAAAAAACCTAAATTCAAGAATAGTGAGAGACACCTAACGGTTGTTTTGATCTCTTTCTTCCCACAAGTTCAAAAAAAGCTCAAATAAATCGGTTCACTTGGTTAGACGCACGAATTTATTCAGTTATTTTCTTAATGCTGGGTAGCAAATTAAATTTGGTTAATGAGTGTACGTTTTAAAAGTTTTTCCGAGTATTTAAAGTGAAAATGGGTAAAAAAAAATGTTGACGGTGGCGGAAAAAGCAAAAATTGGGGCCTACCACTTCAACCTAGATGGTCCTGATGGGTATAATTTTTATTTCCATGACATCCGCAAAGACGAATGCTTTTTGAATCGAAATCATTCCAAGAAAGGAGGAGTAATGGTATGGGGGGCCATTTCATACTACGGCGCCTTTGAGTTGGTTTTTGTCTCTCACAAAATGACAGGAGTTTCTTATAAAGCTCTTTTGGAAACAGCTTTTCCAGCAATAAGAGAGCTTTTTGGACCAATCCAGTGGATCTTACAACAAGACAATGCTCCGATCCACAACGCGCACGTAGTAAAAGCATTTCTCGCTAGTGAAAATGTGGAATTGTTGCCGTGGCCACCATACTCATCTGATCTAAACATTATAGAAAACGTTTGGTGATGGCTGACCCGTCAAATTTATGAAGGAGGCAAACAGTATGAAAGCTGTGAGGAGCTTATTGCCGCGATAAAAGATGCCTGGTCTAAGATTTCATTAAATTATTTAAAAAAGTTATATGAATCTCTTAAAAGTAGAATTTTTGATGTCATTTCAAGTAGTGGAGGTTGTACAAAGTACTGAAACTGTAAAAAATAATATAATAATAATAAAAACGCAAAAAAAAATTTTAGAAATCGATCAACTTCTTTTTTTTTCAAACTTTTAACAGGTGCGTCTAACCAAGTGAACCGGTTTATTTGAGCTTTTTTTGAACTTGTGGGAAGAAAGAGATCAAAATAACCGTTAGGTGTCTCTCAATATTCTTGAATTTAGGTTTTTTCCAAGAGAATTTAATAACCTTTTAAATAAATGCATTGTTTGGTAGTTCATGAGAAAAACAAACAGAAAAACTACAATTTATTGAGGAAAAAAATAGTGCGGCTAACCATGTGAACCGCACTGTATGTATATAGCTTTGAAATTTAATACATAAAACAAAGATGATTCTTTTTAAATTTACATGAAAATTATTTTATACGAAAGATAATATTTTGGTGAAGAGAAGTTAATGATGAAATTGTGTCGAAGACGTCGTCTTTGAATATTTTTACTTGCGACATATAGGAACTATATGGCAAGTTTTGCATTCGTGCAAAATTTCGAACTCGAGATTTTAATCAAACATTATATTACGATGGTAGAGAAGTCGAAAAAAGTGGGTCCCGCGATTCCGTCCGGTCTGTTTTGTCTGTCTGTCCACGCTCCTACAGCCTAAACCATTGGGTCGATTGAGTTCAAACTTGGAAGTTAAGGTTTTCAGCAGATTCGCGTTAGGTGTTTTTTTCATTTTTTTTTAAAGACCAAAACTAACAGTGGCCCCCATACAATTTTTTTGGTCAAAAAACGAAAATTCGAATTTTCTCAAAAACAAACCGATAGATTTTTTTTAAATTTTCTCTAAAATTTTATTTTTAAACTTGGTTTCTTTTCATAAGAAAAACATATTTTTGTATTGCTCAGGAAAGGTACCGCTCATAGAACCGTTTTTTTGTTTCTTAATTTTCTAAGAACTTATCAACCGATTTCAATAATTTTTTTTCTGAATAAGCTCTTATATTGCCTTAACAATATTGGATTATCATAAGTGAAATTTTTTATTGTTTGGATTTTTAAAAAAAATATTGAATTTTTTTTTTTCAAAATTCTATATCTCAAAAACGGGTCAACATTTTTTTACGAAATTCAAATGTAGAGCGTATATTTACAATCACTAAACAACTGCATACCAAAAATATTGTTAGAACAAAATTTAAAAATTTTATATATAAAAAATTAATTTAAAAAAAAACAGCTCTAACAATTTTCAAAAAAATTTTTTTGAAAAATCAAAATTTATAAAATGGCATCTAAATTTTTGAAGACAAACTTATTTTTCAGGTAAAGTTTTGAATCTTAAAATAGTTTTTTTTTTAAATTATTTTAACTGCATTAAATGTAATCCCCTCCCATCTCACCAGATCAAATCCTGTGCGTGAGCCCGAAAGGGCGCATTACATTGACAAAACTTTTATTATATTCAGCCCTATCATGAATTCCATCGTAATCGGAAATTTTTACGAATCCCGAAAAACTGCATCATGAAATCCGTTCGTAGTGGAAAATCTCATACAATTTTGCATTACGAACGGATTTCATGATACAGTTTTTCGGGATTCGTAAAAATTCCGACTACGATGGAATTCATGATAGGGCTGATTACTATCTTTTATCCAAATTAGATAATGCATTTGGTACATATGTATGTATGTATTGTTTATAACTATAACTATTGTAAATACCAATTCATTTCCGGGATGAGTTGTCCTAGGATGAGTTGTGTCTTGGGATGAATCGCGCGGTTTTTTTGACAAATCGAATAGCATTTAAATCTTTGAAGACAAAAAAAAAATCTTATATAGGTGCTTTTTTAAACAGACTCTTTGCATACAGGAGCAAGTACGTGCGACCCAGTCGTGCATTTTATTTTAACATAAACTTGGTCTGGCTCGCATTGTAATACTCAAAAGCGCCCCACGAATATCACAATTTGATCTTCCAATTATGTCAAAATAATCGGCGTAACCGAGTAATATCGTTACGTGATTTCTTATTGTCCTACAGACCATATTAGACGAAAATGAGTTATAGATGCCATCTTCTATTTTCGACCACGCTCTTTCGATTTCTGTAATCAGAATCGTCCTATCGTCCTATTAGACCAAATTTGCTCAATGAATTCTATGCTTATTTGTCCTACATATGTATGTATATACATTTTTGTATGTAGTAGGACAACAAATTTTATACTGGCTTTATAATTATCTAAAATTAGTGTTTAAATGTCCTTTATCCAATGAGGTTATATTTTTCACACAAAATAACTGTGCGTAAGTCCTGTTGGGCATAGTTTTTTGCCTAGAGAAAACGTGTTAAGAGACAAAACAATTTTCAGTAAGTATTAAACAATTTATTTATTTATTTATTTGACATTTTAAATTCATACATATATACGTCAGAACATTCGACAGCTTTACATTGCCTCAGCGATGATTCCTTTGCAGACCAGGACTTCGTTACATCTTTTGAGTGAGATTTATTAAATCCTTCATCGGCTAGAGAAGAGAAACCAAGCATCACTATTGTTCCTAGTGCTGCACTGAATCCTTGTACACCTCGTTCGGTGCGAAAAACTGCCCAAGTTAGCAAGAAGAGGACGAGTGACAAAAATAAGTGGAAGAAGGAGGTTTTGAGAAAGTTGCGCGAGCGGGGAAAAGAGCATAAAAATGAACAAAGTAAGCTCATTGCAGGAAAACAGATGAAGCCCCCAACATGCGATAACTCATGCATCCTGGTTTTAGTGAAGAAGATAGGAAATTAATCCATGATCACTTTTGGAGCCTGTCAGGAGGAGGTTTATTTCAAAAACATTGAGCTTATTCCAACAAAAAGAAATATTACAAATACTGAAGTATCTCGTCGTCGTCAAAATACTTTGAAGTACTACATGTCCCTGGATAATCAAGACACTCAATATAAAGTCTGCCAGTATTTTTTCCTGAACGCTATTTCTGTTTCACAAAGAGTAATTTACTACTTTTTTAAAAATAATTTCAATCGTATTACTGGCTTTTTAAATCGTCCAACTAAGGGAAAAAATCCTAATAAAAATCTAGAGCCCATGCTTGTGGAAAATATCAGGAATCACATTCAAAGTTTTCCCTGTGTAGACTCTCGTTATGTCCGAGCTGGAACTCAGCGTCACAGTTTATATACCGAATCCGAACGGCTAATTTGAGAAAGCACTTTTTCATGACAAGAATTACTCTTGGAGAATTTGTCAATTCCTCGCAAGAGGCAGTACCCGTGAAAAAAACTGTAGGTGGTACAGGCAGGGATCGAACACAAGACCTCTCGCATGACAGTCCAACGCACTAACCATCATGCCACGGGTACTAGCACAAATAACAACTATCATCATAAAACACAAAAGCCAAACGTCTACGAGAAGAAGATAGGCATTAAGACGATACCTCCTGTGCTATTTGGTATCAGACCCAAAGTAGTAGAGCAGGCAACGATTTTGCAAGCACGATTTTTCCGCTATGAATGCAGAAAACAATACCAGCGGTGAAATCAAACAAAGAATAATTCTTGCTAACCGCTGTTTCTTTGGGCTAAGAAAGCAATTAAATAGTAAATATAAATATAAGACCGTTATTATCCCCGTCCTGCAATACGGTGCAGAATCATGGTGCAGGGAATTGACTTCACGGGAACTACCTTCACATGGGAACTAACTTCACCACTAGTGAGAATTAATTTAACCTTTTTTTGGTGAAGTTATTTCCCACTGAAGGTGGGAGATAATTTCACTTTTTTGTGGGAATGAATTTCACTTTCATGTGTAACTGTTTCCCACGGAAGGTGGGAACTAACTTCACTCTTCAGTACAGTTAAAGTAAATTAACATGTTATGTTATGATCCCGCGAAGCGGGCCACCCGCAGGTGCTTTTATTCAAAAAAGCTGTTGATATTGGCGCCTGCCTGGCGACATTGCATACCCTAAGCGGAGCAACGGAGTTGCGTGAGCGGGTGTGACCCCGAAAAAGGGAGTTAAAATCCTGAGAACCCGCGAAGCGGGCCACCCACATGTGCTTTTATTGAAAGAAGTTGTTGATATAGGCACCTGCCTGGCGACTTTACACACCCTAAGCGGAGCAACGGAGTTGCGTGAGCGGGTGGACCCCGAAAAAGGGAGTTAAAATCCTGAGAACCCGCGAAGCGGTCCACTTGATATAGGCGCCTGCCTGGCGACTTTACATACCCTAAGCGGAGCAACGGAGTTGCGTGAGCGGGTGTGACCCCGAAAAAGGGAGTTAAAATCCTGAGAACCCGCGAAGCGGGCCACCCACAGGTGCTTTTATTGAAAGAAGTTGTTGATATAGGCGCCTACCTGGCGACTTTACATACCCTAAGCGGAGCAACGGAGTTGCGTGAGCGGGTGTGACCCCGAAAAAGGGAGTTAAAATCCTGAGAACCCGCGAAGCGGGCCACCCACAGGAGCTTTTATTGCTTAAAACTTACATATTTTTGTTTTGATTTACAATTCAACGCTTGATATTTTTTCAGATATTTCAATCGTAGGTGGGAAGTTACTTCACATTATTTTTTTGATGAAATTATCTCCCGCCTTCAGTGGGAGATTCACAGTTCCCATGTGAAGGTAGTTCCCGTGAAGTTAATTCCCTGCACCCAGAATCATGGACTATGACGAAAGCGGATGAAAGCACCTTGGGTTGCTTCGAGAGAAAAGTTCTTCGGGTGATTTATGGTCCCGCATGTATAGAAGGTGAGTTAAGAAGATGATGGAACGACGAGCTGTACGGGCTGTACGGCGACGTAGACCTAGCCAGAAGGGTAAAAGTCTAACGACTGAGATGGCTTGGTCACGTAGAGCGCATGGAAACTAATGCTCTGGCCCAGAAAGTCTTCGAATCCACACGCAGATTACAGCGCAGTAGAACAGGTGGCGCGCGCATGTGGAAAGTGACCTCACCCAACTTGGAGTGCGAAACTGTTCTCCAGTTCTAGCTAGAAACCGAGCTTGATGGAGAAGTTTGTTTGGTGAGGCTGTAGTTCACACACGACTGTAGCGTCACCTTAGTATGTAAGTATTGTAAGTACATAATTGAAGCATAGCAATGTTATCATAATAAAAAGAAATTACAATAATTTGTGTTTTATTCAAAATCAACATCGGCCTTAAATTTTAACCATCCTTTATTTATGGCAAGTTTTTCAAAACAAAATTTTTATTACACAAATATTTCCCTGGTAGATATACGAATCAGTTTGTCTTGAATTACATCTTGAACTACACCGTTCTTTTTTTTTTTTTTAAGTTTTAGTCATGATACACCACCCTTCGTTATAAAACAAACAAGAAGAAATATATTGCTCATCTTAGCATTTTAATACATTTCTAGTTTGTATAAAATAAATTTTTGTACACTCTTCTATATTTTGTTGTAATAAGTTTGGAGCAAACTTTGAAATTTTATCATGGAAAAAAAATATAAAATATTGTTAATTGAATCCAGAAAATTCACATCCCACCAAAAGTTTTAATTGATTTACAAAAAACAAGATGAACTTCTAGTAGTTACCTATGCCTCAATATACCATATCCACTGAATAACTGATGCAAATAAATTTAAATTGACTTTATAGTTTATTTATTTATTTAATTTATTTTTTTTTTTCAATTTTATTCTATTTCAACTAAAAATTGAATTATACAAAATTTTCAATTGATTAAATTTCATTTCCAGGAGGAAATTTAAAATTTCTGATGAAAACGAATTTCGTTTATTTTGGTTTAAAAACATTTTTCTAGGAAATGGGAAAATACACAAATTTGTATGTACATATGTATATATAGGACGATATACCTACATTTCATAGAATTGAAAATTAAAATTTATCAAATGATGAATTAGTGAATATAGTTGTTTTTACTCGAAATATTTTAGTTTATTCAACATTTAACATGACATATTTTGATAAAAAAAAATATAGGTAAACGAAAAATTAATTCTACGAAATTCGTCCCTCTAACTATTCATTTTGAGAATTTAATCGTCCTTTAAATAAATACTGTTGAACGGATCAGTTTCAAAATTTGCATAAATAATTATAATGATACCAAGAAAATATTATGTTAAAAAAAAATATTTCTATAAAATGGTATTTATTAACTTTTCATTTTTCTTGTAACATTTTATACAGTTTCCCAAAAACATTCATTCAAAAAACTATTAATTCAACAAAACTCTCTCTCTTCTTAAAAATGTTCATATTGCTAACCCGAAATTGATTTTTTAAAATCAATCAAATATAAAAAAGTCCCAATAAGTTATTAAATTTATATCTCAAGTAGGTAGCTATAGAAACACTCCTTTGGGCAAAACCATTTATATTTCATAAATTTTCGAAACAAACTTTTTCATTGATTTTGATTCTTTTATACCAAATCAAAAAAGAAAAAGATCCTAACAAACTGGCTTGAACCCAATTTATATTTTGAAAAAAAAAAGGAAATAGGAAAAAATCCCAGCAAGGATGAAATGTTCAATCCGGGAACTTACCTTATGTACCCTATATATACTATACTTTATATTTAAAGCTCCAGGCGTCCATTCATTACCGCCAATCTAGCGATTTTCTCAAACTAAATCACTTTAGAACTCTTTCTACACAGCGCTCTGTGCTAAGGATACAGTGTTATATTATCGATAACTGTCGATATTAAAGTTCAAGACTTATTGTCTACAATATAAAAGGAAGGCAGAAAAAAAAAAACTATTCGAAGAGTTTGATTACAAGACGAAGCCAAAAGAAGAATATGAACAGATAGATATAAATCTTCTCAGATTTCGCTTCCAGTCACACTCCGTCCCACCCAATCAAAAGCAACAAAGAACAAAAACGATGCCATAAAACTTTTAACAGTTTAAGGCAAGAAATAGAGAACAATAAAAACCCATCTCTTTTTTCATTTTTAAAGGAAGTAAAATAGGTGGTACCTACCTACCAAAATGAAAAAGAACAAGACGAAAAATCCTACAATTTCATTATAACTTAAACTTTTTGCCCACTTTTCAACCACCCACCTGGATATTTTCTATGAGACAGGATAAGGGCAAATGATTCTTCCCCGAATCAAGCTTTATGCAGTAAGAAACTAAAGATAGAATCAAAGTAGGAGGGTTGCTAATAATAAGAAGAAAGACGTGTCTTTGAAAACACAAAAAATAAAAATCCTCGAAAAAAGTTGTAAAAGGAAGAAACGAATGGACACAAACTTAAAAGGACACAGATATTATGATTCTAGTCTGTAGGAATAAAATAAGCAAAAATACAAAAAAAAAAAAAAGAATAAAAAACAAAATATCCTTGTAACCGAGGAGACTAAGGAAACTTTCAATGTACTTACTTTCTGCTAATTTTGTAAGACTATAGCAGCAGCAGCAGTAGCACCAGAATCCATTTGAGAATGAATTCGAACGAAAAAGAAGCGAACTCAAGGAAAATAACCCTGCAAATTAAAGTAATATCCTGGAGCATTTTATGAGCGCTTTGCACCCAGGAGCTATTTAAAGAGCCAACCGATCTACTTACGAGTATAGGTATATATCAACGTGAACAAACGTTTTTCCTCTTCGTGATGTTACCCATCACGGGTAAGGATATGGGTTAGGTACAAGGTGTATACGAAATTTACAATTTACACACAGGCAAAATGGACTCAAATAATATATTAATGGACTGGTAACACAATATATATAAGGATGAATGCTTAGCACAAGGACGAAGCATGTTTTTGAAGGATATAGAGCTCTTTTCATTGCGGAACAACCAACGACCAAAGAGAACGATGAAGATGACGATGACGACAAGGACGAACGATGAGGAAGAAAATAGAGCACAGCACAGGAACAGAACAGTTGGAAAATTAGCCTCGTTTATGATTCATGTTTCTTTGGGGATTTTATTTTATTTATAATTTATTTTTATTTTTTACATACATTTTTGGGAGTTTTCCTTCTGTGACATTTTTATAAAAGTAAGTAGATACAGACTTACAGAAAGAACAGATACGGTACGACTTCAGAGCATATATCAGTATTTATATATAATGTCAAAAACGACGACTTTGGCGATGACAAAGAGTCAACGTCGATAGTACGACGAACGACAACGACTGTGAACCTTCAATATAAGTGACTTAAAAAGAGTAAATGTCCATGAAAGGATATTTTCTTTTTATTATTATACCTTTGAGCATTTGGGGTAGATACAAATACCAAAAAAAAGGATTGAACTTTAAGAAAATGTCCTTTTGTTCTTTTCTGTTCAAAAGGAAAGCATATAAAAATATGGCTTTTTGTGTATAAATTCAATGCGAGAGATATCTTTCAATATAAATCTGAGAAGAGTATTTTTGAATTTAAATATTTAAGTTACAATATTTATATGGCTTTAAGTAGATAAGACTGAGGGTATTGGAAAAGTTCGAAAAGAGATACAATTTCATCTTTGTATAAAGAACGTGGTTTCAAAGGAATTCTATTGAACGAATGTTGTGAATATTTTCACATAGTTGAGATAGAGAAAACATTTTTCGAAATAATTTATTCAATTACTGACTATCGATTTTATCTAAGATTATAATCTAACTTCTGTAAATCCTTTTTTTAGGTGCCACATAAAACGGATTTGATTAAGTTAAACGTTTAAAAATACCATTAGATGTTCATAGTTTTAAACACAGACCAGTAAGAATTGGACATCGATGTTCCCCCCCCCCAAATCATCAATTAACAAACAAGAATCATGCATCTAGGGCTTGAAAAATCCAACGACAACGATATTGGATCCAAGAACGTTGCATTAACAAACAAGATTAATGCATTTTAAACAATCCACGTTATTGGCGAGAAATTACTGCAACAACGAAAAGTGACTATTAATTATTATTAAACCACTTTTCTTCGAAAATGTATCTAGAAACAACCCTTTGGTTAACGATAGGCGTTAGCTCATGTTAACCAACCTTTTTGTGTATGTATGACACGCCATCCATGGTACACCAGTCCATAACGCATTCGAGGTTCTTCATACCAAACTCCCAAATTGTGTTATTAGCTATCAAAATAGTATAGATTTGGATATATGGACTGCAATTTGACGGGTTTGAAATGTTTTAGGAACACTGAAGGACCGATATTATACCAATAATCTTGGGATTGGCAACTCTGGCTTGATAAAGTGTGGTTGATACTGTAACTAAGCTCCAAAAATTTTGTGAAAATTTATTGTTTCAAAAGTCTTTTTAAAGTTTTACCAGTTCCATAAAATTCAAATAACCACTTGCAAATCATATATTAAAAGGTGAGCTAAAATTGTGATTTCTGTGAAAGTAAAAAACAAAACTCCATCAAAAATGAGTAACATACATAGAACACCGCCAAATAAGAGCTATAGCTATATCCACTTAAATACTGACGTCACTCAATCGCAAAAGCGGCCGTGTTCTGTTCTTTTACCAGGTTTGAATTCAATTGCTCAAGAACAAAGTCCAAAAAAGCATCTCCAAATTGGTAATATGCAAGTTGTTGATAAAAAAACACTTGAATTTTCACTTGCAGCATTACTTGACGATCGCCTTAAAAACTTGCCGACAAAAACTGATCTGGTTGAAATCAAAATGAAAATGGTGGGTTTAGAACGTAGTAATGAAATGCTTCAATCTAAACTTTTTGAAGTTGAGAATAAATGCCAGATTTTAAAACGTCAAATCGATTTTCTTGAAAGGAAATCCAGTAGTAGTGGAGTAAAACTCAAGACGGTGACCAGCATGTGATTGAGAAAGCAAAAAATGTCTGTTTAGATCTCCTACAAGAAAATAACCCAGCAACAATAAAAAAGCAAAAGTGATTCGCTCCAGGAATAACAAAATAGCTAATGTTATTGTCGAAATGCAGCAAAGCGATGACGTGCAGCGTATACTGAAGGCTGCCATCAAATTGCGAGACATTGGAATATCTATTCACCGAGATTACAGCAGAGCAACACGGAAAAAGCGAAGACACCTTCTTCAAATAAGAACAAACATAAGAATCGGTCTTGAGTAAGGAGTAATGAACGAAGTAAAGTGCATTTGGAGGCAATCAAAAGATACCATTTGTAATGCCAGAGGAAGGAAACTGTCAGAATTATGCGATTCATTTGGACTTCGTATTCAAAATGGAACCAGTTCGAGTGATTGTGAGGAAAATCATACATTTTGTGGGGGACAAGGAGCATCAGTGATAGATTATCCAATTTTAGGTGAAGATTGGGAATCTTTTGTGAAAGATTTTGAGATCAGGCATCTAAACTGGCAACCTGCAAAACCGACACCGATTTTTGGAAACTTGCGTGGGAATTGAATGGTAAACAATTCGCAGGGCATAAGAAACTATGTGCAAACATTCTATCCACTTATTTCAAAGAATTATTGAATCCAAGCAGCATACAAACAAATTGGCACTATGCGATATCTGGATTCAACAACGAAATCCTATATACGGAAATTAACCTTCAAGAAGTGGAATTAACTCTAAGATCTCTTAAAGATGGAAAACCAGCGGGTGCAAATGGTATTCCTGTTGAGTTCTATAAATACGGAACAGTCATGTTAAAAGAATGTCTGGTAATACTTTTTAATGGAGTATTTGAGGGGTATATTTCCGTAAATGAATTTCGAGACGATATAATCTTCCCGATACACAAAAAAGGATACTTGTTGGATGCAGGAAACTATCATGGAATTTCTTTTCTTAATTCGACTTATAAGATTTTTACAACTCTGTTGCAGAAGAGACTCACAGCGTGGATTGCAGATCAGAACCTGTTAAAAGAGACTCAAGCGGGCTTTACATCAGTGTACTCTACAATAGATAACATTTTCATTGTCAGGAGGCTAGCTGAAAGATTTATTAAGCAGGGAAGAAAATTGTATGTATTCTTTATTGACTTCAAAGCAGCATTCGACTCAATCAACCGAAGTGCTTTATTCTACAAGCTATATATGGTCTGGGCTTGTCTCTGAAGTTCAGCTGCGTTCTCGAAGAGCTGTATAGAGGAACACAGGCTGCATCAGTGTGGAACGGAGCTGAGCTTTCTGATTGGTTCACAACCACCTCGGGAGTAAGACAGGGGTGTACATTGAGTTCCATCTTGTTTTCGCTCTTCATAGACGACCTCGTAGATTACCTTCCAGGTGGTGTTGATTTAGCAGAATTTCGTATTAAGGCATTTATGTTTGCTGATGATATAGTAATTTTTGCGTATTCCCCAGAAACACTACAGCTTATGATAAATAGAGTATACCACTACTGCTGCCTTTGGAACCTTACAGTCAATACTCCAAAATCTAAGGTGATGATATATTAAGAAGGGTAGTGGATGAAATGCATCGAATGAAAAGTGGAATTTCAACGGAGAAGATATAGAATGTGTTAACAAATACAAATACCTAATTTTTTTCAAGAAATCTGAATTTGGAGAATCATTTTAGCGAGAAACTACAAAAGGTAAAAGCTGCAATTAATATTTCATGGAAAATATGCTTTATGAACGAAAACATAGCTCACAGCAGTAAATAGAAGGTATTTGAAGCAGTTGCAGAAAGTATCCATTTGTATGGTTCGCAAGTATATGGGGATGCAAAGAGTTTCACACGGTGGAGAAACTCTCAACACATTATGTGAAGATAATATTTCGTCTGGCAAAAAATACGCCAAATTACGTGGTTATGCTGGAAACCGGACTATCACCTCTATTTATAAAGACCCTAAAGATGCAAGCGGATTATCTCCTGCAGTATGAACGAATACCGACTTGTTAGAAAACTAGTAGTAAAAGCTGTAGAAGACCATAATCACTGGTGCAGTGAGTGGTCGAGTACCGCAGAAAGATGCAATTTAAATTTTAATTTAAATGTGGAAGATGTATCGCACAGTAAAGCTCTTATGTACAAGGTTATAGCAGCGGAAGATGAAAAGTGTAGAGTAGAATATGCAGCTGAAGCAGTTGAGTCCATGTTCAGAACAACTTACAGTAGGCTCAACCATAATCTCGCAGAAAGGAACTACTTCCATGATGCAAATAATGTAAACGTCATTGCTACAATGGTCAAGTTAAGAAGCGAACTACTCAACCGGAACTTCATACCGCACATACCCGATTTACAAGTGGAGTGTACTATTTGCAATTTTGCAGAAAGAGAGAACGTCATACATTTCGTGGGAACGTGTCCAAATTTAAGGGAAACTAGAAGAAATATTCTTGGAAGTGACTTTTTATCAGAGGAACAAGTTCTTAGTATGCTGAATGTCTCCAAGCTGTATAACTATTGCAAAGTTGCGTTACGATATAGATCCAGAATTATGAATGAATACTTCCGACGCTTTAAAATTGCTTATCATTTTTTTTTTCTCTGTTTTTAAATTGGCCTTTTTCTGGCCAGACAACATCCGAAGGAGAGTATGTTGAGGTCTTTGCTGAGTTAAATCAATTAACTCAACTTGTCGATGAGCCAACTCGATTCCCTGACGTTGAAAGTCAATCCGCCAACACCCTAGACTTGTTTCTTACTTCTGGCTCTGACCCTAATAAATACGCAATCAGTGTATTACCGCCTCTAGCCACATCAGACTATTTTATCGTTTCTGCAAATTGCTCATTACTACTAGAACCGTTTCGAAATTTGAAAAAGCTAACTGGGACGGTCTCAGCGAATTCTTCAGGAACTGTAACTGGTCACTATTCTACCTCAATAGTCACGTGAATTCCAGCGCAGATATGGTTACAAATTTAATTCTTTGTGGAATGTGAAATTTTATCCGGAATAGGGTAAAATCTATTTAAACCCAAAGAAAACGCATGGTTTGACTTGAGCTGTAAAGAGGTTATTAGGATCAAAGATGTAAGTTTCCAGATTTATAAAGCCAATCCCACTGACGAAAACTGGAATAAGTTCAAACAAGCTAGAAAGACCTGCAACGGTCATATTCGACGAACCAAATTTTTGCATGATCAGCAATTAGGGCATAAAAATACTAAAATGTCCCAATTTCTGTTGATTTGTAAAAAAAACGTACGAAACACCACCTTATCCTCGGTTCCAACACTCTACCACAATGACATTCCCTATGTAAGATCGATTGATAACGCCAATTTGCTTGCAGGACAGTTTGCTAATAACTCGACGCTACCAGAGAGTGTCATGATTCCTTCTATTCTTGAGACCGTAAACAATTTTATGGGACGAATCTTCTTTCGCATTCGTGCATATAGAAGACTACCGAATCCTCCTCTCCCTCCAACTATCGTCGAATCCAATAGCACTCAAGTCTCTTCTTTCCAAGTCATGAAAACGCTGATTAATTATCAGCTTAAGAAATATCTCGTAGAACGAAAGCTTCTTAATGACCGGTAGTATGGCTTTGGTAGCAACTTTACTGGTGATCTCATGGTTCATCTCTTCAAACAGTGGAACAAATCTTTACATAGTTTTGGAAAAAATAAGATTATTGAACTTGATATTTCAAAAGCATTTGATAGAATTTGGCAACAAGCTCTCTTATCGAAAAAGCGTTCTTTTGGTATTAAAGAATCTCTGAAACTCATACAATAAATGCTGGTATCCCCCCAGAGCTCCGTTTTGTCACCAACTCTCTTCTTAATCATATTCATAAACGATCTCTTGTCTGTCACTCTAATCTATTAAACTGTTTCGATGATGACAGTATTCGTTTCTAGAATCACGTCCTTGTCCTTGGGATGTGGAACTTCAACGGCAGCGTATGATAAGCTCATTTATTTGCCATTGCAACAGCATTGTCCAATGGGAAATCAAAAACCGTGTAGAATTTAATGCTTCAAAAACTCAATGTTGTCTTCTATCGTTGAAGCCTAACCCCCGATTCCACTATCCATAAGCGGCACTTGCATCCAAGAAACTAATCAGTACTAGGTATGTGTATCACAGATCACCGCTTATGGAATTATCACATATTCGATATCGCCAAAAACTCTGCAAGGTGCTTAGGATTTCTCTGACGGTGCATGCAATTTTTCACCCCTTTCTGATCTGGATGTAGAACTATAACCAAACCATTTAATTATAGTTATCAAAGGCAGTAAATTTTAACATGAAATGTAAAAAGCTTTGACACATTAAATCTAAAATTGTAAACGTAATTTTTTCCGAAAATGTCCTTTAATTGCTAAATGTTTATAGCTTCTTGTAACAACAACATGATAACTTAATTTGGCTTGGCAACAATTATTCAATACCCAAATTAATCATTTATTTACCTCTTATTTTAACCCTGAATATTAAAAGCTAAATGAAAACTGACCTATGCCGTAACAATAAGTTAGAAAAACTAGACATATCCTTGTTTTAAAATCAGATATAATTTTGTATCGCTCTTTCCTTAGTCAATCAGGTTATTTCATAATATTTTGAGATGTGATCTAAATTATTTCTAAAGAATCCTTTGATACACAATTTTTTCAAATTTTCTTTTCCGCGGAAATGGATCAAAAATGACTAATTTACTTCATACATTAATAAGAAAAATCATCTTTGGGTAAATTAAAGGATTTTGCCCCAATCCAATATAAAACTCACTTAGATTCAAATAAGAAGCCTAAAATCTGAACCCATCATATTCATGATATTTGCAAACATGTATATTGTATATTGTATAGTTATTATTATGTAATCAAATATAAAAAAATTTTAATTATAGTCATTGATAATTGGTCACGGTCAGACATTTTATTTTCATCAAAGGATGACTTCATCTTGTCGTCCATATAAATGACATGATTTTTTCCTTTGTGATTATGAAAAGTGCTTATAAAAATCATATTAAATTCTCAGAACATTCTAAATGCAAATTTAAGCAACCTGACAAAATACTCCTTTTTAATGGTTTTATTTCTATAGCTCCATTTTTGATGCTGAGTGTGTAGAACGTATAATCTTTTAAAAATTGACAACGAAAATTCTTCTTTTTAACTTCAAATCGAAAAAAAAACCTGATGATTGTAGTGAGTATAGTGCAGAATGGGAGATGGACGTGATGGGAAATTCAAGAAGAAAAAATTATCCTTTTTTGAAATGAGAGTAATATTTAGTTGTAATCGAAAAATGGTCAAACTAGAAGGTCAGAAATAATAAATAAACTACACAACTGTGTCGTTTGGACTTATGTTTATAGCTTCTACACTTAAATTGTATTATATAATTACTTTTATAAAAGCTGTTGTCATATTGACTACCAGTTGTCATATTTACTACCGCAGTTGTCATATTAACTACCGCAGTTGTCGTATTGACTACCACATTAGTCAATATGACAACCTTAGTTTCAATTTCCTTTAACCAAAGTTGTTATCTTGACTACAACAGTTGTCATATTGACTACCAAATTGTAAAAAAAAATTCGGATCCCAAAATTGACAACCGAAAATTGTTCTATTGACTATCGCGGTTATCGGCTGAAAATTTACTACCAAATAGACATATTGACTACCAAAATAGGATGACTTTTTTCTTTCTGTGTAAACCTCAAAACGAAGACTTCCAAGACGAAAGTGGAAAACATCATAGTAGAATTGCAGTCAATGCTTGCATATGAAATGATCACTTCTATAGACAGCATAACGGCGAAAACGAACCGAATTCCGCTGACCAGCAGGATTATCCATTCAACATACACGACGAAAGCCAACAATCCCGTGTTCCCGTCTATCTAAAGTGAGGTCTAATAATACTAGAATCTATTGTTTTTGAGGAGATTCAAGTTTCTGATTTTTGTCTAAAAATTATTTTGGGGATTATGTTAGTTTTGGTCTTAAAAAAATAAAAAACGCCTTACACGAATTTTGCTTAGAACTATAACTTCCAAGTTTGAACTAATTCGATAAAATGGTTTCAGCTGACAGACAGAGGACGGACTGTATAGCTGAGTCGGACCCACTTTTTTCGACTTGTCTTATAATCGCAAGTAAAAAAACTTGAAATTTTAAAATTCACTAAAACTTCAATCGTTAAATTGAGTTTTCGAGGAAAACAATATTTAAATACTTAATTCTGCTGATCTTGCTATGCCTAAAAACATATATTCATTCATCCATTTTTATAATAAAACATTCACAAAATGAATATTAAATTTTTCCTTAAAAACGATGACAAAAAAAAAAAACCTACTTTTTGATCACAATTTATTATAATTTCTTCCCTGGAATAATTTATGAATAATTCCTTGCTCAATGACCATAAAAGCAAAAACTGTTTTTCACTTAATATTTAATCGTATTTTAATGTGTAGATATAATTTTTGTATATTTTTGTTGCGTTTCAGAAAAAAACATCGAAACACAATTTTGTTTCAATGTTCAGTGATGTGGAATTTTGTCCAATCTATTGAACACGTACACCTTAGAAAAAATATTCATTTTCGTTTCTTATGTCAAACATATTTATCAGAGCTGGAGATGTACATTGTACAAGGTATAAAAAGGACTTCTACTCGTAAAGTATGGCAAGCAAATGATTTACGAATAATAATTGTATCTTACAAGAAAAATAATAAAAAGCATCTTGAAATAAAATAAAGATCAAATGACGTAGTACAAGAAATACTTTCATACGTTAAAGGTAAGATTCAGGAATGAATTCGAGAAATGTGTCAGGAAGAAATAAGGACAAAATATCTTGGGTACTATTTATTTTGTATATTCACTTCCTTTATTCATTCTATATGACACTAAGAGCCTATAATGTGTATACTTATCCTTACACATATACTACTGACAATAATCATTTTTACTCTTCGTGAAATATACTTTTCGGGGTCATTGCGTCAATTTCCCGAAAACAGAGAGAGAGAGAGAAAAAAAATCAAGGATTATGCAGATTAAGGATGCCATAAAAGCTAACTTCTTATTTTTTGTCACTGACAAATATACGAAGAGGAAAGAACAACAAATGACAAACAAAAATATTTATTATCCTTAAGGATATGAGTGTATAGGTAGTATAAATATTTGTACATATCTGCTGAACATGATATAGATTTCCAAACATTTAGATCACAATGCTGAGTAAGAGTATCAAATTATCATCTTTTTTCTTTTAAGCTTTTGTTTCTTTGCTTTTTGGGTCGTTTTCTTTTGTTTTGTTGTTTTGTATCCGATTTGCTTTGCGAAGCTTTAAATCAAATTACTTTTTATCTTCCTGATGTTAAGTTGGATTGAGGAGTTCTTTTTGGGTGGTTGCATACAGTTACTCGCTTTGATTGATTTCCAGGAAAAAATATAATTTTTATTACAATTTTTGAATAAAATATATTTAATCAGATCATAAGCGGTTTTTCATTGAATTAAATCGAATTTAACATTTCGATATTCCCGGCCAATATCTTCTGTTAATCGATCATATACGTGATATCGCCAAAAAGGCCGCAAGATTTTTGGATTTTCTAAAACGTAATCTTAAAATATCTACAAAATCCTTATTCGTCCAAAACTTGAGTGTAACTCATATCTCTGGGTTGGTGGTTCAGAAACTTATTTAAGCCTGTTGGAAAGTATTCAAAAAATAGCACTTCAAATGATTTGTGACAATAACATCATGAATCATTTAAGTCACTTGAACATAGTCATAATCTTTGTTGCCTCACACTTTTTTACCGTTATTTAAACGGACTATGCTCTAGTGAAGTAGTCGCTTTATGCTGTTTAGCCTTAGTGCTTGGGTTTTTAGGAATAGTTTACCCTTGCATAGTGTCAGGTATTTTGAAGTACAGAGATTTGTTCTTTAGCCCTACTTCGTGAATGTGGAATGCATTACTACACCTTAACTTCTCCTGCCCCTGACTGAAATGCTCAAGAATTCACCTTCTTTCTGGCCTCTTCTTTTTTTCCTAAAAAAATTGTATTCGAAGATTAACAATCTTTGATATTCTTTAAATTTATTTAATGACAAATTGTCTCTTATAAATATTATTTAAATGTGATAGGGACATTTTTTTAATACTTGGAATAATAATCTTTATTTATCTTTCTTAGTTCATTTCTTCTCCTTTTAGTTAGCCCCACCTCCTCCGGATGACACTTATACCAATGTATTTTTTTTTTTTTTTCAATTTTTAAAACTTGTAGCAAAATCATTTTTCAAAACAACCTTTAATTTTTCAGTCCGTTGAGAACTAGAGTCTAGTGACTTACAACTCTCAACCATTCCTGTGTGCGAGTAATTGCAGGGATGGAGGGGACCTACAGTTAATATGCCGAATCCGAACGGCTAATTTGAGAAAGTACTTTTTCATGACAAGAATTAGTCTTGGAGAATTTGTCAATTCCTCGCAAGAGGCAGTACCCGTGAAAAAAACTTTAGGTGGCACAGGCAGGGAACGAACCCAAGACCTCTGGCATGACAGTCCAACGCACTAACAATCATGCCACAGGTACTACTAGAAATCACATTGCATGACAAAAATTACTCTTGGGAGATCTGTCAATTAATCGATAGAGGTAATTAGGTGACACAGGTAGGGATGGAACCCAAACCTCTAGCATGACAGTCCTACGCACTAATCATCACGTCACGCCCACTGAATAGGAGTACAAAAATCGTGTTCAACAAGTGAACGGGTACGTTAAGTAACAAAAGTGTTGAATTTGGAAAGATTCCAATCTACCTGAGATCCAAACTTGTGTGTTTTGGACTGGAGAACGGCGCTTGCGAAGTCGTTAAACTTACAATACACTCTGCGAAACAATGATAAGGACAAACAAAAAAACTGCTGTTCCGTCTGTTTTTATGAAAAATTACTATCGAGGAATTTGATTGTTTGATTTTATATTCTTATAACGGTTTAACTAAATTTCTCTGTCTTGTACCGTTAGTCTAACAATAATTTATTGATCTTTATTGCGATATGAAAAATTTATAAGGCCAAGTGATTGTATTTTGAGAATCGTTATTAAAAAGGAACAAAAATAAAAAAATCTTCAGATAACAAAGGTTAATAGATTAAATTTATTGGAATAAAACACGTCGTTATGATTTTATAAGTATAATGCCTCCTTAAAGCCATTATCCGAAGTAGGGCGGGGTCTTGTTGCTGATTACCGAGAACAGAAGAAGACACCTAGCCAAATCTTACTTACTTACTTAAGGTGGCGCTACAGTCCTGTGTGAACTAGGACCTCACCCAACAAACTTCTCCATCTAGCTCGGTCCCTAGCTAGATGTCTCCAGTTTCGCGCTCCAAGTTGGGTGAGGTCACTTTCACCACCTGATCCGCGGCTTTCCTCTACTGCGCTGTCCTGTGGGTGTGGATTTGGAAACTTTCCGGGCCGGAGCATTGGTTTCCATGCGCTCTACGTGACCCAGCCATCTTAGTCGTTGGACTTTTACTCTTCTGGCTAAGTCTACGTCGCTGTACAGCCCGTACAGCTCGTCATTCCATCTTCTCCTCCACTCCCCTTCGATGCATACTGGACCGTAGATCACACGAAGAACCTTTCTCTCGAAACGACCCAAGGTGCTTTCATCCGCTTTTGTCATAGTCCATGCTTCTGCACCGTATAGCAGGACGGGGATGATAAGAGTCTTATATAGCGACACTTTGGTCCTTCGAGAGAGGATTACCTAGCCAAATCGGTGGCATACTTTCAAGAAGTAAATCTGTAATAAACATTTTCTTAAAGCTGCGGTTAAATTATGGAGTTAAGCGAAGTTCAGGTAAAAACCTAAATTAACCTAGGGCGAAATGAAACGCCTAACCGTTAATGAATCGATAAGCCACGCAAAAATTTGTAACATTTAAAACATTAATGTGTCAATTAGTTTGCAACAAGTTTTGAAAGGTGTAAAAATAATGAATATGAAACGCGTCCCGAAACCAAAAACTTAAATCTCATCAAAAAGCGAACAGATTGACTTTAACTGAAAAGTATCAATTTTTTCGAATGAGACAAGATTGAGGAGGCCCAGGCAGACGGTTGCCAACAATTTAAGCATGATAAAGGAACCGAAAAGCAGCATAGAAATTTTCGCGATTTTGAAGGTGGTACGTTAATGGTTTGGTGTGCCATAAGCTGGTGTTTCTACCAAAATAAATTCCCAAAAATATACGGATGTATCTTTCACAAGGATAGCGCTGCAATTTATGTTTCAAAATATACAAAAGAGCAAATATTTTACTCATTGCACTGACCTCCATCCAGTCCTTATTTGAACCCGATTTAAAACGTTTGGGCAGTTTCAATACAAAACGTTTTTAAAAGTAGAAGTTTATTTTACACTATAAATTATTTGATAAGAGTAGTTCAAGAAGTGTGATCTAAAATTAATATGTGTCAAACAAAATCATTAATAATTTCAATACCACGACGACGTCTTATTCAACAAAATTGATCAAGCAGAAAATATTGAACGGCTTTTTAAAAGCTTTAAGTTTTACTAAGAATTACTTTTAAAAATTGGCCTTAACATTATTTGGTCCTGAAACAAAAATAAACCCACATCAAAATTATAAAGTAAAGTCTAATTTTCCATATTTTTGTTTTTTCTTATAAGTTTAGTTGTTAAGATACTAAAAGTTATATTAGTTTGTTGAAATCCAAAATTAAATGAAAAAAAAAATGTATTTTGTGTTTGTCTTTATTATTATTTCGTAGAGTGCACGTCTTCGTGAGTTTAAATGATTTTGAAGAATTTAGTATCATCGGCGTAAAGGGATATTTGGCAATGTTTAATGGCCATGTCAATGTCATTAATTGTAAGGATAAAAAGAAGAGGACCTAAATGACTACCTTGTGGAACAGCAGAAGTGGCTAGAAAAGGATTGAAACGAGCGGATCTAAATCAGACATAATATTCACGATTTCAAGGTAATAAGTAATAAATTTCAGGAATAAATGTTTGAAGCCTAAGGATTTCCTCCTTAGGTTTCGAACCTTTTTGAAAACTATATAAGATTATGAGAAATTTTGTCAAACGCTTTTCTGAAATCAGTGGAGACCATATCAAGTTCATTCCCGTTTTCTTAGGCTCTTAAAGTAAATGAAACAAACTCTACAATGTTTGTGGTGATAGATCTTTTTTAATAAAGCCGTGCTGTGCCGGGGTAGTTAGAGATCTGCAACGGAAGCTGAGGAGCTAAAAAAAAAATGCTTTCAAAAATTTTTGGGATATGAGAAAGTTTTGCAATTCGTCGATAGTTTATCACCGCCTTTGGTTCCTTCATTAAAAATGTAATGAAAAACCTGTATTTAAGTAATATGGGATTAAGTAAAAAATCTCTAAGTCTCCTTAAATAAAATAATTAACACTTTTATAAAAAAAATTATGATAAAGTCCGAAATTCGTTGACTGATTTTAAGTTTTGCACAGATTTTTTATAAAAACATTCCATAGTATATTTATATATAGGAAATATAACGTTAAGGAAAAATTGCTTTTATTGCTTATTGCTCTTACATTGTCGCGAAATTCAAAGGCATTAACCATGATACAGAAATAAAACATACCCTCTTTATCATGTGAGAAAGGAAATCATTCAAAAACATCATTTTGCAATTTCCTCACAGATACACACTTTTCCACGCACAGGAAACAAGCCAAGTCGAGTTGAGCGAAGGATTTTCCATATCTATCAGCATATAGCACAAATAAAACAAAGGGAAAAAGGAATTTTCAAAGTGTGATAATATTCCCAACAGTGTTTTTCGTCCTGTGATGCGCATATACAGGGTGGGTCAAAAATTTGTTTATAGTTTTAAAATATCTTTATTCTTCTGTTTTTAACTTTTTGTTCTTTTATTTTTTAAGGTAGGTACTTATAAAACAAACATGGGGAATTTATTAAAGTGCCTTGAGAAGACAAAAATAATTCAATTTTATTTTGATTATTTTAACCTAAAGAGATTACTGGATTCATTTTAATGTCAACAGCTGAAAACCTACCATTCATAAGAACTGAAGCGAATTTAGAACACACTCTTATTTATGGAAAGTCTAGAAACATAGTCACAAATGTGCTTTGGTCAACTTGGTGTGTCCCGTAGATCATTGCAAAGACTTCTAGGAACCGAATTGTTCATTTACAAAAAAACCATTTGGGCAAGATTTAAGACCAGAAGGTCGCTATTTACAATGTAAAGGGGCTCAAGGGATTATTAATACCCTAAACATGTTAACGTTTAAAAACATTGCGAGTGTTAGGAAAATAAGGAAGGATTTAAGGGATAAACCGGTGTGCACATTGGACTTAAAATTTTGAATATTAAAATAATTAAGAGTACGTTCGAAATTGAGCTCAAGGGAAAACTGCTGAACATTCCTAAAAGTGCGAGTATTGCGGCTGAATTGTTTGAGGGGGGGGGGGTAATGTAATAAGTTACTCCAACAGAACATTGTTTGTAAAAATATCTGTAAAACAACGAAATGAAACATTGGCTGTGTTTGAGTCATGTAAATGTTTCGGTTATATAGGTTATATGTAGATGTCGTGGTGTTTGCTGTGTAGCACGTAACGCCGCGCCGTCCTGCTGGAACCACATGTCGTCTACGTCCGGCCATAAAAAATTATTTATCATCGTTATGTAGCGCTCGCTGTTGACGGTGACCGCCTCACTAACGTAGTTTTCAAAAAAGTACGGACCAATTACGCCGCTTTTCCAAAGTCCACACCAAACGGTAACTTTTTGAGGATGCATTATCACCTGAGTGAACCTCGCGTGTGTTAATGTCGTCCAGCATACGACAATTTTGCTTGTCAACACAGCAATTCATCCAAAAGTGCGCCTCGTCACTAAAGATGATTTTTCGGCCAAAATTGGGGTCCTCTTCCAAACGATTCGAAGCCCTGTCAGCGAACAAACGGCGTTGTCTATGGTCATGAACTTTGAGCTCATGGTCATTTGGATCTTGTACGTTTGTAGGCCCAAGTTCCAATTTCGCCAAGTTGAAGTCTGCGAAAGGCCGAGTTCTTGTGCACGTCGAGGAAAAGACTGCCTCGGGTTCTTCTGTACACTTTCAAAAACCGCGGCGATGTTCTCGGCCGATCTTGCGTTCCTTGAACGTACGGGAGTTGGGTAATAAATAAAAGATTTGACAGATGTCACCAAAACAAAATGGGCACCACGGGGCGCCAAAATCGTCTTTCATTTTCAAAACTCGTTTTTGGATTATATCTAAAAGACTTAAACTTTTTTTAAGGGCCCAATATTCAATTTTTAGACAAATGAAGGCTTAAAATCATTTACACTCTCAAGAACAGGAGAAGTCATGACACTGGTAGCTTCGAATTAACAGCAACCTTTGCTGTAAGCAAATTGGCTTTATCAATGGAGCTTACATAGGGAGTCAACGGAGGATGACGTGGTTTCGTACGTTTTTTACAAACTACCAGTCATTTTTACAACCTTTGGGACATTGTAGTATTTTTTGCTTTAATTTTTGGTCATGCAAAAATTTGGTTCGACGAATATGACCGCTGCAGGTCTTTCTAGCTTGTTGGAACTTGTTCCGGGTTGGCTTTGTAACAACGGAAACTTCCATCTATGATCCTAATAACATGTTTACAGTTGGAATCAAACCATGAGTTCCCTTTGGTATAGAAAGATTTTACCCTATTCGGGATAAAATTTCTCATTCCCCAAAGAATTAAATTTGTAACTATATCTGCGCTGCAATCTACATCACTTCGAGGAAGAATAGTAACCAGTAAAAGTTCCTGAAGAATTCATTAAGACCGTCCCAGATGGCTTTTTATATTGGAAATCGGTTCTCAAAGGAGTTTTCTCTATAACTGGGTTTTTATGACATGAGAAATTTGCAGATACGGACACAATGGTCTGATATGCCTAGAGGTGGCAATACACTGATTGCGTGTTTTAAAGGGTCCGAGGCAAGGAACAAGTCTAGGGTGATGGCGGATTGGCCTGCAACGTCAGGTATTCGAGTTGGTTCATATACGAGCTGGGTTAATTATTGATTTAAAGCAGCCAGAAAAGCGAAGCCAAGAAGAATTGTGTGCATTGAAATCACCCGCAATGACAATTTCAGTGTGAGGATATTGGGCAACAATTCTTAAGATGGAGTCGGTCAAAGCATCAAATTCGTCAAAAGTTGAATTTCTCTCCAGATTTGGACTTCGATAAAGAAAACATGAGTGGTTAATGTGCTTATTTATGAAGTTAAAGTTTATGTTACCATATATAATAAATATTGTAATTAAAGTTGTTATGCAGCAACATTTCTTATACATACGACTTATCCATGGTGGGGAAAGAATAATGGCACTAAGTTAAACCTATTTAGATTAAATTCCAAATGCTCGTAACCTTCGCCTATCTGAGTTTTACTTAATCCAAAACAGCATTAAAGAAAAAAGCTTTGGATTCGACTGGACCAGATTTATTTTAAAGTTTAAATTAATTATTTATAATCAACAATTTTAAAACTGAAGAAGAAATTTCAAGCTGAAATGCAGACGCTGAAATGTCCAACGAAGTGTTATGTAAAACATAAAATGCAGCTAGTGCTCATTTCAAGAACATGATATTCCATACTTATCCCAAAAAAGATCCCCACAAGTCATACTGTGTGTTTCTAGATTAAATTATTATTAATAAAAAGTTATTATCGTTTCAAATTAGTAAGTCACTTTTGACCCACCCTGTATTTTGTGTATAGGTGATTGAAAGAAAGGTATATGTATAATGTATAATGTATAATGTGCTCGTGTTGGTTACTAGTGTGTGTGTAGGTATGGTATATTATTATCCAGGGACAATTTAATCATTACAGCTTTAAGTAATTCGTTTTTCAGAACAATGAACATCACAGAAACAAAAAGGACTCGTCTTCTTCGAGACGATTGTTTCATCATCATCCTCTTACATTTTATTGTACAAAGTAGATATAGTTTTTCTTTTGCTTTTATTTTGTTATTTTGCTCCTTTTTTGTTTAATGTGTTTTCATTTTATTTTGGATTTTAATCCTGTTAATGGCAAATTGTTCCTTTTATCTCTTCACTCACTGTCTTGTTTTGTACATTTTTACTGCTCTCTTTTTTTATATTTTGAATTTAATCGAAACGCGAAACATGCTATGTTTTATTTTTTTCTCAGGATATCAGAAGGATGTGTTTTCAGTTTTGTGATGCTGTCAGGAGTTTTTTTTGGTGTTTTTTTTTTGGTTTATTTAACTATTTTTTGTGGCATCAACATGTTGAATGGGTCTGGTTTATGTGTGGGGGGAATTTTTAATCAAATTTAAGTTTTTCTTTGCGGTGGTGCTGGGCCAAAGAAATGTTAATGAGGACAACAAACTGTGGGACGCTGATGGTTTGTGTGTGTTTTTTTATTTCATTTTAGTTACATTTTTCAATAGGGTAGAGAATTTTTGAGTAGATGGTTTTTATTCCAAAGAAATACAATTATTCGTGCTTTTTGTCAAGGAGGAATTGTATATCAATTAAATTAATTTTGAAATGAAATGTAGGTGGCTGTGGGTGCTTAAGTTTTTACTTAGTCGCATAGTTGATGTGAAAGAAATATTCGGATAAAAGGAGCTAAAGATTAAATTTAACTTAAACAAGCTTTTGTAGGTATTGTTTGAAGAAGCATGTTCCTAAGTAGATATCGTTTTTCAGATGATTTGAATAGCAAATCGAACACTGTTTGGGAAACAATTATATGAAGCAGTGATTGCTGCAATTCTTTCGAATAATTTTTGATACAAAAAATATAAAAATTTTAATTGTTGGCCAATGTGGCGTATGCGTAACATTTTTCTGCCATCGAAATATCATGTTCGAATAACATCTTCTATTCCAACTTTTAAGGGAAGAAAAAATTATCATTATTTGTATGCATTAAATTCTTATATGTCTTTCATATAATGACAGCATTTTTGATGTCTACTTAAATTTTTAAAACAAAAAATAATAAGTGTCGATTTTTGCAACAAAAAAAGCGTTTAAAAATTATTATAATAAAAACTGTTTTAAAAGGTTTATTTTTTAGTAAATTTCTTGAGATCAAACACATTTGAAAACAAACTTATCTTATTTTATTGACCTAAAATTTTAAGACCAATACTACATCTACATGTCTGAGAAGTGTATCAAAAGCTTAAATCGGCTTGGTTAGACGCCAAGACCTACTCGGACAATGCATAATCTGATAAAATTGGCCGAAGTCTTATTGCCTTTATTTGTACTTAAATTATAAAGATTCGTACAGATAAGACATAAAGAGAGGTTGAAAGAACTGACAAAATAGCATCTTTAACACGAGAAATTTCAAGGTGTGCATCTGATTCGTGAAATTCTGAAGCAAAAATAAAACAAAAAATTGGCGTAAACGCAAGTCTTTCAACAGTTTGAACTTTTATTTCAATTTAACTTAAGTAAAAGCCGCTACTTGATGAACAACGGAAAGTTGTGCTATTAGAGTTTTTCAAAACTCAAGTAATCTAGAGAAAGAATGGTATAATGTGGTTTTTTCAGACGATACAACTATTGAATTTCGATAGCCCTGATGGATCAATCTTCTTTTTTCACGATTTCAGAAAATTAAAAAGGTAATAAAACCTTCATCTCAACAGTGAGGGAGGCGTTGTAATATTGGAAGCTGTCAGTTATTATGGAACAGTTAAGGTTGAGGTCATTGCATCAGAAATAACTGCAGCTTGGTGTAAGACAAGTAATTGAAAAGAAATGTAAATCGTAAATAATCTAACATTTTTGAACCATAAACTTGGTATACCAATATGATAAATCGCCTATTCACTCGGTGCGCATAATAAAAGCTTGGACAGTGGATGAAAACTTGTCATTCCTTCAATAACTACAATAAACCTTATATACTTGGGGATGGTTAGTATCCATAGTTAATGAAGGTCGTCAGTTTCAAGACTAAGAATCTTTAATTTCTGCATTTAAATTAGCGTGGAGAGAAATTTCGTTGAAATATATCAAGAGGCTGCAGAACTAATTAAGGAAATGACTCATTAAAAACTGGTCGTAGTTCAATCCCATTAGCACAAATAGGTCAGGCACAGGGACGAGCTATATAGAGCCATGTCTAGTTTTGGCATTCCCTCCAAACTCGTCCGTTTGTGCAGGATGACCATGGAGAATTCGCGCTGCTCCATAAAGGTTGGAAACAACTTGACAGAATCTTTCGATGTCAAAAAGGGCTTTAGACAAGGTGATGCGCTGTATTGTGATTTCTTTAACATCGTCCTTGAAATAATAGTGCAGAAATCCCACGTCAACACTAGAGGCACTACCTTTCAGAATTCTGTGTAATCACTAACATATTCTGATGACATTGACATAATCGGAAGAACTCAGCGTGACGTCAATATGGCTATTTTGAGTAATGAGGCAGAGCCGGCAAAAATGGTTTTAACGGTTAATGACAGCAAAACAAAGTACATACCTTCATAAAGAAAGGACGTGTACCACACCCACGTCTAGTAACACCTTTATGGTGTAGAAGCATGGACTATGACAAAAGCGGATGAAAGCACCTTGGGTCGTTTCGATAGAAAAGTTCTTCACGTGATCTACGGTCCCGTATGCATAGAAGGTGAGTGGAGGAAAAGATGAAACGACGAGCTGTACGCACAAGTGGCAAATGAGCTCACCCAACTTAGAGTGCGAAACTGGAGACATCTAGGGACCGAGCTAGATGGAGATGTTTGTTGGATGAGGCCCTAGTTCACTCAGGACTGTAGAGCCACCTTAAGTATATAAGAACATTATTTTGAGAAAATCAAATGTCAAAACATAAGTTTTATTAAATTTATAAATGTAAGTTTATTGAAAATTGATTCAGCATTTGTCTTCTTTTTTCCTATCGTAACCTTTTCCTATTATTTGCTGTAAGAATTGTATCGAAAAAAAATTAGTCTTCATTTTCGTATTTTTATGGACGGTTTGAATTATGTATGTGTACATTTTTGAAGAGAAATCAATGATATATGAATTTCAAAAATTCTTACAGCAAAGTTAAGAATTTGATAATCTTAAGAATCTTTTCTACAACGTTAGCTAAGTTATCACTTTGGTCAAGATTAACATACAAATTAAATCATTACACACTATTTTAAAAGGCAATAACAAAATTAAAACTCTTAAGTTCCAATAAAATACATTAATTTTAATTCATGGCATTTAAGACGACAATATTAAAGAAACCTCAACTTCAATATATGACCTTTATTCAAGTAAAAACAATTTGAACTCAACCCACTACCACAATAATAACAAGAAGAAATGTAACTAACTCAAAAACGTTTCTATATAGTTTTTTGAAATTAAAAACAAAATTCTGCTTGACACCCTGTAGAAATGCAAGACACAAAAGTTTTTACTTTTATTTTTTCATAAAAGTTTTAAACCATTTTTAAATTTCAAGCAAGTTCAACCATAAGCGTGAATTCTTGATTCTTCTTGCATTTTATTTTAATTTTCACAACCAAAATGATCGATTTTGAGCCAATTCTTTTAAAAGAATGGATCAATTTTAATTATAATGATTACATAAAACAGAACTGTTATGGGTTTTACTTAAAGAAAAATATTTTTTCATAAATATTAATTTCAAAGAGAATTGTCCTTAAAAATGAATGCATTTCAAGCTCAATATTGCCAAGAATTTCTTGTTTTGAAAAATATCTAAGACTTTAAAAAATTTAGCTAGAAAGGAAATCTTTTTCCGGAAAATTACACTTTAATTATTTTAATCGTTCACAAATCTGAAAGAATTCAGTAAACTCTTTAAGGTTTAAATTCAACATAAAAAATAAAGAAAATTAAAATTTGAATTTTCTCTTACTCTAAATAGAAATTAAATTTTAGAACTTAAATGAAAGCTTTGCAAAGTGGAGCACAAAAGACCATATATATGTATGTAGTTGTAAGTAGGCACTTTTGTACTATCATCATGTGCAATGTGCATGAGCTACAAAAGTATGAAATGTAATATCTTTGACTTTCAAGTCCAGTGCATCAGAAAGTTAAAGTACAACAACAAAAATTACAGTATTTTACAAAATTTTTCAACTACATACACTTTTGTTGTTGCATAAACTTCCAAAGCAATTAAAACATAGGGTATACGTTATATGTTGCTACACGTTCACAATAATTCCTAGGATACTTTTTTAAAGCCCATACTTTTCTAGATTACTTTTCTTTTTGCAGTGAACTTGTTTTATTTTTCAAATTTATTTTTTACTAACTTTTTTGGTTATTCTTTTGCCATCGGGTTTTTATTTAAATTTCATTGGGGTATCCTTGCACGAGGCATTTTGTGCGTCCATGCGTATGTTCGTTTGGTATGGTATGAATGTGTGTGAATATGGTATGTGTATGGCTGAGGGTTTTATATGTAGTTGTATACAAAAAGTTGAAATAGGAAGGTGGTAGTTGGGTTGGAAAAAGGTCCTTTGAGAATAGCAGACGAACAAAGCACAAAGAAATGTGTCTTTTGCTCTGTGACTGTGTCCTCATTCGGAATCTAGATTTTGGATGCTGGGTAATGAAATTCCAAAATCCTTAAATTTGCATAAGAAATACACATTTTCATTTCTTTTGTTGTATTATGTGTACATATGTATACACCAAAGGATCTATAAAGGTTTACATTTTCTGAATTCAAAAAGGTTTAAGTTTATTCATATCAGATTCGTATGTTAAAATTTTAACCGTGTGTGAAATATTCGATTTAATTTATTTTAAAAATTTAATTGATTTTAGTTGAAATCAAAATTAATTTATATAGTGAAACCTTTCAGTTATGTACTTGATGAGAGGCGAGGAACTGATTTATATTTATTTATAAAAATAATAAAATGTATTTTCAATTTGTTGGAAATGAAAAATTACTGAGAAAAATACAAGTTATATTATTGTTTTATTAAATAAACATTTATACGAGTATAATTGTTCCAAGGAAAGTTATTACCATTTTTGTATTTTTCCTAGAATAAATAATGGTAATTAGATGTGGTTCAACTTTAAATTATGAATTTATTTATTTACGCATGTTTGATTATAAAGTTGTTCGGAAAAGGCAATTATATAGCTTTATTATTTTTCATATAATTATGTAACTATAATGACCGCATAAATAAATGTACAATAAATAAGTTTTGGAAATCATGTACCATTCCCAAAAAAAACTCATCAATTGAAAATTGTATTAGTACCAAGACATTAATTTATCACTGAATTTTATGGTAATGGTGACAGTAATGAAATTAATTCAGCATGAATTTGAAGTAAACAATGTTTTACATTATTATTTTTATTGTACTATTCGTACTAGAATGTCAGCTTGTTAGACTTGACCATTCCTTTCAATTTCATTGAATGTTTTTGAACAACAACAACAACTTAAAGGTGCTACCACTCATTGTTTTTGGCTGGAGATATAGCTATTTCGTGCTTTGCCACTTTTGCACTCATCAGTCTCCTTTTTTGTGGTGCTGAGCTTTAATCCAATTTTATTTGAAAAACTTTTTATGCACAACATAGGATTCGAACCCACGCATATCAGATTTGCTCAGTCTTAGAAGTCGTGTGCACTACGCACTCCACTACTTTAGACCACTGACGTCACAGGTCGAGATGTGCTAATTGTTTATCAAATGCATTTGAAGCATCAACCTTTTTATAAGCTCCTTTAAGTATGCTGTTTTGTTCCGCCTCCATTTTTCTCCATACCTTATTTGATAGACTAACAATTCGTAGTACGTATCAAAGGGGGAGAGGTTGGAAGATCGGTAACGAACCAGACTATTAAGTTATTATTGTTATTATTTTTATTGTACTATTCGTACTAGAATGTCAGCTTGTTAGACTTGACCATTCCTTTTAATTTCATTGAATGTTTTTGAACAACAACAACAACTTAAACTGACTGATGAGTGCAAAAGTGGCAAAGCACGAAATAGCTATATCTCCAGCCAAAAACAATGAGTGGTAGCACCTTTAAGTTGTTGTTGTTGTTCAAAAACATTCAATGTTTTACAAAATTTGAATCAAAATTAGTAACAAGAAAGAAGATCAAATACGAGTATGTGAGCAAATGATCAAATCCATATATTACAGTAGCTTTTAAACGCTCTTTGAATCCAGAAACTTAACTATTAATGCTTAACTTATTCTGTTCAGGACACTGCCCCTTCTAGTTAGTAATTAAAGATCAAAAGTCATGCAAATTTTCAAGTTCATGCCATTTTCTTTACCTCCCATTATTAATTTGCTAAGCATGTTTTGAAAACGAAAACCAAAGTTTCGAAATCATGTGATCTTATAAAACTTTTAACAAAATATTAAGAACATCGAAAGGACGGTATAAACGAGTTTCTAGCTTGCTATCATACTGAGTTTATTTTTCTCATTTTATTAGATATATTTAATGTAATCTATTCTTATCTACTCCAAAGAAGACTAAGTGCCTTGCAATGTTTTAACCCATATACTCCCACTGTACCTGTTTAGATACAGGAAATTGAACAAGTTTACGGTTGAACCACAGTCAAATAATTTGGATTTTTCTTGTTTCTTCACATGTTTTGAGTAAGCAGGTATGTAAATTATTTAAAAAACACACAATTTGTAGATTTTTTTGGTACTCCACATCAAGTGCAATTAGGGTTTTCCCCGAATTTCAGTGCTTGGTGTATATTGAGCCAAAAAAACATATGAATTTGTTGCAATCAAGTAAAGAACATTAGGAAAAGCTATTAAAAGTTAAATATCAGGTTTTTATTTATTTGACATTGCAATTATACCCCCAAATGCAGATTTCAACACTGACCAGGAAGACATAGACACGGAAAGTTTGGACAGTAAACATATGTATTCCCAGTGATGTTTCAGGTAATGTTGAAGTGTTCATTAGAGATGACGATTTTGAGAGTGAGGACGAAGTTCAATTGTCTGAGATAAGGGCCTCCATACGAAGGGAATCCCAAACTTACCCTCTATGATCCGAAAGTTGTGTCGACATGACAATGTACTATTCCAACTTTTTTGAGCTAAAGACGAAAAATATGAAAGCTGTTTTGGAAAACAAAACTCCAGTGGAAATTTTTGAAACTCTTTTCGATAATGATGTCATGGAACTAATTTTGGATCAGAGTCGTCTTTACGATTAACAACATAATGACAACTTCAATTTCAACAAAGAAGACCTCGAAATCTTTATTGGTATTCTGTTTAACAGTGGTTACCACTCAATGCCAAGAGAATCTATGTATTGGAAATTGGATGAAGATACGAGAACGGCATTAGTAGCCAACAACATGTCGCGAAATCGTTTTTTTGAAATAAAAAAATATATTTATTTTGCGGATAACTCTCATTTGGATTAGCAAGATAAAATGGCAAAACTTAGGCCGCTGATGTATCTTTTGAGCAAAAAATACCAGCAGTGGGGTTTTATGCACGAAAAGCTTTCCATTGATGAAGCCATGATAAGGTATTTTGGTCACCACTCGTCGAAGCAGTTTATAAGAGGTAAGCCTTGTCGTTTTGGATTCAAAAATTGGATGCTTACAAGTAGTTGTGGCTACCTGTATATAGCTTTGACACGTATTGTGGTGCCAAAAAATGTGAAAGCAGAAATAAGTCACATGCCACTAGGATCGAGAGTTGTACTTGAGCTATTAGAAGCAATCCCATACCCTTCTGATCATGTAATTTATTTTGATAACTTCTTTACGTCTCATGAGCATTTTTGGTTATTGAGAGCCAAGGGATTCAGAGCTACTGGCACATCAAGGGAAAACAGAACAAAAAAATGTCCGCTGAAGCCAAAGGCCAAAAAAGTGGAATGATAACAATGTTGTCACCATGGGTACAAATTTTGTCAATACATTTTGTTAAACGGTGGTCATCGGCTGAGAAAAAAGAAGTATATATTCAACAACCAAATCTTATTGCTAATTACAATAAGGAAATGGGTGGCGTTGACTTGCATGACCAATCGGTAAATGCATATAAAATAAAAATCGGAGGCAAAAAATGGTGGTGACCGCTTTTTACTTCAATGCTGAGTTTTACTTTGGTGAATGCTTAGAAACTGTATAAAGTCGCAGCTAATTCCGAAGATGATTTGCTTTCTTTCCAAAGAAATATTGCTAGGCATTACCCTAGAAGGTATACAATTCGCCAACCGACAACATCAAAACGCTCTATCGCTTTCAGCGTGGCCTATAGTGGAGAACACCATTTTCCAAAAAAAATTGAAAAGCCTCTTAAGTGCAGAGTATGCCACATGCGAGTCAGATGGACCTGTGATTTATGCGCCATAGCTCTGTGCATCGAAAGACAATGTTTCACAAAATTTCATGATAATTAAATATTTGAATCCATAATTTCCCATTGAACGTGTTTGGGTACAGCCTTAAAAAAAATGTTCAAACTTAAGAAAAAAAAAATGTTTGTATTGTTTTAACCATATTTAATAAAGTTATGTCAACAAAGGTTAAAATTTTTTTCTTTGGTAACAAATGGGTTAATACATTTTCTGATCATGGCAAACCACTTACGATACCATTTGGGGAGACGGGGTAGACCAGGACGCCCGACATCTTAAAGTGCGGAACTGCATAACATCGAGTTCGAGAACCTTTGTGATAGATAGGCACGGTTATTGGTTCGAGGATGATGATGATACTGAGTTATACAAATAAAATATAAAAATAATGAAATATATTGAAAGATTCAAAAAAGAACTGTTTTTGAAGCATTAAATTCCACTCGGTTTTTTATTCCCCAATGAACAATGCTGTTTAGGTAGAAACTAAATGAGCTTATCATATTTTGTCGTTGTAATTCAGCATCCGAAGAAAAGGGATGAGAGTCTGAAAACGAATATGAAAAGCTAAGAGTAGGTACAATCGCCAGCGAAACAATGTTTTGGATTTGAAGTTCCAGACAGAAGATTGTTAATAAAAATGAGAAAAAGTGTCGGAGATAGAAGAGAGCCCTGGGGCACAACAGCATTTATTTTGTGGTTTTCGGACTTGAACGCATGCAATACTATTTGTATTGAACCCTCCGAAAAGTAATTACTAATCCAATGATGGAGGTATTCCATAAACCGAAAGCACACATTTTCGATAAGAGAGCCTGATGCCTAACCTTTTCAAATGCTTTTGAAATATCAATTGCAATAATCTTATTATCTTCAAAACCATGTACAAATTTGCTCCACTGTTCGGTGAGATGAACCATGAGATCATCAGTGGACCTTATACTGCGAAAGCCGTACTGTCGGTCATTAAAAATCTTTCAATCTTCGATATATTTCTTAAAAATTAATCAAAGTTTCCAGGACACCTTTGAAGAACCACCTCTTCAGAACAACAGCGGGGATACCATCCATCCGGACCAGCGAATTTATGTTGCGACCTTTTAGGACTCTCGCCACACGAGTGCGAAAAAAGATTGGCGGCGAACTGCTTGCAAATGGAGTATCATTGACAACGAGCGTGGGAACCGAGGAAGAGGAAGAATTCCTCATATTGAATAAAAATATCTTAAATGCTAAATTAGGCAATGATAAACAAGTAAGAGATTTATTTTGTCCAAACCTTTTACTTACTCTGTTTGAATAAATGCTTCTTTATTTCAACTCACCTGAAAAGAAAAAAAAAACATATTTATTCACACGTGAAATAGGTACGGGCAAATTAATGTAATGTATTTTTTTGAACTATAATACCTAAAGCTAAACAATTTTTTCATTAAAAACTACAAACTTAATTTTTATACTATTCCGAGTGGTTTTAAAATACGAAAGTATAGATTTGTTTTTCAATTAAATTTAAGAACATTTCCAAATCTATAATCCACATTTTCCATATTGCGAATGGTTGGTCTAAGAGCAGCTTTCATATCAATTTTTTTAATTATATTAAAAACAATATTGAAATCTTTTGTTTTCAAATTTTTTAAGATCGATAAAATATATTTTCAAAAAAAAAGAGATGATTAGATTCAGAAATTTTTTAAAACTTCAAATGAATACACATGAGGCATCACATACAATAATTGAGACATTTTAACTGCATCTGCACGAACTTTAGATGGCACATCAGGCAGAGATTGAACCCAAGACCTCGGGCATGACAGTCCAACGCACTAACCATCATGCCACGGTTACTACAGTTTTAACTTTTGGTAGGTTTTAATTCTTTGTAAGTACAAAAAAACTATCGGTTAAGTTCTTGTCTCAATGGTCTGTTGAAAACAATATTTCTTTTAAGATAAAATGATTTGAAATTTGAATTTCGGAAAAGGGGGGCCAGAACAAGGATAACATGATTTTTCGACTTGAAGTGTTTTTTTGGCTTAAAATCTTCATTTTTGAATATTTTTGAATAAATCTTTGGAACAATTTTATTTGAGTGATTTTGGAGAGGAAACAAGTTTTCGATTTTGGAAAGGGGGGGAGGGAGTATTTTTTGTAAATTTTTTATACTAAAAACCAATTTAAAGAAACAAATCTCGGGAACAATTTAGAAGAGCCACGGAACAATTAGGAACAAGTTATGGAATTTAGAATTTCGGTAAAGGGGGACCAGAATATGGTTAACAGAATGGTACTGTGTTAAGTTTTATTTGGACTTAATATCTTTATTTTTGAACATACATATTTGAATGAAACTGTGGAACAATTTGATCTGAGTGATTATGCATATAAAAATATTTTTTAAATGTAGGTGTTTGTAAAGGTTTGGGGATGTTTTTTTGAATGTAGGCATAATCATTATTAATTTAATAGAGTCGGAATCTTAAAGACCTTTTGGTCTTTGCTGAAAGAATACAGCTTTGACTTAAAATTTTTAATTTGTTCAAGGGGGGCATTAGGGAGTGGAAGTATTATTAACTTCCCATAGGAAGTTATTGTAATGGGTCCGATTTGACAAATTGAAAATTTTGACATTTCTCGACGTTTCAAGGTCCCTAGAGTCGAAATAAAAGATTTTTAGAAAGATGTCTGTGCGTGCGTGTGTACGTACGTCCGTACGTCCGTACGTCCGTACGTCCGTACGTTCGCGACGTTTTTTTCGTCGTCCATAGCTCAAGAACCAGAAGAGATATCGACTTCAAATAAATTTTGTTATACAGATAATAAGGCAGAAAGATGCAGAAAGGGCTCTCAAGAAAATTGCGTGGGTGGTTTTTTTACCATAGCAGTTTAAAAAAAAGGTGAAAATTTTGGTTAACCCTAAATATCTCATGAACCAATGACCCTAGAGACTTGAATTAAATTTTGTATTATATATTGTGACGTGATACAAAACAATTATATTTTTGGAAAAAAATTCAATTAACGTTTTTTTTTATAAATCAAAAAAACTGAAAAAAAAAATTTGTCACTTCGAAAATTTTACGACTAAAATATGATTTCATCTCCAAAACAATTTTGTGCAACGAAGAATAATGTTTTTGACATCTGATAAAATTTTGAGAAAAATCGAATTGACAGTTTTTTTTACAAAAAATAATAACCTAAAAAAAATAAAAAAAAGTTGGTAAAAATTGAGTTTTGACTCAAATATCTTTTCAAGACTTTGAGATATTGGCTTTAAACTACTTTTATCTTTCAAAAAATATTGTTTTCACCATTCAGTAATATTTTGAAAAAAATAGAATTGACAGTTTTTTTACAAAAAATTAGAAACCGAAAAAAGAAATTAACAAAAGTTGGTAAAAATTGATTTTCGACTTAAATATCTTTTCAAAAATTTGAGGTTATGGCTTCTAACTAATTTTAACTTATAAGAAATATTGTTTTCAATATTAGGACAAATTTTGAGAAAAATCGAATTGACAGTTTTTTTTACAAAAAATAAAAACCTAAACAAAAAAATTAATAAAAGTTGGTAAAAATTGATTTTCGGCTCAAATAGCTTTTCAAAAATTAAAAATATTGGCTTCAAACTTATTTTATTTTACAGAAAATATTGTTTTTTATATTCAATAATTTTTTTATAAAAATCCAACAGTCCGTTTGTTCATAAAAAAAATAAAATCTACAAAAAATAGAACGCAAATTTGGTAAGAATTGATACATATAGACAAACTTTTAAGCAAGACAAATCGATAGACGGGATGGGAAGTTATCAGTGTGGGTCGCATCCCAGCCTCTTTTTTTTTTCGTTTTTGTGCGCCTTTAGCTATATTTGCTTATGGTTTTGAACGAAATTTGGACACGAACTGGGGGAAGTATGGTTTGACTTGGAAAATTTTTTGAATTTTTGATTTTTGAAAAGGGGGAGCTAAAATAATGTTTACAAAATTTAAAGACATCAAGATTTTTTTTGAAAGATCGATCATCAGCGTAAATAATAGGTTATAAGCCAAGTTTTGTTTGCTGTACACGTGATTAATCAACGTTTTATTAAAATGTAGGCTTTAAAAAAAAAAAAAAAAAAATGGTTGCCTGTAAAGTCGGTTTTACGGGCGAAGATTTTACGTGACAACGTCTTTTTCTCGGTAGAATATTTATTGATATGAATATAATTAAATTGCACAATAGGAACAAGGAATTGAATGAAAATAAGAATTGCACAAATTTTTTAAACTAATAATTTACTTAACCCTATCAACATTTATCAATAGTATGACATAACCTATAAACTCAGTTTCTCAACTTTTGTGTCAATCTACAATTAATCAATCAATCATAGTTTACGATAATGAAATATCAGTGTACAATTATTTACCTTTATTGTTGTAGTTGTTGTAAATGACGAATCTAAGCACTCCACATTTTCACTACAAACACAGCTGACGATACTTTAACCACACGTGTGAACTTGTATTATGACGCTTTCTTGTTTTTCCAACGCCAAGAACGTTCGAGAAAGACAAAGACAGAGACATAAGCATGCGCCGATTCAATGCGCCTAATTCTCTAGTGCTGCGCGCGCGGCAGACCGATCATAGTTGAGTGGGAGAGAGACGCAAGGCATTCGGCGGGCCTCTCTCTCGTTCGGTGACTCATCGTAACGTTACCGGGCGTTACAATTTTTCATAAGTGACTCCCAGCCGCAACCTAATTTAAGACGTTGTCACGTCAACAAAAAAAAATGGGGAGACGTATTTTGCATTTATGAAAAAAAAATTCGAGGGGCAATATCTTTTAAAATATACATTTCACGACTCTTATTTTAAAGTTGGAATTTCGAAAAAAGGGGGGCTAGAATTTTTTCAAATTTTGCCCATATCTTTTAAAATTTTGATTATAGAGGTCGAAAAATTTGGAACAATGGGGGGCCTAGGTCAAAAACAGTTTTTGGGTCTAAAACCCCCACTTTTGGGTCTAAAACCCCCATTTTTGGGTATTGGCGGAACAAATCACTAAATTTGAAATCTTGTAAAATTATGAATTTTCCAATTTGACAAGAATCTTCTAAAAACAAAAGCCAAAAATCAATAATTAGAGTAATTTGAAATTTCAATACACATTTTTTCTTTGGACTCTTTTTTTTATATTGTACGCGCACTCAAGGGGATATGAATACCCTTATAATGATTATTCACAGTGCAAGTCATTAGGAAGGAAGGATAGGATTTGAAATGAGATACCGATGCACATTGGTTTTGAATGCCTGCACATTGTAGGTAATGAGTGGGAAATATTGAGTCTGGTAAAGCATTCCACATTCGTGTAGTGCGACTAAAAAAAAAATCTCTATACTTTATAGTACGTCTGAAATTGGGCTCAAGGGTAAACTGATGGGCATTCCTAAAAGAACGAGTATTACGGTTGAATTGTTTGAGGGGAGGAAATTCCTCCGAGGAATGTAACTGGCTATTTCATTAGAGCATTGCTTATGGAAGTAGCAATAAAATAATGAGAGACATGAAACCTTGCGACGGTGCTCGAGAGATGCAAAAGTTTCAGTTAGACAATTCTGAATTCTGTCCAAGAGACTCAAGTGGGTTATAGGAGCACCTGCCCAAATATGGGAATTGTACTCAAGTTTTGGACGAATATATAGGCTTTATAAATTATAGCCAGATCAGAAGGGGTAAAAAACTTCTTGCATCGGCGGAGAAAACCTAAACACTTAGACTATTGATGTATTTTTAATGTCATATAAGCATTTGCAATGGAATACTATACATCATCATAGATATAGAATAAAGATTGAAATATACAGATCATTCTAAATCTGTTTGCCTTTTGCTTAATCGCAAAATCTGCCAAAAGTATTTTTTCTCACGAAGAAGATTATCCTTCTTGTTAAAAACATTTGTTTTGGTTTATTCTAAACTCTATTTTAATATTATTTTTCTAATCTGAAGCAGACGAAATTTTAATTTGACCCAACGACCTACAAAAGAAATTCTATTTTTAATTAAATTTAATAGATACTCGGTGTGGCCATATAACTGAAATGAAAATTGCAAAATTTAACGACTTCACCTGCGAAAATCCACGTTGACTTATTTTGTACAAATGAACACAGCTACGAACTCAAACTAATCCTTGATATGCCTTTTCTACATTGGAGCCTTAAACGGGTCAGGTTTAAATATACATACATAGCTAGGTAGGTAGGTATAGCTTAATCAATAGTACAAAATGTGTCATTAAAAACCAACATCAAGGTCGACTATTAAAGTGAGCCCTTCTAGTTACTCGTAGTTATCCTTCAAACCACTTTTCTTGTTCTTCTGCACCACTTATACAAATTCTCGAATACCTACCTTAAGTCTTTAAATAGAATTTGAGAACATCTCTTTCCTCATTTTATTTCACTATACACGACTTGTACCTATTTTATTCTATATTTCTTAGTTTTATGATGCAATTATGAGGATGTTCTGGTTGCCTAGGCATCGCAAGCATCAAGCCTTGATGCTCGCACAAAATAACACTTCAAACAGGATTCTCTTTCTATCCTTGGGTTGGGTGGGACAACGAATGGCAAAAAAAACTAAAACAAAAAATATGAGATTCGCCTTACAAAATCCCTCAAACGGATCATTGTCTTAATAGAGTTGTCGCCTTGCGATGCTTCGCCTACTTATCACCATGACTAATCCTGATGGCGCAAAGCACAGATCTATCTTTCTTTTGCAGTACCAAAAACCTATATTTTGCGATATGAGACAATACTGATGCTGTGGCTGTGAAAGGGTTTTGGTATAAGGATGGAAATGGGAGATGGGAGATGGGATAAAGAGCGAAGCGAGAGCTCCATAAATACAACAGCTCGAATAAATGGGATTCGTAAATGAGTCCTTGGAAAGATATGAAAGCAAGGGTTTTTTTCTTTTTCTTCTTCTTCTTCTTCTTCTTCTTCTTCTTCTACATTTCTCGTCTCTTAAGTCGTAAGGCGTATAATGCCTTGCATTTGCCCTTTTATTTGACACATTTTCGGGAGGCATTTTCACTTCGAGGCAACACCAAGACGAAGACCATAAGCTGGTTGTAATTTCTTCATCAAATTGCGTTCAAATAATTCACAAAGTCGTCCTTCTGAATGATCTCATGCGTGGTTGGTAGGTAATAAGGTATGCGTACTACTCTTTCTTCTATTAATAGATATACAGGGCGAGTCAAAAGTTTATTTCTAATTTGTAAAAAGAGGCTGGGATGCGACCCACACTGATAACTTCCCATCCCGTCTGTCGATTTGTCTTGCTTAAAAGTTTGTCTATATGTATCAATTTTTAACAAATTTGCGTACTATTTTTTGTAGATTTTATTTTTTTATGAAAAAACGGACTGTTGAATTTTTATTAAAAAAATTACTGAATATCAGCAACAATATTTTCTGTGAAATAAAATAAGTTTGAACCCAATATTTGTAATTTTTGAAAAGCTGTTTGAGTCGAAAGTAAATTTTTACCAAGTTTTAGTATTGTTTTTTTGTTAGGTTTTTATTTTTTGTAAAAAAAACTGTCAATTCGATTTTTCTCAAAATTTTATCCAATGTTGAAATAAATATTTTTTATAAGTTAAAATTAGTCAGAAGCCGTTAGCTCAAATTTTTAAAAGATATTTGAGTCGAAAATCAATTTTTACCAACTTTTTTTTAATTTTTTTTCGGTTTTTAATTTTTTGTAAAAAACCTGTAAATTCGATTTTATTCAAAATTTTACTGAATGTTAACAACAATATTTTTGAAAGATGAAAGTAGTTTAAAGCCAATAACTCAAAGTTTTGAAAAGATATTTGAGTCGAAAATCAATTTTTACCAACTATTATTAATTTTTTTTTAGGTTTTTATTTTTTGTAAAAAAAACTGTCACTTAGATTTTTCTCTAAATTTTATCAGATGTCAAAAACATTATTCTTCATTGCACAAAATTGTTTTGGAGATGAAATCATATTTTAGTCGTAAAATTTTCGAGGTGACAAATTTTTTTTTTCAGTTTTTTTGATTTATAAAAAAAACCGTTAATTGGATTTTTTTCCAAAAATATAATTGTTTTGTATCACGTTACAATATATAATACAAAATTTAATTCAAGTCTCTAGCGTCATTGGTTCATGAGATATTTAGGTTTAACCAAAATGTTCACCTTTTTTTTAAACTGCTATGGTAAAAAAACCACCCACGCAATTTTCTTGAGAGCCCTTTCTGCATCTTTCTGCCTTATTATCTGTATAACAAAATTTATTTGAAGTCGATATCTCTTCTGGTTCTTGAGCTATGGACGACGAAAAAAACGTCGCGAACGTACGGACGTACGGAATGTCAAAATTTTCAATTCGACAAATCGGACCCATTACAATAACTTCCTATGGGAAATTAAAAATAATAAAATCTGTTTTATTTTGTTTTAAGGTACTTTTTCAAAAAACTTGAGAGACTTACTAAAATGAACTTAAGCGCTCTGGGAGGAACAAATTAATTGAACTTTATTTCGAAAATAATCACTCGACTATTTAGCCCAAAAAGAGCTTATCAGCGTTAGATCCATGGCATGCGACACGATTTCGTCAACATCTTACTTGAGCTGAAAGACAACGCGATTCTCAAACTGAAGCAAATGTGGAAGACATTCTGTCTAGAAACATCGACACAGAGTTGCTTTGGTCAACTCTCTGTGTCCCACAGTTCATTACGAAGAGTTCGAAGAACCAAATTGCATTTTATATTAAAAATCTCATTTGGGCAAGAATTAATCCCAGAAGATCTTCAGGAAAGTGACCAAAGTGGAAAACCACTAAAATGATTTTGTTTACACCGTTTATGGGGTATTGAGAGGTTGATCCATACGAGGAAATTGTATTCACCGAGATTAAAATACTCAAAAGCGCTGGGACTTGATGATATTCCTGCAGATCTCTTAATCTCACCGAATTAGCAGGGTTCCGCTCTTGATCTTAATACTGCCACTTGCTGTTTAAGGATTTCGAAAAGACGTTTGACAGTGTCAACAGATAATAATTTATCTGGATTATCAAGGCTACGTTATGATGTATCCAAGTGTCGCGTTCGTCAGAGGAATTTGAAAACTAAAGTAGGGTAAGGCAAGGCTATATATACTTGCACCCAAGCTTTTAATTTTGGCGATAAGTGACGTATTGCACGCTGATCTAGAATAGACATAGAGGAATTCAGTAGACTCTGCAAATCCCACACATCTGGCCTACAAGGAAGACGTTAGTTATTCTCTTAGAAAATCATGGATCTTTGTAAAATGACAACCAGGGTGAAGATAGAAGCAGCAATCTTAGGGCTAAGGGTCCAATCGCCAAGAACTATAAGTATCAGCCTAGAAGTAACTTCCTCATCGATCGAGGTCAATATTGCTGGACAACTGGTAAAAAAGTTAGAAGATTTCCAATATCTTGATAGTATTGTATCTAGGGGTGGTGGAATTGAATTTGACGTGAACAGCCGTGTCAAAAACGCAAAGTCTGTCTAATATATCGAGAATCAACTCTTTTAGCTTTAAGACGAAATTATGATCGTTTGGTTTCAATGTTGAATCCGTGCTGCTTTATATTTGTAGCACTTGGGACAAACATTGGCATTACTAATCTTAATGGGAGAACATGTCAGGAACCTATTGACGCTATTATAAATACAAAAAAAGGCAGAGGATTGGCCATACGCTTGAAAGCGGTGCATTGCGGACCAAACGACCGACGTAGTGGAACCCGCTCAAACAGAAGTGCAGAAAAATGGACCATCCTTGCCATCCTTGAACACTTGGCATAAAACGTTCGAAAAGGAATTACCACTACTGGGGGATACGAAGATGCATAGTGTGGTGGAAGCCCTATGGCCCGTAACTTCAATCAGATAAAAAATCCGAGGACCTACGTATGTAAATATTTTTCTTTAAGATCGAACATTTTTGAGGCCAGCTTTTGCAGATTTGTTTTTCTATATTGTGCGCGCACTAAAGGGGTTATGAATACCTTTATAATGTTTAAACACAGTGCCAGCAATTAGGAAAGGAGGATTGGATTAGAAAGGAGAAACCGATGCACATTGGTTTTGAATGTCTGCAAATATTGAGCATCGTAAAGCATTCCACATTCGCATTGTGCGGCTAAAGAAAGAATCTCTGTACTTAACAATACGTCCGAAATTGGCCTCAAGGGTAAACTGATGGGCATTCCTAGCAGTCCAGGTATTACGGTTGAATTGTTTAAGTGGAGAAATGCATCTGGCTATTTCACTAGAACATTGTTTATAGTACCCGTGGGATTGGGTTCAATCCCTGCCTGTGCCACCTTAATTTACAAAAAAAAAAAAAAAAGTTTTCTCGGGTACTGCCTCTTGCGAGGAATTGACAAATTTTCCAAAAGTACTGCTTGTCATGAAAAAGTGCTTTCTAAAATTAGCCGTTCGGATTCGGCATAAAACTGTAGGTCCCCTCCATTCCTGCAATTACTCGCACAAAGGAATGGTTGAGAGTTGTAAGTCACTAGTCACCTAATTTTATTTTTTATTGTTTATAAAAATAACTATAAAACAATGACAGGCATGAGATCTTGAGGCGGTGTTCAAGAGAAGCAAATGTTTCGGTGAGAGAACGATTTCTTCTTAGTTTTAGAGGCCTTAATTCAATTCTATCCAGAAGGCACCAGCCCAAATATGAGAGTTATACTCGAGTTTAGGACGAATAAAAGGTTTGTAAGCTTGTATAGCCAGATCAGAAGGGGTAAAAAACTTCTTGCATCGTCGGAGAAAACATAAACACTTAGCAGCTTTTTTGGCGATGTCAATTATGTGCAGTGATCACAACAAGTGATTTGTAATACACATACCTAGGACTGATAGTTGTTCAGTCACCTCCCATGGATAATGGCATTGGGGGAGGGTTACGCTTTTGCGACAGTAGACAGCATTTAGTTTTCGAAGCATATCTAATGAGATGTTGTTTCAGTAGTATTAAAATACTTCGCACGCTGCTCAGCCCAAGAAAGAATGAAGGATAAAGTACATATACGTAAATAAAATAAAAAATAAACTAGGTGGCGCAACAGTTCGTTGGGAACTAGGGCCTAGTGACTTACAACTCTAAACTATTCCTGAGTGCGAATTATGTTGTCAGGGATGGAGTGGACCTCCAATTTTAAGCCAAATCCGAACGGCTAATTGAGAAAGCTGAAATCAATTCCTCGCAAGGCAGTACCTGTAAAAAAAACTTTAGATGGCACAGGCAGGGATTGAATCCAAGACCACTAGAATGACAGTCCAACGCACTAACCATCATGCCACGGGTATTACCCAGCTCAAACCATAATACGTAAATAAACCCACCACTATTTTTCAGCAGAAGGAAATGTAGTCGCTGGGCGCAAATGTCCTACGAAGTGTTATGGAGGACGATCTAGAAAGAGCTCGCATCTGCGAGTAAGTAAATGGTGTTCATTTGAGTTATTGTGATTCTTAAATAAATTATTAATACAAAATTAAATCTTTAAATATTACTATCACATTAAATTAAGAAGTCATTTTTGATCCACCCTGTACGTACATATTTAAAGCATCAAGCAGTATCAACATCACCATCAGTAACGAGATTTGTATATTCTTTTTGGTACAACTAGAGTTGTGAAGGAGGGATGTATGGGTGTTGTTTATGTTTTACATCTCTCCCAAGGACTATAACGGAAGAAGGCGTCCAACCATTTTTATTATCATTTCTATAGGTACCTCCATATGAATATGTGTTTTTATTTCGTGTGTTTTATATCGTTATCAAAAAATTGGTCGACGTTTTTATCTTAAAGTAAAAGGAGCCAAGGATCTGTGCGAGTTTATGTGTTTGATTTTATTTTGTTTTACTTTTTAATGCTCAAAACATTATTTTCGGTTATCTGATTATCGAAATTAAGGCATTTTTGTATTTACTCTTCTTTATATGTATGTTTCTGTTTGAAGGATGGATGATGAGAAACGGCACCAATTTGCTTGACAGGATGTTCTGTTCATGTACCCTATATAATGCTTGCATGTCCTTAAAGGAGTCTGTCTGTTTTATTAGAGTTTTTTTTTTTTTTTTTTTTTTATTTTTCGTATTTTATTTAATTTCTTTTGAGTAAGATGTTTGCTTTCAAATTAGACATTATGGCATGAAGTGAAGGAGAATTTGTCTCTCTTCCTTTTTATTTAAGTAATTTTGTTTTATTTTATTTTATTTTATTACAAACATGACGTGTGAAGTGAATGTGTATGAAATTTTGTTTTTATATATGGCAAGATTGAATTGCGGCGTTATATAGGTATACAAAAATACTACATTACGTGAGTTAGAACTGAGAAGAAGGACCCAAAAAAGTTTATTCGATGGAAATGTGTCAAACGAAATTTGTATATGTACCTACGTCCTGGGAGTGTACTGTGTGTATTTATACTTCTGATGCTCGTGTAACGTTTGAGTTGCGGAATTAATGGCAACACTTGACATGTTTTTTTTTTTTTTGAATTTTCTGTTTTTGGAAAGTTTTTCCAAAGTTGGAGTAAAAGAAAAAATTGTATAAAAACGTCAACAAAATAAAAATAAAAGAAACACGTAATTGGCAGGGCAAAAGTCTACATTTTGTTTACTTGTCACAGGATAACAAGTCTTGTGATTGTGATGTGTTTGAAATGTGTTTGGTTATATAGCATAGCAGCTACATTATACCTATATGAAGTATGTAACTCCTACACCTTTGTAAGTTGAATGATGCGTACAATAATATTAAGAGGGGAGGATTTAGTTTTCTTTTTGGAATGTTTGGATTATAAGGTAACAACGGGTGTACCTTTACCATAAGTTGTTTTGAGAAAAAACACAACATTTTTTTCTTTGGCAAAAGTAAGCCGCTTATGTGATAATCTGAGTACAGATTAAATAGACGAAAAACGGTTGAATAGAAGCAAGTTGTTAAAAGCTTGAAAGGAATTTGACTTACGGGAGTTATATAATTTGGGTTTTGATGTTAATGTTATTGTTTATTTGGTATTGAACTTTAAAAGACATAGTTATTGCTTATCTGGTAGTTAAAAAACGTTTTGCGTTAGATTCGTTGGTGTTAGTTGAAAAGTTTTATTTATAGTTAAATATTATTAGAGTTTGGCGTGTCGTTGTGGCTACTGCGTCGAACTGCCAAGCCAGAAGTCTTGGGTTTAATCCCTGCCTATAAAGGGATTCCTCTTGGGAGAAATTGGCAAATCCTCCGAGAATAATTCTTATCATGGTAAGTTACTTACTTACTTACTTATAGTGACATTACAATCCGGGCGGACCTGGGCCTCAACCAAAATGCGTCTCCATCCAGCACGGACACTTTCGCACGCCAAGTTGGTTTAGATCTTCTCCCACCTGCGTGTGCCACTTAAGTCGCGGTCTTCCTCTACTGCACCGTCCCTCAAGATTGAATTTTAAGACCTTCCGGGCTGGAGTGTTGATGTCCATTCGCTCTACATGACCCAGACATCTAATTCATTGGGCTTTTAGAGCCCCCGCGGACTGCAGACTTTTTATCGGCCGATAGTCTGGTCGGCTTCTTCTTCTTAAAGTATGGAGAGGAATGCATATCGGCCGATATAAAAGTTTGATGGGCTAGCCGATTACATTCAAACTAATCTGTCGGCCAACTATCGCCGACTGTTTAATCAGTATTGGCGCATACATGACGATTGTTTAGTCGGCCGATAGTTCAGTTCGCTCTGTGATTTGGCGTCGTGTGCTTGTATTTTAAATATGACGTATATGAGAATAATATGAGAATAGTCGGCCGACTGTTGGATAGTCTGCGCCCTGTTCACCAACCAAACTGTTTAGTTGGCTCGGTGTGCGCACTTTCAGCCCGACCCGACCAAACTATCGGCCGATAAAAACTCTGCAGTCTGCGGGTGCCCTTATTCTTTTACCCAGGTAAGTGTCGCTGTACAGTACCTACGTCCTACATGTCGTCGTTGTATCCTCTCATCCACTCTCCATCTATGCAGACGGGACCAAAAATCACCCGAAGAATTTTTCTCTTGAAGCATCTTTACACGCTCTCATCTTTCTTTGAAAAGGTTCAGGCCTTAGCACCATAAATGAGAAACAAAATGATGAGCGTCTTATAAATGGTAATATTAAATGCCTTCTAAGTCCAAAGAAACAGCGATTTGTAAGAGTTATTAACTTCCCATAAGAAGTTATTGTAATACGTTCGCGAAGTTTTTTTCGTCGTCCATAGCTCAAGAACCAGTAGAGATATCGAATTCAAAAACATTTTGTTATACAGATAATAATGCAGAGAAATGAAGAAAGGACTCTCAAAAAAATTGCGTGGGTGGTTTTTTTACCACAACAATTTATAAAAAAGGTGAACATTTTGTATAACCATAATTATTTGACGAACTAATAAAACTAAAGACTTTAATTAATTGAATTATTATATATTGTAACGTGATACCAAATAAATATATTTTTGGAAAAAAAAAAATTAACGGTTTTTTGACATCTGGTAATATTTTGAGAAAAATCGAATTGAAAGTTTTTTTGTAAAAATTAAAGCCTAAAAAACATTACTAAATGTTGGTAAAAATTGATTATCGACTCAGATATCTTTTAAAAAATTTTAGATTATGGTTTCGAACTAATTTTATTCTAAAAGAAATATTGTAACATTTGGTAAAATTTAAAAAAAAATCTAATTGACAGTTTTTTTTACAAAAAAATAAAAACCTAAAAAGAACATTACTAGAACTTAGTAAACATTTACTTTCGACTCAAATATCTTTTCAAAAATTAAAACTAATTTTTTCTCACAGAAAATATTGTTTCAAACAGTCCGTTTCTTTTATACAAAATTAAAATCAACAAAACAGTACAAAAAATCGTTAAAAATTGATGTTCAGTTCTCGATATCTCGTGAAAAATAGAAGATATTGACTTCGAATTAGTTTCACTTATCCAAATTTTATTTGTTTATATAAAAAATAAAAACTTTTAAGAAATGCTACTAAAATTGGTAAAAATTGGTTTTCGACTAAAAATCTCGTTTACAAAAATAAATTTTGAAATCAAACTATTTCATCAAAAATGCAAAATATTGTTGGTAATTTTTAAATTTTCTTAGAATAATTCAACTTGCAACTTTTTTAACAAAACACGAAAACCGACACAACTTTTAAGCAAGACAAATCGACAGACGGAATGGGAAGTTATTAGTGTAAGTCGCATCCCAGCCTCTTTTTCTTCGTTTAATTTCAGCACTTGTGTCGTCGTCTAGATTTATAGCGGATAGCGGTGCCTAGGTAGGCAAAGTCCTTAACTACCTCAAACTTATAGCTGTCCATAGTGATGTTCTGTCAAATACGTCGTCGTTCAATGCCTTTTTTTGATGACAACATATACGAGTACTTGGTCTAGCCCTCATTAACCACTAAACCCATCTACTCCGATTCCGTCGCAAAGTTCAAAAACGTTCCACTGGCATCACGCTTTGATCTTCCAATTATGTCAATATCATCTGCGTATCCGAGTAATTGGATGAACCTTTGGAAGATTGTGCTTCTAGTGTTGGCGGTTGAGTTTTGCACAATTCTTTCCAGAACGATGTTGAAGAAGTCGCATGACAGTGCATCGCCTTGTCTAAAACCTTTTTTGACATCAAATGCATCGGTGAGATCTTTGCCGACCTTGATAGAGCAGCGTGCATTCTCCATCGTCATTCTGCACAAAAGGATAAGTTTGACAGGGATGCCAAAACTAGACATTGCTCTGTAGAGCTCTTCCCTATAGATGCTGTCTTACGAGGCTTTGAAATCGATAAAGAGATATTGGGTATCGATTTGAAGTTTCTGGGTTTTTTCAAGATCTGCCGTAATGTGAAAATTTGGTCAATGGTGGACTTTCCTGGTTTGAAGCGATAATGATAAGGACCTATCAGGTTTTTGACGAACGGCTTCCAACATTCACATGATACGGCAGAAAGGATCTTATATGCAATGTTCAGGCGACAGATGCCTCTGAAGTTGGCGCAATTTAAACAGTCTCATTTTTTGTATTGGGCAAACTATGCTGAGATCTACTCATCGGGCATGCTTTCTTCCGACCATGTTTTGTACATGAGTTGGTGTATGCTCCCTACCAAGTCATCGCTTGCTTCTTTGAAAAACTCGGCAGTGATGCCAACTTCAGTTTAGATGTTTGTCGAGGTCAGGTAAGCGGAATTGTTGATCTGCGTCGCCCAGGTTGAGTGGTTCTATCTCCCTTACAGCGGAATTAGGTTCTTCATCGCTGTTATATAATTTGGAGAAGTGGTCTTTCCATATTTACTATAAAAAGAGCTTTCTCAAGTATTCAAATATCGGGTGATTTTTTAAGAGCTTGAGAACTTTTTTTTTAAAAAAAAACGCATACAATTTGCAAAATCTCATCGATTCTTTATTTAAAACGTTAGATTGGTCCATGACATTTACTTTTTGAAGATAATTTCATTTAAATGTTGACCGCGGCTGCGTCTTAGGTGGTCCATTCGGAAAGTCCAATTTTGGGTAACTTTTTCGAGCATTTCGGCCGGAATAGCCCGAATTTCTTCGGAAATGTTGTCTTCTAAAGCTGGAATAGTAGCTGGCTTATTTGTGTAGACTTTAGACTTGACGTAGCCCCACAAAAAATAGTCTAAAGGCGTCAAATCGCATGATCTTGGTGGCCAACTTACCGGTCCATTCCTTGAGAAGAATTGTTCTCCGAAGTTTTCCCTCAAAATGGCCATAGAATCGCGAGCTGTGTGGCATGTAGCGCCATTTTGTTGAAACCACATGTCAACCAAGTTTAGTTCTTCCATTTTTGGCAACAAAAAGTTTGTTAGCATTGAACGATAGCGATCGCCATTCACCGTAACGTTGCGTCCAACAGCATCTTTGAAAAAATACGGTCCAATGATTCCACCAGCGTACAAACCACACCAAACAGTGCATTTTTCGGGATGCATGGGCAGTTCTTGAACGGCTTCTGGTTACTCTTCACTCCAAATGCGGCAATTTTGCTTATTTACGTAGCCATTCAACCAGAAATGAGCCTCATCGCTGAACAAAATTTGTCGATAAAAAAGCGGATTTTCTGCCAACTTTTCTAGGGCCCATTCACTGAAAATTCGACGTTGTGGCAGATCGTTCGGCTTCAGTTCTTGCACGAGCTGTATTTTATACGGTTTTACACCAAGATCTTTGCGTAAAATCTTCCATGTGGTCGAATAACACAAACCCAATTGCTGCGAACGGCGACGAATCGACATTTCACGGTCTTCAGCAACACTCTCAGAAACAGACGCAATATTCTCTTCTGTACGCACTGTACGCATTCGTGTGGTTGGTTTAATGTCCAATAAAGTAAAATGAGTGCGAAACTTGGTCACAATCGCATTAATTGTTTGCTCACTTGGTGGAATATGTAGACCATAAATCGGACGTAAAGCGCGAAACACATTTCGAACCGAACACTGATTTAGGTAATAAAATTCAATGATTTGCAAGCGTTGCTCGTTAGTAAGTCTATTCATGATGAAATGTCAAAGCATACTGAGCATCTTTCTCTTTGACACCATGTCTGAAATCCCGCGTGATCTGTCAAATACTAATGCATGAAAATCCTAACCTCAAAAAAATCACCCGATAAGTCAAGCTATTGGGATTTCGCATAAGAACTGTTGGTCCCCTTTTTACCTGTTGACATTATAGATACCAGGATACATGAATGGTTGAGAGTCATTAAGCCCTCTGGTGCTCTACGAGCTGCTGCGCCCCCAGTGCTACTCACGCTGATAACTTCCCATTCGTGCCCGTATGTCGATATTTCTTAAAGTTTAACGAAATATTAATAATACCATTTTGTAAAGATAATATCTTTCCTTGTTCTCAAGATACTTGATTAAAAACATCGTTTTTGACAAATTTGTTTTACCCAAAGTCAATTCAATTCTACATATTATACCGTTACAAAGAATTGTTTTTTATGTGAAAAAATCGTTTACAATTCTTTAACGTTAGGTAAAAAGTCTTGAGGCAAAAAATTCCATATTTGTTTTGATATTAACGTCTTAAGTTCATTGAGTCTGTGTGACCAGTTTCTGACTTAAGTCCTTTTTGAATAATGTCAAAGAATTTTTCTTGATAAATGAAAAAACCAAAAAAAAACCTATTTCAACTCAATATTTTAAGAAAAAGAAATGACGTTTTTGACATCTGATCAAATTTCAAAAGACAGAGAATTTATTAATACAAATATCTAGATCCTACAGGAAATGGTGAAAATAGGTTTTTGACCCGAACATCTTCAAACTTCATTTTTACACAAAATATTATTATTAAGTACTGTTAAATTTTTAACGAAAATATAATTGATAGGTCTGTAACATAAAAATACTACTAAGGTTCTGTAAAGTCTAGAAGACCTCAAAAACATCTTTAACTTGAATATATTGATTTCATACTTTTGAAAGTTCCTTTAATGAAAAATTGGAATATCAGATGCAAATTTTTAAGAACTCCAACGGGAATTTATCAATGTAAATATAGAAAGTGCCTAATGAAAATATAGGAGCGTAGGCATAATGAATAAATAATTGTTTCCGTCAAATTTCTAAGTGCTGAGTTATAAAAAAACAAGCTTTTGCTTAGAAAATTCCACTTAACAAGATAGATATTAGTTCTCCCATATCCCAAAACGCAGAGCACGTAGGGCATTTCGTTGGAAAATTTCAACAACCATCATAACCATTAACCACCCCTTTGTATACGAGTACATCTTTATCTGTCATCATAACTAACCCTAAAAATGCCTCTGCTACTTTAAAATATGCTCTTTTCTCTAGGTACCAATGAAAAACATCCTTCACTTAGTACGTTCGCAGTTCATGACTCACTTTTATATTTACCAAGTGATGAAAAATAGGTTTTAAGACTTAAACTCTATATCAAATTTAAAATTCTTTAAAATTCTATCTCCGCGCTGTCACACCACGCCATAGATTTCTTTTTTAAATTCCACCAAAAACTCAAAACCACTACAAGACTCAAATGAAAAACGACACAATTTTTATGGTAGGTACAACATTTTTATGACTGAATCTCTATGCTCTCAAACGAAGGTTAAAGCATTTTTCATTAGAAAAACGACTCCCTAAAGTTTACAACAACAACAACAACAAAATATCAAAATAAAAAGAAAATAAGGAACGGAAGAAAAGAAAATTAGGAAATAGGTTTTTTCCCTTATCATATTGCTCTTCTTCGGTCTTTTTTTGTGTGTGTGTTGTTGTTGGTATTTTAACCGCCTCCTTCCGTTATTTCCTTGATAAAATGGAAAGATTAATCTCTGTTTTTGTTTCGTACCTACCTCTATATCCTTTTTTCCTCCATTTTATTTATTTTTATGAATTTTCCAACATAGTCATACGGCCATAGGTACGGTACATAACTACCTAAGTAATACGACTCGTGCCTACAACCTTTATTTTCTGGTCCTGCAAAAAGGCGGCCTTGAAAAACGGTGATTTATTGAGAGTGAACTAGTCCCTTAGCGGAATTAAAGTTTAAATCAAACAGAATTGTTTTTGGTTGCGATTCGGATCGGAGTTAGGGCAAAAGATAACGACGGAGCGGTGACGTTGGCTCTTTTTTGTTATTTCTCAAGAGATCCTTTATTTTTTGATATTCTAATTAGGATAAGGACGAAAGGTTTCTGTGTGAAAAAAAATCCTAAAAATTTAATTGTCTCAAGAGAATTTTTTTTTTCAAATTTATTATTCTTCCCCAACCCCACCAATCTCATTTTTGTTGATATTGTTTTCACAGGTTTTTGAAATGAAATTAAGTCTCTGACCAAAGGACCACAAATCGTAGAACATGACTTTTCGAAGACAGGAATTGTATACCTTTATCCAAAACCAAAACCAAACAATTTGGATGGGACATTCGGCACATTCATCTCTTTTCACATGTTATACATATATACGTGTAGTGTAGATGTATGTAGTTTACCTATATAGTGATGACATTTTGAATGAAACCGGAAATTAGTGAAAAGATTTATCTTCAAGGATAAATAGAAATTGGTGAAAGTTTGAGGATGGGGGTTATAGAGTAGGGATAGTGTAGTGTAGTTTAGGAGGAATATATAGAATTTTGGGAAATAATCTTCATCTGAAATCCAAACCGAACCAAACCAAACTCAAACCCACACCGGAGATTTGAATTTTCTTCAGATGTGAAACAAGTTCACATAAACTCTTATACTCGTTTTAAATAGGTTTGGGTTAGAGGTTTTGCGCATTTCTGATGATATATTGATTTGTCCTCAAGGAATTGAGGTCTTCGTGCAGAATAATTTACAGATGAGATACATCGTGTACACCGCACCACACCACCTATTTGTATACACATTTGTATATTATATATAAGCTCTCAAGCTCATTGGGTTTTTGTACCGTCTTGTATTGACAGTGATTTTTACAAATGATGAGGCATTTGATTTAGTCCTTGTTCGTTTATATAGAACATAAGAGGAAGAGTATGTTATAGAGTATTGAGCAGGATTCTAATAAGAGTAAACCGAAGCAAATTAGCAACTTGGAAATGAGGTTTCTGGGTAAAAATGTTTATTCGTGCTTGAAATTTGCTATTCCGCACATTTTGGGGAACATTTTCGAAATTCCGAGAAGAATGTGAATGATTTTCATTTTTTTGTTTGTGTTTAAATTTTACTGATAAAATATGAGCTTTGGAATAAACATTTATTTGAAATTAAATAAGATATATTTACAAGGTGAGAACGAATTATGCTAAACATCCCAGACCTTTTACCGAAAATTGTAGACCATTTTTAGTTAAAACTGAATTTTTAACTTCCCATAGGAAGTTATTGTAATGGGTCCGATTTGTCGAATTGAAAATTTTGACATTTCTCGACGTTTCAAGGTCCCTAGAGTCGAAATAAAAGATTTTTAGAAAGATGTCTGTGCGTGCGTGTGTACGTACGTCCGTATGTCCGTACGTTCGTGACGTTTTTTTCGTCGTCCATAGCTCAAGAACCAGAAGAGATATCGACTTCAAACAAATTTTGTTATACAAATAATAAGGCAGAAAGATGCAGAAAGGGCTCTCAAGAAATTTGCGTGGGTGGTTTTTTACCATAGCAGTTTAAAAAAAAAGATGACAGTTTTGGTTAACCCTAAATATCTCATGAACCAATGACGCTAGAGACTTGAATTAAATGTTATATTATATATTGTAACGTGATACAAAACAAGTATATTTTTTGAAAAAAAAAATCAAATTTTATAAATCAAAAAAACTGAAAAAAAAATTTGTCGCCTCGAAAATTTTACGACTGAAATATGTTTTCATCTCCAAAACAATTTTGTGCAACGAAGAATAATGTTTTTGACATCTGATAAAATTTTGAGAAAAATCTAATTGACAGTTTTTTTATAAAAAATAAAAACTTAAAAAAAACATTACTCAAAGTTGGTAAAAATTGATTTTCGACTCAAATATATTTTAAAACTTTTGGTTAACCCTAAATATCTCTCGAACCAATAACGTAAGAGACTTGAATCAAATTTAATATTATATATTGTAACGCGATACCCAAAAAATATATTTTTGGAAAAAACTCAATTTACGGTTTTTTCATAAATCAAAAAAACTGAAAAAAATGATTGTCACCTCTAAAATTTTATGAACAAAAAATGATTTGATCTCCAAAACAATTTTGTGCAACGAAAAATAACGGTTTTAGCATCTGGTAAAATTTTGAGAAAAATCGACCTTTTTCTTTACAAAAAATAAAAACCTAAAAAAATTAATAAAAGTTGGTAAAAATTGATTTTCGACTACAATATCTTTTCAAAACTTTGAGATATTGGATTAAAACTAACTTTTTCTTTAAAAAAATATTGTTGTCAACATTCAGTACAACTTTGAAAAAAATGGAATTGGTAGTTTTTTTTTACAAAAAATAAAAGCTTAAAACAAATAATGAAACTTGGTAAAAATTGATTTTCGACTCAAATATCTTTTCAAAAATTAAAAAAATATTGGCTTTAAACTAATTTTGTCTTATAAGAAATATTGTTTTCAACATTCGATACAATTTAGAGAAAATCGAATTGACAGTTTTTTAAACTAAAAATAAGAACCTAAAGAAAGCATTACTAAAAGTTCGTAAACATTGATTTTCGACTCAAATATAAAAAAATATATAAAAATCCAGCAGTCCGATTTTTTATCTGTGGACAATAGAAGATATTGAATTCAAATTAATTTCATTCATCCAATTTGTATTTGTTTATATCGGGTGATTTTTTTGAGGTTAGGATTTTCATGCATTAGTATTTGACAGATCACGCGGGATTTCAGACATGGTGTCAAAGAAAAAGATGCTCAGTATGCTTTGACATTTCATCATGAATAGACTTACTAACGAGCAACGCTTGCAAATCATAGAATTTTATTACCAAAATCAGTGTTCGGTTCGAAATGTGTTTCGCGCTTTACGCAAATTTTATGCGTTTTTTTTTTTTTAAAGTTCTCAAGCTCTTAAAAAATCACCCATTATATTAAACAATGTCCTCTTTTCAATGGAGGACAATAAATACATAATGGGTGATTTTTTAAGAGCTTGAGAACTTTAAAAAAAAAAAAACGCATAAAATTTGCGTAAAGCGCGAAACACATTTCGAACCGAACACTGATTTTGGTAATAAAATTCAATGATTTGCAAGCGTTGCTCGTTAGTAAGTCTATTCATGATGAAATGTCAAAGCATACTGAGCATCTTTCTCTTTGACACCATGTCTGAAATCCCGCGTGATCTGTCAAATACTAATGCATGAAAATCCTAACCTCAAAAAAATCACCCGATATAAGAAATAATTTTTTTAAGAAATGCTACTAAAATTGGTAAAAATTGGTTTTCGACTAAAAATCTCGTTAACAAAAATAGATTTTGAAATCAAACTATTTCATTATACTTGTATGCAAAACATTGTTGGTAATTTTTAAATTTTTAAGAGTAATTCAACTGACAACTCTTTTAACAAAACACGAAAACCTACAAAGCAAGACAAATCGACAGACGGGATGGGAAGTTATCAGTGTGGGTTGCATCCTCTTGTTTACTTATGAAACCGGAAAATGGATAACCCTGTACAATTCCAATTAAAAGGAACCTTGAACTCATCCCCAGGCCTAAATGGAAACAACATAAAATTATACCAAATTAAACTAGTCATTTAATCGTACCACTGTCTGCTAAACGATATTTTTAATTCAACCGAATCACTTTCAAACCAACTTATTAAATGCATACACAACTTTACAAGCAGGATATATCACGAACGGCTCCCTGAAATTACGCCATAGGAAATTACGCCAAAAAATGTTTTGGAAAAAAGCCCAAACAATTTTGGCGTAAAAAAATAGGAAAAAGCGCCCAAAAAAAAAAGGAAAATACGCCAAAAAGTGTGGAAATTACGCCAAACTTTTGGAAAAAGAGCCAAAATACTAAAATGGAAAAAACGCCAAAAAAATAAGAACTTTTTGGTGTAATTTCCAAATTAGTTTTGGAAATTAAGCCTTAAAAGAATAAACAGAGCTTTTTCTGGCTTAATTTCCAAAATTAATTTGTTGATATTGGCGCCTGCCTGGCGACTTTACATACCCTAAGCGGAGCAACGGAGTTGCGTGAGCGGGTGTGAACCCCGAAAAGTGGAGTTTAAATCCTGAGATCCCGCGAAGCGGGCCACCCACAGGTGGCCTTTTTTGTTTTTGATTTGGAAGAACGAACGGTTAATTTTCTGGCTTTTTTTCCTTATTCGATTAGGAAAAAAAGCCAAAAAGTTTGTTTTGTGGCGTTTTTTCCTTTAAGATTTGGAAAAAAAGCCAAAAAGTTTATTTTTTGGCGTTTTTTCCTTTTTTGTTTGGAAAAAAAGTCCAAAAGCAAATTTTTGGCGTTTTTTCCAAACAAAATTTTTTTGGCCTTTTTTCATTATTCTAAAAAAAATAGCCAAAAAATCCGGAATTAACACCAAACTCTTTGGATTCTTTTTCCTAGGAAAAAAAGCCAAAAAATTGTATGGAGAATTTTTGGCGTTTTTTCCATTTTATTTTTTGGCGTAATTTCCTATGGCGTAATTTCAGGGAGCCATCACGAACGTTCAAAAGAAGTTTAAACATGAATGGTTTGACAATACAAATGCATGAAAACACGAAAGAAGTCCTTCTCAATGAAGTCCGAAATTACAACAGCCAAAATTTAAGAAACTGGCATATCGAAAAAAATAAAAATAACGGAGTATAAAACTAACAAGCCTACTCATTTGGTCAAACGAAGGACGCAAAAGAATTTCGGAAAGTCACAAAAAGATAAATGATTCAAACTTTGCAATAGGCTTAGTTGTAACGCCTGAAGATCTATCAGTGCACTTCCAAACTATATTATGTGCTAAATCTTTAGTTGAATTATCGTATACTTAACCTTTTTATCGGACGAAATTCTCGACTCTGAAATCAGATTCGCCGAAATATATGCTGATATTTTTAATTTTTACGCAATCCATAAAAAAGGTGACACAAATAATGTTGAAAATGATCAAGGTATCTCGTTTATAAAAGGTATTGCTAAATTGTTTCGTAGTGTGCTTGCCAATCAGGCTTGAAAAGTGGACTGAAGCGAATAACACAATTTCAAAATTGCAAGCGGGTTTTTCAACTGTAGACGACATTTTTTGTCAACGAAGTTCATCAATGGTATGCCCAATGAAAAGAGACTGTGTAGCAACACTCTCAAATTGGTTTGAAACGGACCTTGGAGTTAAATAGTTTCTTTTGAGCGCTCTTCGTTTTTCAGCAATGATGTTGAGACTAATCGGTATGGAGGTGTTCGAATCGCTGATATGACAATTAATGTACTTTTGTATGCCGATGATTTACTTATTCTTTCTGAACCTTCAACTGATGATAAATCGACTATCTTTTTACTGTGTTAAATGGGGACTTACAATAAACAGAAACAAGTCCAAAATAGTGGTGTTCTCTAGATCACCTGAAATGTAAAGGAAATTGTAAGGAGGTACAAGTACCTAGGAGTGATTTTCAACAAAACCATGGACTTTAAAAAACATGTTACAATGAAATCTTCTTTATCGTAAGGCCTGCTGAACATATTACATGGAGAAACATCTTTTAGAATCAACGTATTGCACTATCAGCAAAAGGAAATGTATTTAATGCTGTTGTAAAGCTTTCTCAATTGAAGCTGTACTTAATGGAAGCAAGTTACTTACGATGCGAATACCTAAAGCGAAATATCCCTGATTTTTAAGACAAGATGTGAAGTCATTGGACTTAAGGAAACACCATATAACAACAGCTTCAATCAATTTTGTTCACTATGTAATAGATAGATGTACATAATTTTGATAATGTTGTTAAAACCCAAGACTATTTGATGATTTTGTTTCGCCAAAATCTTCTGAATATTAGAGTAGTTAAGAAATCTAAAACAAACTTAAAGAAAAAGTCAAAAAATTAAGAATTGTTTAGTTTAGATGGTTTGTGTGCTGTGTATTCAACATAAGGCATAGAAAATCCAGGTTCAAATTCTTTTTATTTTTGTCTTGAATTTTTTCAGAAGTTACCTCACTGTAACTATTTGCTCCCCACTTTATTATATTTTTAATTCGTATTAAATATTTAAATTCACCTTAAATAATGCCACTTAACGTTATGCCTATGTATGTACATATAAGAAGGGGTATATCGAAAATAACTGATTACGAAAGGTATTACAAGACTCAAGAAGATTTTAAATACTATTTTCAAAGATTTTCAATGTTTTGAAACACTTCACTAAACTATTGAAAGCTGTTGACAAAGCTTATCACCTTATTGATTATTGTTTGTCCATAAGAATAAGGTAAAATAAATTTAATATTGACTATGTACTTAATCTGAAGTATATAAGAATTCATATAAATAACATCAATACCTTTGATTTAGTTTAATACTTTATTGGAAATATGGGTTCCGTTTGTTTGATTTTCATAGCAGTACTGCTGCTAAAAAATAGCGTTTTAGCCTGCAAGGCTCCTGACGTAGTTGAATCAGAAAAGGATTGGTGGCAAACTGCTCAATTCTACCAAATATATCCTCGATCATTCATGGACTCGAATGGTGACGGAATTGGTGACATAAATGGGATAACTTCAAAGTTGGATTACCTTAAGGAAATCGGTGTTACAGCAGCTTGGCTTTCTCCAATTTTCAAATCGCCAATGGTTGACTTTGGTTATGATATTTCAAGTTTTTATGAAATTCAACCGGAATACGGGACGATTGATGATTTGAAAAATCTCATCGCAAAGGCAAAAACTCTTGGCCTTAAAATAATTTTAGATTTCGTCCCGAATCACGCTAGTACTGAAAATGAATGGTTCAAGAAGTCAGTGAAACGCGAGAAAGGCTTTGAAGATTTCTTTGTCTGGCATGATGGTTATGAGAATCCAAACGGAGGCAAACGACTGCCTCCAAGTAATTGGGTAAGTTGAATAATTGAATTTTAGGCAAAAAGAAAAATAATCACTTTTTAATGTAGATTCAAGCCTTCAGAGGATCCGCCTGGGAATGGAATGATGAAAGAAAACAATTCTATCTCCATCAATTTGCAGTTCAACAAGCCGATTTAAATTACCGAAATCCATTGGTGGTCGAAGAAATGAAACGTGTTTTAAGATATTGGCTGGATATGGGTGTTGCTGGTTTTAGAATTGACGCCGTTCCAGTTCTGTTTGAGGCTCTTCCCGATAGCTCAGGGCGTTATCCAGATGAGCCTCTTAGTGGAACTACTAATGATAAAGATGATCATGATTACGTGACTCACATTTACACCGAAAATCAACCTGAAACCCTTGACATGGTTTATCAATGGCGTACCGTAATGGACGATTATCAGCGAATTCACGGTGGTGATACGAGAGTTCTGTTGATTGAAACTTACGCACCAGCTTGGTTTACTATGCCTATGTATGGGAATAGCACTACAAAGGGTGCACATTTACCGTTTAATTTTAATTTGATAACAATGTTACACAAAGGATTGAAAGCGACAGATTTGGAAAAAAGTATTGCTGCTTGGTTGGACAAAATGCCTGCAGGACGAACTGCTAATTGGGTGGTAAGTTATTATTTTTTTTTAAGGTACTTGAAGTCTTCACAAATTTTGTTATTTTTTTTAGACTGGAAACCATGATCAAAGGCGAACAGCAAGTCGATATGGAATTGAGTTGGCTGATACTATGAATATGCTGGTTATGATGCTTCCAGGAGCAAGTATTACATATCAGGTATAACTTTGAAAGAAGTTTATTGCTTAGTGTTCGCTTTTTTTGGTTATTGGGATAATATATCATAAGGCCATAATTATCACGGACCTAAAGCCTGGAAAAACGAACCTTAGGCTTACGAACTTAACACATTGAACGAGCTTTTTGTTCATGGACTTTACGTCTGTTTCTAGCAAAAAAGTTTCTATTTTTTCAAGGCGTGGTTTTTCATTGAATAATCTTTAACATTTTTATATTTAAATTTTATGTTAGGGCGAAGAGCTTGGAATGATCGATGGTGAAATATCATGGGCTGATAGTGTAGATCCAGCTGCATGCAACTCTAATCCAGAAATCTATGAAAAATTCACTAGAGATCCCTCACGTACACCTTTCCAATGGAGTAATAGTAAAAATGCTGGATTCTCTACTGCCGCCAAAACCTGGCTTCCCCTTGCTGCTGGCTATGAAACCACAAATGTAGAAGACGAACGAAAATCACCAAAAAGTCATTTGAATATATATAAAGCTTTAGTCAATCTTCGAAAACAAAGCAAACTACTTAAAAATGGAACTTATAGGTTCAAGGCTCTCAGTGATTCAATATTCGTACTAGAGAGGTAAATTATTAAGGAATTGTATTTCCTGGATATTCTTGAACATTTTTATATTCAGGTCACTTAATGGGGAAAAATTGGTGTTGTTAGTCAATGTTGGTAACTCGGCATCAACAATCAATATTAGAGACTTCGATGTCACTTTACCAGAAACCATGAAGACTTCAATTATGAATGTGTATTCAACGAAAAGTGAAGGGTAAGGATAAAAGATATATTGAGTTTTCATAAAATGTAATTTAAACTTTCAAAAATTGCAACTTATTAGAATATTTCAAAAACGTTAAAATTGAATTTAAAGAAAAACATTCTTACATTTAAAAACAAAGAAAACTAATTCATTTTCGTTTCTTTTTAGAATTACCATTCAAGCTGGAAGAATAGAACTGAGTCCATATGAAAGCTTGGTTTTAGTCAAAACATAATTTAGGTATGCGCAGTATATGATATAATTGTCAAAATTGAAAGAGCTTAATAAACATTCTTGAAGTCCATCTAGAACAACAATCTCTTTATTTATAATACATCCGAAATTGAGCTGAAGGGTGAACTGTATGGTAACTTTGGAAGTATGAGTCTAACTCCACAATTAATCGATGCAACTGGCTATTTCGATAGTTCTAGTTCCGTCGCCTATCATTTTAAAAGTTTATTTCTTATGTTGATTCTGCACGAAAGAAAAATTAAGGCGTTTTAAGATTAAAGCATTTAATCATATATATATTTCTTTATTTCATCAATTGATTCAAGATCTGCTGATTACAAACATAAAAACTTATTTTACATTTTACATAACAATGAAAAAAATAATTTACAATTATATTATACAGATATATTTATCTATCTATTTTCATAGCATGATGACCAGATGATACAACAATATTCCAAAATTGGTAGGACAGGACTAGGTACATAAATAAAACTTTTAATGTAAATGCATCTTGTAAATCATTTGAATTTCATTTCAGAGAGCTTAAAAAACAATTTCCATCAAAGACAACGTAATCAATGTTGGACCGGAAATCAATTCTTGATACACTATAAACTACTAGATCTTTGAAACAGTCCACTCTAAGAATTTTATAATTATTAAAACGATAATCAAAATCTATGAATGACGTGGTTCTTGTTATACTTAAAATTTTACATTTTGCGTTGCTGAGTTGAAGATGGTTATAGTTACACCAATTTAAATAATTGTTAATGTCTTCTTGTATGAGAAATCTATCCTCAATCGAAGAAATTGGAAAAAAAACACTTTGACATCGTCAGCGTACATTAGACAACTACAAAATTTCATGACAGAAGGTAAATCGTTGATGAAAATGATAAATAACAGTGGTAACAAGTGACTTCCTTGTGGGAGACCTGAGATCACATTAAAAGGTTTCGATAGACAATTTTCAATTTTAATTATTTGTTTTCTGCCTGTTAAATACGATCTCAACCATTTTAAAAAATGATGAATTTAAACCTAGTGTATCTAACTTCTGTAAAATAAGACCATGATGGATCGGATGCTTTTATGAAATCTGTGTAAAAAATATCAACTTGATTGCCATTTTCCATTTAATTCCAGAAAAATCATAAATAGCTGCATTTTTATCAACGTCAAATGTGGTTATCATTCACAAGGGGTGATCCGTAAATTACATATCCATTGCTGATAGCTTATTAATTTCTTCTTTACAAGGCATTGAAGGGAAATAGGGTTAGGGTTAATAACTCCCTATTGTCGAAGTCCTAGTTTAATAAGCTTATCATACTTATCTTATTAGATCAGAAGTTTCAGACAAAAGATCGTTAATGAAAATAAGAGAGAATGGCGCTGACAAAACAGAGCCTTTAAGCATTTGAAACCATCTATCTTGTGCTGTAAATGGTATTTTCTAAATCACCGAAGAAGAAATCCATCCATACTAAAGACATGCATTTTTGAAAAGACGGCTAAGAGGAATATATTGGATAGTTGACAGAAACTTACGCACTGATTTTATTAGCATGTATCAATGATGAACATCTTCTCAGAATAACGGAGAAAACATCCTAAACCAATGAATTTTTATGAGATCAGTAGAAAGGGCCACAGTTAGAGTACAAAAAAGATTCGTCCCATAGAGTAATTAATTCGTTCAAGAACTGGAAGATTTAAAATATTTTTCGGAAATGTAAAATTAGCGGCGTACTGTCTTACAATAAACTAAGCTTTATCAACAGAGCTAACAAAAGGATTACTATTTACAACAAGCGCAGAAACTAAGGAAGAGCAAAAATGTTTCATATTGAGACAGTATTTGTTAAATTGACTTTCAGTCTTTCTGTATAGCTTGTTTGAACTTCTGCCGGGCTTTCCAGTTGGGCTGCTTCGAAAACACCGGAAGTTAACTTTGACATCAAAACTAGTAACTTTATAAATGCTCTTAATTGGAAAAGCTTTGTTTCTGTCAATACAATAATTAATAATTCATTTCGTATGCTAAAAATAAGACTGAGTTAATCTGGCACCAGAAAAAAAATTTGATTATCAAAATTGCAATTCAAAACTGGTGTTAACGCATGCGAGTTTCATCTAAATGGGATTGATTACAAATTCTACCTACACAAACTTTAAGGATTTTTTAAACTAGCAGTTGAGCTTACTTTCTTAAGAAAAAAACTTCAATATTTTATACAACATTCGAAATATTAAGTTAGTGCTTGCCAAATAAACATCGACCAATTACACTTACGCCCCTTATTTCCAAGTTCATGGAAACGGTGACTAATTTTCAGCTTAAGAAATATCTTGAAGAACAAAAGCTTCTTAATGACCGGCAGTATAACCTTCGTAGCAATAGATCCACTGGTGATCTCATGGTTTATCTTACCCAACAGTGGAACAAATCCTTACATCTTTTTGGAGAAAGTAAGATTATTGCACTTGATATTTCAAAGGCTTTTGATATAGTTTGGCATCAACCTCTCTTATCGAAAATGCGTGCTTTTGTTATTGATGAATCTCTTCTTTGTTGGGTTAGAAATTACCTTTCGGACCGTTCCTTTCGAGAAGTATTGAACGTGTTCAAATCTGTTATCCACAAAATAAACGCTGGTGTGCCCCAGGGCTCCGTTTTGTTTCCGACGCTTTCCTTATTTTTATAAATGATATTTTGTCTGAAACTTTTAACCCACTTAATTGTTATTAAGTGGGTTACTATAATTGATGTAAGTATACTCAGCTTTTCATATTCGTTTGTAGATTCTCATCCTTGTTCTTTGGATTTGGACTATCAAAGACAGCAAATTCTTGTACAAAAAATTCAAAGGATCTCTTTTTAAAAATTTTCTTTACTGACTTCCGCTAACCGAAGTGCACTTTTGAAACTTAACAATTAATGTATACAATTTTGGGTTTAAGAAAAATGTTTACGCTCGTATAAATTTCTTTGCCAACTTTAATCTACTTAAAAAAAATGAATCTTAGTAAATTTAAACCATTTTAAAATCCAAACAAACATAGTTATATTGATTTATTGGAGCAGGAATTCAATTCCTCAAAAACCATGCGAACTACAAATTTTGCTCACATTTAACCATTACAATTTCTAAGATAAAATTTTTTTTATTCCTGCGTTTCGGTGTTTCCCAAATAATATTATAAAGGGAATTTACCAATTCTTGCAAAGAATGTACACTTTTGTTGAGTTAAATAACCTTAGTGTGTTTTATTGTCCTAGACACGATGAGCTGGCCAAACAAATGATAGCCAAATATGATAGATTTACATACATAGCTTCAACAGTCTTTGTAGAAAACCATTTTCACATTAGTATGAAAACATTTCAGTTTCAAGATGAGAATATTGATGACGGGCTTTAGGTCAATGAAAAAAAACACAATTATTTATATTGTCACGACGCGACGTTTCGTTCATGTCTATGAACATCAGCAGGTGTGGCAATTAATCTATATTTGCATTAATAAATTGGTTACAATTTGATAACATTGAAAAACTATGAAAACTTACACTTGTTACATGAATATTGCACTTAAGAATAAAATCATTTGATTCACAACTGCATACAAACTCTCCAAAATACAGACGAAAGGGAAAAAGCCCGTGGCAAATTCGCAGACATTCTTAGCAATCACATCAGGAAGAAATCTCACACAGAATTCGATAAATATATCACGTATATTTGCAAGGAAACAAAACAATTTCTTCGCAAAAACAAAGAATTGATAATTGTTTCAGCGGACAAAGGCAACGTTACTGTAGCGATGTACAAAAAAGACTACGAATTTAAAATGCAAAACTTGATGGAAGATAGGAATGCTTATTGGCCAATAAGCAGAGATCCAACAGCAAAACTGGAAAATAAAAACAACAAACTCACCAAATATCTGTATGAAAACGAAATAATTGACCAACGCCAAAAACATGCAAAGACTACATATAACTCAGTTTCCCCTCGAATTTATGGGCTCCCGAAAGTTCATAAGGAAGCTCTTCCTCTTCCACCAATATGTTCATCGACAAAAGTACCTTACTACAAATTGGCGAAATATTTGATAAGCATTTTGAATAGCATCACCTTGAATTCGAAGTATAATGTCAAGGATTCTCTCCTATTTAAATCGAAGCTAGGCGGGTTGAGTATTGACAAGGACGAAATTTTAGTATCCTTGTAAGTAAAAAGTGGGACACAATTAAAGAACACACTAACATCAAAAAATCTATATTTCTGGAGCTAGTATATTTCTGTATAATCGACAACAACTACCTAGTTAATGGTAATAAAATATATCAACAAAGGGATGGAATGCCGATGGGAACCCTGCATCTCCGATTATAGCAGACATCGTGCTCGAAGAACTTCTTGACAATACTCTGGACAAACTAAAAACTAAACATAAAATTCTCACAAAATATGTAAACGACATTTTTGCGATTTTAAAAGAAGAGGACGTAGAAAATACATTAGCCACCCTCAATAGTTTTCATAACAAGATTCAATTCACTGTTGAAAAGGAAAAAAATAACCGACTATCGTATCTTGACACAATTGTTATCAGAAAAGAAGACAATTTAAAAATGGATTGGTTTCAAAAACCAACTTCATCAGGAAGGATCGTCAACTTTAACTCAAAATACCCCAAAACAAACTATCATAAATACTGCTAACAATCTTATAAGAAGAGTTCTCTCTATAAGTGAAATTGACTGCCACGTCAATAATAAAATTACGATCAACAACATTTTACTGAACAACCTACATAAAAGACATAGCAGATCGCTTTAAAAATACTCGATTCTTTGATACAGACAAATATATAATAACCATGAAAGCAACCAATACAACTTCACAACTTTACACCAACCTTAAGACAAATAGACAAATTGGAGCATTCAGATTTAATTTACAAAATAAATTGTAAGGGACGAAGAATGCAACCAAATTTATATTGGAACCACCAAACAAAAATTAAAAAATAGACTTTCAGGACATAAATCAAACTTAAAAAGTAATGACTCACAGAAGACAGCACTGGCATCGCACTGTATTACTCTTAACCACACTCCTGACTTTGAAAATGTAAAAGTACTACAAAGAGAAGACAACTATAATAAGAGAATGATAATCGAAACGCTGCATCCTGCATATTATTAACACCAACAACACCATGAACACGGTTGCCGGTTTGGTCATTTAAGACCAAATTTGGTCATTATTTTCTCACTTGGTCGCATGGTCATTTTTTATTCCATTTGGTCCCTTTTTTAAGAAATTGAAAAAAAATAACTCGACTCTATTCCTTTTATAATCTCAAAAATAAAATACATACCTAAAGAATTTTGGGAAAAGTTAAATAATCATAAAAACGCTTCAAATAAATATTATTTAAGTCAGTTCGCTTATAACTTGATGTTACTTCCTCACAGCTCAGCTGCTGCTGAGAGGAAATTTTTTGAATTAACTTTGATAAAAAAGAAAGGCAGACTTAATTTAGGTACCATTAATAATATAATGCTGGCCAAAGAGCGTCAAGATGACAAAAATAACCATAGCGTTTGGTCTGCAAAAACATTTTTTTGAATTAATTTTATATGAATTTTATTTAGCGATAGTATTCGATCTCCTGACTTATTCGATCTCCTGACATAATGTTAACATATTGTGATCTTAAAAAAAAGAGGCTGGGGTGCGTCCCATACTGATAACTACCCATCCCTTCTGCCGATTTGTCTTGCTTAAAAGGTTTGTAGGCTTTCGTGATTTGCTAGTTGTTAATTATATTATTCTAAAAAAAATTAAAAATTACCAACAACATTTTGAGTACAATGAAATATTTTGATTTCAATATCTGTTCTTGTTAACGAGATTTTTAGTCAAAAACCAATTTTTACCAATTTTCGTAGCATTTGCGTAATATTTTTTGTAGATTTTAATTTTTATGAAAAAAACTGACTTATATTTTTTTAATTTTTGGAGAGCTACTTGAGTCGAGAGTAAATTTGTACCAAGTTTTACTATTGTTTTTTTAAGGTTTTTATTTTTTGTAAAAAAATGTCAATGCGGTTTTCTTAAAATTTTACCAGATGTCAAAAACATTATTCTTCCCGAACGTACGTACACACGCACGCACAGATATCTCTTTAAAAATCTTTTATTTAGATTTAAGGAACCTTGAAACGCCGAGAAATGTCAAAATTTTCAATTCAAGAAATCGGAACGATTACAATAACTTTCTATGGGAAGTTAAAAGCCATTGCGGACACAAATTATTTTGGTCCTTTTTGGTACGATTGGTCATTTTTATTTGCAGCTTTGGTCATGCAATTTTTGTTCAAGTGGCAATCGTGACCATGAACTAAAAAGCTGACATGGAAGAGATAAGCCCTCAGTACAAACACTTGTTAGAGAGTACGAGAACAAAAACTTCTAATAATAGGCGTTTTTTATTGGTAAATTTATACGCAGCGCAGCAAAATCGGATAAATAAGGCAGTAAAAATAGTGCATATAAATAGTTCAGATAAAGTTTTGGAATGCTTGGAATAAGAATGACACTTCATCCAGTTCGAGAAATATTTTTTACTTAAAGGTTGGCAGGAATTTATTATTTGGGAGTGCGTTCGTATTTTTCTTGTGCTCTGTTTTCACTAGAATAAAAATAAATTGGTTTGAAATATTAATCTACGATTAGACTGTCAACGTAAATATTCAATGCGTTGACTACTTGACATCACCCGAAAATCATCAATAATCACAGTGCTATCTCTAAATTTATTGACGTGTGATGTGTGTTAGGGCTCGCCCAAAACCAAAGCGAAACATTTGATGCGAAAACAAAACTTTCGTCATTGGTCGGGTTTAAAGGCTCTCCCAAACCAACGCACATTCGCCGACGCGGCATTGTTTATTTGTCATTTTTGTTATCATTGTGAATGATTAGCCCTGATTCGCTTCGCGTCAGTTATCGCAGTGTAAGTTTATTTTGAGAAGAGAAAGTTTAATTGTGGCGCTGAATGTTTCGCGTTGATTTGTCCCCTTTCACACAGGAAAACTGAGTTGCCAGCAACTGGGAGCTTGTAGGCAAGACGGGCTTACGGGGAAGGACAAAATCTCCCTTCAAACCCTTCTTTTTTGGCTTTTAGTGCCTGTCTACATTGGATTTTTAATTCTGGGTTTTATTATGTTCGTTGTGTCCATACGATGAAGAGAAAATCCATCTGCACATCCCTATCTCACACCCTTGACATCTATCTATCTTTCACTCATACAATACAAAATCTTTCATGTTGAATCCAAGAATATTGTTTGCATTTGGGCTGTAATCTACCCATCTCTCTCTTTTTCACTCACATATAATCTACCTGTCTCACTGCTTACACCTAAAATTAAAAATTTAATGTGGACAGGCACTCTTATGTCATTTCAATCTTTCAATTCATACTCAACTCTATTCCGACTGGACCTGCATGTACACATTCACTTGAACTCTTATTCAACTTTACATAAAAACAACAATACTTTTTCAATACATCCCTTGATTACGTATTTTCAAAACTGGTTGACAGCTGATTTTGACATAAGTATGATTGCACAGATACCAACTTGGAGATTTAAAATAAGAGTGCATATAATAGTGAACATATGTTTTATTTACACTTTCCATTACTGCACTTACTTTCCATTACTGCACTAGCTAATAATTTACTAATAAAATACGGCTAAAATGAATGTTCTCTTGAAACTAATTTTCCTATGCCTGTACTTGTCAGTTGAACTTTGTGTAGTTAGGTTTAATTTTTTAATTCTTTAATTTTTGTAAAAATTGTTGTGAATCAAATGATGTTATTCTTAAGTGCAATATTCATGTAACAAGTATAAGTTTTCATAGTTTTTCAATGTTATTAAATTGTAACCAATTTATTAATGCAAATATAGATTAATTGCCACACCTGATGATGTTCATAGACATGAACGAAACGTCGTCGTGACAATATAAATAATTGTTTTTTTCATTGACCTAAAGCCCGTCATCAATATTCTCATCACTTTGGAAAAGGTCACTTCCACCAACAACATTTCAGTTTCATTTAAAACACCCTCTGACTTATAAATCAAATATGATTGAGTTAGTTTGTGTTCAGTATTTGCAAATCAGTTTAAATAAACCCAATAATACCAAAATGTAATTTATTTTGCCTTTAATTACTTCAAAGTAACAGCAAGGTTTAACAGGTCAATCGCGAAAGTATCAGAGACTTTTCGAAAACTTAAATGAAATATGTATGTATAATGGTCTTTCTTTTATATCTACCTACCCTATCCGCATGTCCAGCTCAAACTATGAATGCCTTGTTTCAATGTCCAACCACTCGTTTCTCTCGTTTTTAATCACTTTCATCGTCGTCGTCTTCGTCGGACATAGGTAAATATATAGGTATAGTACATCCTACAGTTTTTCTCGATTTAATTGCAATTTTCACCGACGAACCTTGATGGCCATTCAGGCCATTTGTATCTCATGCTCTAATTCGTACTCATATATCTCAGCTCACGCATCCATTACCAATTTCGAATTGAGAACGTAAGTAAATTTCCGATTCATTTAATGGCAGTTAATCACTAAGAGATGACCTCCGGCTCCAACTCCAACTTCAACTTCCAGCCTCCGGGCATCAGGACTTTAGTCGTCCTTGCCAATGGTGAGTCGTATTTGTATGTATATGTAAAGCATATATATATTTTAACGATACGATGATTGCAATCTCAGTAAAATGTTTTATTTTAGCAATCGTAATTGTATCCAAATAATGCTACTATCATCGCAAAATGTTAAACTTATTGAGCCATAAATAAAAGCTATAAATCTGTTTAGGTTTTACACGAAGTCCCAGCCGTAGGGATAAACAACAAAATAAGGAAAAACTGATGTATATTATATGTTGTAAGGATATGATGATATACCAGCGAATAAAAGTATATATATATAAATTTTGTAAACGGGAAGATTTTTTTTTTTTTTTAATACAAAATCTTCTCATCAAATCCGCCTTAGCTGTTGAATGGGGAAAAATAAGTGACCCAGTTTGAGAATTGTGATGAGAGTTCTTTTGTACTCCCAACAGAAAAACAGAACCACCAGCACCGCACTAATATACCGGTTTCTTAATCGAAAACGTCCCAAGACACACTCGCTTTTATGAGATTCCAGTTGTTTTTGTTGCTGTATATTTTTTCTGCTACATTGATTTATTGACAAAGATAAAAGATTTTTTTTTGTATTCTTTAATCAAAATGATGAGATACACATCAGGGGCTTATAATACTTATTATTTAGGGCATTGTGCTAAAATATATTAAACGCAACACTTTCTGTATAAGAACCTCGAGAGATCGACAAAGACACGCTTTTTATTAAAAAATAATAATTCTCCATGAGTTTGATTATTGTAGAATTTTGTTAAAATATTTGTCATAAATTTATTTATTAAAAAATGTTCCATTAATTTTGTGAATTATGGAAAAAAGTATGTATCAATAGCTACATCTTCAAATAGACTTTATTTAAAATGGTTGTGCTTACATTTTACAAAACTATTGCAGCACCATATCCATTTCATGAAATTTTTCATGAACGATTCACAAGTCTGTATGTTTTTGACGAATTCCATCTTGAAGGTCTTAAATCGATCGTGGACCATTTGCTTCGGCCTTATTTTCCACGTTGCGTCAATGAAAAAAGTGAAAAGGTGTGTCCAGAAATGTTTCTTAAATGTTTTCTTTAGTCTGGAAACTAGTGAAACATTTTTGAAATGTTTTTAAAATGTTTACTTGTTTCCCATTCAAAATGGGAAACTTTATTTATTTCCCAAGCATTTACATGGGCAGAAAGTGGGTAAGTGGCTATGAGTATAGGAATACAATGTCGATAAAAGTGTGTTCAGCGAAAATGATATCTAATCGATAAGAATGTATAAAATGAAAAAAGTTTTGTGAGATCCGCTTGACAAAAATATTAATTTGTCTGAAATTTTCGATAATATAAATTTCAGAAATGTTTCTCCACAAAATCAACTAATCAGAAACTTTTCTACAATGTTTCTAAAACGTTTTAAATGGGAAATTCTATTGACCCCAAACCACTGGGTCGATTTTTCTGGTCAAAAATCGAAAATTCGAATTTTCTCAAAAACAAACCAATAGATATTTTTTAATACTCTCATTTTGTCTCAACAATATTTGATAATTAAAATGTATTAGTTTTTATTTTTGATTATTAAAAAAATATTAATATTTTTCGAAATTCGATATCTTGAAAAACGCTCAACATTTGTTAACCAAATAAAAATGTAAAACGAATATTAATAAGCTCTAAATAACTGCATTCCAAAAATATTTTCCAGCTAAAAGTGTAAAATTTTATATCAAAAAGAATTCATTTAAAAAAACCGCTTGAACTATTTTTAAATACAAATTTTGTTAAACTAAGGTTTTTTGAAAAATGAAATGGCGTTAAGATTTTTGAAAACAAACATTTTTTCTGTTGATACATTATTAAACCTTAAAATACAGGAAATATTTTTAAACAGACTCTTTGGATGCATGGGCAAGTTCGTATGACCCAGTCGTGCATTTAATTTCATTTTAAGTTGGTCCTTTATATTATAGGAACTAGGAACCATAAGAATTAAAAACAAAGTTTGTGATGTTGGAAAAAATATGTCTATTCTCAGATTTTTGTATGTATACGATAATGAAAAATGGTAGGTAAATAATCATTATCAAGTTCAGATTGAAAACAATTATTTTTAGGTAAACCTATACAGTGGCAGTTATTTGCCTTTCATAGCGTGAAAATGGAAAAACCAACCGTTGCCATTTAACCATACCTTAAGGAGATTAGATTAGACTTTTTCTTGAGTTATTTAAATTCAGGTCCTCTCGAAGCCAACATGCACCTCTTTGGACAAATATAGCCTGAATTATGCACAAGACTTATGGAAAATAAATTTTTCGGATGCGCGCAGCTCAGGCGTGCCATTTGTCGATATGATCGAAACGCGATATTTTCAATCCCTAATGTCTAAAAATCATAACATTTGTTTTTAAAGTATTTTTACAATGTTAATTGAAATCAATGTTACTGAACTGGAATAGTCTTCTTCTTCAGGGTAACATAAAGGCATCCCCTTTAAAAAATTGGCAATTTTATCCAATTTGTCTAAAACTCAGTCAATACTTCAATAATTAATCAACCAGAAACAGGGGCGAAGGGGTTTTTGGGGTTAAAACCCCCTCCGAAATATCAGAATATGTGCAGTAATCAAATATTCATTTTTGTCCAAAAAAAAGAAAAACAGAAATGGTACAAAATTAATTTCCAACTCAAATTCTAAAACTATGTTAAACAAAAAATTTTAATAAATTTGCTACGGTGATAGAAATTGTGCACAAAACACAAACACGCTAAATTAGAACAATAAATTTCTGTATTTTTTGGTAAAGAAAGACAAATATTTTTCTTGTTTTCATTCATACTAACAATTAAAGGCGCAGGGACATAAGGCCCAGGGACATAACGCCCAAATTTTTTTTTTGGGACTTATGTCCCACCCGAGTGGGACATAAAGCCGAAATTTAAAAGTAAGACATAAGTCCTAAATTTGTTTGTTGAAAATGGCACATTGTCCCCAAATTTTTGCAGAGCCAAAAATGAATATAAAGTTTTTGTATTTCAATACAATGAACAATAATTTTTTGATACGGTGATAATACAAAAATTAGGAAAAACAAAAAAGTTTATTTTCAACATTATTTGCGGGATCTCAGGATTTTAACTCCCTTTTTCGGGGTCACACCCGCTCACGCAACTCCGTTGCTCCGCTTAGGGTTTCTAAAGTCGCCAGGCAGGCTCCTATATCAACAACTTCTTTCAATAAAACCATCTGAGGGTGGCCCGCTTCGCGGGTTCTCAGGATTTTAACTCCCTTTTTCGGGGTCACACCCGCTCACGCAACTCCGTTGCTCCGCTTAGGGTATGTAAAGTAGCCAGGCAGGCGCCTATATCAACAACTTCTTTCAATAAAAGCACCTGAGGGTGGCCCGCTTCGCGGGTTCTAAGGATTTTAACTCCCTTTTTCGGGGTCACACCCGCTCACGCAACTCCGTTGCTCCGCTTAGGGTATGTAAAGTCGCCAGGCAGGCGCCTATATCAACAACTTAAAATGTAAAGCACTGCTAAATTATATGAGTTAATAAAAACAAAAGGTAACAAAGTCTTGTGGTATTGAAGTGCTCCAAGTTTTGTTATTTGGTGATTCTTGTTAAGTGGGACATTAGCCCCAACATTTTTATTTGAGGCTTATGTCCCACCCGAGTGGGACTTAGGGCCCAAATTAAATTTCGGCTTTATGTCCCACTCGGGTGGGACATAAGCCCCAAATAAAAAATTTGGGCGTTATGTCCCTGGGCCATATGTCCCTGCGCCACAATTAAAATGTTTAGTATTTTTATTTTCAAACACTAAGGTAGAAGATGAAGGGTTTTTAACTTTTTGTATAAAACTAAAGATTATTATTAACACAGAGATGCTCCTTTTCGCCATGTTTCTTATGGCTAAAAATGAAAAATTGAAAACAGAAAATGACGATCTCACGGCCACTTATGACATGTATTTAAATGTCAAACCACCGAAAAATTGTTCGGTTCATTTAACTGTTTTAACTGTAAATTAAAAAAAATGTTTAACTTAACTTTTTTCACTTCTTGAATTGTGACACAAGAATATTTTAAAATAAAAACAGCAACCCTGTTTGCATTTGTCGCGTTTTTTCCCTATTTTTCAAGAACAAGAATCAAACTAATAATGAAAGTTACGTGATGTCACCTAAATTCAATATTTTTAAACATTTGAATGCGTTTCTGCATTTAAACATACCTTAATGTAAGACACAAAACAATATGGGGCATATTCATAGTCATATTTTAAACCCGAGTGTATTTGAACTGGAGTCTAAATTTAACATAGATATATGTAGGTTAGACACAGCTGCTATTCATAAAGAATTTTCCAGCTGTGTTTAGTTAGAAACAGGTTAAAGGCATATATTCTACTACAATTTTGAAAAATTTCACTTAAACCTATACAAAATAGCTTGTAGAGGGTAACAAAATAAATTGCGTTAGCTGGAGAGCCAAAATCTTTGAAACCCTTTAAACTATTTTGTTTGCTCTTAGTTGAGAAATTTTAGAAGATCAATTATAAACTTGACAATTTTTTTTCTCGAATCGATACCTCACACGAATGGTCTTCATCTATTTCAAATGGGTCCCATCGGGTTAAGTAGAGCTTTCGTTTTTTGTTAGTTGGTAGCATTCCAACATCCAGCAAAAAATATCAAAATATTGATATATGCTTATAAGTCTTTTTACATTTTAGTTTTTGTTTTTAAATTTTCAAATAAAATGCCTCGTAACTTAATTTTCTCAATCAGTTTGTTTATTTTTGACGGTTAATAGATTTAGAAAAAGCTTAAACATAGGTTCCGTCGTGTTTATTTTTAGACTCCAGATTATCGCTTTAAAATGGGTTTAAATTGTCTATGAATAACATAAACTGTAGTTTAATTTAGCAAAGACAAAATCAGAACTTATCAATGAACTATGAATATGACCCTATGTCTTCGGTCTAAAGTTTCGGAGCGCAATCAAAGTCATTACTTCTAGTATTTTCATGGTGAGAACAAAAGAGAACTGTGAAAATAGAAAAATCTCACCTCATCACGGCAACTAAAAAAAAGGCATACAAACTACTTATATGCATAATGCATATAAAAATTAAGTTTTAGCTTTGAAGTCAAAGTCAAACTGTTTTGCCAATCGTGAAAGCAAGTCATATATGTGTATACATATGTATATGTAATTTTTATTCATACATGTTTCTTAGTACCTATATAAAATAGTGTCAAAAAAGAAAAAAAAAACACTTGACATTTAAAATAAAAAATTATATAATATATATTTTTTGAAATTTTTTTCTGCGTTCGCCCCTGACCAGAAATATAAATCACTGCTCACTTTTAGGAATTCAGATACACCTACTACACCACCTTTCTCGTCAAACTTTTAAATCTAAATACAATTAAATAAATATTTCTCCTTAAAATCTTCATCACTGCTATTTTTCGAAAAAAAAAAAATTGATCTTAAATTCCCCCCAGCTAACGTATAATTAAATTTATATTGATTCTACTAGCAAACCCGGCGAACTCCGTTTCGCCACCAGATGTAAACAATGATTTTCTAAATTTATCCCGCAAACACTATGCGATTGGCCTTGCGACTTGTTAATTGTCATTGCGAACGCAAGGCGAACCGGAAATTTCAATCGTTTGAAGTCAAACGGAAGATCAGTAGGAATCATTGGTATTCGAGGAATACATACATTTTCACCTGCGTACTTTCTCTTAATAATGGTTGCCTCAAACAAATTCGGCATAAGTCTTTTCACCGTTGCAAAGTCACGGTGAATACGCAAAATGATAATAACTGAACCAACTTTGAGTTGCAAGTTATGTGGTGGAAATCCTGGTAACTCCAGAGAGTTCAAAAACTCCGTTAGATAATTTACTACATCATCGGGATTTGTTATGGAATCAACGGATTTGTATGTTACCAAATCGCCAGCGATTTTTGATTGAACGGTGAAGTTCAGTGCGTGTACATCATTATTCTTTGCGGCGAGAATTGCTCGTTGACTTAACCAAGCATAATTCTAATAATTTTCACTAATGTTGTTTGGGAAAACATTTTCGGCAAAAGTCGTTGGTAAGAATCCAGTTGTCGCATCAACTGGCACTTTTCCATTTCCATAACACCTAACAATTGTTTTGAAAGTTGTGCAGCACTTTAATCATTTTGATTTTGAACTCTCATATTAGTGGTTAGCAATAATGTTTTTACGTTATTCGTTAAGTGATGCCTTCAGGCAAGCATTCAATTCATCTGCAGGCATTCCACGGGGAATTACTGGCAACGTCTGCCTGAAATCGCCTGCCAACAATATCATCAAGCCATCCTTGCATTAATGTTTCGTATACTTGTTTTTGCTGTTCATTCAGCAACGGCACATTTTTTCGAACGAATTCCTGCAATGTATCAACATTGTATTGCAGCTCTCGATTTAATTCTTGGTTCAATGCATCGTGCATCGATCGATTTGGCGCAATCATTACTACTTCAATTAGTAGCTTGTTTGCAATAGTCAAGCATTGATCCTCAATCAGAATCATTCCGCAAGCGAAGTAAGATATCTTCACATATGTCGTCTTTGTATTTGTTCCAAAACTGAATTGGTTGTGAAGGGAAACATATGGTTATGATAATTGCGAACAGCGTTCGTATTTGGTACGCATTTGATGAATCGTTCTCCAGCAAACCCAATATTTGATATGTTTGCTTCTCGATATGTTTGGCATTGGTGGCCATTCACAGTTTTCAAATGCGCAAATGATTTTGGTCCTCGTACATTTACCAATAGCAGTCGCAAATAAAAACATTCATCATTTCTAGGATGAACAGTGCACATGCGACCTAGCGCATCAGTGAAAAACACCTGTGGCCAATCTGGAACTGGGGTTCCTTGTTTTCGACGTTGGAATTTCTTTATTGATTGATTCCAAGTGTAATATTTGGGCATTTCAACGTACATCAGCGTTCGCTGCTAATGGATCGTTTTAGCATTTTTTTCTTATTATCTTTAAAACAAAAGTTAATTGAAGTCGAATTCTCTGACATTTCTAGAATATGGTTGACTAGAAAAGGTTCCCAAAAGCAAGCTTTGGTCTATAATATAGGGCCCTTGAAACGTCAAAAAATTTAAAAATTTTCAATTCCACAAATTGAAACTTTTACAATAGCTTTCTATAGGAAGCTTGACGGAGTTCACCGCTTTTCTGTTGAAATTTTTTCTGAATTTTGTCTGCTAGGGTGTCCCAAAATTAACGCAAGATTTGAATTAAATAGAAAACGCCGTTTTTAGTCTTTTGATAGTTATATTTTTATTGACTCGTAAAGTACATAGGATAGGGTTATGTATGGAATAACACATCGGAAAAATGGCCTCCACGGCTTTGCATGCACATGCGCACTCTTTTGTTGAAATTTTCCATGACCATTCTGCATAAATGTGGCTGAATTTTTTTGATGCAGCGTTGAATCTACTCCTTTAATGCACGGGTGGTTGTGGGCTTGTTGACATAGACTTGTGATTTCAAATAACCCCATAAAAAGAAGTCTAATGGTGTTAAATCACACGATCTAGGAGGCCAATTTTGATCACCGAAACGAGAGAGTACACGACCTGGAACTGTCTCAAGCAGTAATTGAATTGTTTCACGGGCTGTATGACATGTGGCACCGTCTTGTTGAAACCACATATTGGACACATCAATATCATCCAATTTTGGCAGAAAGAACTGTGTAATCATGTCGCGATATCGAGCACCAGTAACAGTCACTGCTTGACCAGCATCATTTTCAAAAAAATATGGGCCAATTATGCCTACAGCCCAAAATCCACACCATACAGTCACGCGTTGTGGATGCATTTGTTTTTCGACAATCACATGTGGGTTCTCCGAACCCCAAATGCGGCAATTTTGGCGATTGACAAAGCCATCAAGATGAAAATGTGCTTCATCGCTTAGGATGATTTTGCTCCAAAAATCAGGGTCCATTTGTTGATGTTCAATAATCCATTCAACGAACTCTCTTTTCTGTCCATGGTCATTAGGCTTCAATTGTTGTGTTAATTGAATTTTGTAAGCATGAAGACACAGATCTTTGGTGAGTATACGCTGTAGAGGGGTTCTTGAAATTTTCAATTCTTGTCCACGACGTCGAATTGAGGTTCCTGGATTGTCAGCAACACTCTCACGCACTGCTTCGACATTCACATTTGAACGGCTTGTTTTTGGACGACCAGTGTGTTTGACGTCTCAAACGGATCCAGTCTCCATGAATTTTTCAATTAATCTCTTCACAGTTGACGAAGTTAAAACACTATTCCGACCATATTTTGTATGAATTTTTCGAACTGCAGCCGCCAAGCTTTCACTATTTTTGAAATATTCTTTAATAATGAAGACACGTTGTTCTATCGTGTAACGCTCCATTTTTAATAACCCTATACTGTTAGCTGTCAAATTGCTTTTTTTTTAGGGTTGCCAGCACTTCACTGCACAAATGGCGGCAAATTCAAATCTTGCGTTAATTTTGGGACACCCTTTATAAACCTTACCGATCCCGAGACCTTTCCAACGAATGCAAAACCGTGGAAATCGGTTCGTGGGTTCTGGAGTTATAGCGTCAGGAAGGAAAACCCGACTTATTTTTATATTATAGATAATTACATCATCCAAATGTTTTGAATAATTATTACATTTCAAAAAAGAACCTGGGGTAAGACCCATACTGAAAATTTTCTTATATTATACTAGTGTTGTTTTTAGTGGTGGTCAAAATTGGTAAACTTTTTCAAGAAACTCGTAGGTTTATGAAATTTGTTCGAAAAAAATCACCCCTTCACATAAGATATTATTAAAAACTCTTTTGATTCTTATTTATTTTATACGACAATATTGACCTAACATTATTTAAGAGGCTCTTCTGATAATATTTTACCTGTTGCACTCAAAAATCATCATGACTTCACATAAATTCTACTAATTTTCTTAGATTTCGCAAGCTATTTTAAATTCAATTTCATATGGTTTGGAATTAAAAGTTACCTTATTGTTTTTAAGTATGACCGTACTTGCATCTCCCCTTACTCTGGGGATTAGAGGGAACTTTGGAGACTCTATTCAGTACTAACCTTTACGTATACTCCAATCATAAAATTTCATAAAATTATTATTTGAATCCTTAACTCTATCTTTTCCAGCCTATATTATAATATTATTATCTGTAAGAAAAAATTGTGTTAGAAGACGGTATCTCTTCCGGTTCTTGAGATGCAAAACACGATAAAACGATTAAAACGTCAAGAAATTCCACAATTTTCAATTCGACAAATTAAATAGACTGAAATAACTTCCAAAGGGAAGCTTAAGAAAACCAAAACCAGCCAAAACAAAAACCGCCTTTTAACATGGTTTGGAAACAAACATTTCGGTGAAAAAAAGTTGTTTAAATCTAATTTAAGGTTGATACTCCATTACTTAATTACCTGTTAAGACTTAAAATCCTATAACTATATTTCTTTAGCTATTTTAATTACCATCTGAAAAATGTATCTAATCTCAAATAAGTCAAGCGCAAAATTCATTGTAAGCTGTGTTCTTTCAGACTTAAAATCACCATTAATAATTCTATTTAAAAAAGGATCCTTTTTTCGCTTTTTATAAACTATTCTACAAACTACAGTTAAAGCTTTCAACATTTTTAAAACTTTCTTCTTCTCATATTTTTTCGTATAGTTTCTTTTTTTGTTTGTATATCTAGTTGTTGAAAAAGACACACATTTAAAAACCTTTTAACAAAAACATAAGCTTGTTTCCAAACACAACACAATAGAGCTGCCACTTACCACCGGAAAACATTCAATCTTCATTTTCCTCTCTGTGGGAGCAACAATAGGTAGATGCAAACAAACAAAAATAAAAATGACACGAACAAAAACATTCCGTTCAGTTCAGTTAAAGGTTTTTGAACTAACAGCAAATTTTTCGATAAAATACCAAATCGCCTTTCGAATACTTATGTACTGTACAAGTACATATATACGAAAACTTTCTATATACATGTTGCTATGCATTAAAAACAAACAGAAAAATCCCTTGTTCTTCGTTGTCGATGTCGTCCTTGCCAGCTAGAAAGCATGCTATATGAATTATGGGTGGCAGAGAGGGAGGGGGTGGTGTAGTTGCATGTCCTGTTCGTGTAGGTAGGTATATGATGTCGATGTCAAGAATGTGTGTGCTAAACAACAAACCTTTCGAATATTTTTGATATTTTCCAAAAACACACATAGATATTAATATCCTGTCCAAAACCCACACGGAAACTATAAGAACATACAAATACAGGGTGGATTAAAAATGTCTTCCTAATTTAAAAAATCATAATATTTACGTTTTAATTGTGTATTCTTTTATATTATCAAGTTATTTAAAATAGAAACTTGGAACTGTAGTTGATCTCCCTCGAGCTGGAAGACTTCCAACTACATGGAGGCACTCTTGTTGCCTCGAGGTATCCCGCAGTTCATTGCGAAGTTTTCTAATAATCGAGTTACAGCTGTTCTCTGCAGGCTGTTTTGCCAAATGGAAACGGAGAAATACAGTGGACTTTGGAATTTAACCTCAAACATCAACTGCTACATCTGGAAGACGTATGGTAAATCTTTCATGTGACAATGGTGAGAGAAGCAGCAATCACGGCGCTGGGGATCAATTCGGAAAAAAATTCAAAGGATCAGCCTTCTTCCTCATCAATGTGAGTCAATAGTTCTTGACAAACCAGAAGAGATGGTAGAAGATTTCCATTTTATCCATTTTATCTAACATTGGTAAAACTGAATTAGACGTATAGGTACCTACATCGTATCAAAAAAGCAAAGGCTGCGTTTTGATCGAAAGCTACGATTCTTCCATTATGATGATAAATCAGTACTTTTTTATCGGTGCAGCACGATCGATCGATTTCGCTGCGGAACAAGACGTTCTGGTAGCTAGTACGCACTACGCAGTTCACACATCTTGATATGCACAAGGGGACATGGAAATCTCCTGATCAATCAACTGTCAGCAAGATTGACCACATTGCGATCGACACACGACACTTCTCCAGTATACAGGATGTCCGAACATTCCGAGGGGCCAACATTGACTCGGATCGGACCACTACCTCGTTATAGCCAAGGTACGGCTACGGATATCCCGATCCAAGCCAAAACAAGGAAATACTGTGAGAAGATTCGACGTTGGACGGCTACAATCGCAAGAGACTGTAATTTCCTTTTACAATCTAATCTCCTCTTAAGAAGTCCTATGCTGCCTGCATTAAGCATTGAAAACCAAACCAGTGGCAACGTTGCCTTGCAGCCATCAGAGATGCCGCCTCTGAAGTTCTAGGTTTTCACACGGCCACCATAGCCAAACCCCTGGTTTGAAGACGAATGCCGGCAAGCGCACGGAGCTAAGCAAGAGGCATACAAATCGGCGCTGCACAGAAGGACCAGAGCTGCTCGCGAGCTCTATGAGCAGAAGAGGAGATAAGAACACCGGCTTCTTAGATGGAAAAAGGGAGCATGAGAAGCGCGCGATCAAGGAGATAGAGATGTCACAACAGGAATGAGGTTCCTAAATATTACCGAAAGGTAAAAAAAACTCACAAGGATAACTGCCACGAACCGAATCCTGTAAGGACGATCAGGGGAACATCATAGTAGAACCGCAGTCTATGATGAGAATAGGGAAATACCACTTCTCCAAATTATATAACGGGGATGACGAACCGAATTTCGCTGTAATGGAGATAGAACCACTCAACCTAGGCGACACTGATCAAGTGAAGTGAAGCGCTTACAGGTGAGTGAAGAGCTCAACCAACTTGGAGTGCGAAACTAGAGACAGCTAGCTAGGGAACGAGCTGGCTGCAGATGCATGTTGGTTGAGGCCCAGATCCTCCCCGGACTGTATCGCCACCTTAAGAAGAAGAAAAGTTAGGAAGTCACAGACACTGTGACAAAAAAGCTGCAACATGTTTGTGTCTTTGAAATAGACTGAGTTTCATGAGCGAGAACTCATTTACGTTTTTTTTACTAAGAAAAAATAGCAATGGATTGGACAATGGACATACTCTTCGATAAGGCGACCGAAGAATGCATTGCGGGCCAAGCGATGGAAAGAAATACTTGGTGTAACACGGTGGAACAGTAATTAGCACTCCTAGACAAGATTTAAAGAGAGCTTCAATGGGAGTAGAGCCCCTATGTACTATAACTTCACGGACATAGTAGGTCCGATGACCTTAGTAAGTAAGTATTTTTCTTTGAAGACGATGCAATTAATATTGTAAACATAAATGGTGATAGTTATCCGGCTTAGGTCAAACAGCCAGCTAAGCTACTACTGACAGTTGTGAGATTTGGTTTGGGAGCATGGAGCTACTGCGCAGACTGCTCGCACCATAATTCAGTACTTATTAGACCTCCAAGTTTCCTGGATCTGATTGCACCAAAAATTTGTCTGCGATGTTTTTTGACGAGTAAAGTGTTATTTGTAATGCTTAATTTAATTCAAAAAAACAGCATGCAAAATCAAAAACTTTAAATAATTTGAACGTGCGATATTTTAGCAAGCAAAAAAAAAAAGACATTAAAAAAACATATGTTATTCGTTTGACTTATTTATTCAGACTGTACTTCTTAAGATTAAGACAATGATTTGAAAAGAAAGCTTTCTTAAAACAAAGAAACAAAAGATTATAAAAGATTAAAAGTTCTGTACATGAAAACAGTTTAAATATCATTCGATCTATCATTGAGTGATAATTGTATACATAAAATAGTTTATGTTTCGAACGAAACATATGTTTTAAGCTTTTTCTATAAATAAGAGTAATTGATTATAATATCGTAAATCAGCGTTGCCGTGATATTATATTATTTGTATTATCAAGATAACATAACATATTATCAAGATAACATAATAAATTCTAATTGTAAGAGATGAAGTCCCTTACATATTTAAGAATCATTCGTGCTGAAACACCGGCGATAAGCCCAGCTGTCCTTCGAAGTGTTATTGAAAACGCTCTAAAAAGAGACCATCTCAGTAAGCATGAAACTGATACTATATTACATGCTTTAATTAAATAATTAATATCAAATGAAATCTACAAAAAATATTAATATCAATTTAAATCAGGAAATCAGTTTTGACCCACCCTGTATATAAAAAAATATAAGCATGCACCTATGTTGTTGTTTTTATTTTATATAAAAGAAAAATTGAATATAAAATAGTAGAGATATAGAAAGGAAACATACCCATGGACCGCCCTGATCCCAATAACCTTCCGTAATGCCGTCTGCCCATTGTGATTCCAGTGGAAGTTCCGGTTCTGGTGGCCAAACGGGTGGCTTTGTTGGTCGTGGAGATGACGGCTCCCCACGGGGGCAACCCAGCACTGACTGCGGGCAACCTATGTTGACTGGTTTTTACTTCTCGTTTTGTTTTTCAACACGAAAATTATTTTCCTCTATATTTTATCTTTTTTGATGTATATAGAGGTTAAGGTTGAGGTAAAAAGGATCTCACCTCCTTTCTACCTATGGTGTTGTACCTATACCTTTATATAGAAAGCAAGCCAACAGGATGTATGTTTTCTTGGTGTTGTTGTTGAAAAAGTTAAAAGCAAGCGACAGGACGCCTGCACGCTGCCTTACATCCTTTTTGACTTTTATTTTTGTATTGTATATGTATGCGGTTCCTCGCAGATTGCCTGGCTCCTTTGGACTTCTGAGAACTTTCAATTTACTATGTGATTTTTTGTGGTTAAAATTATATTATGAACTTCATCTCATACTTCTTCATATGCATACATATTCGTATGGGTATGTATTGATGACAATAACCACCGCCGACGACCGACGACGACAGGAGCGACACACAAGAGACAAAAACGGACAATAATAACAACTCGTAAATGGGTAAGGACGTTTTTCTTTTATTATTATTTCAACGACGACGATATAAAGATACACAGAATCTTGTGTGCTCGAATAAATTCACATTTTTTCCCGATTTGGCATTGGACTTTTGTTATCATAAAATATCGCAAGGATAACACCAAGCAAACCAAACACAGGATACCCAAGCACAAGGCAAGGATAGGACGAAAAAACCAGAAACAGAAAATGGAGCAACAACGGAAATAACACAACACGACCGAACAACACTGTGAAACACTTTTATGTAAGCACGTAACACTTCTTTTTGCCCCCAATATAAGCGGTTGGTAAACACATTTTCTTATATCCTTTTTATGCTTCAGCTGCTGTTGATGCTGCTTCTACTGCTAAAGCTGGTGCTCTTGCTCTTTGGTCCTGCCTCTTTCTCTGATGGTAGGTAGGTATTAAACGAGAGAACATAGATTCAGGAGTTTCTTTATTTTTCTGTTTTCAAAATTTTATTTTAGTTTAATTTTATATTTTTTTTATTTATTTATTCACGACCGAGGCTGCAGCGAGGACGATCAAGGATGACGAACCGTTGAATACAAAAAATAAATTGCATCGATACGTGTGAGTGTGGAGCAGTGAATCACTTTAAAACACCTATACATAGATACACACTAAACTAACAAAAAGAAAAACTATTAAAGAAATTAAGTTAAGCTTGAATTCCAGTGAACTTTGTACCTCCCGGTCCCGAGAGCTTCCCGGAAAAGGATATTTTTTTTTTTAACATTTTCTCATGAAGTTATTTACTTTTTGCACTCTCGCAACACAAGTCCTGATGGCTTGGCTGGGTAGAAAGTTACTTTAACCTATACCTATGTAGGTAGGTATGTATAGTATATGCTATGCAGTTAGATGTGGCACAAAAATATGCATGCATACAAAATCCTGTAGGTTTCGTTGTAAATACATCCTGTGGATACAAATGCAACGAAACGAGAATATTTAATTTTGCCTAAGTGAAATGTTCGTCAGATATTTTTTTTAAAGCTTAAAACTTTATGTTAATAACTACATACACACATACATATGTATCTATACCTACCCGCTGACACACATAACTTTTGTTTTTAAAGGAACAAAAAAAGGACATCAAGGAAAAGAAAAACAAGTTGATGATTATTATTATTTAAAAATAATGTTTTTAAATAGGATTAATTTTACGCGAAAAAGTTATACCACTATATATTTCGAGGAGATGAAGCAATGTTGTCTAAGGGTTGAGGGAGGTGTGCAATACATACAATGTACATGCATACCGCGTCTTGCTCTACACAAATAAATAATTAAATTAGGGTTTAGTTCTGCTTGGATCTAATTTACTCATCGTCGTCGTCGTTGGCGTTTCTAATATAAATTCAAAACAGACAACCTTTCATAAACAACACAGACTGTTTTTGTTTTAGAATTAAATACCTATGCGGAGAAAGAATTCCTAGAATAAGGTAAGGGTATAAAAATGTTGATGTCGGAATGAATTACATTTAGAGACAAAACAACTTAAGAGTTGAAGTGCATGAATTTTATTAAAAAATTTGGTTAAAATGCAACAAACCTTACAATTACCTGATAAGTTGGAAATTTGATGAAAGAAATAATTTTTGCTTTCAAAAATAAGGGTTTTAAATGAGAATTCAAGTGGTAGAATAATTTTAATAAAAATTAATTTAAGACATAAAGAATAAACCTCCACATACATCTATGAATTTTATTTAAATGAATAATGTACTTGCATTGAATTGCTTACAATAATTTTTAACAAAATCTATTAATGCCAGGATATTTGTATACATACAAAATCTCAAGTTAATAAATAAAAGACATTTAATTATTAGTGTAAAAGTATATGTTCAATCCAATAAACGGTGAGTCCTTAAATGTTCCATAGTTTGGAAGCAAGTTTAAGAAATATTTGTTAAATTCTTAGATCAATAAAATATATTTGAGGGAGAAAATTAGGAATAAGATTGAAAGTTTCGCAAGGGGTTTTTTAATGTCGGCAATTAAGTCGAGAAACATTATTTAAAAAACGTTTCTAAAATGCTTTCCATTTGTTTAATTATTAAAAATGTCAGAAACATTTTCAAAAATGTTCGTTGGTCTGGCTGGACGCATCTAAGGATTTTGATTTTGATTTCATTTGGCCAAATTAAGAAATGCGTTAGCATGCACGTTAATTTTACAAATTAATAATGTTGTTAAGAAGATCTGATAAAGTAACAAGTTTCATAAAAACTGTAGACTCAAAAAAAGTATAGACTCATACAAATACGTGTATAATTATGGAGAAATTATAAGAATATCATTCCCATTAAAAACAATTCTATATAAATGCGAATAATTGTTACCAAAGTTAGGAACTTAGAAGAAAGACTTATTTAAAGTCTACTATGGTTTACAAAAAAAAAAATAGTAAAGGCTAGTATGCAACCTGAACTTTTGTGAATTTCGGGGAGAGTACGATAACTCAGGCGACAAAGTTTAATGACGGATTTGTATAGAACAGTTAAAAACAAGAATTTTTTACTATGGAAGGGGGGGTGTGTATCTCCCCTGTTAAGGCGGTAGGGGCAAAAAAATAATTAAAAAATATTGGTAATAATTACAACTATGTCTTATACATTTTTTAAAGCCAACACTTTTGTCTATTAGCTTGTTTTTAAGTCAAGTCAAAACTATGCATAGTTTTTGAAAAAAATTGTTTTAAACTCAAAATTTGTGGAAAAAAAGTTTAAAAAAAAGTTTAAAGTGTAATTTTTCAAAATTTTAAGATTATCTACTATTGTTTTTTGAGAATTCAGTGCTCTTATTTGTTTGTGATCAAAAACTAAAAACTAGATGATTTTATGACTTCTAGTTCTTGAAAAAATTGAAAATTACCAAAAAAAAATATAATAATTAAATTACTTTTTCCTTGCCTGAGTATTTACGTAATCTTATTTTGATAGTAATAATCGAATATGGATTAAGATAAACCTAGGGTAAATTAATTTTTCTTAAATCCAGGTTATTTAAATGCAAAAGAAACTTTGCATGCACCCTATCTTGCACCCACCGCACCTTGCACCCACTCCACCTTGCACCAACCCCAAATCCTATAGTGTTCCCAAGCAGGGGGGTTGCAGGGGAAGCATGTCCCCCATACACATCTTATTGTTGCATACACTTAAACTCGCAACTACCAATATTACTATCAAAATAAGACCACTCAAGCAAAAAACAATAATTAAATTAAAATAGTACTTGTGGTTAATTTCAATTTTCTCAAAAACTAAAAGACATAAAATCATCTAGTTTTCAGTTTTTGATCAAAAACAAATAAGAGCAATAAATTCTAAAATAAAAACAATAGTAGATAATATTTAAGTATTAAAAAATTACACTTTAAACCTTTTTTTACTCAAATTTTGAGTTTAAAATAATTTTTTTTTCAAAAACTACGTATAGTTTTGACTTGATTTAAAAACTGGCTAATAGAACGGAACGTTGGCTTTGCAAAAATTTATAATACTTAATTGTAAGTATTACCGTTATTTTTTAACTATTTTTCCATTTTAAATAATAATTTTTTTTAAATTGCCCCTCCCGCCTAAACGGGGGTGGCAAAAAATTCTTGTTTTCTTGTCGCCTGAGTTATCGCACGCTTGCCTGGATTGTTTATTATATTTGGTCATTTTTAAATTTGTCTTCACAATATAATAACACACAGAATTTTTAATATTTTATAAAAAAAGGATAATAAATTCAAAATAATTGTTTACTTCAAGAAAAAGGGTTTTGACGTCTGGAAAAATTCTTTACAAAATTTATTATACAGTTTTTTTACAAAAAATTTAAAAAAAGAATAAACAATTGTGGCCAAAATTTGTTCAATTAGAAATTAAAAACAGTTTCAAAGTTATTTTTAGTGGGCCTTTTTTGAACTTTTGAATCAATACCAAATGACGTTAAGAAACTTCTTCAACTTTCAAATTGCTTTTCGATACAAGTCAAAAGTTATTATTATTTATTTTATGATTTTCTTTCAAAATAAAAGTTATGGATGCGTTTTTTTACACATTTTACAAATACCAGCTCTTCACTGCAAATAAAATAATTTTGACGATTTTTCGAGTTTCGAATATTAATTCATAATTATGGTACAATTGATAACTCTTGTGCATCTTCAAAGCATATTCTGTTCATAGAGTATGATAAGAGTCATTGGTCTTTGAGTTCTTTGGGCGTCGTTGTAATCTTTTTTTATAATCAATTATAAAATTAAAAAAGATGCTGGGATGTGACCCAGACTGAGAACTTCCCATCCCGTCTGTCGATTTTTCTTGCTTAAAAAGGTTTGTAGGTTTTCGTGTTTTGCTAAAAACGTTGTCAGATGAATTATTCTAAAAGATTTGAAATTGCTAACAATATTTTGAATTTGATGAAATAGTTTGATTTCAATATCTATTCTTGTAAACCAGATTTTTAGTTGAAAAACATTTTTTCTCAAAATTTTAAGGAATGTTGAAAACAATATTTCTTATAATACAAAATTAGTTTGAAGTCATAATCTCAAATTTTTGAAAAGATATTTGAGTCAAAAATCAATTTTTACCAACTTTGAGTAATGTTTTTTTTTGGTTTTTAATTTTTATAAAAAAAAAATTGTCAATTCGATTTTTCTCAAAATTTTACCAAATTTCAAAAACGTTAGGTATTCTTTATTGCACAAAATTATTTTGTTTGCTTGTTTGTCCATCCTTTACGTTGCAACGGAGCAATATTATGACATAATTTTTTGTGTGGAGGTAGTTAAGAGGATTTAGAGTGTGTAAAGCTTTTTACCGCGGTAAAATATCTCATTCACACACAGCTCATTCAAGCAGATTCGCCATTAACACTTATAATTAGATTTTCCATATATTCCTTTTTTTAGAAAACTAATAATTAACATATTATTATAGGTGCTGCCTGATTTTCCAAGTATCATCGTTGCCTATCGTTAAATGTTTCTGATAATAACATTAACACACGAAATTTTGCTGCAAAACTATTATGTAAAATTAGGAGATGGGCAGTTAAAAACCAATTCCGAGTTCATGTGACACCAACAGAAGAATTTTTTAATTGAGTACATAGTAATATTGAACTTATTGCAAGTGTTCACTATTATTATATTATTATTATATTATATTATTATATTATATTTATATATTATTATATTTTAAATAGTAACTGGAGATATGAAGAAGTACTTGTCAATAGACATGGTCTTGGACTCAGAACAAAACACTTCATACACAAACTTAAGAACTATGACGTAAGATAATGATTATTCCAAGAAATCAAATTAATTTAGACACCAAACTACGTCAAAATGTCCGTAAAAAAATAAACTTTCATCCCTCCCCTAACACAAAAGTCCTTGAACCAACAGCTAAATCCTGAATCAATAATATATCTATGGCATTGTTTGTGTACCCACTCGTATCAAAACACACAAAAACCAAAATCTCTAATAATACACTTTCCAGAAATCTTATAAATCAGGTTATACAACATTGAAAACAATTATTACAAAAAAACATCCTTCGTCCTTTCGGCAGGTATCAATTTATTTGCTTGGCATTAGTCCATTTTATTTCAATCAACAATTATTATTATTCAGAGAAAATGAGAGAAAAATTTGTGTCAAGGACTATTATTCATTTTTTCCTTCCTCGTTTTTCTTTTTACTAATTTGTTGATTCTTTATTTTTGTGTGTTTTATTATTTTTCTTTCTCCTCTCCTGATTTCAAGAGAAAAGAATGAAATTCTAAAATTCTTTCTTCCATAAAATATTTTTCATTGAGATTTCTAATTTTTTTTTCTTTCTTTATTTTCGTTTATTTTTCTTTTTGTATTACAATTATTTTCTTCTCATTTAAGGACATCCACGAGGATGAGAAATAGAGGTATCTTCCTACCTATGTATGTATAGATAGTGATATATCTATTTTTATATATGTATTTATATATGTATATAAAAAGAACGCGGGTAACAAAGCAGATATAATTTTGGCCCCTAGGGAATATCAACAGTGCAATGCTTATAAAAACAAAAAAGCAATGTCAGAAATTTCGTCCTTTTCCGTTTGCTCGTTCGTTCATTCGTTTTCGTTGGGTTGGTTTCGTTGGCACAAATTGACTTTGCACAGCCCCTCAAGCTATTATGATAATTAATCCCAGTTTGGTAATGGTATCACGGTAATAGGGTGGTGCTAAGCTGGTCACCTCGTGGCAAGTGATATTTTTGAAATAAAACTTTTATCATGCCACCATAGGATTTAGATGTATGTAAGAATAAGTTTAGGGGGGAAAGAGGGGAAAAAGAATGAAATTTTGTTGTTTTTGTTTAATTTCTCAACCGTTTAATCAACGCTATCCACACTATACACAAGGATGTTAGATTTGCCATACACAAATGCTATAAACGATTAACTAAATAAGCTTTACTCAATGGTGGTGTTCTTTGAATTATTAATAATCAAGGATTTGTTTACTGAGGCACAACATTTTGTACACCATAGGATTCGAATATATTATTCAAAATAATTGAAGAGATAAAGTTTGTTTGTAGGTGTAGATATATATGTATATAAAGGCGTTGGAGAGGAAAATTCCTTGTAATCTTTTATCTTCTGGCGAAAAAATATACCTAAACGTAGATACTTATATAAATCAAAATGCCAACTTGTATACATACATATATGTACATAGATCAAAGCTTTGAAATATTTTGTTTCACTTAATTAATTGTGTTAGATGGAATAAATATCTTTTGTTGAAGATAAGAAATTTTAAATTTAATTCTATCATCGATTCATTTCAAGCAAGGTCAGAAAGGTCTTTAGTAGGAATAAAACAAAGTTTTTAATGGCGAGTTGACTATTGATAGTCAGTTGAATAATATGTTAGTATTTCAAATTGGTTGAGAATTTTAGAGAAGAAACAATTTTGCTTATTCGACCAATATATTTACTTTTGTTCGTCTTTAACATAGTTTCTTGTTTTTGAAATGTTTATTTAAAAACTATTTAGATACACAAGGACAATTTCAATTTAAATTTGTGAGGAAGATGACTCATTTAACTTTTTTAATATTCAATTTAATATAAAAGTTGTCCCATAATTCACGCAAAATTTGAATTTTGAGCTATTTAATTGTTTAACAAATTTTGGGGTTAGAACAAAAACAAGCGATATACGTAAGAACAACGCATTTTCATTGTTGAGCGGATGTTGATTTTATAAAGAAAATCATTTTAATCTTGCTGAATTCGTAAATCGGCAAAATTGTAGCATTTTTTGTTCAAAAATCCGAAAAATAATTGTTGAGAAACAAATTCATACACAATGTGCGACTGGCTGGTTTGGTATTCTGATTTAAGACAGGACGCACTATCGCAAGGGCGGATCTTGGCTATTAATCAGGAGGGGGTCACACACTTAACATAAAGACGAGTTTTTAAAAACCGCTTAAAAATGCTCTTTAAGGAGGCTGACAAAATTTAAATAACATAATTTGTATCTTAACCTTACATTTACATATTTTAAGGGCTAAAGTGACAACTTTAATTATTAGATTTTTTTAGAACACGGTTGGATAACAACAAGATATAGGGGTTAGCCCATTACCGCATACGGAGCCAAAATTTCAATAAATAAAAATTCAACTTTGTACATTTGGCTTCCCATGCATTCGCGAAAAAATTCTACCTGTGACTATGGCTTTATGTGCATTCACGAAAGTTTTTTTTTTTATTTATAGAAATGAAACCTTCCAGCTTTTATGGCAATTTCAAGTTTGTAAATCTCAGTCCAGGTGATGGAAGCATAAGTGATGATGAGCAGGTTTTAGACTCCGACCACGAATATGACCCTCAGCCTCAGCTTCAGCGTGTTTGTGATCATGTCATCATTCCAGAAACTGAATCGGAGAGCTCTGGTGACGATGACATACAGTTGCAGGCCCAAACATCACCCAGAGCATAGGGAAAAGATCGAAAAAAAAGATTATCAGGAAAAATGCAAAAATGGAAGCTTTTCATAAAAAAAACTTTGAATTTAAAGGAAACACTAATCTTCCCGAAAATATAAAGCAGTTAGATGCACCACAAGAATTGTTCAAGTTCTTGTTCACTGACGATCTTATTGATAATGATCGTGGAGCAATCAAACTTGAAGTCATTTCAAGACAACATCAACAAGCCAGCAATCATTTCAAAAGATGAAATGGACCAATTCATTGGAATCGTAATTTTCATGTCTTGTGTGAAGTTGCCATCAACGAGAATGTATTGGTCGAAACATGTAGGCCAGTCTCAAGTCTACGAAACCATGACGTTTAATAGATTTGAGGTTATAAAGAAGAACTTACATTTCAACAACAATGAAAACTTCAAGCCGCGTGGAGCAGATGGCCACGATAAACTTTTTAAAATCCGGCCTCTTTTGGATCAAGTTCGGGAACGTTTATTATTGGTGCCGAAAGAAGAGTATTTATCAGTAGATGAGCAAATAATTCCCACCAAATGTCGGCACGAAATCAAGCAATATAATCCTGCAAAACCCCATAAATGGGGTTATAAAAATCATTTTTTGAGTGGTGTTTCAGGGTTCAGCTATGATTTCGACATTTTTGCTGGAGATCAAAGTAATTCCTATCCTTCATATGCACCTGATCTTGGCGTCGTAACCCGACTCGCCTCCACTGTACCTAAACATCAAAACTATAAAATATGTTTTGATAATTGGTTTAATAGCCCAAAGCTTCAAGTTTATTTATTTAAAAGTGGTTTGCTATCGTTGGGAACAGTGAGATTAAATCGTGTACCGAACTCGAATATGCCTGCTGAGAAAGATTTGAAAAAAAGGGACGTGGAAGCATGACAGAAAAAACAGCAATCATAGACGGTGTTAAGCTAAGTTTAGTGTCGTGGTACGATAATAAGGTTGTGAATATGCTGTCAGCTTATGTAGGAAGTGAGCCGAAAACAACAAAACGGCGGTATTTTCGGCGAGAAAAACAATTCAAGGATGTGATATCTCCTCTAGCTGTGGATGTTTACAATCAGCACATGGGGGGTGTAAATTTGCTTGATTCTATGCTTGGCTATTATAGAATCCATTTACGCTCTCGTCAATGGTACAAACGAATTTTTTTCCATATGGTAGATATGAGCCTTGTAAATGCTTGGTTGCTATGGCGCCAAATCAACGTAAATAATGAATACATGCCATTGTTTGCTTTCAAACTTGCAGTCTCCAAACATATGCGTAAGGCAGGAAAGGTTTAAAGTATGGCCAAAAAACGTGGTCGTCCAGCTGGAACACCAACTTGAAGTACACCAACAAGCCGAGCCCCCACTCCATGCACTCCGTCCTATTCACCAGTACCCAGCAAAAAGTCACGTAAAACTCCATCAAGGCTTCAAGATTTACCACTTAATACGGTGCGTTCAGACAACTTGGACCATTTCCCGGAATAGAAGAAGAATCAAAGGCAACTATGCCAGAATTGCAACAAATTTCGTTGTTTTGTACGATGCCAGAAATGTGAAGTTTATTTGTGCTTCAATGAAAAAAGAAATTGCTTTACGGATTTCCATAAGACATAATTTTTCTCAAACGCATACGAAGCCATACATATATATATGACATATTTATTTTTCGGTTAAATTTACTTAAATGCATACGGAGCCATATACATATGACTTTGTTAATAATTTTTGTAAAAGACTTGCAGTCTCCAAACATATGCGTAAGGCAGGAAAGGTTTAAAGTATGGCCAAAAAACGTGGTCGTCCAGCTGGAACACCAACTTGAAGTACACCAACAAGCCGAGCCCCCACTCCATGCACTCCGTCCTATTCACCAGTACCCAGCAAAAAGTCACGTAAAACTCCATCAAGGCTTCAAGATTTACCACTTAATACGGTGCGTTCAGACAACTTGGACCATTTCGCGGAATAGAAGAAGAATCAAAGGCAACTATGCCAGAATTGCAACAAATTTCGTTGTTTTGTACGATGCCAGAAATGTGAAGTTTATTTGTGCTTCAATGAAAAAAGAAATTGCTTTACGGATTTCCATAAGACATAATTTTTCTCAAACGCATACGAAGCCATACATATATATATGACATATTTATTTTTCGGTTAAATTTACTTAAATGCATACGGAGCCATATACATATGACTTTGTTAATAATTTTTGTAAATGCTTGGTTGCTATGGCGCCAAATCAACGTAAATAATGAATACATGCCATTGTTTGCTTTCAAACTTGCAGTCTCCAAACTTATGCGTAAGGCAGGAAAGGTTTAAAGTATGGCCAAAAAACGTGGTCGTCCAGCTGGAACACCAACTTGAAGTACACCAACAAGCCGAGCCCCCACTCCATGCACTCCGTCCTATTCACCAGTACCCAGCAAAAAGTCACGTAAAACTCCATCAAGGCTTCAAGATTTACCCTTAATACGGTGCGTTCAGACAACTTGGTCCATTTCCCTGAATAGAAGAAGAATCAAAGGCAACTATGCCAGAATTGCAACAAATTTCGTTGTTTTGTACGATGCCAGAAATGTGAAGCTTATTTGTGCTTCAATGAAAAAAGAAATTGCTTTACGGATTTCCATAAGACATAATTTTTCTCAAACGCATACGAAGCCATACATACATATATGACATATTTATTTTTCGGTTAAACTTACTTAAATGCATACGTAGCCATATATGGCTTTGTTAATAATTTTTGTAAAAAATTCTTTAAAAACAAAAAAAAAATTTTAAATAATTCCTTAACAACAATAAGAGATATTTTCACAAAAAAAATTTTTTTTCCATCGCCTTTATAATTCATGCAATAAGGGGCTAAGTATTCAATTTTGAATTATGAAAGCATTCTAAGATTCCAACAGTTTCCTTAAACAGCTAAATGACAATAGTTTAAAGGGTTTTTTGTGCATTTCACGCAGAAATGTTAGAAATCGTTTTGAAACCTTGCATTTTTTGAAAAGTAATGCATAATGTTCTTGTTGGTATTTCTATAGATGCGAAGAACGCTCCAAAAATATAGAGGCAAGAACCCAGAAAATGAGAAAAAAAAAAAAATGTGACTTTTTTCGTAGGATAATAAAACACAATCTGATATGGAAATTGTATGGCTTTTTAACTTCCCATAGGAAGATATTGTAATCGGCCCGATTTGTCGAATTGAAAATTTTGACAATAATCTGTGTTTCAAGGCCCCTAAAGTTGAAATACAAGATCTTTACGTGCGTTTGTATACCTACGTACGTTCGCGACGTTTTTTTCGTCGTCCATAGCTCAAGAACCAGTAGAGATATCGACTTCAAATAAATTTTATTATACAGATAATAATGCAGAAAGATGCAGAAAGGATTCCCAAAAAAATTGCGTCGGTGGTTTTCTTACCATATCAATTTAAAAAAAAGGTGAACATTTTGGTTAAACCGAAATATCTCACGAACCAAAAACGCTATTAGCGAGTTGAATTAAATTTTATATTATAATACCAAACTAGTATATTTTTAGAAAAAATTGCAACTAACCCTTTTTTTTTATAAATCAAAAAACTGAAACAAAAATATTTGTCACCTCGAATATTTTACGAACAAAAAATGATTATAAAGGGTGTCCCAAAATTAACGCAAGATTTGAATTTGCCGCCATTTGTGCAGTGAAGTGTTGGCAACCCTAAAAAAAAGCAATTTGACAGCTAACAGTATAGGGTTATTAAAAATGGAGCGTTACACGAGAGAACAACGTGTCTTCATTATTAAAGAATATTTCAAAAATAGTGAAAGCTTGGCGGCTGCAGTTCGAAAATTTCATACAAAATATGGTCGGAATAGTGTTTTAACTTCGTCAACTGTGAAGAGATTAATTGAAAAATTCATGGAGACTGGATCCGTTGGAGACGTCAAACACACTGGTCGTCCAAAAACAAGCCGTTCAAATGTGAATGTCGAAGCAGTGCGTGAGAGTGTTGCTGACAATCCAGGAACCTCAATTCGACGTCGTGGACAAGAATTGAAAATTTCAAGAACCTCTCTACAGCGTATACTCACCAAAGATCTGTGTCTTCATGCTTACAAAATTCAATTAACACAACAATTGAAGCCTAATGACCATGGACAGAGAAGAGAGTTCGTTGAATGGATTATTGAACATTATTGAACAAATGGACCCTGATTTTTCGAGCAAAATCATCCTAAGCAATGAAGCACATTTTCATCTTGATGGCTTTGTCAATCGCCAAAATTGCCGCATTTGGGGTTCGGAGAACCCACATGTTGGCGAAAAACAAATGCATCCACAACGCGTGACTGTATGGTGTGGATTTTGGGCTGGAGGCATAATTGGGCCATATTTTTTTGAAAATGATGCTGGTCAAGCAGTGACTGTTACTGGTGCTCGATATCGCGACATGATTACACAGTTCTTTCTGCCAAAATTGGATGATATTGATGTTTCCAATATGTGGTTTCAACAAGACGGTGCCACATGTCATACAGCCCGTGAAACAATTCAATTACTGCATGAGACATTTCCAGGTCGTGTACTCTCTCGTTTCGGTGATCAAAATTGGCCTCCTAGATCGTGTGATTTAACACCATTAGACTTCTTTTTATGGGGTTATTTGAAATCACAAGTCTATGTCAACAAGCCCACAACCACCCGTGCATTAAAGGAGGAGATTCAACGCTGCATCAACGAAATTCAGCCACATTTATGCAGAATGGTCATGGAAAATTTCAACAAAAGAGTGTGCATGTGCATGCAAAGCCGTGGAGGCCATTTGTCCGATGTGTTATTCCATACATAACCCTATCCTATGTACTTTACGAGTCAATAAAAATATAACTATCAAAAGACTAAAAACGGCGTTTTCTATTTAATTCAAATCTTGCGTTAATTTTGGGACACCCTTTATCTCCAAAATAATTTTACCTTTTTAAAAATGAAAAATGTTGGCTCACAGAAAATATTGTATTGTTTTCGACATTCAGTAAGTCTTTTATTAAAATTCAACAGTCCATTTTTTCATAAACAAAAAAATAAAATCTACAAAAAATAGTACGCAAATTTGGTAAAAATTGATGTCAGGTTCTCGATATCTCGTGAAAAATAGGAGATATTGACTTCAAATTAATTTCATTCATCCAGTTTGTATTTTTTTAGATAAGAAATAAAAACTTTTAAGAAATTCTTCTAAAACTGGTAAAAAATGGTTTTCGACTAAAAATATCGTTAACAAAAATAGATTTTGAAATCAAACTATTTCATTATATACAAAATATTGTTGGCCATTTTTAAATTTTTAAGAATAGTTAAAGTAACAACCTTTTTAACAAAACACAGAAATTAATTGACAAACTTTTAAGCAAGACAAATCAACAGACGGGATGGGAAGTTATCAGTGTGATTCGCATATGCCAGCCTCTTTTTTCGTATATTTTTCGGACCCAATTTTCGGGAGTCTATTATTACCTTTTAAAAATCTTTTGATCTTAAAGTAGTTAACAAAATAGACAAATTGTAGAGAGAAAACTGTTTGGTTCTTGAATTTAAAGAAATAGGTGCATTTAAGTACATAATTTCTCTAAAAATTAAATGAAAACAAATTAAGGTAGACAAATAAGTTGGGAAGAAACTTTAGATAGATTTCTTTTAATTTGTTAAAATCTTAAAAGTTTTTGTATTTAAAAGAAAATCAATTTTGAAAAAAAACACACTTTAAAAAAGCCTTTCACTATTTATGTGCGTCAAAAAATAAGATAGAATTGAAGACGAGTTTTAGAAATTTAAAGGCACCTTAATATCAAATTGGCGATCTCTTTTTCAAGGTTTCTTCTTAAGAACCTGAGTATTTGCTTTTTCTCTCAGTCTCAGAAAAGATCTTATGAAAATAATTTAAAACATTACTAAAACTTTTCTAAATGCTAAACTGTATGAAAACAAAGGTTTTTGACATCAAACCGCTTTTTGGTGAATATAGTTAAATTAGTATCAAATCCTTATACGAAATCTTTACTTATTCAACTTTACTGTATAAGCTTTATGTCTCGTATGAAATACCCCCCCCCCCCTGGATTGTAAAATACAAATAGTACGTAGTACCCATGGCGTGATGATTAGTGCGTTGGACTTTCACGCCAGAGGTCTTGGGTTCAAACCCTGCCTGTGCCATATACATTTTTTTTCACGGTTACTGCCTCTTGCGAGGAATTGACAAATTTTCCAAGAGTAATTCTTATCATAAAAAGTGCTTTCTCAAATTTGGGGTTCGGATTCGGCTTAAAACTTTAGATCCCCTTCATTTCTGGCAACATTACTCGCACACAGGAATGATTGAGAGTTGTAAGTTGGTATAAGCCCTAGTTCTCAACGGACTTTTGCTCCACCTAATTTATTTTGTTTAAAATACAAATTTTACTTTCATATTTCAAAAATAAATAACTAAAAATATACCTAAGGGGGGTCATATCCATTAACGCAATACGAAAGTTTTTGAATTCAAGCCAATTTGTACAAAAATTAAAAAAAAAAATATCTAGCATGACCCCTATGAACCTCCTCCTGATTAGGCACTGACAATTGATGGTGTTCATGAATAATTTAACATAACATAATTTGTTTGTATAAATAATGTAAGAAGGTATAAAAACTATCAAAAAATGCTACTTCAAATTGATTTTTGATTAAAACATATCGGCAACAAAAACAGATATTCATATTAAAAATATTGTTATTAAATTTTTGTTATTTTTATGAAAAATCAAAGGCCTAATTTTTTGTACAACACATAACCTACCCCCAACTCAAATTTTGTATCTTACACAAAATTTTAGAAATGGTATGTCTTCAGTGTGGGGGTCAAAAGGATCAGTCTCTTTTTACTCTAGTTATAAGTTATTTTTTTTAGAAATTTATTTACAACACCGACTTTAGTAGTATTTTGTGTAGGTTTTTTATTTTTTGTTAAAAAACTGTCATACTCGTACATACAACAGCACATCCTAAAGCAATAGATTTTATACCAATTGACCTCGAAACATAGAGAAAACTCAAAATTATAAATTGATAAAATGGACCCGATATTAAAATTTCCAATAGGCTACCAACAACAATTTGTTGATATTTTTAGCTAAAGTAAAAATCTTGAGTGTATTTTTGAACTTCCTTTATAATATGTTTTTTTGACACATCATTCTATGGCACAATGAATTTAAATAAGATTTACCCTTTCAGTTGGTTCATTAACGGACGGATTTTCTCAAGGTAAGATCCTACTGTAATTAAAATTTCAATTTTGGTACAATTCTTTTATGGTATTAACATACTTATGAAAAGAAAAAGAACCATTGAATGTCTTTCATTCAATTCAAAAGGAGGATAAGTATTTTTCCCCATATAGCCAAAAAAGAAATTCCTTAAAAACTTATTAAGATTAATAATTTTCTATAAAATATTAATATTTCGTTCAACTAAATAGTTCAATATTTAAAAAAATAGTAGGTATCATATTCTTTCAATGTACTTTAATTCTATTTATCCCTTTGACAATTTAATCTACAAAGAGCGACTCAAAAAGATCTAAAGGGTGAACATGAGCACCTCTAAAGTACCTTAGATATAGCTGTATGATATCAATTTCACTATTACCAATACAAAAACTAGTTTGAATTTCTTGGTATTCATACATATACCAATTTATAAGATAAGATACTCAAAAATTCAACAGAAAAATAAAAATAGATGCAATTTCAATAGAATGTAAAATGCAGCAATCTATAACGAACGTATACATATCTGCTTTATATATAGATTATAAAGTATCTAAATCTATAGACACACATTTATACCAATATGACATAAACTACAAAGCTCGAGGCTGCACACCTTAACTCATTTATATGGATATATCCTGCATCCTTCAATGAATAGAATGTTTTTGATGCTCAAGCTCTTACCGCCTTCTTCCTCCCCATCCCTCCACAAACAAGGATATATTTACCTACAGTCAAACTCATCCCAGAAGTATATAAAGAGTATCGAATGACAAATTCCATAACCGCACACATGATGTAAGGTTACTTTGTGAAACTTTCCTCTTTCACGGAAATAATCGAAAAATTATAAAGATCCTGAATCTTTACGTACCTACATACATATGTGTGAAGGTAGGGGAAGGTAAAAGGTATAGATACGTGAATATGTGTACTTTACCTATATTTATTGAGGAAGGAACGGCACGATGACAACTACAACAAAAGGATGACGGTATATAGCGTTTATGTGGGAAATCCGTAAGTTTTATCTTTATTCCTTCAATTTATTGTATGCTTTCAAAGGAAATATGACTTTAGAAAAAAAAAGGATTGCCAGACAGAAAACTAGAGGACTCTGGGATGCCACATCGGTAATTTCCTATTGGAGCCCTTACAATTTTGCAAATGATATTTTTTGTAAGCCGAATAATCAATCAAAAAAAAAAATCAAAAATTTAAGTTAAAATAGTATTCTGTCCCGAAATTTGAGACTTTAAGTAAAAAACACTGTTAATTGGACTTGTAAGAAATATAACTTGATGTTTACAACAATATTTTGTATAAGATGAAATAAGTTTGAAATTAATATCCTTTTTGTTTTCAAGATATTCGAGGTGAAATTTTTTCTAAAAGCCATAGATTTAAGCCTTGAAATGTGAAGTAATGTCAAAATTTTCAAATTTTGAAAAATCGGTCAAATTACAATAACTTCCTATGGGAAGTCAACATATGCTATTAGATAAATCAAATCGGTCTCCTCAGTGAAAAATTAAACTTTTAAATATGCAACACATGTGTGAATAAAATATTTTCAAGCTTTATTTATAGGTTTAAAAATATCTTTCTTCATTTTTCCATATTAAAAAAAAAAAAACGTACCGCAAAATATTGAAGTTATTTATCTTAATCCTATTTGAACATATTGAAATGGCAACCCTTTTTTATTTCTTAATGTTTAGGTTTATTGCTCATGCATATTCCGAGGATATTTTGAGTCTGATGATAGATAGAGATAGATAGATAATTCGATTTATTAACATTCGTTTATATATAAAATAATTTAGTAAAATCGTTAAGGCTTGGCTATGCCGTCTGCCGAGAGTCTGATGAGGTGGTGCGAGATAAAGAAAAACGTAAAGTTGGCAAATTCAAGGATGCTGTGGCACTGAGTGTTTTGTTTGGTACGCTTTTCGACTTTCTAGCTATTATTAACCTTGACTTGTTATTTTTTTTTTAAATGAAAACTTAACCAATTGAGGTATCTGAAAATTTTACTAGTGGTTTTTGAAAAAGGTTTATTATTGATATAATGTCATTCTATCTTGTATCTTGAGCATGGTGGAAACGTTAAATGTTTCGATTACTCGGTAACACACCTTAAAAAAAACAACTCACATTTCAAAAATTTTCAGAGACGTCTACTTTAATTAAATCCTATAAAATATTTTAATACATTTTGCCAAAACAAAAATGTATAAATCAAAAAAACTCTTATCTCGTACATTTTACATTTACACGTGGTATAATTTAAAAAATCAAAATGACTGTTTTTTTTTTACAAAAAATAAGAACCTATTACCTGTTAAAATTGTTAAAAATTGCTTTTCAAATCGAATATCTTGATAACAAAGAAAACTATTGACTTCAAACTTATTTTATCTTAGTAAAAATATTTTAATTAAAGTTTAAAAAAAAATACCATTTTCTTAAAAAACACAAAAAATACTATCAAAATTATTAAACATTGCTTTTCACAATAAATATCTCGAAACAAATAAAAATATTGGCAATTGAATTGCATGAAAGATTAAAAAATATTTTCGAATATTTTGTATAAATATTTATAAGAGAATTGATTGACCCTGTTCCTGGTTTCTATTTTAAAGTAAATTCTCATCCCCTTTGAAAAATGCCAAAAAATAAAGCGTTTAGGAATTTTAAAAGCAATATGAGTAATTAAAATTTAACTTAATTTTTCCGTCTTCGGAAAGAGTATGTTTTTCAATACATTTTAAAGTTTGAAAATTGGTGCGAACAAAATGATCTGGACCTCAATCTGTCAAAGTGTTCTGTGTTAACTTACAGTCACTTAAAAAACCCCATAATTTTTGATTATTTCCTCAAAGGAATCAAACTAACTTAGCGTTCACGAGATTAAAGACCTAGGGGTAGTATTTAATGAAAATCTTAACTTTATTTCACGAGTCTCCTATATTGTTTCAATAGCTAACTCTATGTACGGTTTCCTTAAACGGAATTCTTCTGGTTTTAAGGAACCATACACACTGAAAGCTATTTTATGTTCACTTCTTAGACCATTACTGGAGTCGATTAGATTAGATTAGATTAGATTAGATAGATTCTTATTTACTTGCAATTATTTGTACAATTTCATTTGATTGACAAAGTTTTAACTGTAATAAAGTTTTGTAATTAATTAAGTTGCAGTTGTGTTAACTAAAAATTTTCATCTCTAATTCTGCTTCTATAAATAAGTGCTGTTTTGCAGTATATAAGCATTTTAGACTAGTCTACTTCATTTAAGAGAGCTAAAGTTTCATTTTCTGATAAAAAGTCTCTACCAATACCAAGTACATTTCTTCTAGTTTCTCTCAGGACTGGAAACTTTCCGACAAAATGAAAAATATCCTCTCGTTACTGGAGTATTGTTCTGCTATTTGAAATCCTGATACAAAAAAATTGATAACAAGACTTGAAAATATCCAAAAAAAATTGTTTGAGATTTGCGTTAAGAAATTTTAGTTTAAATGCTTACTCAAGTCTTAATTATACATAAATCTAGATGACATTTTGATAAAGTTGCAAGCTCTTGAATTAAGGCGTAGAATGTTTAGTGTTATGTTTATTCGTGACATATTTTTTGCTTTCTTTGATTACGTAATATTTATGCATCTAGTCGATCTTTAAAAAACGAGAAATTTCAGATTTGAATATCCTCATTCTACAAATTATGGCCAGGGTAAAACTATTTCCCATTTTTGTAAATTTTTTGATATTTACTACAATGAACTAGATATGTATATATCTTACAAAAAATTAATTAAAAAATTCATTTTTAACATTATTGCATAATAACTTCTTATAATTTGTCCTATTAATGTAAATTAATATGTTTATTAATATTGAATAAAAACAACAACATTTTATATATTGTATAAGCAAATCTGTGAATTAAGTACCTATAGTAGATTGAAATAAACAAATAAATAAATAAAATAAATACAAATTCTATAAAAATATCACATGCATTAATTTCAAGTCCGAATATTTCAAAAAAAGATGAAACTTCGAATATTAATCACATACTTTTCGAAGTTCATCAAATCAAAATTTTCCTCCACCAAATAGTGAATTATCAATGTGTTTTGCATCCCAAGCCATTATAATTTTAAGCTTTAAATTAAAACAAATTTTGATCTTGTAGTTGGAACTGACTTCACTGATGTTAAATATTCAAAAACAAGGCAATTATTATTCAAACAAAGTAGATCTACCTACAACCTTTACATTATTATCTATAAACCATGTACATCACAATTTTTGTCCAGCAGACATTGAGCAAATTAAATTTCAGCAGAAAATAAATTTTCCAACAAAATCCTCCCACACAAATTTTTTCAAGGTCATGTTTACATGGAATGCCATTTGAACTTTATCTTGTACTTTTTTGTTGCTGATGACGATGAAATTTCATCTTTATAATATAATTTTATTCTATTTGTTTTTTCTTCATGAAAAATATACATTTATTGATTTTTGTTTTATATTATTTGATTCTTCTTCTCTTCTTGGAAAAGTCAAAATTCAGCTTTTTTTTAAACCAACAATATGAAGGGAATTTTTGGCAAAACACCTACTCGTTCATATTCCCACATAACCTGTGCTAGCATTTTAAACTTTTATTCGTATGTAAATTTTTATATAAGGATCGATATTTTAGATACATTTTTATACATTTTTAAAGAAATGGCTAAAGTTGGTAAAAAAAATTAAATAAATTGGCACTCAAATTATGTGAATTATAATGATGGACGTTTATGCAAAAAAGGTCAATTATGAATACTATTATACTTGCGATATGCATATTTGTGTGGAAAATATTGTATAAATATGTGAAGATAGGAAAATACTTGAGAGTAAATTGGTAATTCTTGAATTTAATTGAATTAAAAACTAAAAAAAAGAAAGAGGAATTATGATGAAAATGCACAAAAATTGAGCACCACATTTCAAACCTCGTTTGCATTTCGCTTGGCCTTCAACGTATAAGGAATTCAAGCTTTTTTAAAATTGAAAGTTATAATAATTTCTGAGAAGTTTTTAAATTAAAAAATACATAACTTGAATTCCCATCGTACCATTATTAATTTTCCAATGGAAGTTATTGTAATCGGTCCGATTGTCGAATTGAAAAGTAAGTGTTTAATTACGTTCTTACGTTTGCACGTTCGGAATACCGTTTTTTCGTGTTGTATATCTAAGGAATCGGTAGAGACATCGATCCCAAATTACCATTGCTCTACAGATAATAACATCGAAATATAATAAGGACATTCAGAAAAAATCTTTTGAACCTATTACGATAAGGACTTCAATTAAATTATACATTATGCATTGTGACGTGATATCAAATTGCTATAAATTCGGTCAAATCGAATATTTTTCGAACAAAAAATGATATTACCTCCAAATTGATTGTATGCTAGAAATAATAACGTTTTCGATGTCTGGTCAAATATTCAGAAAAATTCAATTGTCAAGTTTTTTTAAAATAATAAAAATCTACACAAAATTGGTAAAAAATGTTGTTTAACTCGTTTTGTCTCGAGAATAAAAGTAGGTATTGACTTCATAATTCTTTCATTCCATGCAAAATATTGTCAAAACATAAAATAATTTTCTCACAAAAATCCAAGAGGTATTTTTGTATAACAAAAAAAGAATATGTTGTATACTTACTTAAAATCAAACTTGCTTTATCTTTTTGCAAAATTAGTAGGTTTATGATTACTAAAAAACTTCCACAAGGCTGGAATTACATATTGTTCAAGTGTGCCAACCGATCATCAGATTCCTTTATTTGTGTTACGTAATCTGAAGTTCTGTTCGCGCCTTGTGGTAGCAAAATTGAGTTGTCGTTGTAGTATTCAAACCCTACTAATGTTCTAGCCATGAGCCCGGTCATTACTCACGTGTTTAATTCTAGGATTCGCAAAATATTGTTTCTAACTTTTAGTCAATAAGTCCGTGACTTTTTGAATTTCTGACCTCTTTACTGAAACAGCAACACTGCTCTTGTCAACAGGCATCTGTCAGTTGACTCCTGTCAAAATTTAAACTTGCTGCGTCAGTTAGTTTGTGTTTGACAGCTATTTTTATCAGACTACTTACTAATTTGAGGAGAAAATGGAAAAAAGTGAATTTCGTGTGCTTATTAAGCATTATTTCTTGCGAAAAAAACCATTACCGAGACCAAGGCTAAGCTTGATAAATGCTATGGGGACTCTGCACCATCGATTTCAATGGCAAAAAAGTGGTTTACTGAATTTCGTTGTGGCCGTACAAGCACTGAAGATGCCGAACGTCCTGGACGCCCAGTTGAGGTCTCTACACCCGAAACAATAGAAAAAATTCACGATATGGTGTTGGCCGACCGAAGATTGAAATTGCGAGAGATTGTGGAAGCCGTAGGGATCTCGGATGGCTCAGTGGTTTCAATTTTGAATGATCACTTGGGCATGAGAAAGCTTTCCGCAAGATGGGTGCAGCGTTTGCTCACAGTCGACCACAAACGCAATCGTGTAACAACTTCACAGGAAGGTTTGGCGTTGTTTAATCGCAATATGGAGGAGTTTTTGCGCAGTTTTGTAACCGTGGACGAAACATGGATCCATCACAACACACCAGAGACCAAACAACAGTCACAACAGTGGGTTTCTAAGTGTGAATCGGCGCCAAAGAAAGCCAAGGTGGGTTTGTCAGCCAATAAAGTTATGGCGACTGTTTTTTGGGATGCACGCGGGATAATCCACATTGACTACCTTCAAAAGGGAAGAACAATCAATGGGGAATATTATGCCAACTTATTGGACCGATTTAATGAAGATTTGAAAAAAAACGACCTCATTTGGCCAAGAAAAAATTTCTTTTCCCTCAAGGCAATGCATGCAAGGGTGCACACATGTGCAGTTGCCATGGCAAAAATCCATGAGTTGGGCTATGAATTGCTCCCTCATCCACCCTATTCTCCAGATTTGGCTCCGAGCGACTACTTCTTGTTCCCAAACCTGAAGAAATGGCTTGGTGGAAAAATATTTGACTCCAATGATGAAGTCATCTCGCAAACAAAGGCCTATTTTAAGGACCTCGACAAATCATTTTTTTTGGAAGGGATACAAAAATTGGAGAAGCGTTGGACAAAGTGTATAGAGCTCAAGGGAGACTACGTTGAAAAATAAAATTATTTTTTTATCAAAAAATCTGTGTTTTATTTTTTTTTATTTATTCACGGACTTATTGACCCGCCCTCGTATCTTAAGGAAAATCAATTTGACAAGGTTTTGTACAAAACACGAAAACCTACAAAAATTGATAAAAAATCGTTTTCGACTCAAGTATCTTGAGAAAAAAATATTGACTTGAAACTTATTTACCTTAACAAAATAATATTATTAATATTTTGTTAAAACATAAATGCGAAGTTATCAGTGTGGACTGTGGGTTACATCCCCACCTCTTTTTCATATTATTGAAAGTTAAGATATTTTACACGAAGTTTTTTAATGCAATAATAATTTTTGTGTTAACGCCATACAATTATTTTTAAAATTACCTCAAAAATGTACCTTAGAAAGTTTATGCTTTCTCATTTATGTCTTTCAAAACTTATATACCTATATTTTTTAGTAAAAAGCCAATTTGTCATTTGAAGAACTAAGAAATATACAATGATTTAATTAAAATTCAAACTGTTTAAGTTTAGGATGGCATTTTCGGTTGGCTTTTTTTCATTAAAAATTAGCAACAATATTTTGAAAAAGATAAAACAAGTTTGAACTTATTTTTTTTTATTTTTTCTTAATAAATTATAAATATTTTGTAGTTTTTATTTTTCTTAAACCAGGTCTTAAATTTAAATTGTATCGATTTTACAACGTAAATCAATAGATGGCGCTGTTTTACTTAGCCAAAAATGAGCTTCATTGCATCTAAAACGTTCTTAGTATCAAAAACTAAAAAAGAATGAAGAAGAATGTTTTGAAAACCATGAACAACATCGAATTTTGAAATTTTTATAGAGTGTACTTTACCTGCTTAAGTAGTTGCAATGGTTGTTGTCTATGGTTTGACAGTTTAGATGATTAATCTGTTTTGACATTTTTTTTAAGAAGATTTATCATGAATCGATTAGCTACAGAGCAACGCTACCAAATTGTGGAAATTTACTTTGAAAAAAATTCGATCTGTTCAAGAAGTTCATAGAGCACTCCGATCAAGGTCTATATTAAGTGATGAAGTTAAGTTCACGTTAAATGCTTATTCAGGAGGCAAAATTGTCAATTATCAAAATTACCAAAATCATACCTAAAAACTGCCTGTTGGCGGCATAATAGATTCATTTTTCTTTTGAAATTAGGAAAGAACTACCTTTAGGGTGACTGAGTTCTTATTTACAAAAATTAATCACCCGAAAATTTACGGCACTTGGTTAAAACAAGAAGGCACATAGTGTCATATTTCTCGCTTAAAAATCAATTTATTGCAAAATCAACTTGTTGACAAGTTTATTTACAGAAGTGGTCCTGTTAACTAACCTGTTGTTCTTGAGACTTAACACTCCTCTCATTTCTTTTTTATGAGGCTATGTTATGTCATTGGCTTATTCCAGCAAACCAGCAATATTTAAGCCACCTTTCACACCATACAACCAGATTTCTTGGAAAAAGGAGGTGGAAATTATATATATCGAATGAATTATCGACTTTGTAACTCATATCAGCTAACGGCGGAAATATGCCAGAAATCATATTTACAAAATAAATGACATAAAATTGACTACCTTAATTCCAACACAATTTCGGTCTTGTATCACACAATATTTAAAATATTCAAGCTCTTAAAAAAAACACCGAACATTTAGACATATAAAAGATCGGCAGTGACACTAGGCTGGTCAGCAAGTGTTTTAAATAAATAAAGATAATTGTTAAATTTGTTTCGTTCCTCCAAATATGTTATCAATTTTAACAAAACAAAAATACAAATTATGAATAATCCGCTTAGAAAAAATATTATTTCACTTAAAATCTAATCCTTTCAATTAAAACGACCACAAAAGCTCTTAAAAAAAATTCCAATGAAAATAAAATAAATTCAATCCAATTTATTGGCAAGTAAAAACTACCCGCACTATGAAAATAATAATAAATTGTTGTTCTAAATCTCTCTATACTCTTTTTACCCTGCTCTTTATTCTACCTATAAACAAGGTTCACAGATTGGATTAAATGGTTGTTATATATTCACTATTTTTTGTGTGTGTTCGTGTAAAGAGATTGTTCCAATCGATATATTATTGAATCCAACCACATGTCACTAATGTAACCTCAAACATTTGGTCTGTCAGCTTTAGCTTCTGTCTGTAGCAATATTATGAAGGTACGGAAGTACGGATAGGATTTTAAACTCACAACTTGTCATAACTTTAATATCTCACATATTCCTATTGTATGTAGTAAAATGTATCTTCATTTTCTTGAGTCCTTTCATCTTTAGAGGTCGTCTCAGGTGCTCATATCAGTTTACGATAAAAAATTTAAAATTTTTGAAGCTTTTATGAAGGTCTGCTCGTATGTGATGTACATAACATACCTACTTAAAGTAGATCCTTTTTTATCAGACTTATGTTTTAAATTCAATTTCTGTTCTTCAAGTCCCGGGAATAACCATAGGAAAAATACTGTCACACACACACGCATATATGTACATATGTATACACATGTCATATGAGTTTTATTTTAAATCCTTTTATAATACGAGTAACTTGTAAAAGGATGGATGGAAGCGGGTTCGATATCAGAGTATCTCCCATACATATCACTATGTTTGTCTTCGTTGGTTGTGAATTTTTTTTATGATAATTTTAAAATAATAAGCGGATGGAAAATATTTTTTAACCGAGAATTTTAAAAATATAAAAAAGGAAAAATATATAATCAAATGCTTAACTGTGGAGAAAGAACCATCAAACGTACATTAATTATGATGTTGGACTACTTTTGTTAAAACCAAAAACGAAAAAATTGTTATGCATAAGAATGAATTATTTATATCAATCTCCCACAGAATATACAAAAAATAAGTATTGAAAAATAGTTTTAATATTTATAATGCAGCAAAATAAGGCTTTCCAGGGGCTGCTAGAATATCTTTTACGCTGCAGCAAGTTCTGTATTCGTTCAAATGTCTGAACTCGAGATTTCGATTCCAAATATTTTTTTGAAATTAATTTTCTTTGCATTTACTATATCAAAAGAATCCTTCAAGGAACCGCAATGAACCATTAATTGCATAATTTTAGGAGTTACTTAAATGTAAATTTGGCTTATTGAAAACCAAAATCATTTTAAAGGGCAATAATACAAGTTATTTATGTATATGATTAATTTTTAAATAAAAAATAAAAATTCAAACATTTATTGTTTGTAAGGGATCTACAAATATTTACTGATAAGAATTATTATTTGCACTGACTATGAAGGCGGCCCTGGTCTTTTAATTAATATGTTTGGAGACATTTTTTTTGTTTTCATTTAATGAATCAATATTATGTATATAATATAATATCAAGTCAATGACAAAAGCCATCGAAAAGCAATTTTAATATTACGTTTGTGAAGTTATTTATTTATTTTTTTTTCTTACTTAAGTACATTGCATTGCACTTTTTGTTTTAATATTGTAGATATTTGTGAGGTTAAAAAGGGTTTCAAGGGATAATGATGAATTAAAAAGTTCTTGTGTTCTTACAACTTGTTCATACTTTTTTGTGAACTTTCAGAGAATTTTGATTGTTTTAATGTATTTATATAAGTGAAAAGGATATCATAAACATATATATTTCAACTCATTTCAATTTTAAATTTGTTGGATTGACAACAAATACAACAGGGTTTCTCAAAAGGAAGAACATTTTAAGCTTCCTGCAAAGCCATCATATACATTTTTAATTTCGAACTTATGCATTTATTAAGTATGGGGAACAATATTTTGTCAAATATTTGTTTTTTTGATATAAATTTGCAAACTATATTGTAATATTTTAAACATGGATTGATATCCTCCTATATCAATAATTATGAACAAAAATGACGATACAAAAATGGTAGACTTAGGCGTATACGTATCCTTATGTTTTCACTTTATTTGAGTCCATATATAATTTCGAACAATGCGCTCCTTTCCAAAAACTGAATTAGTTTTATTTCATAAAGTAAAATGCCGAAGGTTTTTAAAGAAAAGCAAATTAGATACCTATTACTTCATGATAATATGCGGTCAAGTGATAATTCATCTCTTGGTCTGTTTGTTTTTAATTTTTAAATTAAATTCAGTATAAAAGAACATTCAAATTCAGGATAAATACAAAAACAAATAAAAATTCACAAAATACGAAAAGACAAGCAATTTTTTTTATAAACTAAGTTACCATTCGAAAAACTTCAAAAAGTATGCAACCAGAAATTAAAATTTTAGTTCTGTGATTTTAAATAATTAATTTTTTTTAATTTAGTACTTTTTCTAGAAGGTTTATATTTTTTATAAAAAAAATTAATGTATGTAAGATTTGAAAAATTCTAGCAGAAGTCAAGTTCTCCTCTTAATATAAGAATATTGTGTTAACTTGATATAGGTGATGTTTTCGAAAATTCTTATTGGAAGTCGATCTGATCATTTTTATGTTATTATCTCCAAGACAAAATTTATTTTAATTCGACTACAGTTACTTATATGAATTGAAAAGTTTTTCAAATTTTGTAAGTACTTAGGAAGGTATAAAATTTTGAAATGAAATTTTTGATTTTTTTTTAATTGACATGAAATTTACTTTATTCGAAATAAAGCTTCTGGTATTATAATTTAAATATGTTTTTAGAACATAACTGCTATGAGTTTCTCAAACACAATCTATTATATAGGCCCAATTTTAAATTACTTATACAAATATCTGTGGCGGTATATCAGCAATAATGTAGAAAATGTTGTCCCCCAAGTATTAAATCGTTTCTCATTTTGGAAATGTTGTTCCGGCATCAGTATATTAAAGTTAGAATGTGAAACCAAACTAATAATTGTTATCTTGGCCTTTTGTAGGTGTTTAATAATTCTTCTTCTAATTTGAAATCAGGAAAAAGTTTCTTGAAAAATAACTTAAAATTTTTGATGTCTAACACAATTTTCAAGTATTATCAAATGACCTAAATAAGTGTATAGTTATTGCTAAAACAAGTAAAGTATTATGATTCATATATCCCTCGCTACACTTGTTATATTTCCAAAAGTAGATCAAAAAATACTTTAAAAATAAATGTTTGAAACTTCTTAACTTCTAATCTTCAAAAACAAAAATATATACATTTTTCTTACTAACAAATTTTAATTTTGTATCGAAAAATAATCTGTTGAACCTTTCAATCTAACGTGTTAAGCCTTTCGAATTAGTTTCAGTCCAATATAGATTTTACTTTTAAATTATAACAAATTACATGGTCTCAAGATTCCGTTTTGACTCAGATTTTTTCTTCAATTACCTTGGATTACCTTGGATCAAGGAGCTAACAAATCCCTTATTTTCATTTCTGAAAAAAGGCCAGAAAAGTTATCATTATCAGCTAAGCATTTTGGCTTCAAAGTTCTTACAAATTGTAATACCTCCCAAGCAACTATCAAGAATAATGTACAACAATTATAATCACCAAAAAAGCCTTTATTTTAATTATACAAAAGTAGCTACTCACAAAGTGTAAAATGCAAAAATTAATAATTATTCTTTTCAAAAATAAAAACATGAGAAGAAGAGGAAAGCAGAAAAAGTGCAATTTATGTTAACACTTTCATTATGACGATATAATTTCAACACAACAAAAGTGCTTTTGAATTCTTAATTCATCCAAAAGGCAATAGCTATAGGTAGGTGGGTATAGGTAAGTAAGAACCTACATATAAAACCACAAATTCAAACATAATCACCTCAACAACCAACACACAATCCGACTTTCCTATGATGTATTTTATCATGATTGAAAGAGAAAATTGCCCTCTAACATCATGAAAAACAATTACAACCCTGACTATAAGTTCAAGTTAAGCCTTTCACTAGGTATAGCAAAATAGTGTACTATATACTACATAAGTTGTTAGGCATACGTATATGTTGTGTAAGAATCCTCATCATCATACATCAGAAAGGAACTTAAATAAAATGGCTTTTGCTCAACCACTTTTTGTACAGGGTGGGTCAAAAGTTTATTTTCTAATTTAAACAATATCAAAACTCTTCTATTTTTAATTTTATTTTGTAAGGTTTTATAAAACAAACTTAAATAAACTAACTAATTAAACTCTAACTAACTAATTAAACTCTGGTTAAATCGAAGTGTCCCGAAGTTCATTTCGCAGGGTTGTAAGAACTGAAAAGCAGCTGTTTCTATATAAATTAAATTTTTAACAAGATTCAAAGTCAAGAACCTCCACAATGGCGCTACTAAACGAGTTTTTCAGCGGCTAAATAATTTCCAAAATTCTGAATTTAATTCATGTTTTTTATATTCGACATGCACCGCACTTCAATTGTAGGGTTACTTGAACGGTTAACGGTGGTGTAGAAAAAGTTCTTAAAAGAGCCTGTCTTTTGTAGCATGAAACTGGTGCAATATATTCCATATTCTAAAACAATACTTTGTGATTTTAAAATAAATTATTATTAAAAAATTAAGAAGTTACGTTTAAACCACCCTGTAGAAATTTGTTTATATTCGCTAGAATTATTGAAACTAGAACACACGTCATAAAGAAACATAGATATACATATCTGCACTACACGTGTCGTGTGTGCTAAATGTGTGTGTGTGTTTGTGTACCAACACACAAAGATTAATAATTATTGTACAAATCAAAAGAGTTTTTAATTAGCATAGGATTCGAATGGTAGTTTAAGTCTTTTACATTGCGTCCTTCCATCATCGTTCTCCTTTCCAACTAACTTTATAGTCATGTGGTTAAGTTTCTATAAGAGAGTGTGCCTTGATGTGTCTTGTGCATTGCCTGCTTTGCCATGCCTTGCCGTGCCTTACCTTGGCTTGCCTTTGCTTTTGCCATACCTTGCCCTGCTTTGATGGAAGCACACTCGACATAACATCTTCAAAAGGACATATAGGTACACGAGTTCCATTCCATATTCGGAGTGCTATTCCAGTTAAAGGGGTGACATGACCGAATTCCTCAAATGCCAGAATATTTTACCGTTAAGAATTGTAACACATTTACCAACACACTTATAATCTACCTTATATCCACATATAGAAATACTTGCGGACTGAAACTTGAGGTGAATGAAGTGGGGCCGCGTCCGTCGTAAATGTGTACACTTGTATAGTCTTTTAGCCACATAGAAAGTTACTCGAGATGCGAGATGCCAAAAAGGAAGCACAATAATGGGTGAGAAATTGTGCCCTTCAACACCAGGGTCGTTTCTATTCATATGTAGATTTTCACAGATATGTATAAGTGCAGTTGTATAGTGTGCATTTTTCTATAAGCATTTTTGTGTGTAATGTCTAAAAAGGACATGGGAAATGAGAAACCAACGACATTTTACCATAGTACGTGTATACCGTTGGCAAAAATGCGCTTATACAAAATCTACGTCAAGCCAAAAGTCACGACTATAAAAATGTTCTCGGACGACTGCGGCGGCCGGCGCGGAGGCAGCAACGTACATAAACCGTGTCGTATAAGAGGCGATTATTAAAGAGTTGAATAGAAGATTTTGTGCATATATAATTAGGGTGTGACCTATGCCCTCTTGTATTGTTGTATTATTTAAAAAGGGCTGGTGACGGACGGGAATGGATGCTGGGGGTAGTTGGGTGTTGAGAATGTGTAGTTTATGCATTCAGTATACTGCTGCTGCCTCATTAAAGACCATCATCAACTTCAACGGTATCATCGTCATCACCTAGCTGTTGATATGCTACATGCACCTTACAATAAGGACTCACATCCATTTACATACACAAGTACTTCTATATACTATATAGGCTCACAATAAAGACCATGATTTTTTATTTCACGATATAATTAAACCTAATAATAGGGTTGGTTGGGGTTGGTGATGGGGGTCGACTTGCATTGTTTACCATATTTACGGAGTAGCATTCAGAGATTTCCCGTGTTGGAATTTATAATATACTCGTATATAACCTACCAATGCATTGTGTTGTGTGGGCTTGGTTTTTCTTTTCGTATTTCATTAAATGCATAATGATTTATTTTAAAATGAAGCATCCTCCTAGAATTGTTTAGAGTTTACATTCATAATTTTTAAAATACCTAATTAGAAAGCAGAAAAGTATCCTTGAATTAACAATGATGATGATGAAATAAGACTAACTTATTGCATACAATATGAAACTGACGAAACGTCGACGATAATGAAATAGGGACAGAAATTCTTTCAAACGAACGAGCGTTTTTGGGAATTAGAACATTCACATGTGAAACAATACATTTATACGCATTTTTCTAAAAATTCAAGAATTGTTCCGAGTAATAAATACATTTTTATTTTGAAAAAGTAGAAATTTAAGGATTCTTGTTAAGCTTTTGAATTAAATTTTTTAACTTTAATTAAGACATACATAATTAAAGATACAAGATTCAAAAACTTCTACTTTGAACTTAGCTTAACTTTGTGTTCCCTAATATTAAATCCCTAAATGAAGCAAGAGTTAAAGCCTCAGCAGGAATTTTAATTTATTATTTTCTATAGGGCTATTGTAAAATTTTGATATTAATTTTAGTGGAACAAAGATTTGAGTAAAATTAAGATTTTACTTCCTAAATGTGGGGTTGGTTTCATTTTATTTTCCTTTTTTTATAGACTTTTCATAGTATTTGTGAAATAAATTTATAAATAAATTGTTTTATTGAATGGATAAGTACAAAATCTTAAAATATAAATTTGGAACAGAGTTCATATTTTTGTATGTTAGGAAAATATAGTTCAAGCACATTAAAAACAAATTAATTTTTAACTTCCCATAGGAAGTTATTGTAATCCGTTCCGATTTGTCGAATTGAAAATTTTGACATTACTCGACGTTTCAAGATCTTTAGAGTCGAAATAAAATACTTTTAAAGAGATGTCTGTGCACCCGTACGTTCGCGACGTTTTTTTCGTCGTCCATAGCTTAAGAACCAGTAGAGATATCGACTTCAAATAAATGTCGTTATACAGATTATAATGCAAAAAGATGCAGAAAGGAATTTCAAAAAAATTGCGTGTTTGGCTTTTTTACCATAGCAATTTAAAAAAAGGTGAACATTTTGGTTCACCAAAATATCTCACGAACCAAGAACGCTAGAGACTTAAATTAAATTTTATATTATATATTGTAACGCGGGAGCGGTACGATTGATCGCAAACTAAAATCTCTTATAACGAAATCTCGCATTCTTAAAAATTTCACGCAAAACAAAATTTCGCATTTTTAAAATCTTCCATAAGAAAATTTCGCATTTTCAAAATCCCGCAAACCAAAATTTCGCATTTTAAAAAAATCTCGCTTCTGCATAAAATTCTCGCTATAACAAAATCTCGCACCACAAAAATTTCGCATTGTAAAAGTCGACAAATTCGATCGAATTAAATCCTTTTAATCCTTAATTCAGTTGATCTTGAACACTATGAACAACTGATATAGAAGTCTAATATGCATATAACAAACTTTTACCTTTTCTATCTTTTTCTCATAAATAAACAACAAAAAATAACAAAAACAAAACACAATAAATTCCCAGGAAAGTCAATTAATTGAAAAATAAATAACTTCAATAGTTAACAAACAAAAAGTAAAGATAATATACAAATTCCGTACAAAAACAATAATTTTAAGATAGCGAGAGGTTTTGAGCTATGCTTCGCAAGTAATCAATTTTCGACAGTTGAAGTCGTTTTTTATATATAATACAATGATTACAATTTAAAGTAGTAAACAAGTAGATTATGCATAGGTAATATCAGACAGACTTATAATCACGGTTGCCACTTGACAAAAATTTAAATGACCAAAGCTGAAAATAAAAGTGACCAATCGTACCAAAAAAGGACAAAAATAATTTTTGTCCGCAACGGTTTTTAACTTTCCATAGGAAGTTATTGTAATCGATCCGATTTGTCGAATTTAAAATTTAGACATTTCTCGACGTTTCTAGAGTCTAAATAAAAGATTTTTAGTGAAATATCTGTGCATGCGTGTGTGCGTACATTCGTACGTCCGTTCGTTAAGGAAGTTTTTTAGTTAATAGCTCAAGAACTAGTAGAGATATCGACTTGAAATAAATTTTTTTATACAGATAATAATGCAGAAAGATACAGAAAGGACTCTCAAAAAAATTAAGTGGGTGTTTTCTTAACCGCAGCAATTAAAAAAAAAAATTGGTTAACCCAAAATAACTCAAGAATCAATAACGCTAGCGACTTGAATTAAATTGTCTACATTAATATTATAAAGAGGAAAGATTTGTATTTTTGTATTTTTGTATGTAACGAATAAACTCAAAAAGTACTGGACCGATTTTAATAATTCTTTTTTCATTAGAAAGCTACATTATCACTGAGTAACATAGGCTATATTTGGTACTAGATTACTTCAGAAATCTTTTGAAATTCTTATTAAAACCAACCGAAGGTGTAAAAAAATTAGCCATAAAATGTCTTTTATCGCATACGCTGCGAAGAGTATTAATGATAGGACAAAAAATGTTTTCTAATTTAGTGATTCATGGTCGTTTTAATTAGCATGCTTATAACTTAATTATCTGTACCTATTTATGCCTACTCGTGCGAAGCCGGAACGGTCCGCTAGTATAATATAAAGTATATTGTAACGTGATAATAAATAAGTATCTAATTTAGGTTTTTTTTATAAATCAAAAAATAAATAATTGTCACCTCAAATATTTAACGAACGAAAAAGGGTTATAAATCTCTGAAATAATTGTATGCAACGAAGACTAACGTTTTTGACATCTGGTAAAATTTTAAGAAAAATATAATGTATAGTTTTTTTTACTAAATATAAAAACCTAAAAAAAACATTGCTAAAAGTTGGTAAAAATTTACTTTCGACTCAAATATTTTTTTTTTTTAAATTAAAAAAAAATATTGGCTTCAAACTAACTTCTATTAAAAATATTGTTTCCGACATTCCGTAATTTTTTTTTTATAAAAATTCAACAGTCAGTTTTTTTTCATAAAAAGTTTAAATCTACAAAAAATAGTACGTAAATGCTATTAAAATTGCTTTTCGACTAAAAAATTTCCTTCACGAAAATAGATTTTGAAGTCAAACTATTTCATCATATTCAAAATATTATTGGTAATTTTTCAATTTTTAGAATAATTCAACTGACAACTTTTTTAACAAAACACGAAAGCCTACAAACAATTTAACCAAGACAAATCGGCACACGGGATGGGAAGTTTTCAGTGTGGGTCGCATCCTAGCCTCTTTTTTTTAAGATCACAATATGTTAACATTATGTCAGGAGATCGAATATTATCGCTTTATAAAATTTATATAAATTTAATTTAAAAAAATGTTTTTGCAGACCAAACGCTATGGTTATTTTTCTCATCTCGAAGCTCTTTGGCCAGCATTATATTATTAATGGTATCAAAATTAAGTCTGCCTTTCCGTTTTAGTCAAAGTTAATTAAAAAAAATGTCCACACAGTAGCAGCTGTGTACGTGTACCTAAATTTTGAAAACAATATTCATTTAAACCGTTTTTATGATAACCGAACTTTTCCCAAAATTCTGACATGTCCATCAAGATTATGATCTTGAGATGTGATGATTTTGAGATGATAAGCCATCTGTCAATAAATTGTGAAATGAATGCCTTCAGCGTGTGCATTCAATGATCGTGCATTTGTCATGGGGTGCATTCAATCAAATACATTTGTGTACCGTTTACAAATGAAAAGTACTTTAGGCTTGCATTTTATTTTTGAGAATAGGGTCGAGTTTTTTTTTAATTTCTAAAAAAAGGACCAAATGGAATAAGAAATGACCATGCGACCAAGTAAGAAAATGATGACCAAATTTGGTCGTAAAGGACCAAACTGGCAACCGTGCTTATAATCACGCATTGAAATAAAATATTTATTAATTCGCGCGCGCGAATTAATAAATATTTTATTTCAATGCGTGATTTTAAATTGCGAGATTTTAGTTTGCGAGATTTTAATGTTGCGAGCTTTCATTAAGCGAGATTTTGTAATTGCGAGATTTCGATATAAGAGATTTCATAATGCGAGATTTTAAGATCCGAGATTTTAAAAACGAGATTTTAAAATGCGGTCAATCGTACCCAACCCTTGTAACGCGATACCAAGCACACATATTTATGTATATAAAGAAATATGTGTCACCTCGAAAATTTTATGAACAAAAATGATTTTATCTCCAAGACAATTTTGTGCAACGCAAAATAACGTTTTTAAAATCTGATAAAATTTTGAGAAAAATCGAATTGACAATTTTTTGTAATAATATTAAAAAGGGTTGGGTTCGAAATCCTGTATGGATCATAATACTGTATTTAAAATACTGTATCTCAAAATACTGTATTTCAAAATACTGTATGTACAAAATACTGTATGATCAAAATACTGTAGCTCAAAATTCTGTATCTTAAAATTCTGTATACCAAAATTCTGTATTTCAAAATGCTGTAAATAGGCTGACAAATAAAAATCGTTTTGATAAGATTACTTTTATAAAGAATACATCATAATATTTTTTCATTGGCATAATGTTCTAATATACTTCCCTTGAACAATAACATATGGTAATTCATAAGTCTTTGAATTTTTGTTGTTGTTGTTAATACATTTGTATATGCAATTCATAGATTGTTACTTATAAATATTATTGCCTATTGTTATTTACTTATTTATGATATGACTTATCAATGCATTTTGTTTGTTTACTTGTTTGGAGTTTCAATAAATGATATAATTTACATGCGGAAATCGAGTTCTGCTTTTTTGTTCTCTATAATCGAAGCTTAAGAGCGGAATTCTGCAAAAATACAGTATTTTTATATAGTATTTTGCTCATACAGCGTTTTGAGAAGAAGAATTTTGAGATACAGTATTATCAGTTACAGTATTTTGACAACACAGCATTTTGAGATACAGTATATTAACCATACAGTATTATGAATATACAGTATCATACAGTATGATACAGAATTTTAACCATACAGTTTTTTAAAATACAGAATTTTGAACCGCTCCCTATTAAAAACCTAAAAAAAAAACATTACTAAAACTTGGTAAAAATTTACTTTCGACTCAAATTTCTTTTTAAAAATATTGGCCGTAAACTTATTTTATCTCACAGAAAATATTGTTTTCCAGTAAAGTTTTTATTAAGATCCATTTTTTTCATAAAAAATTAAAATCTACAAAAAACAGTACGAAAATTTGGTAAAAACTGATGTTCGGTTCTCGATATCTCGTGATTGACTTCAAATTAATTTCATTCATCCGATTTGTATTTGTTTATATAAAAGATAAATTTTTTTTAAGAAATGCTACTAAAATTGGTAAACATTGGTTTTCGACTAAAAATCTCGTTAGCAAAAATAGATTTAGAAATCAAACTATTTCATTATATTATGCAGAATATTGTTGGTAATTTTTAAGAATAGTTCAATTTTTTAACAAAACACGAAAACTTACAAACAAACAAGACAAATCGGCAGACGGGATGGGATATGGGAAGTTATCAATGTGGGTCGCATCCCAGCCTCTTTTTTTAAAATTTGTTTTTCAATGCTCAATAATTATTTCTGTAGTTATTTTACTAGGTCCGATTTATCAAATTAAAATGTTTACTTCTGTTAATGTTTAAATGTTCTAAAATCTAAAACCATTAATTTTAAGAGAATTGCCTAGAAGACGTTCGTACGCTCGGAACACCTTTTTTTTAACTTCCAATAGGAAGTTATTGTAATCTGTTCTTTTAAGTTTCTTAGAATCCATATCAGTGTTTTTTTTCTTAGTATAGATATTTATACAAGGAAGTTAAAAATTTGTTTTAAACATTGTGACATGATACCAAATTTTTATGAGTTCGAAAAAATATTCAACTTATGGTTTTATTTAATTTAATTTATTAAAAAAAAAACTGAGAAAAATATTTTACTCCTCGAATGTTTTAAAAACAAAAATTATTTTACCTCAAAGATAATTGTATGAACCAAAGGATAACATTTTTGACATCTGTTAAATAAAAATACTTATAAAATTTGGTCGAAATCGTTTTTCCACTCGAATTTATTTTCAAAAATCAAAGATATTGGGTTCAAATTAATTTTATCTTATTAAAAACTTTGTTTTTAGCATTTGGTAACATTTAAAAAAAAATCCAATTGCGGTTTTTTTATGAAAAACAAAAAAAAACAACACAAAAGGTTTTCGACTCAAGTGTCTTTAGATTTAAAAAAAAAGATATTTTATTTTTTTAGTCTTCCATAAAACGTAGCTTTTTTTTAGATATCGAGAGCTTGGTACGAATGGGAAATTACCAGTGTGGTTTGCATCCCAAGATTTACAAGAAACAAGCTAAGACTTGAAAATAATTTAGTTTTCCTAAAAATATAATTAAAATGTGTAAAAAGGTCCTTCAGAAAATTCATACCAATTAAGGAAAGGAAAATTTTGACTCGTTTCAAACGAAAATATTTTTCAAGTCGATTTTCCTTATACGTTAAATAATAGTACCTTAAGAATAATGCTATACTACTAGGAATGGCGTTTTTTAACTCAATTCAATCGACAGTTTCTTACAAAAAATAAGTGAAGAGCTACAAGAAAAATTGCTAAAAATTGTTATTTGACTTTTAAATCTTTGGCAACAAACTTTTTTTAATTTTATACAAATTCTACTTAAAACAAAAAGTTTTTTTTTACAAAAATTTAAATTTCAAAGTTACCATTAAACTATTAAAACCACTTAAATAGTTTTACATCCCGAATGTCTCCATAGAAAAGATTAATGTTTTGACTTTTCGAATTTTTTAAAATATTGCTTATTATTAAAAATATAATTTTAAAATTTCAACGAAATCCAATTGGAATTTTTTAGTGCGGGTCACATCTCAGCCACTTTCTTTACATTTTTCCAATTTTTTAAAACTTTTTTTGTCATCAAAAACACAATAGAAAATGCAACAATATTCTTCAAAAACAGCAAAACTTTTCCAAAAATTCAGCTTCATAAATTTAAAAATATAATTTAAACTTGTCTTGTTATAAAAATGTTTTTTATATTAACATTAATAAATTAAGTCTGTAATAAGCTTTCAATAACAAAAAAGTACTGGATTTCGTCTCATATTTTTTTTGTTTGATCAATTGATTCGAAGATTATCTTAGCCACAATTCAAATCCCAATTTTATTTTCAAGGCCTTGCTTTTAGTACATTGTTTGCATAGATCAGCAACTTAAAAACATCATTAAGAAAATGTCCAATGGCGTTAAATCTAATAGCAAAAATGGATCTATGACACTTGGCTGAAACACTGACCAGAAGCATTTTTAAAAGACAATTTAACAATAATGCTTCCACCTCAAATCACTGACGCTTTTTTGCAAGAAAAGCTCGTAGGTTTTCGGAAACCAAAATGCGAACATTTTGTCAAAATATGGACGCAGTCAATTTTAGAAATAACTATGTGAAGATAATTTTGTTCAAACATGAGCCCCCACTTTCAACATATTTCTCAAAAATATAATATTCTTTTGTGTGTTTCAATTTTTCTAACCCCAAAATTTTACCAATCACATGGTTGTAATTTTGCTGTTGGCAAGACTCTACTACCAAAAAGACATGAATTACGGGAAACCTCTCATAATGTTTTTTCTTTACATAAACTCGTGTATAAGAATTTGATTTTGATGATTAATTTTTACAGTTTAAGGATTAGTTTTTAAAAAGAACACTTGGTATGCCAAACATGGAATTTGACCGCTTCTATGGATTTCGTTATTTTTCATTCTATAGAATAACCTATACAGAAGTTTAAAATAAATCACTGAAATTGCTAATTTTTCGTTATGATAGAGATAAGAATAGACAAACAAATAAAATCGCATCTATTTTTAAATTTTCCAATACTGTACAAAAATATGAACATTATTATCGACGGAGAAATATTTTTAAATTTAAATTACCGAAAAAAAAATGAAAATGGTTATGATTCATCACTTTGATTCATTATGGAGTCAATTTTAGGAAATTGAGGAAATATAAAGAAAATTTGAATTTACTTAACTGTTTTTGAGTTACTCCTATGTATGGAATGTATGTATATGTATATTTTAGAGGCTTTAAACAATTTAAAATATTTATTTTTTGGTTACCTGCAAAAAAATGACTGTTACTTAAAAAGCAATTTCTAGAGATCTAAAAAATTGTGAAAAAGGTTACAAAGTATATGTTCATAAGTTTGGGATCTTTAACTTTTAAGAACTTTAAAAATTCCTGAAAGTCAGTTGGTCTTTGGTTTGTTTCTTTTGAGGTTAAATTTTAAGTAAAGGCCACTTTTTACTTGCGACTTATATTGACTATGCGGCAACTTTTGCAATCATAAAAAAATTCGAACTCGAGTTTTTAATCAAACATGACATTACGAGGGTCTCCTGATTCCGTCCGTCTGTCTGGCTGTCCTGGCGCCTACAGCCCAAAGCATTGGGTCGATTGACTTCATATTTAGGTTTTGAGCCGATGTTTGTTTTTTTTTTTCATACAAAATTAAGGAATTGGAAATTGTATTAGTCTGGTCGTCATTTTTGATTTGTTCTCGCAAGTTGGCAAACCTTTTTGTTTATATTTCACGTGGAATCCCAGATTGTAACATACTTTTTTGCGACTTTAGGCTAAAAATGGTCACTTTAGTGTTACGTAACGTTTAGAGAGTGGGAGGGGAAGTACAGAAAAACAATGCGGTGCGTTACAAGGGGAGGAGGGTGGGTCAAAAATCTTCAAAAATTGCGTTACGTAATACTTGAACGCTCCCTTAAGTGTTTTTTCTTATACTGTCTCAAAAATATTTGATGATCAAAAATGTCATTGTTTTTATTTTTTGATTTTTAAAAAAAATATTAAAACATTTTTTTTTTTGAAATTCGATATCTTGAAAATGAGTTACATTTTTTACGAAATTGAAATATAAAACATACTTTAAAAAGTTTTTTTTTTTTTGATAATGTTTTGAGAATGTTGTAATAATTTTTAACTTCCCATTGGAAGCTACTGTAATCGGTCCGATTTGTCGAATTAAAAATTTTGACATTTCTCGACGTTTCAAGGTCCCTAAAGTCGAAATAAAAGATTTTTAGAGAGATGTATGTGCGTACGTGTGTACGTACGTTCGTACGTCCGTGAGTCCGCGACGGTTTTTTCGTCGTCCACACCTCAAGAACCAGTAGAGATAACGACTTCAAATAAATATTGTTATGCAAATAATGATGCAGAAAGATGCGGAAAGGAATCTCAAAAAAATGTATTCAGTGGTTTTTTTACCATAGCAATTTAAAAAAAAAGGTGAACATTTTGGTTTACCCTAAATATCTCACGAACCAATAACGCTAGAGAATTGAATTAAATTTTATATTATACCTATATATAGTAATGTGATACCAAACAAAAATATTTTTAGCAAAAATTCCAATTAACGGTTTTTTTATAAATAAAAAAATTTCAATTAAAAGTTTTTTTTTTATAAATAAAAAAAACTGAAAAAAAAATATTTGTTACCTCGAAAATTGTACGTACAAAAAATGATTTTATCTCCAAAAAAATTTTGTGCAACGAAAAATAACGCTTTTAACATCTGGTAAAATTTAGAGGAAAATCGAATTGACAGTTTTTTTTATAAAAATAAATACCTAAAAAAAACATTACTCAAAGTTGGTTTTCAACTAATTTTATCTTATAAGAAATATTGTTTTCAACAACCAAAACAATTTTGAGAAAAATCCAATTGACAGTTTTTTTTACAAAAAATAAAAACCTAAACAAAATTAATAAAAGTTGGTGAAAATTAAATTTCGACTTAAATATCTTCTCAAAAATTTAAGATATTGATTTCAAACTAATGCGATCTTTTAAAAAATATTGTTGTCAACATTCAGTAAAATTTTGAGAAAAATCAAACTGACAGTTTTTTTTACAAAAAATATAAACCTACAAAAAATTAATAAAAGTTGGTAAAATTGATTTTCGACTCAAATATCTTTTCAAAAATTAAAAATATTGGCTTCAAACTAATTTTATCTTATAAGAAATATTGTTTTCAACATTCGATAAAATTTTGAGAAAAATCAAATTGACAGTTTTCTTAAAAAAAATAACAACCTAAAAAAACAATACTAAAACTTGGTAAAAATTTACTTTCGATTCAAATATTTTTTCAAAAATTATAAATATTGGCTTCAAACTTATTTTATCTTATAGAAAATATTACTTTCGGCATTCAGTACATTTTTTTTATAAAAATTCAACAGTCAGTTTTTTCATAAAAAAATAAAATGTACAAAAAATAGTACGCAAATTTGGTAAAAATTAGTGTTCGGTTTTCGACATCTCGTAAGCAATAGAAGATATTGACTTCAAATTAATTTCATTCATCTAATTTGTATTTGTTTATAATAGAAATACAAATATTTAAGAAAAGCTACTAAAATTGGTAAAAATTGGTTTTCAACTAAAAATCCCGTTAACAGAAATGGATTTTGAAATCAAACTATTTCATTATATGGAAAACATTGTTGGTAATTTTAAAATTTTTAAGAATAATTTAACTGACAACTTTTTTAACAAAACACGAAAAGCTACAAACTTTTAAGCAAGACAAATCGACAGACGGGATGGAAAGTTATCAGTGTGGGTCGCATCCCAGTCTCTTTTTTTTTTAAATAAAATCAAAGTGTTTTCAAAAAAGGCTCGAATGCAACGTCATTCATCACATTCTATTGTTTTGCTTAAATACAATATTTTGTGTTAAGATCCAAATAATTATTCAAATTTAAGTTTAAACTATTTCTGTTCAGAAATTCTAGACCCTTAGTGCCTGTTCCATAATAATAAAAACGTCACAGTGAATCTTCTTGGAACCTAATCAGCAGATAAAATGGTGGAACTTAATGTGTCAAGTAACGTATTGGGTAGATAAAGCACCCAATAGCACAGATAAATCTTACAGTTAACTGCATAAAGAGTGTTATCCTGTAAAGCAACGATATTCGTTTATTTTTTCATCAAAATGGATGCTCTTCTTGAAGCCACAAATAAATTGCGTATTTCCAATGAAAACAAACTAAATGAAATTTTTGGATAGAGCAGACTTTAATTTTCGTTTGAAAATATAAACTGTGAGCCATTGTCTTTTTATACACAAATTTCACCGCCACACAAAGTCACGTTAAAAAATATTCGAATAAGTAAATATCACATCCTTACCAGGATAATGAAACTAACATGAAAACAGCGGACATAATAAGGGATTTTCCATTTTTGTTCTTAAATTTCATAAGTCAAAACCTTTACAACACTAAAGAATTGGAACAACACCCAAATTAAGGAGAAAAATAGATTTGAAACGCATTATACGAGTATTACTAAAAATAATTTAAAGGATGTGTATCAACTCAGAACTTTACTTTCACATTGTGAAAAAGGCCGTAAGCCATTTAGTGATATTTTTGATGATTTTATATGACGTGTCAATTGATTTTGTTTTAAAAGTTAACTTAATATTAATCAACATGTCAAATTTTGACTGGAATTGTGAAAAAAGATGAGTTGGATAACAAATTGATTCAATTATTTACTGCGGGAAATGTCAAAAGTTTAAATATTAAAAAAGAACTCAAAGACTTAATATAATTTTAAATATTGTGATAAAATGACAAATAAAATTCGATAACCAGAACTTAACCTATATTATCAAAAGCCGGCTCGAACTTATCTCTACCTGTGTACATAGTTTCTTTGATATATAATTTAATTAAATTTTGTTCGTGTTTTTCAGATTTTTTTTAATCTCCGACACACCCATTTCGAAAAAGAATGACGACTTAAATTCCCTTTCATAGTCAAATGCAACAACAACAACGAACAAAAATTGTCACACAGCTTGAATTAATTTAAAAATGTAAATGCCTGGAAAATAACATAACAATACAATTATTTACCATTTCCTGTTTATTGTCGAATAACTTTCAATAAACTTTAATCCCACCCCATCAAACCACAATATTACCATATGGTTCAAATAATAAAATAAAAATTGCTCTATATCTGCATAGATGTAGAGGTATATCCAAAGCCTAGAGAGATAAAAACCACCACAGGCTATAACAACACCCATCAACAGCAACAGCAACAGAGAGCACATTGGTATTTTAAAAACGAAATCGCTTTAAGGCTCCAAGGATTATAAAACAGAACACGTAATTGGAATTTAATTTTATTTGTGCAGCTGAAGAGTGAAAAAATATAAAAGAAAAACATAACAAAACAAAAATACAAAAAACTTAAAAGGAAAACACAAAAATTCATCCCACAAAAGGGTGCTCAATATATTCTATTTTCTTTTGCTTTTAATTTAAATCCTTAGAAAATGACAAAAAAATTAACTCTGCTCCACACCCCCACAAATATCCATATGTTACAGCATTTACTTTTATATCGAATCAACAGAGAAAGAAGAAGAAGAAGAAGAAGAGGAGATAGAATAAAAAAAAAAAAACGAAAAATGATAATAAGCCGATATGAAATTCGTATAAATCCTTAGCATATCCTTTCTGCATTAGAATAATCCGATTAACATGTCACTTATTTGTTGACTTTTATCCTCTGCCTTCACCTAGCAGGACTTTTTTTCATTTTGAACACTTTTCTTTTTGAATTTTCCTCGACTAGAAAAATCTTCACATATGTTTTCTTTTTACGCCCGTTATAGAGGAATATCCTTTTCTTTGCACAGATTTGTATTTCCTCTTTAATCTTCACAAATTATCACACATCACGTGGAGGATACTCTACTCGCATTTTCTTTTTTCATCGCTTTTTGCTTTTGCAGGACGAAGCGAACTAAGCGAGAAATGGTATGTTCGCTCTTCGAACAATATTGACACAAAATTTTGCCCAGAATCTGTTTCACACACTATAACGAGGATATGGGATATTATACATATAATTTTTTCCGTTCCGATGTGTTTCCTTTTCCGGACAATATTAAATATTTGCTTAAAATACTATTCTAGATATCATTTCATACAAAAACAAAATCAAAAGGATATATTTCAATCCTTACACATAACGATTCCTCGATTTCTTCGAATTCTATTTAAAACAAAAAAGAATATAACAATGAAAGTCATCAACAAAAGGACGAAGACAACAACAATAACAGATCGGTTAAGAGAGGGGAAGAAGTAGTAATCCTTTGGGGTAGGTAAGGTATACCTTATAGTTGTTGGGTTTGTATGATAACGGATATCAGACAATTATCCGCGAACCGAACATTTGCGACCGAGTTTGAAAGGACAACTGATTCAGTATATGATTGCCTTGATGTGAAGGATTCGAATCCAAGTACCAGAATCTCTGAGCAAGTTCTTCCGAATGCGAACACCACCCTGAAAAACACAGAATCTTATTCGAGAGCAGAGCAGAACAGAGCATCAGACAGATGAAAATGACTATATTGTGCTGAATATTAAATGTATCCTATGCAAAGTTGCCACTTTAACTTAAATTGAAGTTAAAAGTAATGATGGGAGTAAATTTTGTATTAGAAATTGCTCTCAAGTACTTTTTTGTGGGAAGATGTATTTGTGTTTATCAATTTAAACCAAAACATAGCATAGTTTTGATGATTTTTCAAAAAATTCTATCGTTTTTCGGAACTTTTTTCGTAACCTTATGTATTCAATACAAATTTTTTCTTTTCATTAAAATTTTGATAACAACATAAATTTCTTTTACAAACAAATATTTTTAAAATTAAATAGCCGGAATATTTGTCGATCACAGTTAAGTTCTGAAAATAATACCTTAAGTACCTACTCATTTTTTGAAAGAAACACTTTCTTCCTCTTCGAAAAAGTTTAAGACTGTGATTTTTGTGAAAATGTCTGAATAAAAAAGAAAAAAATTATCAAATTCGATCTTGCTCAAAATTTTTAGCTAAGCTCTTAATATTTTAAGAAGCATGTCTTAAGTTAAAAAAAAAAAAAACAGATATCTTTCATATGACAGAAAAAACACATATCTTTCTAGAGCCAAAGAATTGACAAATCCTTCAAGAGCAATTTTTTTCATGAATAGAGCTTTATCAAATTCGCCGTTCGGGTTCGCCTTAAAACTGAAGGTCCCTTTCATCTCTCACAACAATACTTTCACACAGGAATGGTTAAGAACCGTTTTTGTGTGTCACTAGGCCCTAGTTCTCAACGGACTGCTGCGCCACCTAGTGTATTAACTTACCATATTAAGTTGTTGTTGTCGGTCCAATAAGTCGAATTAAAAATATTGACATCCCGAGTCGAAATTTTGGCCCTAATTTTATCCTAAAAAGGATCTTTTCTCCTCATTTGCTCCTACATACAGCAAAATGAACCTCATATCATCCAAAACGATTTTTCATCGTCCTCATTTCATCCTACATGAATCTTTAGAATTCTTTCCGTTTTTCTACGCATATTTCGTCCTAAATGAAGGTTTATCAACATAGAAAATAGATATCGTCCTTTTTTCATACTTAATAAGCCTACCTGGTCGTTTACTTGCATTTTTTTTGTTGTCACTGTTGAAAATGATGACGATGACAACAATGATGGTGGAAATGACAAGGATGGAGCTGGTGATACTGAAAATGGTAACGATGGAGCTGGTACAGTCGATGACACCAACGACGAGGACAACAACGACGACGACGACGCCAACGAAGACGACCGACAACGACGACGAAGAAGACGATTTCGAGGAAGAATTATTACTTTTAAATTAAATAATAATGTTAATAAAAACTTCTTTGTTTAATGAATAAAAAAAAGAATAAAATTAAAATATAATTTATATTGTTTTTTAAAAAAAGCTTCTTAATAAATAAAATGAAAGAAAGTGAGAGAGAAAGAGTAAAAGCAAGTAGGAAAGAGAAAGAGAGAAAGAAAGAGAATAGAAAACAAGAAAGAGAGCGAGAGAGAGTCTAATAAACTAGTCTTAGAGAAAGAGAGTAAATGAACAAAGAAAAAATGCTATGGTCAAGATGAAAAAGGTTCATTTGAGGCTTTTTGCTGTCGTCCTCATTTGATCCTAAACATCGTATTTTGTCCGATAACTGCCACTATTAGGTTCAAATGAGGAGCAACATTTTAACAGTAACCCGAGTCGAAATTTTGGCCCTATTTTCGTGCCAAAAATTCAGGTTCCCTGAGGTTCAAAGAGATTCAAAAGAGGATCACTTACTGTTCAAATGTTGGTCCTGATTTGAACCTAATAGTGGCAGTTATCGGACAAAATACGATGTTAAGGATCAAATGAGGACGACAGCAAAAAGCCTCAAATGAACCTTTTTCATCTTGACCATAGCTTTTTTTCTTTGTTCATTTACTCTCTCTCTCTTTCTTTCTCTTTCTCTAAGACTAGCTTATTAGACTATCTCTCGCTCTCTTTCTTATTTTCTTTTCTCTTTTTTTCTCTTTCCCTTTCCTACTTGTTTTGCTCTTTCTCTATCACTTTCTTTCATTTTATTCATTAAAAAGCTTTTTTTAAAAAATAATATAAATTATATTTTAATTTTATTCTTTAAACAAAGAAGTTTTTATTAACATTATTAATTAATTTAAAAGTAATAATTCTTCGTCAAAATCGTCTTCTTCGTCGTCGTTGTCGTCGTCTACGTCGTCCGAGTCGTCGTCGTTGCTGTCATCGTCGTTGGTATCGTCGACTTTACTAGTTCCATCGTTACCATTTTCACTATCACCAGCTCCATCCTTGTCATTTCCACCATCATTGTTGTCATTGTCATCATCTGTTGTGACAACAACAGTGACAACAAAAAAAACAGCTACACGACCAGGTAGGCTTAATAAGTATGAAAAGAGGACGATATCTATTTTCTATGTTGATAAACCTTTATTTAGGACGAAATGAGGTTCACAAAATATGCGTAGAAAAACCGAAAGAATTCTGAAGATTCATGTAGGACGAAATGAGGATGATGAAAAATCGTTTAGGATGATATGAGGTTCATTTTGCTGTATGTAGGAGCAAATGAGGAGAAAAGATCCTTTTTAGGATCAGAATAGGGCCAAAATTTCGACTCGGGAAGTGATCCTCTTTTGAATCTCTATGACCCTCAGAGAACCTGAATTTTGGGGACGAAAATAGGGTCAAAATTTCGACTCGGGATTTCTCGACGTTTCAAGCTGCCTAGAATCTAAATAAAAGGTTTTTAGAGAGATTTCTGTGCGTACGTGTATAGTGTACACAGATAATAATACAGAAAGATGCAGACATAACTCTCAATAAAATTGAGTGGGTGGTTTTTTACCATAACAATTTAAACAAAAAAATATTAACCTAAAATATCTTACTAATCATGAACGCTAATGACTTGAACTAAATTGTACATCATATATTGTGACGTGATACTAAACTAACAACATTTTAAAATAAAAATCATATAACGGTTTTTTTTATAAATCAAAAAATCTGAAAAAATAATTATCACCTCGAATATTTTACGAAAAAAAAACCTATTTAATTTCCAAAATAATTTTAAGCAACGAAGAATAACGTGTTTGACATCCATTAAAGTTTTGAGAAAAATCGAATTTACAGATTTTTTACAAGAAAATAAAACCCTTTAAAAAACATTACTAAAGTTGGTAAAAAATAATTTTCGACTCAAATATTTTTTCAAAAACTAAAAATATTGGCTCAAAATTAATTTCATCTTATAGGTAGACAATGTAGTTTTCAACATTCAGTACATTTTTTATAAAAATATAACAGTCAGTTTTTTCACAAAAATTAAAATCTTAAAAAATAGTACGCAAAATTGGTAATAATTGATGTTCGATTCTCAATACCTCTTGAATAAATGAAAATATTGACTTCAAAATGATTTCATTCTGTGCTAAATTTTCTAAAAGAAATCAAATCAGTATTTGTTTGCATAAGAAATAAAAACTTTCCAAAAATGCTACTAAAATTGGTAGAAATTATTTTCCGACTAAAAATCTCGTTAACAAAAATAGACTTGGAAATCAAACTGTTTTATCATATCCAAAATGTTGCTGGAAATTTTAAGTTAATTTCTTAAAAGAATTTAACTAACAACTTTTTTTACAAAACACGAAAACCTAGAAAAATAAATTGATAAGAAATGGATTTCAACACAGGTATTAAGAAAACAAAGAAAAATTGAATTCAAATTGTTTATCTCACACAAAATATCGTTAAGAACATTTTGTTACAAGTCTAATCGACAGGCGGGATGGGAAGTTATCAGTGTTGGTCGCATCCCAGTCTCTTTTTATTTATTTATTTTCATAAAAGAAACATGTGTAGCCGCTGTTTTCTATTCTTCGACTTCTTCTATTTCATTTATCACTGGAGATGAAGCTCTGAACCCAAAATGTAAGTGCCCTAGTATTATGTTAAGCCTTGTAACAAATTCTCTGTTTATATCATTTCACTTGAATGAATTTGTCCATTATTAAAAAATACTTCAAATAATTTCTTAAAAGCCGTTATTTTCAAACTTTTAGATCTACAGACAAAAGTAAAGTAGCCTTAAGATTGGTTTTAATAAACATAAACGAAAAGAAATTACATATGTGACAACATTACTCGCACACAGTCACGAGGCCTTATTTTGTTTATGAAACGAAAATCGATGTTTTTTTTTTCAAACTTTTAGACACGATCATAAACAACTTACTGAACTAACAGCTCTAATGTTTTTTCATAATAGAATTCTGGACATAGTTGAACGTTATTTAAGTCAATAAATCAAGTTCGTAGCTCAGCTCTTTTGTTTTATTTTAGGAAAATTAAGCTATTTTATTCTCAAGCTCAAGAATTTTAAATTTTTTGATATCAAAAGAACACAACTATACCTTTATTATTGATATGATCAAGGAAACAATTCTTAAGGGATGAATTTATGATAAATTATTAAAGAGGACCAATATTCATGCTTAGCATCCATTACTTAAGTAGAATCTTTAAGGTGGAATCAAATAATTAGCTGTCAAATTTTGTAGCTAATTTGTTTCTAAAAATATTAATTTAATATTAAGTTTAGATAAGTTTTGATTAAGATTTAAATTAATTTTAATTATTGAAACCGTTGTTATGCGTTAACCTTAACCTTTTTTTTTAAATAGTGAATAGCGTAATGCATACAAAGTTATACAAATTAACGATAAGAATATGATATTTTCTCGTTGTTTTTTTATATTTGTCTAAAATTATTTTGAAAGTGGCATCCCTTAATCTGCACTAGCCGGCTTTTCCCACCCATAAACAATGCAGACAATTGATAAGAAAATACATATTTTGTTGCTGTTGAATTCAGCAAAAATACATTTTACCGCGTTTTTCTTTGCGCATGTACATTAAAATTCTTCAAAAAGAACTCCAAACCAAAATGTTTCGTTAAGTTTTTCTCATAGACTTTCTATTTTTCTGTCTCTCTTTTGGTTCTCTCCAAAGAAGGAGGCATATGACAATATGGGCTGAATGTTGGTTGGCATAACATGAAAAGATTGTCTATGCAAGTGGCCCCCATTTAAATACGCCTAATTTGCGGCGACAACTTTTAATCGCCTGTTGAAAGTTCTTCGTGTACGAAGTGTATATAAAATACCAAACGACCAAAAATAGAGGCAAATATCCAAAGGAGGCACGGCTCAATAAGGAGCACTATCATGCGACACAGCCAGAGCAAATGTTATACACCACGTTCCACATGCCAAACGTTCTTCCATGTTATTAGTTTTCTCGTGTTTTCTTTATTTACGTATACTCGACTCGTACTTTGTACGGAGCAACAAAAGAAAAAAGAAACAAAACAACGTGAATCCTTTTTGTTCGTTCCCATTTGAAATAGGACTAGGACGATATGCAACTAGGCTAAGAGAGTGCCATGTTTCGTTCGTTAAGTTAACGTTTTGCTGCTGTCTGTGACCCATGTACTCTGTAGCTACTATGTGCCGTTACTTTTTCATACCGGCAATAATGAGAATTGTAATATATTGCAATAAAGATGCTGATGGCAATGGCGATTGTCATTGCGATATGGCTGTATAACTGTGTGGCTGTGGCATGGCACAACTTCAATATCTCTCCCAGACAACGGCAACTATAGCATAGTAGCAAGGATGATGGATGATTTTAGGATGTGCTTGTGTCACACAATCAAAACAGAGAATAATGCAGAGTGATGGGTGGATGTGGTTGTGGGCGTGGTGGGTGGGTGTGTAAATGTACTTTTTTTAATTCATGCAGTTTCTCAGAGAGCTAACTGCTCTAGATGGAATCGTGTGTGTCATAGAGAGGATGACCTCGTTGTTATGGTTATTCAATTCTGATTTTCATTTCTTTCTGTTTTTTAAGAAGGTTGTTTTTTTTCTCCTTTTTTTGAGCCTCAAGAATTCTTTTTATAGTTTGCTTTTTTTCAGTTACTAATTCAGCAGAAGAGCAGGTCGAGTTATGGCAGCTGTTTTGTTAAAACAGAGTTATGTGGAACGTGGGAAAAAGAATATATGGTTGCCAACAGTAACAGGGTGGGAATGGGTTGAACAACAAAATTTCATGTGCAGCTCAATGAGAGCACATATCCCCAACTTTATAAAACAGAAAACACGCAAAATAAAAGTATAAAGGACAATTTTCGGTAGAAAGTTGCACTTTATAGATTTTTTTTTTTTAAATGTAGATACATTATTATCAATATCCATGTGTATAAATGTATATGTAGGTAAATTCTATACATAATAATACTATATGTATGTACATACATATATGTATGAATTATTATGTATGATGTGATGGTTTTTAGGTACCTACGGCTTGTTTTTTTTTTTTGTTTGCTTCGACCACGGGATTATAATAATTTTATGTGAAACATAAAAATGGTATTAATTAACATGCATATTTTTGTTATAAACATTTTTATGTACATATATTCGTATGTATAAAATATGATTTTTTTTCTGGTTAACAAGTTTAAAAAAAGTACATGATGAGGCTTGATCAGAACTTATGTTTGAGTATTGTGATTTTTTAATGAAAAAGGCTTCAATTATAATTTCATATAAGCTTATAATGAATGTTTATTAAGAATTTAATGTATGAAAACGTGTTGTATAATTATTTGCATTTGTTAATTATTGAAATAATCCAAATTTAAAATAAAACCAAAAACTAAAAGAAAAACTATAAATGATGTTTATGATGGTTATGATGGTTATATAAATTTATCTCATTAAAATTTGATTTAAAAATTTCAATATACCATTTCAAAAATTTTCTTATAAACATAAATCAGCGGCTTTTCAAAACCAATAAACAATAATAAAGGCAACATTTTTTTTAAAAGATTAATAAAAAATGGGTCAGAATATATCGTTCAATAGTTTTCAAAACTGTGAACGCTTTTTTGATTCAATTAGCAAGCCATAAAGTTTATTAGCAACGTTTGTAATTTTTTTTTAATTACGCTCCAAGTATGTTTGTTTAGATAAAATTGAGAAAAAAAAAAGAACTTTTTAAATAAGCCAAAAACTTTCGAGATTTCGCCAGATAGGAAGGAAAAAAAATTCAGAAATGAACATGGAAATTAGGTCAAAAAAATAAAAAGTATAATTTATTAGTTCAGTTCAGTTTCGTTTTATTTGTAGCACAATTTTTACATTATTTTAAATTTGACAAATATTTTAAGAGATTTAGAAAAACAGAATTTCTTTACAACTTTAACATGAATAACAAATTTATAACACGATTTTAAGAAAAGAAAAAATGATAAATAAATTTATTTAAGGGAAAACACTACAAGAAAAAACCCTCATATTAAACTTAAAAAACTAGTATTGCATATAAACCCAAAATATTAGGAAATAACTTTTTATTGTAAGTTTTGAATGAGATCAAAAGAACATCTCTCGAAAAAGTTGTCTTGTAATTTGTAAAGAGAGGATTTAATAAGGTTGACATTAGCTCTTTTGTGGAGTCTTATAGTAGAATAGCAACGAGACAAATTAAGTATTAGTTTAAGGACTTTATTTTAACATATCTGTAATTTTTTAATTTGAGTCTCAGCACAATCGAACCACGCTGGTGCTCCATAAGTGAGGACTGGCTGATATATACTTTTATAAATTAATATTTTATTATGTATGCTTAGACGAGACTTCCTTTCCTATTGATAAACGGATCAGAATTTTAATTAATAAATTCGTTGTATGGATTGAGTTTGATATGTGACCTTGAAAAGTGAGTTTTTTATCAAGTATAATGCCAAGATATTTACAATTTTCGGACCATACGATATGGTTGCATTAATATTGAGTGTGGTTTGTAAAAGAAAATATTGTTTTATACGTATCGTGTGAACCAAATGGCCTGGCATTTTTCGGCATTAACTTTAAATTTTCCACTTATTTAAGTGCGTCTTGAGCAAAATCACTTAATGCAAAAAGGGCAATGTCCTCCGCGAAAATGGCAATTTCAGTATTTTCAAGCGTTAAAGAGAATGGGACCCAAAACAGATCCTTGACGAACGCCAAATGAAATATCAAATAAAGAAGATTTCGCAAGTTTTGGATAAGATATCGTGGAAAATTCAACAAAATTAGCTTAAAAATGAGTCCATCGTGCCAAACAGTGTCAAAGGCTTTTTGTATATCTAGCAAAACTAGACCCGTCGAATTTTTTAAAACAAGAAAGTTTGGACATATTTTTTATTCTAAGGACTTGGTGCGAGGTGGAGTGACCTGCTCTAAATCCGAATCGTTCAATTGGATATATGCTTCTTGCATCAATATGTTGCAGGAGTCGGTCCTTTAACACCTTTTCAAAAAGTTTACTAATATTGCTTAGAAGACTTATAGGCCTATAACTTGATAGGCTATCTTTAGGTTTTCCAGCCTTGCCAATAGGTATAACCTTTGCTACTTCCCATTTTTCAGGAAAATAACAGTGTTTGATACAAACATTGAAGATAAAAGTTAAAAAAATTATACCTTTTTTAGGCAGTGCTTTTAATAATTGGTTGCTAATTCCATCATCTCCAGGAGATTTCTTTATTTTCAGGTCTTTAAGCATGTCTTTTACTAAACTGTTGTTAGGAATAAGTGTACTGGGTTGAAAAATTACAGAATCTTCGAACTCTAAGAGTTTTTCGAGAACAATATTTTCGGTAACGTTACGTTACGTTACTTAAATAAGCGGACACTGAATGATTGCGGTTGAAAGCTTGAGCGAAGATATTTGCCTTTTCTTCGTGCGTAATATAAACGTTATTTTGTTCCCTAAGAGGAGGAATAGCTGAACCCTTCTTCTTAGATATTTGTGTTGCATTCCAAAGTCCTAATTTTGAAACCTTTAGTTAAATATGTATACAAATATTTTAAATACAAACTAAAAAGGTAATACAATAAGTCCCAAATTGCAATTGCAATCAAAAAGCAGATGTTAATTAAATTAAAAATGTTAATTAAATAAAAAATAAAAAATTTGAATTGCAACTTGAGCTGGAATCCTTAAGAAATTCAATTGAACCTCGGAAAGAAGGTTAAATGACGAAAAATCATTTTTAGAAATGAGACCATTATCTGGTTAATTTAACAAACAAAATTGTCGAATTTGGACGATATGAATACCAATGGGATGTGATGTTTGAATATGATGGTGAAGTTAAATGCCACGACAGATTAAAGTTTTTGTACATGAGTTATTCCAGGACATGGTAATTGCCAATTGGTCATCTCACGTGAAGGTGATGTGAGCTCGACTCTGGAATCATGCGTTTGGCTTTTCGTGTAAGATTTTCTAAGGTCGTAGATCGCTTCGAGCTTATTCACAACAAACACAGAGACCTTCAGAACAAGCATAACCCAATGCATCTGTCAAATTCAAACTAACCCCAGCACCAGATTTAGGGAATTTAAGATTTTTTAAACAAATATACAATTTAGATACCACTTACACACTTTGTTTAAAGATGAGAAACATTATATCCTACCACATTTTTCTATACAAAATTCCGAAAACCATTCCATAAATTGTCTTCTGTTTTGTTTATAGCAGTAAACCCTTTTGTAAAGCTAATACGGACTTCAATGTTACCCAGTTATCACGTCCCATAAATGATATTTTATTTTTTCCACTTTTTTGAATTTTGATATGGGTTGGGGTAGAAATACTGTATGGATCATAATACTGTATTTAAAATACTGTATCTCAAAATAATGTATTTTAAAATACTGTATGTAAAAAATAGAGTATTATCAAAATACTGCATCTCAAAATTCTGTATTTCAAAATTCTGTATATCAAAATTCTGTATTTCAAAATGCTGTAAATAAGGCTAAAAAATAAAAATAGTTTTGACAATGTAACAAAGTGCGGACTTTTTTACATTATCAAAGCGATTTTTATTTTAAGCCTTACTAACAGCATTTTGAAATACAGAATTTTGAAAACAGAATACTTTTTTTAAAGAAAACATCATAATAATTTTGTATTAGCATAATGTTCTAATATACATACTTCCCTTAAAAAGTAACATTGCCAAAAGTGAAATTACAGAATTTCGACCCAGCCCATCACAAATTATCTTTCGATCGGTCTATTTCCTCAACCAAGCCTCCAAACAAGATGCGCTTTTCAATTACATAAATACACATCATCGACCCACCTATCAACTGCACCAGACTAATTGATCTGACAAAACTTCCAGTATTATACACTATTATGAGATACAGTATTTTGACAATACAGCATTTTGAGACACAGTATTTTGAAATACAGAATATTAACCATACAGTATTATGACCATACAGTATCGTACAGTATCATACAGAATTTTAACCATACAGTATTTTAAAATACAGCATTTCGAACCGCTCCCTTTGGATATTCTACAAAAACCAGAAATATGCCATTACACAAACAGTAGGTGAATACTACGCCTATATTGTACAATTTGTAATTAGTATCTTCCCCTAGGAATTTATTGTAATCCGTCAGAATTGAAAATTTTAAACTTTTTGACGTTTGAAGGTCCCAAGAATCAAAAGCTCTTAGAGATATGACTGAAAAGAAAAGTATTAATCATATCGAATAAAAACCTTCAAGAAGTTCCACTAAAAATTATTAACTTGCCATATTAAGTTATTGTAATTGGTCCGATTTGTCGGATTTGACACTTCTCAACGTTTCAAGGTTCGTACGTCCGTACGTTCGTGAAGTTTTTTTCGTCGTCCATAGCTCAAGAACAAGTAGAGATATTGACTTCAAATAAATTCTGTATACAGAAAATAATGCAGAAAGATGAAGAAAGGAATCTCTAAAAATTGAGTGGGTGGTTTTTTACCATAGCAGTTTAAAAAAGGTGAATATTTTGGTTAAACCTAAATATCTCACGAACCAATAACGCTAGAGACTTGAATAAAATTGTATATTATATATTGTAACGTGATACCAAACAAATATATTTTTGGAAAAAATTCCAACAAACGGTTTTTTTTATAAATCAAAAATTATAAAAAAAAAATATTTGTCACCTCGAAAAATTTACGAACAAAAAATGATTTTATCTTCAAAACAATTTTGTGCATAATAAAAATAACTTTTTTAACATCTGATAAAGTTTTGAGAAAAATCGAATTGACAGTAAAACTTGATCAAAATTTACTTTCGACTCAAATTTGTTTTCAAAAATTAAAAATATTGCTTTCAAGCTTATTTTATCTCACAGAAAATATTGTTTTCGATATTCAGTAAATTTTTTATAAAATCCAACAGTCCGTTTTTTTTATAAAAAAAAAAAATTTACAAAAAATAGTACGCAAAATTTGGTAAAAATTGATGTTCGGTTCTCGATATCTCGTGAACAATAGAAGATATTAACTTAAATTAATTTTATTCATCCAATTTGTATTTGTTTATATAAGAAATAAAAACTTTTACGAAAAGCAAATTGAAAGACGGGATGGGAAGTTATCAGTGTGGGTCGCATCAAAGCCTCTTTTTTTTGTTTGTTTGATTGTTTAACATGGGTGTAGTTCAAGAATTAGGTTGGGCACTGCTGTAGTCTTTGAAACCAATAAAAAAGTTGTAGAATTAAAATTTACGAACAAACTTAAGATTGATCTGTGATATTAGCCTACCATCCTGTAGGGTAGTAGTACCAGTGGCATGATGGTAAGTGCTTTGTACTGTCATGCCAGAGGTCTTGGGTTCAATCCCAAGAGTAATTCTTGTCACGAAAATTGCTTTCTCAAATTAGCCGTTCCGATTCGGCTTAAAACTGTAGGTCCCCTCCATCCCTGACAACATTACTCGCACACAGGAATGGTTGAGAGTTTTAAGTCACTAGGATCTAGTTCTCAACGGACTGTTGCGCTACCTAATTTAATCCTGTATGTTTATTCCCGAAAGTCACTAAGGCGTCTAATGTTATACTTTGAAATGCTTATATTGATTTCAAAACCACATTCATCATTTAATATATGAACTGTACGCTGCAAATTTTATACCAAAACTAAATAATAATCAATAAAATAAACAATAAATGAAAAATGTCTTTGAAAATAATAATAAGTACTTCATTTTCCACAAAAGATATAGAACCATTTTTGTTGTACCTCATTTATTTGTATGTACTCGTACTATAAACCCCTTCTCAGACACACTATAGTAATTCTTTAAATTTTTATATCCTAAGTCCAATGTTCATGCTCATGTTTGTGTTTATGTTGGTGTTCATGAAGTGAATTTCAACAAATTGAATAAATCTTCAATCTGCTCGTCTGGTTTTGTGGCTCATAAATAACAATTCCTCCCAATTTCAGCTCCTCGCACATAAATCAAGCAAGGAAGAAATAATATACCTACTCGTTTTTCGAAAGCAAACTTAAAACCCATTGCAAAACTATCTACGCTCAGAAAACACACTTAGGATGTTGAAGAAGAAAAATAAAACAAAAACTATAGAAAACATTTTAGAGCTCTGGATGTGCATGACTTACCTTAGCTTCCTGGAGCTGGGCGACTTCTTCGAGCGGAATCTCTGGCAATGGCCTACGCTTTGTCTCAAGGAGGCCACTCGCACTACCACCAACTCCATTGCCAACAATGTCCCCATCATCCTCAGCATCAACATCAGCATAACCATCACCATCATCGCCATCGTCCTTTGGTTGTGTTTTTTCATCTTCACAAATCTCGGAATTCTGTTGCTGTTGCTGTTGCTGCTGATGATGATGATGATGATGGTGATGATGATGTGAATGAGACGGCGACGGCGGCAGATGAACTTGGACAGCCTGAGAATCCTGCTGGGCATAGTAGGGCTGCTGGTACTGCGTCGACGACTGGTGATGGTATTGCACTTGTTTGTAATCATCATCGTTTGGAGCAGGAACTGCTGCAGTTGTTGTTGTTTTGGGTGTTGTCATAGTTGTTGGTATTCCAATGACATTTAATTGCTCGAAACTACTGCTGCAGCTTGTTTCGTCGGACCGCTTCTGTATTAGTCTTGATCTTAATGCTGCCCTGGGTGTAGCTACAACAGTCAAACGGGCCGAAAGCACCGGAGTCAGGAGGACATCAGAAGTTGATGCTGCTACTGCTGTTGATGATGGTACAATAGTACTATTATTGTTTGTCCCTGGATGGACACCAGAGGCAGCTTGCTGTCTCATTCGACTTTGGTTCGGGGCCATGCTATAAGCTGACACACTGCAAGAAGCTGCTGTCGGTAAATGGTGCTCCTTTGGCTGATAGTGGTGATGGTGATGATGGTGGGGGCTCTGAGATTGGCATGACATCGACGCTTGGCCATCGACCATCGCTTGTCGTTGTTTTTCAACCAAAACTATTTGTTGTTGATGCTGCTGCTGCTGCTGGTGGTGGTGATGTTGTTGTTGTTGTTCTAGGTCAGATGGGTCAGGATTCAGATGGCGATGATTATGGCCCCGATAGCCCATGCTGCTGGTACTGCTACTGCTATTGTTGTTCATTCTCTTTCTGTTATTGCTGTTCGTACACCCATTGCTGCAACAACCACACCCAACCCCACACCCACACCCACACCCACTATTGGTATGATTGGCTCTGTTATTATTGCTCATTGAAATGTCCTTGTCACCATGGCTACTGCCACCAGCACCACGAATTACATTACGCTTTGTCCTGGAATCACTACTTTTGTTGATGTTGCTCATATTTTCCCAATGTTCCAGCTGCAATTCGACATTGTTTTTACTGGCAATGTTGTTCTTTGAGCCCGAATCGTTACAGTTATTATTGTTTTTGAAAGCCGCTTCCATGTAGGTCCTCTGATAATTGCTACCACTTCCACTTCCATTGCCATTTCCACTCGAACTTCCTCCCGTTGCGGGTCTCCTTCGAAAACTCGCATTCACATACTCATTGCTACCCGAATGGGATGTATAATTTGGACGATCCTGTTTCTGATACCGTTGTTTCAGTAGATTCACACTGACAACGCTCGGCTGATGAGTGCCGATATTCGATGTCGAATTGAATTTCGTCCTTGAGAAGTCATCCTGGCCGGGGGTGTTGCAGTTGCAACCTGTTTCGTAGCATTTTTGCTTCTGGCTGTAATTGCACAGATAGGACTGTGGATGATGGGAGGGGTAGTAGCCGTTGAGATTGTTCGTTGGGCAATTCATGCTAATAGGCAGATTGTCATAACGATGTGCATCATCGTAGTCTTCGTCGACGACGGCGGTGGCAGCGGCGTCATTGTCATCTTCTTTCGCACTCAGCTCGGATTTCAAATTACCCACATGGAATCTCCGCCACGCTTGCTGCCACTCGTTCCCCTCTGCATCATCGTCAATGGCGGTGGCGACGACGACGGTGTCGATGCCTTCTTTTGCCCGGCTACTTCCATCATTAGTGCCGCCATTATCAGCCGTTCGAATAATATCATCATCATCGCCATCAGCGCCACCGGGGGATGGCTGACAATCGAAATTATTCCAGTTCATTGTTCTCATCGGGTGGGGGTTATGGGCAGCGGTGTCAGCGGGGGCGGCGTTCGATGGTGTTGATGATGAGGCGAAATCTTGATGCTGATGATGGTGGTGTGATGATGCCTCACATTGACTAGACGTCGTCGTAGGAGTCAATGCATTATTATTACGATGTTCAATGCCAATCGAGCCACTATGTTCAGCAGTTACTCCTTCCTCTGCTGTTTTGCCTCCTCCTTTTCCCCCGTTTCCCCCTTCTCTTCCTACTCCTCGTATTGCTTCCAATGGTTGCTGAACTCTGTCGTCGTCCTTTGGAATATTTTTTATGTAATACCAGTCGCTGAGTTGCCTCTGTTTTTCGTTGTAATAGGATTTTTTAACGTCCTCCCTAATCGCGTCAATTTTCGATGTCGAATTATTATTATGCTTGCTGTCAAGGTTGTCTGTCGAAAAAACAAAAAGGTTTATTTTAGCAATTTTTTAGTCCTTGCTCGTAGAAAATAGAATTCTCTACGGTTTTTCTGTTTTCTCTCCCCATTGTATGGGGTCTAATATATAGATACGGAGATATAGATAGATACATAAATAGATAGATAGGTAGATAGAAAGATAGATAGTGATATGGATTGATGTATACTTACAGTAGTTTGACGAGGCCGATACTGCTGCCGTCAGTGGATATGGAATGCGATGAACGTTATCGGATAATTTAAAAGTTTCCAACGCCACATTGTATTTGTCTAATGACTCATAGCTCGAGCTATGAGGAAGAGGCATTTTTGTATCTGATGGATAAAAAAGAAAAACAAACAAAAAACACACATAAATAAGTTAAAAGTTGACAAGAAATGGGATGTGATTTTATTTGTGCATATATAGGAAAAAGTTTCATTGAAACAAACCAAAAATAAAGAAAATGGAAGAATCAAAAAGTTCGATAATATCTTTTGATTTTCCGCAAAATGGTTGGGTTCTGCTTAGTTGATTTTCATCAATTTTGTATACATTATTTTGTTGTTTTTGTTTCGTTTTGGTTTTGGATGACTACGACCGAAGACGCAACAACGGTTACCTTAGTATATTATACAACCAACCATGAAGTATATTTGGAATAAGTTGATGGCATATTTTTAGGAAGTTTCTTTTTGAAACTTTTTTTTTTCGATTTGGTTTTCTTTGACAGCTAAGACAGGTTAAAAACCAATCAATCAAGAAGAGTATACGAGTATACTGAAGTTAATGATGATGGGATGAGCATAAGATTAAGAGGTAAAAAGATAAAGAAGTCACTGAAAATCACGGTATTGGGATTGTAAGCCCTTTTAAATTGACACATAGGATGGAAATGGAAAATACCGCAGTCATTTTGAAAAAGTAGAGGCTTTGACGCAAAGCAACTTTTCAATATTACTTATACCAGTTGCCATTTTATGAAGCTAAATTTAAGGCTATATATATTTCTTTTAAAATAAAGTTTTTGTCAAAATGAATACGAGTTTTCTAATAGGGACTTTTCAATAATCATCGAACTGTCATTGTCAGTAGTCTGCAAATTATTTAAATTTTCTACCGAAATTGGGAGCCGGTTACTTATGGGTGTTAAAGTCAATTCTTGGTTATAATTCTCGCCCTATAGTAGACACTTAGAAAAGTAACATTTGAGTCTTGATATTCGTTGTGTGATGTTGCGTGTCAGTGAGACAATGGTTTGTTCGAAGTTTCAAAAATATCGCTGACGTTCAGGTGTTACAAACGATCCAAATCAGTCAATTCCATGACGTTTTTAAGAATTTTTCATCGCTGAGACCACCCATAAAAGATCAAGATGACTCATTTGAAGCGACGTACGTTATCCGATTGACCAAGTTGTTGTATAACCTTTTATAACCTAACAACTTCATATAATTGAGAGTGACTTCTTCTAACTCAAGAACGCCTAGACCGATTTCGATGGTTCGCAAAACATTTTGACTGTTCTTCGGCAAACAGGAAGAATAAAGTTATAAACTAAATTTGGTGACGTAAAAGTTTGTAGAGAACCAGGGTCTAGTGGAGGATGGAGGGGACCTACACTTTCTGTGAGAGTCCGAACGATTAATTTAAGAAAACCCTTTTCGTGACGGGAAGTACTCTTGGAGGATTTTTCAACTAACATGACTTCAAATTATGGGAATAGCAAAACTTTTTGAATCCCCAAAGAAACTATCACCGAATTCTTTCGTAATAAGAATTCGCTTGATATATTTCACCTTTTGCTAAATGCAATGATAACAATTTTCAAAAGTTGGCCTTGTTCCATATTTCACAGCAATGTATTCATGATAAGGTATCATGCACTTATATTTTAAATGTCTCGCATAAGTCAACCATCACATTGACCCGAAACCACTCTTTTATCATTTGATTTTCATACTTCTGGCGAAACAAATTTTTTAGCAATTTTATTTCAAAATAGCAATAAATACATTGATATTGTCAAACGTTGTGTTAAATTACCCCTTAAGGGCCGATGATACACAATCTAGCAAAGCTGTTAAAGTTGTTCAAGCTTATTATGAATCGGCCACTTCATGATTTTTTGTGCAGTTAAATCGTCCAAATGTACGTACAATCGGAAAAAGCAAACCATATCTGTGGGAGATGTGAAAGCACCAGTGCATGCTCGTACAGCTCGTACTGCAGAAAATATTACTGCTGTTGACGATAGTGTGACTGAAGTGCCGTCCACTTCAACTCATCATCGTACCAACAATTGCACCTCTCACGCTCGTTGTTGGTGAACATTAAGCATACAAATTTGCATTTACATGCTTACAAGGTGCAATTGACTCAAGAACTAAACCCTCTTTATGATCAATTTTCGAATAAAAATCATTTTTAGTGATGAGCATATTTTCACCTCAGTGGATTCGACAATAAGTACAGAATTGCCACATTGGGGCGAATGATAATCCAAGAATCATTGCCATAAAAAGCCAATGCAACCACAAAGTTCGGTGCGGTTTATGGGCCGGTGTCGTCATTGGGCCGAATTTTTTTCAATATGAGGCGGTCAGGTAGTTACGGTGAATGGTGTTCGTTATCGTAAGACCATTACAAACTTTTTATAGCCCAAACCGGTAGATATGGATATGGACGATATGTGGTTTTAACAAGATGGTGGCACTTGCCAAACAGCTAACAAAACAATGGCTCTTTGCGGGACAAAATCAATGGCCGCGTTATCTCACGTGTTGGCGAAGTAAATCGGCCGCCAAGATCATGTGATTCGACACAGTTGGACTTCTTTCTTTGGGGTTATTTTAAAAAAAAGGTGTACGTCGATAAGCCAGCAACAATTCAAGAGCTAAAGAATGAGATAATTCGGCACATTAACGGCCTAGAACCTCAATTATGCCTCAGCGTTATCGAAAATTTTGCCCATTGGTTAAAAGTGTGGCGCTGAGGTGGCAGTGGCAATATTTTATTCTATACATAATTGACCCATACCAAGATTATCAAAATAAAAAAAATTACAGTAAGTTCCAAAATAATTTGTATTTTATGCAAAATCAACATCGGCCCTTAAAATGTAACCACCCTTTATAAAGTAGAAAGAACTTTTTTAATACCTTTGTATATTTTTTTAATATTCGCTTAACTTGAAAAATATATGAAATAAAATATGAATTTATTTGACTATCAAGGTCAAAGAAAATTGAAAACCAACCTTATATGACTTAGACAGAATAGCTGGGCTTCATGCAATTTAGCTCATGCTACATTACAATTTCTTTAAGAGCTTTTATGAGGAAACAGGTGTCAGTTTCAAACTTCATTATGATTTGAAAAAAAAAAACTTCCTATTTCTCCAACATTCTAAGCTCTAGCTCTAGTTCGGACGTTTTTCATCATGAGAAGACTATTCCAATTCATATATAATGTATGAACTGACTACCGAAATCGTGTGACAACTCGACTTTTTCTCCATGATTTTCTGAGTTTGAAAATCCATCTTAGTACGCCACATACCACAGCAGTACTTTTTTGGACTTTTAAAATTTCTTATAACTTAACTACTTAAAGCGTTAAATTAGCTGTCCGTGATGGAATGGACACACTTAGGCCAGTTTAATAGAAAATTGTGATACCGCATGAATCTTAAGGCTTTCTTCTAAGCTCAATGAAACCAGTTTGAGTCCCTTACGAAACGTGAGATTCTGATTAAGTTAATTATGATTGAGATCGTTAAGATTGTTATAGCAGAATTATCCTAGCTAATTCTTGCGTTTCTGAGTTAAAGCAGAGCATGCAGAGAGGAGTTGAAGAACTGTTTCCTCCGCATCCTCATCCATACAGCTTCTGCAAAAGTCAAGGTGAATATTAAACTGTTGTGCCATCTCCATTAGAGATGATCGACAGTTATGGACTGTTATAGAGTTTCTAGAGACAGAATCCAGAGATTTGAAAGCTGCCTGACTACCTGAGAAAATTACGGATATCAGATCTTGATATCACGTTTTCTTTAAGCAAGACTTCTTTTATCGCCAAAAGTTCCGCCTGGAATACGATACAATGATTGGGAAGGCGGAATGAGTGACTTAATTTCAGTCGTTAAGAGTTCTTTAGTTTTTGATCCGTCTGTATAAAAATGGACTAACTCGTCTTCCAGGAATGCCCTATCCTCGCAGAAAGATCTGGGAGGTATAGAAATCTGGAAGTAGTGTGTAGTCTGTGTGCTTTGAAATTGATTCTAAATACTTAAGAATTACGGAGTGGCCAAGGTTGTTGTTAAACCACTGCTACGAAGCTTTGAGGTGAATAGCAGAGCCTGCAGCTATTTGCTTGCCAAATATATCAAGAGGTGTTAGGTAGAGTAGGAAATCTAGTGCCGCCGATGATGGGGTCGTGCGAAGCGATCCGTTTATAAATAGGCAAGCTGAACGTTGGATTTTATTTAGTTTTTCCTGGTTTATAGCATTTTCTAAAACAATCCAACATACTGCCACACCGTTCATTAAAATATGTGTGATTACCGATGTGTATAACCAATGCGTAATTCGGGTTGTAAGCCCCATTTATTATCAATAGCTGTTTTGCAAGAAAAGAGAGCTACAGTAGCTTTTTTGATTTTTTCTTCTGTATTGCATTTTCAATTTAATTTTTTTTCTAAAATAAGACCCAGGTACTTAGCCTCATCTGAGAACTTGGATTCCTTTAATATAGGGAGGGGAAGCAAATGGATTTTTGTATTTTTTCCAAAATAGGACTAATTCGGTTTTGTGTGGGTTAACACCCAGTCCACACCTATCACCCTAAAGTATTAGTTATAAATAGAAAAAGATAACTCATATTTAAGCTCAATAAACCAAATTTTGTTAGTGTAGTTAAGCAACTTGATAATTGCGTAGTGTAGTCACTAATTTAATTAATCTTCACGTAGGTACGTCAATAAGTCAATAGGTCAATAAGCCCGTGACTTTTTGAATTTCTGACCTCTTTACTGAAACAGCAACACTGCTCCAGTCAACAGGCATCTGTCAGTTGATTCCTGTCAAAATTTAAACTTATTAAGCATCACTTGGGCATGAGAAAGCTTTCCGCAAGATGGGTGCCGCGTTTGCTCACAATGCAAGGGTGCACACATGTGCTGTTGCCATGGCAAAAATCCATGAATTGGGCTATGAATTGCTCCCTCAACCACCCTTTTCTCCAGATTTGGCTCTGAGCGACTACTTCTGTTCCCAAACCTGAAGAAATGGCTTGGTGGAAAAAGATTTGAATCCAATGATGAAGTCATCTCGCAAACAAAGGCCTATTTTGAGGACCTCGACAGATCATTTTTTTTGAAGGGATAAAAAAATTGGAGAAGCGTTGGACAAAGTGTATAGAGCTCAAGGGAGACTACGTTGAAAAATAAAATTATTTTTTTATCAAAAAAATCTGTGTTTTATTCGAAAAGTCACGGACTTATTGACCCGCCCTCGTACCTTATTTACGATTTTTCCATCATGTTAGCTTTAATTCGTTCTGTTTCGTCTATGAATATCAAATTCTATATAAATTATCACAATGATATTTCCATATCGGGTCATTGGAACTTTCGGTTGATAAAGTATTAAAATTTAACAAAAACACAAATTTGATACATATATTTTAAAGTACTTTGTACTTCTTGTTTCCGAGAAACGTTTTTAAACCGAATAAGTTAATTATTGTTTAACTACCTATATTTAATAGTAAATTTTCTGCTTAACAATTTTGATTATGTAGGTACTGATTTTGATGTCTAGTGCCGTTTTGTGCATATTCATTTAAAAATTGATTGAATTTTCATCACAGTTCACTAATTCAACACAAATTTTTTCGGTATGCAGGAACATAGGATCGGACGAGTAGTCTATAGTTAAACCCGGAATTCAAATTCTATAGACACTTCATTTGAATATTAATCCAATTTGCTTTTATGCACCCACATCAGCTCTAAACTATACGTCCTCTTCAATGAAATAAAAAAGCAACAACAACCACAGAAATTTGTGTATTACCAAACAAAAAACAAATAGAAATAAATCCAAACACAATTTTAAACGCAAACATCACTGAACTGATAAATCAAGTACAGAATCCTGAAAAAGGATATTACTCGTGCCATACTGTATACTGTATTGTATACTTACTCTGATAGTGTACCGGTGGTGATGGAGGACTCGAAAAGCTTTCACTACTAACTGAATCCAATAGTCCGTCTAAGCTTATTCCATCAGTTGAAATATACATAGAATTGTCATCTAGGATTTTATGACTTGGTTTGATGAATTTCTGTCAAAACAGTATATATCCAAATATTAAAAGAGAAAAAGAAAACAAAAACGAAACATTAAATTTATTCATGAAAAAAATAAAAATAAAAATAAATATTATAATAAAAATTCAGTTGTTAATATAAATACAAATAAGTTAAGCACATTTCCCATTTTCCAAATTTTATGAAAATTTCATGATTAAATAACACAGCTTCTATGTTCATCACTATGCCAGATCGACTGCCATTTCCACTACCTCACTACACTTTAATGTCTTGAAATTATATCCGTCGCACGTAGTGTTGCCAACTGAAAGTAATTAAAATAAAAATGTCCAGTTAGCCGCTGGATTTGTATTGTAAATAGTTCTGGAATGTCACGACAATTGTCAATTGGGTCAATCTCTCAGATTACGTAAGATTTTTGAGTGCTTCCCACAGACTTATAAACTATTTTTAGAAATATGTTTGTGCGTGCGTGTGAACGTATGTACGTTCATACGTCCGTATGTCCTTATACGACCGTATGTCCGTACGTTCGCGACGTTTTTTTCGTCGTCCATAGCTCAAGAACCAGAAGAGACATCGACTTCAAATAACCATTACCATTTTTATGGTATTATATATTGTAACGTAATACAAAACAAGTATATTTTTGGAAAAAACTCCAATTAACGTTTTTTTTTATAAATCAATAAAACTGAAAAAAATGTGTCACCTTGAAAATTTAACGACTTAAATATTATTTCATCTCCAAAACAATTTTGTGCAACGAAGAATAATGTATTTGACATCTGATAAAATTTTGAGAAAAATCTAATTGACAGTTTTTTTTACAAAAAATTAAAAACCGAAAAAAAATTAAACAAAAGCTGGTAAAAATTGATTTTCGACTGAAATATCTTTTCAAAAATTTGGGATAATGCCTTCTTACTAATTTTAACTTATAAGAAATATTCTTTTCAACATTACGAAAAATTTTGAGAAAAATCGAATAGACAGTTTTTTTACAAAAAATAAAAACCTAAAAAAAACTTTACAAAAGGTGGCTAAAATTGATTGTCGACTCAAATATCATTTCACAACTTTGAGATATTGGCTTTAACCTACTTTAATCTTTCAAAAAAATATTGTTGTCAACATTTAGTAAAGTTTTGAAAAAAATCGAATTGACAGCTTTTGTACAAAAAATTAAAAACAAAAAAAAATTAACAAAAGTTGGTAAAAATTCATTTTCGACTCAAATATCTTTTCAAAAATTTGAGATTATGGCTTCTAACTAATTTTAACTTATAAGAAATATTGTTTTCAACATTAGGAAAAATTTTGAGAAAAATCGATTTTTACAAAAAATAAAAACCTAAAAAAAAACAATGCTAAAACTTGGTAAAAGTTTACTTTCGACTCAAATAGCTTTTCAAAAATTACAAACATTGGCTTCAAACTTATTTTATTTCACAGAAATTATTGTTTTTGATATTCAGTAATTTTTTTTATAAAATTCCAACAGTCCGTTTTTTCACAAAAAAATAAAATCTCCAAAAAAATATTACGCAAATTTGGTAAAAATTGATACATATAGACAAACTTTTAAGCATGACAAATTGACAGACGGGATGGGAAGTTATCAGTGTGGGTCGCATCCCAGCCTCTTTTCTAATATTGAAATTCAATTTCTGATCCATAATTTAAAGACCAATGTGTATATTTACATGACTTAGAAGAGTTTAAAAAGCTAAAATTGACTTGAGTAGACACCAATACCTAACCGGACGTACAGCAGCTGATAAAATTGGCCGAAGCTCTAATGGCTTTTATTATTACTTAAAAATAAAGATTCGTACAGATATAACATAAAGATAGGTAAAAAGAACTAAGAATGGAAAATTATGCTATAAAAGTTTTTCAAAACTCAATAATCTGGAAAAAGAATGGTAATACGTGGGTTTTTTAGACGTTAAGACTAAAAAAGCTTGGACAGAGAAAAAAAAATTGGATTTTCTTCAATAACTGCTGTACTTATCTCATCTAAACTTTATCAAAAATACTTCAGTATGATTAGTGCACACAGTTAATGAGGGTGGTTTTCTGTTAAAAGACAAAGAATCCTTAATTTCTGCAATTAAATTAGCGTTTAGCGAAATATCGTTAAACTATATCAAAAGGCGGTAGGATTCATATCGAAACTAATTTACGAAATGATTAAAATTAAGGGCGGAAGTACCAACTACCAAACTTAACATAAATATCTTTGATTCTAATCAAAAGCATAGGGCTGGAATTCAACATCTGTTAAACTAAGTTGTTCAGCAAACCTATTTTTCAGTTTAATTTCAGAGTTCAGACATTTACGAAAATGTCTACAACAGAAATGGTGATTCTGTCACAGCCACATGTTGTTCTTTAAGAGGAGATTATGGTTAACATAATCTTCCAACTACGCAAGCAATTCGTAAAATTGTGAAGAAATTTAAAGAGCCTGGATTGGTTGCAGATATTGTAAGGACTGTGCATAATTGTTTCGCTCCTAGCTCGTACCACTCAAAATATTGCTGCTGTAAGTGAAAGTGATGCCGCAGACCCGAATGTGTAGATTTCCGTCGTTCTCAGGAATTAGAACTGTCTTACGGCACATTATGGCGTATTGTGCATTAAGATCTGCACCTACATACATATAAAGTCCAGCTCAAATAACACTTGAAGCCAGGTGACCATTCACAACGTTGTAGATACGTCGAATGAGTGCTTCAAAAACAGGCGGTGGATGGCGATTTTTCGAACAAAATTTTCTTCAGCGATGAAGCACATTTCTCATTCGGTGGGTATGTTGATAAATAAAATTGTCATATGTGGGGTTCTGAGAATTCTCAAGTAATTGAAAAGATACCATTACATCCACAAAAAGTCACTGTTTGGTGCGCTCTTTGGTCCGGAGTTGTCATCGGACCTTACTTCATCAAAAACAACGATGGAACGACTGTCACCGACTTTTTTTTGCCTGCTTTTGGAGAATTCGACTTGGAGAATATGCGGTTTCAACAAGACGGTACCACATACCACAATGGCTTTATTGCAAGAAACATTTTCTGGCCGAGTAATTTCTCCTCGTGGTGATATCAACTGGCCACCAAGATCATGTGATTTGACGCCACTGAACTTTTTTTTCGTAGAGCTACGCGAAATACCATGTTAATGCAGATAAACCTTTAACTTTTAACCAATTAAAAACCAACATTCGTCAAGGACCAAATATTCACACTACGGAAGATCTTGGAAAAAACCCAGGAACTTCAATCGATACCAACCATCTCTTTGTTGATTTTAAAGCCGCGTATGATAGCATCTATAGGGAATAGCTACAGACGAATGTCTTGTTTTGGCATCCCTGTCAAACTTATCCGTTTGTGCAGAATGACGATGGAGAAATGCACGCTGCTCTATCAAGGTCGGAAAAAGTCTGAGCGATGCATTTAATGTCAAAACAGTTTTAGACAAGGCGACTTCTTTAACATAGTTCATAGGCACAATCTTTCAAAGGTCCATCCAATTAATTGGATACGCATATGATATTGACATAATTGGGAAGATCAAAGCGTGATGTCAGTGGAGCGTTTTTAAGTGTCGCGACGAAAGCGGAGAAGATGGGTTTAGTGGTCAATGAAGGCAAGACGAAGTATATGCTGTCATCAAAAAAGGACATTGAACGACGAAGTCTTGGACACCGTCACCATGGACAGCTATAACTTTGAGGTAGTTGAGGACTTTGTCTACCTAGGCACCGCTATAAACTCAAACAACGACATCAGCGCTGAAATCAAACGAAGAATAACTCTTGGAAATCGCTGCTTTTTTAGACTTAGAAGGCAATTGAGTATAGTAAAGTCCTCTATCGAGCATATAAAATCACCATCTATAAGACACTCATTATGCCGGTTCTCATTTATGGCGCTGAGGCCTGGACCCTGTCTATGAAAGATGAGAGTGTCTTAGGATGCTTCGAGAGAAAAATTCTTCGGGTGATTTTTGGTCCCGCCTGCATAGATGGAGAATGGAGGAGGAGATATAACGACGAACTGTACAGGCTGACCTAGTTAAAAGAATAAAAGTCCATCGACTTAGATGTCTGGGTCATGTAGAGCAAATGTATATCAACGCTCCAGCCCGGAAGGTCTTCAAATCCAATGAAGAGGGACGGCGCAGTAGAGGAAGGCCGCTACTCTGGTGGTACACGCAGGTGGGTGAAGGCCTCAACCAACTTGGCGAAACTAGAGACAGCTAGCTAGGGACCTAGCTGGCTGGAGACGCATGTTGGTGGAGGCCCAGGTCCGCCCCAAACTGTAGCGCCACCTAAAGTAAGTAAGTAAGTATTCGTCAAGTTAAGGCTGAGATACCGCCCAATGTGTGTCAAAATGTGGTCAAAAATTATCTCAAAAATTGCAACAATTCGCGTGGTAGTTATTTAGATGATGTAGTATTTCACGCATAATGTCAAAGTTCAAACTTTACAATAAAAAGAAATATCATGAACAAAACTATTTTATAGGTGTCTTATTTACGTTTACTTTTGAAACTGCAAAATGGTGTTAAGTTAACATGTGAAGAAAAAGCTATATGTATGTATACCGAAGTTAAATTTGCTACCATAAAGAAACTTATAAGCGCGCAGACGGTTTGTCCCGCAGTACAGAAAGTTTAATGTTTATTGATACCTCATCTATTTTTTTACGACACACACTATTTACACATTTATTTAGGTTTTATTTGATAAAAAAATTCAACGTGAAAGTTCTTGTTATTTGGGCTAATTTTTGAACTGCGATTTTGAAATACAATTATTTTGAAACTGAACATATGCAGTTCAGGACATGACAATCTTGTCTCTCGCACTTTTTTTGTTTAATAAAGAGTATAATTAGGAAACACGGTAAAGAATTCAACTATACACCGCAACCGCACTGGTTCTAAGGTTCTGAAGTGGAATTCCCACCAATTGAACCAGGATTTAAAATTCACACTAATTGAACCAGGATTCAAAATTGAAACAAAAACAAAAATAAAACAAATCTTTGAAAGAATATCACTGAAATGTAGTAATTAACTTCTCAAAAAAGGTTTGTGTACCTAGTTGATTCTACATATTATCTCAAATAAAATTAAGAGTGTCCTAAATATCTACTGCCTTTTCATTTATTATGGTTCATTGTTGCGTATACGCACTTTTTTAATTTAATTTTAATTACTTGAAATATGTTTTGTTTTCCTTCGACTAATGAATTTAATCACTGTGGTATCATGAGGGGGAAGTGTTTCCTCATCACAGTTGGCAATATTATTCACGCCTGTCGTCTATGCTGTTATCCTTCATAGACATAGATTTTATCAACAGCTACAAGAACGATGACGACAACAACAACAACTAAGATGAAGCCAAAATCAACCCAACAAAAAAAACGGACAACTTGACTAGTTGGCACTTCTCCATGGCAATAATTCATTTTCCCCTACATTTTGACAATTCATGTGGAAACTTTCTCACCGCTTTTCACTTCAAAAATTTCCCAAAATGACACAACCACGATAGAAAATTTATACAAACATAGATATCCCTTATATAGTCCTTAATACAAAAGTGTATGTTTATATCTATTTGTATAATTTTAAACCTAGTAGACAAACTGTTATAAAACTTTGCATCTGTTCATGGAGTGAGTGTTAATTTTTGTCTTCAATTTTTTATTTAAGGGTTTTTCTCTTCTATGTTTTTATTTTTAATGAAATTCCCAAAACCTTAAGCGAAGATTTTCTTTTTATTGTATATTTCGAAAATTAGGACATGGCATATTGGTGTGATAGTGATGTAGAAGGTATAAGGACGTCTGAAAACATGTTTCCTCATAGTCTATTTCTGTTGAAGGTATTTATAGTATGGGTAGTTAAATGGAGACATGGCGGAAAAGACGAGCGAGTTTGGCCTAAGAAAATTCTTTAATTTTATAATTAAGATGTGAGCTGTTGTCGAGATGAGATTTTCTGCTATCTTTTAAATTTAAACGTAAATATTTGTACTCTTATTGAAGGGCTTAAATTAATGTTCGGATAAAGTTAAATGGTTAAGGGGATAAGAAATATACATTGTTTCAGAAAAATAAGAAGCACTACAATATTGTAGCTTCTGGATCTTTTACTCATATTAAGTGAAATCCTTGAGTTTTTTCTCTTCTTTATAAGTTAAACAAAGAAATTCAACATTTATAAGAGTACTTCTGCAGGTTTTGAGCGAAAACAAAAATTAAAAACGTACCTACATATGTATGTAATTTATATTAATAGAGGACTTAAATTGTTCATCTTTCGTAAATATATATATTTTTTTAATTTGTTTGGGCGCATCTCAGGACATATAGGTATGATTTGTGTGATTTTTTTTGTGAGAAAGATTATTATTTTTAAGGTTAACAAAACTGTTTTGTGACTTAAGTCATTTTTGAGAATTTATTTAAGGTTTCATTTACTTGTTTTTCGTCGTAAATGAACAATCTTAAGTCCATTTTTTAAATTTTTACGAAAGCCAAATCTTCCATTTCAAAAGAATTTGTTTTAAAAAATACACTTTTCGAAGACTTTTTTAACTTTTAACAGGAAGTTATTGTAATGGGTCCGATTTTTCGAATTGAAAATTTTGCGTGCGTGTGTTCGTACGTTCGTACGTCCGTTCGCCTGTACGTCCGTATGCTTGCGACGTTTTTTTCGTCTTCCAATACCAGTAGAGATATCGACTTCAAATAAATTTTGTTGTACAGATAATAATGCAGGAAGATGCAGAAAGGATTCTCAAAAAAATTGCACATTGAACATTTTGGTTAACCCAAAATATCTCACGAACCAATAACACTAGAAGCTTGAATTAAATTTTATATTATATATTTCCACTAATCACAATAATTACACAAATTGGTCAATAAATTAACTCAAATATATATTGTAACGTGATACTAAACAAATATATTTTTGGATAAAATTCCAATGAACGGTTTTTTATATAAATAAAAAAAATGCAAAAAAATATTTGTCACCTCGAAAATTTTATGAACAAAAAATGATTTCATCTCCAAAATAATTTTGTGCAACGAAGAATAACCCTTTTAACATCTGGCAAAATGTTGAGAAAAATCGCATTGACATTTTTTTTTATAAAAAATAAAAACCTAAAAAAATTATTACTCAAAGTTGGTAAAAATTGATTTCTGACTCAAATATCTTTTCAAAACTTTCAGATATTGGCTTTAAATTAATTATATCTTTTAAAAAATATTGTTATCAACATTCAGTAAAATTTAGAGAAAAATCGAATTGACAGTTTTTTATAAAAAATAAAAACCTAAAAAAAATAATAAAAGTTGATAAAAACTGATTTTCGACTCAAATATCTTTTCAAAAATTAAAACTATTGGCTTCAAACTAATTTTCTCTTCTAATAAATATTTTTTCAACGTTCGATAAAATTTTGAAAAAAATCGAATCTACAATTTTTAACAAAAAATAGAAACCTAAGAAAAGCATAAGTTCGTAAATATTGATTTTCGAATCAACATTCAGTAAAATTTAGAGAAAAATCGAATTGACAGTTTTTTACAAAAAATAAAAACCTTACAAAAAAAAATAAAATTTGGTAAAAACTGATTTTCGACTCAAATATCTTTTCCAAAAATTAAAACTATTGGCTTCAAACTAATTTTCTCTTCTAATAAATATTTCTTTCACCGTTCGATAAAATTTTGAAAAAAATTGAATCTACAATTTTTTAACAAAAACTAGAAACCTAAGGCATTACTCGAAGTTCGTAAAAATTGATGTTCGAATCAAATATCTTTTCTTATTTTATAAGAAATATTGTTTTCAACATTCGGTAAAATTTGAACAAAAATTTAATTGACATTTTTTTTTTACAAAAATAAAAACCTAAATAAAGCATTATTAAAAGTTGGTAAACATTGATTTTCGACTCAAATATCTTTTTAAGAATTAAAAATATTGGCTTTCAACTTATTTTATCTCACATAAAATATTGTTTTCGACATTCAGTAAATTTTTTATAAAAAATCAACAGTCTGTTTTTTCATAAAAAATTAAAATCTACAAAAAGCGGTACGCAAAATTGTTAAAAATTGATCTTCGGTTTTCGATATCTCATTAACAATAGAAGATATTGATTTCAAATTAGTTTCATTCATCTAATTTGTATTTGTTTAAAAACTATTTCATCATATGCAAAATATTGTCATGTTTAAACAAAACACAGTTATCAGTGTGGCTCGCATCCCAGCCTCTTATTTTAGTAGTTTGATTCAAACTCGTCAATTGTCAATAGTGTATTGAATGCTTGATTTTAAATGATCCTAGTTGATTAAAAATGAATGACAACTCAATGATTGTTATTGGACAAAAACTAAATTGGAAACGCAATGTAAAAGAAAGATTAAAAAAAATCTACTGTAGCCCTCTTCAAAAACCGCGACAAACTAAATAAAGTCCAACGTTCAGCTTGCCTATGTGTAACCGCATCGCTTTGCACGACATCATCTACAGCACTGGATACCTTACTCTACACAACATCTTTTAATATATTTAGCAAACAAATAGCTGCAAGCTCTGCTATTCGCCTCAAAGCTTCGTAGCAGTGGATTAATAATAACATTAGCCACTCTGTAATTCTTAAGTATTTAGAATCAATTCCAAAGCACACAGACTACACCATCGCCCAACTGCAGTTCAACAGAAACTTTCATATTTCTATACCTTCCAAATCTTTCTGGGAGGATAGCTCATTCCTGGAAAACGAGTCAGTCCACTTTTACAACAATGGATGAAAAACAAATGAAGCGGTTAATGTGTACTCTGAACGACTGGTATTAAGTTTCTTATTCCGTCTTCCGAATTATTGTAGCGTGTTCCAGGCAGAACTTTTGACTATAAAATAAGTCTTGTCCTGGCTTAAAAAAAAACGTGATATCAACAATCTTTATAACAGTCCCTAACTGTCGATCATCTCTAATGGAGATTGCACAACAGTTTAATATTCACCTTTGCTGGGTGCCGGGCCATACAGATATTTCACGAAATTGTAAGGCAGGTAAACTCGCCAGAAATGGTACAGTACAACCCATTCTACCACGTTTGGCTAATTCTAGCATACCAATCGCTACATGTAAACTATTGCTAGGGCAGGACGCTATGAAGAAGACAAACATTAGGTGGAATAACATCACCACTTGTCAGTTCACAAAAAAACCTCTGGCCTGCATTAGATTTTAAGCGATCAAGGGGTTTGGTAGCTCTAAGCAGATCGTATATTATAAGCTTGATAATCGGTGTCACAACCGCGCACTGTTTAATAGGAAAGCACGCCACGTGGCTAGTTGTATTTTCGAATGATTTTTGCAGAAGGTGTATGGATGAAGGAGGAAACAGTTCTTTAAATCTTCTCTACATGCCCTTCACTATATCAAAAAAGCAAGAATTACCCAGGAGAATTCTTCTATAACGATCTTAACGATCTAAATCATATTAGCATAATCAGCCTCTCAGGTTTGGTAAGGGACTCAAACTGGTTTCATTTAGCTTAGAAAAACACCTCAACATTCATGTGGTATCACAATAGGCCATTAAAATGACCTACATAAGTGTTTGCCCTACTCCATCGCGGACAGCCACTTTAACCTAACCTAACCTAACCTAATGATTGTGCTCACTCTTTTACCAGAAATGAATCCCATAGCCCGAATAAAGTAAATTCTGAAGTAAATTTTTGATTGGGAATTTTTTAAAGTATAGGGAATAATAGTAAACATACACTTTATTAGTATATGACAACTAGTTTGAAAGTTTTCCCTATTGGAACTTCAATGCCTCTAAAAAGCTTCCGATAGATGAAAAATTAAGAGAATCTTACCAAAAGTCTAGCTCAACGTCAACTGGGTCAGCTAATGGATGAAACATTTACTTTTCTCATATGGTGCATTTACCTCAAAATGTTGAAAACCAATAATCAATATGATGTTCTACATAAAGTAAACTTAGTTAATATAATTTAAAATGTTCATTCATACGACAAGGTACCTTTATAAATTATTTCCTTTCAAATAAATCATTTTACCTCGATAATATTTTGTTTTCATTGAAAAGACAAAGGATTTGTCTAACAATAATATTAATAATTATTATTGTTATGTGCTTCCCTCAATAAACCCTGCTATAGAATATGAAAAATTATTTTCTATGAAATTAATTCAAACATTCTACATTCAACTTTTCCCATGTTTTTTTTTTCTTTTTTATTTTACATTTCATAATAAACCTTTCACTTCAACTATTTCATCGGATATACAAGTATGTACTCGTATGTATGTTTGTATATGGAGGACAAAAATGCACAAATCATAATGTTGATTTTCCACAAACAAAATCGAGTCGACATCATGCAATAAATTGATGAAGATAAAGTATCTATGTCGTGTATGTGTATTTCTCTAGTTTGTATCTTTATGTGTGTCATAATGTATCTGCAGTTTGAAAAATTAAAACAAAAATGAACATATGGACATGTGTGCGGGTGTCATTTTTTGAAAGTTATAAACTATACAGAGAAACAAAAACAAGAAGCAATAAATAATGCATATTCATTGAAAGTGAACAAAACACGACAGTATCTACTTCTACTCTCACTTCTCATCTGTCATGATGTCCTGAATCCTGATGTTGGATATGGATATGTCAGTTTGCATTATATTTTGTGTGTGACATTCACCGTACATATACTATATATAGATGGTTGAGCTGGGTCTACTGATGCGATGAACGCAAGGATAAAAAAAGAATGTTTGTATACATACTTCAGTTATAGGGTGTTTTGTTGAGAGGTACTTTCAGTTAGCTGGTGGTCATCAAGACGGCACGGCGGCGGCGCGCGGCGCAGCGCTTGCAACATTTAACACAGCACATGTCACAATCGAATGAAATTTTACATTTGGTAACCACATAGTTTCACGTTACGGACCCATGATTTGTCCTCAAAGATCTTGAGATTTGACGCCGCCGCTTGACTATTTTAAATAGGACAAGATTTGACGTAATATTGCCGATAAATGGCAACAAATATTAGAAAAAGTCATCGAAAATAAGACCTCCACTTAGGATTACATTCGAGCAAGTCGTTGCGGTCATCTGCGACACATCATATAATATTTTTAACGCCAATATAATTCATATTTCGAATAAAGTAAATTTCATGTCAATTAAAAAAAATCTCATTTTTTTTTATTTCTTTTAAATCTCTATATCTCTTAAAAAAACACCTTTTACAAAACAAAAATATATTCTGATAAATGTAACAGTTAAAATAGAAATATAGACAACAAAAAGAGGTTTATTTTTAATAGGGTGACCAACTTTGTTCTGTATTCTCATTTTTAAAATTAAGAAGTGATTAATTAAGTCTTAAAGGATTAAGTTTCACTCGAGGCCGCAAACAATATTTTTTTTTTGGAGAACTTTTTGTCAGATATAATAAAAAGTAAGTACAGGGGTTTTATTGTCGACATCAGTGGCTACAATAAAGCTCTTTTAATTCAATCATACCAAATGGTCCATTGAATGTTTTTTAATTGTATATAACAACGGCTTTTGGCAGGTGTGTAGAGATGGCAGTCACTAGCAGCCCTTGCTGCTCGACTCAATTAGCGCTGGAAAGTGCCGTTTTGGTGCCCTTCAGAAGCTTAACATTCTAGAACCGGTATGGGCAGGAGATTTACAGAGAAAGTGAAACACAGTTTACCTTTCATGTTGGTCTCCGCAGTTACGGCAGGGAGTATTGTGAGAAATTCCCATCTTTGCTGTATACTCCCCTATCATCCAATGCCCGGTACATATTGCAATGATCCTGACTATATCATATGGCTGGGTCTGCATAAAAGTTCTATAGAACGGTTTTTGTTATTCTGCGGTTGGATTCTGTCAGAAAAATTGAGCACATTTTGCCTTTGAAAGCTCTAAGAGGAATAATTACAATTTCCAAATGGTATGAATGTTGGATCCTTGCCAGCCCGTTCATTTCCATCAATGACACTATGACCTGAAACCCAAATAATAGTGACACGGATGTTGATGTTGAGACTGGATAATTCATCCCGACACTGTTAGACCAGTATAGAGGATGTTGTGGCCAAATAGATAGCCATAATAGCCGCCTAGCTGTCAGTGCAGATAATAATTGTGTTTCTATTTTGGTTTGAGTTTGATTTGAGTACTTTGCATGCTTCTCTGATTGCTGATACACTCGGACTATCAGGTAGCCAAAAAGACTTAGAGACATTTTAGGATTCAGAGAAGATACCCGACCCAACTCCACACTCCATCTTTGAACCGTCAGTAAAGATAGTGTTATCGAAGTCTTTCGTAACTATGTCATCCTCCCAATCCTTTCTGGCAGGAAAGATCACTTTAAAATCTTTACTGAAGTTCGAGGCAGGGGTGCAGTAGTCGGTGTCCATCGCAAAAATATCAGCTGGAATCAGTTCGCTAGTGTTGCCATGCCCATAAGGTCTGAAAAACCAACAGTTTGATTCCTTAAGCCTTAGCGCACTGTACGTTACCATCATCTTCGATTGAAATCCCCACTTTTTACTAAAAGTTTTTCTACAGGCGTAATAGGCAATGCAAGCTCTTTTAACCCGTTCTTCGATGTTTACTAATGACTGCTATATACATATATTTTGAGCTGGAGGATAAAGACAATAAGGACGTTATTGAAAGCACCTTCTACGTCTAGGAAGGTAGCAAGAGTAAATTCTTTATAACAAATTGTCTTCTCAATGGTACGCACTACCTCATGCAGGGCCGTCTGAGTAGACTTGCCATTAAGATATGCGTGTTGAAATTCATCTATGGGACATTCTATGCGAATGTTCCTGATATGGGCATCTAAAATGTGTTCCGGTGTCTTAAGTGCAAAAGAGGTCAAGCTAATTGGCCGAAAATCCTTCGTGTATTCTTGGCCACGCCTACCCACTTTCGTGATGAAAACTACTTTGACCTGTCTTTATGTCTCTGGTACATGATTGAGATAGAGACATAATTTGAAAATGCTCTCTTGCCATGTTACATGCTATGTCTTGCAGTTTTTGTAGGAGTACTAGTAATATACCATCCAAACCTGGAGATTAAAAGGGAGAGAAAGTATTAACAACCCAGGAAATACTTTCTCTTTTAATAACAGAATTAATTTGTTCTACATGAACAAGATTAGTGTTTGGAGTTCTAAGCGTTTCGGGGTTGTAATTATTGCAGCCATCAGTACTTCCAAGGACTCAGCTGTTTCAAGTACGTTTAATTTTTGCAATATATTGATATTTGGCCAAAGTAGAAAATGTGCCTACAAATTCGTCAGGTAACTGCTAATAAGCTATAATCGGTTGAAAAATGTGTCTACAAGTCGTCAGATAATTGTTAATAAGCTATAACTGCATTTCAAAGAGAATCCATTTTTCAAGATATAACCAAATTTTAAGCCAATCGGTTGAAAAATGCAGTGTTGAGACCGATTCGGTTGATGTTTCGAGTACGCATCTTATCTTTGTCATCATTAAGATTTCAGCAACGCAAATTGTGGTTAAAGCGACAATGGGTTTGCCTTTAAAGTGTCGGTTACTATCTATCTTTAGAGCATACATAATATTATCCGTATATGTACATATATATTTAGGGTTGCGATGAAAAGAGGAGAAATTCATAGTTACAACGACCGACGTTACATACTGCATCATTTCCGAAGTTCATGCCACGTAGAACAATAACAATTCAGAAAATGATTCAAATATTGAGCATTGAGCAAAGTTATATTTTATGTTGCGTTGATTGAACACTTAGCCTTCAATTCTTTTTATTTATTTCCGTTAAAACTTCGACCACTTCTAAGTTCTATTTTCCATTAGCATACTTGCGGCTTCCTTAATGTTTGAAAATCAAAAACATAATTTATCGTTTGGGTAATGATAGCAAAAAAACGATTTCGTCTGCAAACATTTATGATTTTAAACAAAAGATGAAATAATCAGTAAAAATAAAATGTTTGACTTTGTTTAAGTTTTCGAATAAGAAAAGTTGACTGTCCTTATTAGAAAACACGATACGTAATTTAGGACTTAATTTACAAAAATATGAGACTGCTGTTTCTTATAGATAATTTTTTTATATCATAGTATTGTTTTTGTATTATTATCATCTAGATAATCTAATAGCATTTATTTTTTTTTTAAGTCAAGCATTTCAAAATCAAAATATTTTTTTTTTTAATATCGAATATGGTCACCACAATTTTTTAGAGTGCACACTAAACAACCTACTTATTGTAAATAATGAGAATTTTCTTTTATGGATTGAATTATAACGAAATAATAATTATGTTAGTCTGATGTTTTAATGATTTGAACTTTAAAGTGTGCGGGTATATTTGTGGTTTGTAAAATGAATGAAAATGTAAATATTTTGTTTAAATAAAGTTGCATTATGTGGTTGCGGACATGAATTTTTGTTATTCAGTTTGTTTTATATATGTATGTATGTTATGTATCCTCATCAAGGTAATCATGTTTGATGATTTGAATTGACATAAAACAATAAGTACCTACCTTACCTATGTGTCTATTAGGTTAGTTTGAACATGCATTATACAAATAATGATACAAAATTAAAGCTGCAATGTTGAAACATATTCACATGCAACTGTAGCAATAATTTTTATTTGGTTCATGTTCTACAAAAGATATATGGAAAGTGAACATGAAAGTATATCATATATATTTTATTTTCGTGTTAGATTTAATTCAATGTTACGCGACAAGGGTAACAAATGAAATAGAAATATATAATAAAATAGTTGTGTTATGATTTAGGAATCGGTCTTATATAAACAAGATTAAGACACAACTTTAATTGAGTAATTGAATTGAAGTGGAACATGTAAACTTCAATTAAGTAAACAAATTAAAATAATTTTTAACATTTTTATGTCCCGTTGAATTTAATGGAAAACAAAAACAAAAATTAAGAAACTTCGTAAAGTATGTAATCAATATTTGAAGTTTAAGTTGTTTTTCAAAGGGTCGTGTTACCAATTTAGTGAAGGATTCAATTTTTTCTAAAACAAGTACCTATAGTTTTTATCAACATCTACATTTGTTGTCAAGATATTCGAGGCAAAAATCTGTTTTTACAAATGTTCAGTAATATTTAATAATGTAATATATTTATAATATTTAATATATATATATATTTATAATATTTAATATATAAAAAATAACAAAGGTTCAAGTGCAATTAAAAAAGATTGAATGAGTTTGACGTCAATGTCTTCATTTTATTCCAAAATATTTGAATCGAAAATCAATTCGAAACTAAACCGTCAAAAGGAATTAGTTAATATCATCAAACGTTATCAACAATACTCTGTGCAAGTAAGAAAGATATAATTCAATATCTTTATTTGTTTTGAAAAAAAAATGAAAACAAAATTTCCAAAATAATTGTATACATCAAAGAACATAGTTTTTGACATCTGTTCAAAAAAAATAAAAACGTAAAACAAAAATACTACTAATAATAATTGTTAAAATTGGATTTTCGATTCAAATATCTTGAATTCAAACTTATTTCATATAAAAATATTTTAACACTCTAAGCTTAAGTTAAAACATCGAAAAGACTCTTTAACTTTTAGCATTTTACTAATTCTATATGACATCTTTAATTATCTCAGACAAAATTTCTTGCCAATTTTACTTTAAAGAGCTGATTTTTGTGTTTTTATAATTGTTTTCTTTTAAATTAACTAAATGTTATCGGAATACGAAGATTTCGAAGTATTTGCAAACTTTCTTTTATACAGAAAAATGGGATGTTTTAAGTCCCAATCAAGTTCGAAGAAAACAGTCATCATATAATAAAATAAATAAATTAGTTCCCCTTATGGATTTATACATCAATATTTTATAATGATCTTTAAAAAAACTAGTATACAAATTTAAAAAAAAAGTGGACCAATTTACCTTGTTGGTTTTTCATATTTTTATCCCAAGTGTTCTTTAACTTATTTTTCAATTTCCTTTACATATTCTGTGTTCATATAAAACACAAATCATTCCCTTTCAAGCATTTATATCTTCCCATAGGAAGTTATTATAATCGGTCGGATTTGACGAATTGAAAATGTTGACATTTCTCAACGTTTCAGGGTCCCTAGAGTCGAAAAAAAAAAGATTTTTCGAAAAAAAAAATTTTTAGAGAGATTTCTCCGAATCTCAAGAACCAGTAGAGATATTGATTTCAAATAAATTTTGTTGTGCAAATAATAATACAGAAAGATGGAAAAAAGACTCTCAAAGAATTTGTGTTTGTGGTTTATTAATTAAAAAAATGTCGTTAACCCAAAATATCACGAACCAATGACCAATATTGTGACGTGATACGAAACTAATAAAATTAAAAAAAAAAGAGGCTGGGATGTGACCCACACTGATAACTTCCCATCCCGTCTGTCGATTTGTCTTGCTTAAAAGTTTGTGTATATGTATTAATTTTTACCAAATTTGCATAGGTACTATTTTTTGTAGATTTTATTTCATTGAATATCGAAAATAATATTTTCTGTGAAATAAAATAAGTTTGAAGCCAATATTTTTAATAATTGAAAAGCTATTTAAGTCGAAGGTAAACAATATATTTTGAAAGATAAAAGTAGTTTAAAGCCAATATCTCAAAGTTTTGAAAAGGTATTTGAGTCGAAAATCAATTGTTACCAACTTTTACACATTTTTTTTTTAGGTTTTTATTGTTTGTAAAAAAACTGTCAATTTGATTTTTCTCAAAATTTGTCCTTATATTAAAAACAATATTTCTTATAAGTTAAAATTAGTTGGAAACCATAATCTCAAAGTTTTGAAAAAATATTTGAGTCGAAAATCAATTTTTACCAACTTTTGTTAAATTTTTTTTTAGGTTTTTAATTTTTTGTGAAAAAAACTGTCAATTCGATTTTTTTTTTCAAAATTTTACTGAATGTTGACAACAATATTTTTTGAAAGATAAAAGTAGTTTAAAGCCCATATCTCCAAGTTTTGAAAAGGAATTTGTGTCGCAAGTCAATTTTTACCACGTTTTATTAATTTTTATTTTAGGTTTATATTTTTTGTAAAAAAAACTGTCAATTCGATTTTTCTCAAACTTTTTCCGAATGTTATTTTCAATATTTCTTATAAGATAAAGTAAGTTTGAAGCCTTAATCTCAAGGTTTTGAAAAGATATTTGAGCCGAAATTCAATTTTTACCAACTTTGGGTAATGTTTTTTTTTACGTTTTTATTTTTTATAAAAAAACTGTCTATTAGATTTTTCTCAAAATTTTATCAGATGACAAAACATTATTCTTCGTAGCACAAAATTGTTTTGGAGATGAAATCATATTTTAGTCGTAAAATTTTCGAGGTGACAAATTTTTTTTTTTCAGTTTTTTTTTTATTTATAAAGAAACCGTTAGTTGGATTTTTTTCCAAAAATGTACTTGTTTTGTATTACGTTACAATATATAATATAGAATTTAATTCAAGTCTCTAGCGTCATTGGTTCATGAGATATTTAGGGTTAACCAAAATTTTCACCTTTTTTTACACTGCTATGGTAAAAAAAAACACCGACGCAATTATCTTGAGAGCCCTTTCTGCATCTTTCTGCCTTATTATCTGTATAACAAAATTTATTTGAAGTCGATATCTCTTCTGGTTATTGAGCTATGGACGACGAAAACGTCGCGAACATACGGACGTAACGCACGCACAGACATCTTTCTAAAAATGTTTTATTTGGACTCTAGGGACCTTGAAATGTCGAAAAATGTCAAAATTTTCAAATTGACAAATCGGACCCATTACAATAACTTCCTATGGGAAAACCAACAAACGGTTTCTTTTATAAATTAAAAAAACTGAAAAAATAATTATCACCTCGACTATTTTACGAAAAAAACAATTGTGTGCATCGAAAAATAACGTTTTTAACATCTGGTCGAATTTTTAGAAAAATCGAATTGACAGTTTTTATTACAAAAAATAAAAACCTAAAAAAACATTACAAAAAGTTTGTAAAAATGACTTTCGACTCAAATATCTTTTCAAAAATTTAAGTTCTTGGCTTCAAACTAATTTCATCTTAGAAAATATTGTTTTCGACATTCAGTACATTTTTTTTTTATAAAAATCCGACAGTCAGTTTTTTTGATAAAAATTAAGATCTACAAAAAATAGCGCGCAAAATTGGTAATAATTGTTGATCGATTGTCGATACCTCTTCAAAATGTGTGCTAAATTTTCTTAGAAAAATCCAATCTGTATTTATTTAAAAAAGTAATAAGAACTTTTAGGAAATCCTAATAAAATTGGTAGAAATTGGTTTTCGACAAAAAAATCTCGTTAAAAAATGAATTTTGAAATCAAACTGTTTCATTATATGCAAAATATTGTCAGTAGTTTTTAGTTAATTTTTAAAAAAAAATTCAACTGACAACTTTTTCAACAAAACACGAAAATCTACAAAAACAACAAAAAACAGCAAAGAAAAATATTTGTTTATCTCACAGAAAATATTGTTATGAACATTTTGTTAAAATTTTAAGCAAGACAAATCGACAGGTGGAATGGGATGATTTATAGTGTGGGTACAGGTATCCCAGACACTTTTTTGAACAATTGTTTGCATTTTTTTTTGTTTATTAACAGTTTAAAAATTAGTAAATACATTGAGTTATGTGGCACAACCATTCCTGTGTGCAAGTCATTCAGGGATGGTAGGGGACCTACATTTTTCATGCCAAATTTGAACGGCTTATTTAAGAAAGCACTTTTTATAATTTCATGAACAGAATTACTTTTAAAGGATTTGATCAATTCCTCGCAAGAGGCAGTAACCATGTTTAGGTGCCACAGACAGGTATTAACCCCAAGACTTTTAGCATGACATTCCTACGCACTTACCATCACGGCACAGGTCTTAAATTAAAATTAATTTTCTTATACTTATTTTCACTTGTGTAGGCACCATAATGTTTTTCTTTCTAAGAACAACTCTCAGCATGTGCACTGGGGCATAAACGTACTTTAATAAAAGTGTAGAAGACAGAAATTAATTGTAAGTTTAAGATTTTTAGCCCAATGCGTTTAGCCCGAGTACTAAGCGTATAGTTGGAATCAATTGTAAGACACTGTAGTTCCTTTAGTATACTCAAGCTTTAATCAATTACTCATTAATATCTGTAATTGCTTATTGTCTTGTGGTCAAATTAAAGAGTTGTTTTGTGCTTAGAATATGGACTCTAAAAATAATATACATATATAGATTTTAAAATTTTAAAATATTGCAATGGAAAACTATTTCAAAAATTAATTTCTAAATCTTTAAAAGGTTATTGTCGTAATACACCAATAATAGCTAATATCTTTAAATGAATTAAAAATAACCCTAAACCCTTACTATTCATATGGTCCTACTTAGACAAACATGAAGTTGTTTTCAGCAGTGAACAGTAAATAATGGGTGATTTTTTTGAGGTTAGGATTTTCATGCATTAGTATTTGACAGATCACGCGGGATTTCAGACATGGTGTCAAAGAGAAAGATGCTCAGTATGCTTTGACATTTCATCATGAATAGACTTACTAACGAGCAACGCTTGCAAATCATTGAATTTTATTACCAAAATCAGTGTTCGGTTCGAAATGTGTATCGACAAATTTTGTTCAGCGATGAGGCTCATTTCTGGTTGAATGGCTACGTAAATAAGAAAAATTGCCGCATTTGGAGTGAAGAGCAACCAGAAGCCGTTCAAGAACTGCCCATGCATCCCGAAAAATGCATTGTTTGGTGTGGTTTGTACGCTGGTGGAATCATTGGACCGTATTTTTTCAAAGATGCTGTTGGACGCAACGTTACGGTGAATGGCGATCGCTATCGTTCAATGCTAACAAACTTTTTGTTGCCAAAAATGGAAGAACTGAACTTGGTTGACATGTGGTTTCAACAAGAAGGCGCTACATGCCACACAGCTCGCGATTCTATGGCCATTTTGAGGGAAAACTTCGGAGAACAATTCATCTCAAGGAATGGACCGGTAAGTTGGCCACCAAGATCATGCGATTTGACGCATTTAGACTATTTTTTGTGGGGCTACGTCAAGTCTAAAGTCTACACAAATAAGCCAGCAACTATTCCAGCTTTGGAAGACAACATTTCCGAAGAAATTCGGGCTATTCCGGCCGAAATGCTCGAAAAAGTTACCCAAAATTGGACTTGGACGCAGCCGCGGTCAACATTTAAATGAAATTATCTTCAAAAAGTAAATGTCATGGACCAATCTAACGTTTCAAATAAAGAATCGATGAGATTTTGCAAATTTTATGTGTTTTTTTTTTTTTAAAAGTTCTCAAGCTCTTAAAAAATCACCCGATACATTTTTGGCAAAATACCACTGTTCAAACATTTCTTTAAATTGATCAAACGTATTTACATTTTATAAGCACAATAGTTTTGGAAGAGGATTTCTTATGAAAGTGTTACAGCATTTCCTGGAGCTCAAAAATAACCATGATACTTTAGATATTTATATAGAACGTTTTGATTATTTATAAGACAGTTTTAACACATATTCAAGTTTTATTAAATCAAAACTTTGTGCTTTATCTGCTGAAATCAACATTTCGGAGAATTTCGGGCAAGCTACAGAGGGTTTAAATATATCAGTGTCATTTTTGGGGTATATGTACATTTAGAATTTTATTTTAACACAAAATTGAAAGACATTTTTTTCAAGTTTATTTTCTAACGCAATGCTAATTTTAAACTCTTTTAAAAAAAAACAACAGTGTTGTCATGATTTCTGTTAAATTTGTTTGCTTTTTCAAAAATCAACAGTTCTAATGCATTTATTTATTGTTGCTTTTGAAAATATCATAATTTTGTTCAGCCGCATAAATTAATTGAGAATAGATGTGTTTTTTAGACTTGAGTATCTGATGACCTAAATTTCAAAGATAATAATAATAAATATTTGATGATACAAAAATCAATAAACAAAACAAAAAACAATGGAATATAGAACAAGTGCATACAAACAATTTAATTCAATTCGATTTTTCTGTCTGCTCTCTGCTCAAGCCCACAATTATGACGACACGACTCGACGCGACCGCCACCAACTGTTCTATTTTATTCTAATGATTCTTTGTCTCAAAATTAAAATTTTTGTTAAATATATTCAAAAACACACATTTAAACATATTACAAAAAAAGTACATGACAGATTCTTTTTTTGTTTGATTCCGGAACAAATCTTTTGGTGAGTATTTTTGGGGCTGCTGATTCCAAATACCATTAAGTTCGAGTAAGAAAAAAATGAATAATTTTTTTTACGAATCGCATTGTTTATATACGAATATACCTATAGATAGATTTTCCATCTTCTCTGCGAGCTGTTGCATTTTTGGGTCAAAATTAATTTATATTCATGCATAAATCATGGAAAATAAATATTTTCCCTCAGCCATAATTTTCATAAATATTATTATTATGCGCAATGTGATGAGAGATGTAGCATTTAAAAGCTATAAATATCTATATTAAGGTTCATATACATACATATACCTTTATGTACATAGGTTTATAGACTGTTTTCACTGGGGAAGACTTGTTCCTGACAGATGATGACTTCTGTATGAAATATGAGAGAACACATAATGCCCGGTTGCATTGTGTATAAATAGGCCAAAAATAATAAAAACAATGAAATAGAGAATATAATCATTTTTTTTAAAGTAAGTTTTAGTATTTCAAAAATTCAACTAATTTACCGCTATTAGCTTATTTTACTTTATTTTATTTTATTTAATGAGCAACAAAAACATTATTTTCAGAAAATAAGGGGGTAGAAAGAATATTTAATGCCCAGCACTAAAGGGGAACGAAATTAGAGTACATTATATTTAGTGTGCTTGGATTTTACTAAATAATTATTTTATAGAAAAATATATGTTCACTTTAACCTGCTCCGCATTGACCTTAGAGAATCAACCCATGTTTACATTAAAAAATTAGTCAATTTTTCGATCTATATAACTCACACGTTATGGCAGAGACAACACCCAAAATGCACGAATAAGTGCGAGATTTATCTTAGTTCGGGTAATGTGGACACCCTTTATTGGTTTGGCAATATTATTGAAAATAAATACGAGTTAGCAAAAAGCTTTTTTTTTAATACTTGAAAAAGTTTGAAAATTCTGAAAAAAAACTAAGCTTCTGAAAAAGGTTCTTATAATGTTGACCCATCAACTGGCATAAGGTCTTTGCACGTTAAATCATACTGCCCAAATATTAAAATAGAGCCCGAAATTGCTCAAAAAGCCCAAAAACTTAAAAAAAAAAATAGGCAAAAAAGCGAAACTCAAATTTAATTTTTAATAAAAGAACACCCAAATTGTTAGTTATCATTTTGCCCAGAAGAATTTTCAATTTTGAAATTGGGTTTTATGACATAGGGTTTGGGCTTTGTGACATATCACCCTGCTTAGGCTCACTATAGGAATTGGGGAAGGTGCCAAGTTGGGCGTGTGACAAATTTCTTGCATTTAACGGAATGGATTTTAAGAAACTTTGTTAACACACATCCTTGCACCTATCTCAAATACTGTAGTCGGCCCAAGCCTACATATTTCACTGTATAGACGCCATAATGCACAGTGAGCAAGCAAATCGGTAATCGGTCCGATTTGTCGAATAGAAAATTTTGACATTTCTCGACGCCCTAGAGTCGAAATATAAGATTTTTAGAGAGATGTCTGTGTGTGCGTGTGTACGTATGTTCGTACGTCCGTGCTTCCCTACGTAGCGTCGGTACGTTCGCAACGTTTTTTTCGTCGTCCATAGCTCAAGAACCAGTACAGATATCGACTTCCAATAAATTTTGTTATACAGATAATAATAATGCAGGAAGTAGCAGAAAGGGCTCTCAAGAAAATTGCGTGGGTGGTTTTTTTTACCATAGCAGTTTAAAAAAAAGGTGAACATTTTGGTTAACCCTAAATATATCACGAACCAATAACGCTAGAGACTTGAATTAAATTTTATATTATATATTGTAACATTATACCAAACAAGTATATTTTATCAAAAAAATCCAATTAACAATTTTTTTTTATAAACCAAAAAAACTGAAAAAAAATATTTGTCACCACGAAAATTTTACGAATAAAAAATGATTTTATCTCCAAAACAATTTTGTGCAACGAAGAATAACGTTTTCAACATCTGGTAAAAAAATTAAAAACTTAAAAAAAGCATTACTCAAAGTTGGTAAAAATTGAATTTCGACTTAAATATCTTTTCACAACTTATAGGTATTGGCTTTAAACTAATTTTATCTTATGAGAAACATTGTTTTCAGTATTCAGTAAAATTTTGACAAACATCGAATTGACAATTTTCTTACAAAAAAAAAAAAAAACTAAAAATAATTAATAAAAGTTGGTAAAAATAGATTTTCGACTCAATTATCTTTTTTTAAAATTAAAAATATTGGCTTTGAATTAATTTTATTCATCCCATTTTCTATTTGTTTATATAAGAAATAAAAACTTTTAAGAAATGCTACTAAAATTGGTAAAAATTGGTTTTCGACTAAAAATATCGTTAACAAAAATATATTTCGAAATCAAACTATTTCATTATATGTAAAATATTTGTTGGAAATTTTAAAATTTTTAAGAATAATTCAAGTGACAATTTTTTTAACAAAACACGAAAACCTACAAACTTTTAAGCAAGACAAATCGACAGACGGGATGGGCAGTTATCAGTGTGGGCCGCATCCCAGCCTCTTTTTTTCTTAAATTAAATTGATTGACGTTCGGCATTGCATTTATTTAAATATAATAATTTTAAAGATTCTGATAACTAACTGAAGCTAGTTGATAAATGGTTAGAAATTAGTTCCCTCTTCATATTTTTGAGTATGTTTTAAGTCCCCATACTCATCCCTCTTCCACTGGTGCTGACATGGCTATGGACACTCACAGCCCTGTTGTCGCAAGTGGAATATCGGATAATCAGGTAATATTACCTTCTTCCTGTAGTGAGGCAGTTGTGAAGAACGGCTCCTCTACTACCACAGAGAGTAAACCTCTCAAATCTTCAACACCGCGAGTCGGAAGTAGTAGGGCTATGGTGCCAGGTCCTTCTACCACCAAAGACAAGAACCCTAAAGAAGGTCCTGGGGGAGATGGACGCAAGCTCAGACCCTCCAAGGCCTTCTACAAGGACTTGCGTAGTGCTAAGAGGATTCTCCAGACGTTTGGTGAACAACTAGGCGCTGGAGGAAACTCTCAGCACGACGCCAAAATAAAATCGGCCAAGAGCTTCCTGGCCAAAGCTAACATAAAGACCAGCCAAGACTCAACGTCGAAGCGACAAAGGTCTATGGAAGGTAGTGTTTCACTACCCAAACGCCCTAAAGTGCTAAACATCAGCACTTCTCTTGACCCTCGCAAGGCAAAAATGTCCTTCAGTGACGTTCTGAAGGATAAAATGGTAGTCGCGATTATCGACAGAAGTGACGTAGATGGCACGATCTCTGCCGAGAACTGGACATTGGCCAAAGGACAGCTGGCCTTCAGTTTTGTCGAGATTATGTCTGACAATCCGGGACCACCGCCCATCACAAAAGATGGCGGTTGGCATCAGGGACACATCAAGTTGATGGTCTGTGATGATCGGAGGTCGTGCGATCTGCTGACGCTAGCGGTTAGTCGACTTGGGGAGGTCTGGCCTGGTGCTAAGCTGGAGGTTGTCGCAAAGGAGGACATTCCTTGCAGACCAAGAGCTCGCATCACGGTTCCGGCCATATTCAAGGAAGCTGACCATGTTATGAAGGTAATCCGGCTCTCCAATCCAACCCTTCCTACTCACAACTGGAAGGTTGCGAAATTGGAGGATCCAAAGGGACCCTACAAGGGTGCAATTGTAATCATCAATGCAGAGTCCCTTTCTCCTCTGGCGCAGTCAAAAGGTGTGATTAGGTTCGGGTTCGATGAAATACCGCTGAGAGTCTACAAAAAGATGGGGCTGAGGCACAAACCCTTCCCCCCTCCCCACCCACACAAGCGGAAACGGTTGCTGAGGAACCTGGTGCATCGGTCACATTTCCTTCATTGGAAGACGATGCATCCCAGGTATCCCCAGTAGCAGTGGAAGCTCCTAACACCGACCAAGGTTTTTCCGCAATGGAGGCCGAGGTCTGCGACAGCGGAGATGAGGACATTCTTTTAGAATCGTCCTCTGATATGGATGACTCCGACATCACTGTGTTGGAGGCTGATCGGGAGTACGGTAGCGAAAATGCTGCGGTTACTCCAGATTAACCTCCAACACTCCATAAAGGCTTCGGCCTCCCTTCTTCTTCGCTTATCCAGCAGCGATGAAGATATTGTCCTGATTCAAGAACCCTGGATTGTTAAATCTATTGTTCGAGGAATCAGGACTCCCAAATACTGCGTGCTATATGCATCAGGTGAGGATGAACCCAGATCTTGCATATTAGTAAAACGTAGCCTAAATGTATATTTACTCCCTAATTTCAGCAATCGAGATATCACCGCCGCAAGTCTGGAAACAGCCAGAGGAACATTCTGGTTGGCGTCGGCGTATCTCGGCCACGACCATCTTGGCCCTCTCCCGGGTGACACTCTGGAGAGATTAATAGCTGAAGCGCAAAGGCTCAACATCGGCCTCATCATCGGAAGTGACGCTAACGCCCACCATACAGTGTGGGGTAGCACAGATATAAACGACAGGGGTGAGTCTCTTTTCGACTATATTCTAAGCACTAACCTACTCATAAGTAACGTTGGCAAAGAGCCAACCTTTATTACTAAAAATCGACAAGAAGTTTTAGATATAACTCTTGTCTCCGACTTCATTTATAATAATATTTTGAACTGGAAAGTATCTAAAGATCACTCCTTTTCTGATCATAGATACATCCAATTTAACTTTTTAAATGATCCACCTTGCCAACCGATCTTCCGAAACCTAAAAAGAACAAATTGGCCAAAATACAAGAGAATGTTAAATAGTTTAGTAAAACCAGAACTTTTTAACACACCCTCTAACACTGAAGATCTTGACAACAAAGTCAACAATCTAACATTAGCCCTAAACAAAGCTCTAGATACTGCATGTCCTCTTATACAAGTAAGAGGTAAAAAGAAACCACACTGGCGGAACTCAGGGCTGGATCCACTTCGAAAAGAATGCAGAAAACTCTTTAACAGAGCGAAAGCTTCTAGAGACATGTCTGACTGGGATTCATATAAAGAATCACTGAAGATATATAAAAAAGAGCTGAGGAAAACCAAACGATCGTCCTGGAGAAACTTCTGCAGCAACGTGGAAGATTGCTCTGAAGCATCCAGGTTGCGCAAAATCCTCTCCAAAAATCCAATCATGCCAAGCTGCTTGAAAAACGCCTCTGGCCTCTGGACCAATTCAAGCGAAGAATCGCTCAATTTGCTACTAGACGTTCACTTTCCTGGTAGCTCTAATATTATTAATAACATTGCACCTAATAATGGTGGCAATACTTTACAACCCCCACAAGGTCTAGTCACTAGGGAAAAACTCAAATGGGCTATTAACAGCTTTAAACCATATAAATCTGCTGGTCCGGATGGTGTAATTCCAGCCGAACTGCAAGAAAATGCAAGTTTTCTAATACCCATCCTAGAAAACATCTTCAAGGGATGCCTTAATTTGGCATACATCCCGATATGTCTTGGAGACAAGTTAAAGTTGTTTTTATTCCAAAAGCTGGAAAATCCAGTCACGTAAACCCTAAAGACCTAAGACCTATCAGCTTATCATCATTCCTTCTCAAAACTTTTGAGCGTTTGATCGATATTCACTTAAGGGCAAATATTGATAAGTCCCTCCTTTCAAAGGCTCAACATGCCTACAACAAAGGGAAATCAGTTGAAACGGCTCTACACAGTATAGTACGTACAATCGAATATTCCCTCCATCATAAAGAGTACACCTTAGTTGCCTTCTTAGACATAGAAGGTGCATTTAACAATGTCGACACATCTGCAATTGCACGTGTATTGACATCTCTGAAGGTAGATAAGTCGATCAGCGAATTGATTAATCAGATGCTGATAAGCAGGATTATCAATTCAAAACTGGGCGATTTTACTACACAAAGGGGTGTCAGCAGAGGTACGCCACAAGGTGGTGTCCTATCCCCTCTCCTCTGGAATTTAGTAATAAATGAATTACTAACTACTCTAGAAAGAGAGGGATACAGAGTGTTTGCCTATGCGGACGATGTTGCTATTGCAGTAACGGGTAAACATCCCAATATACTAAAAGAACTCTTACAAAACGCTTTAAATAAGCTCACCAGATGGGCTAATCGGTGTGGACTAGGCGTTAACCCACAAAAAACCGACCTTGTCCTCTTCACAAGGAAATACAAAGTCCCACACATTGACCCTCCCCTCATAAACGGTGTACCACTTAAATTCTCTGAACAAGCAAAATACTTGGGTCTCATTTTAGATAAGAAATTAAGCTGGAAACCTAATATTCAAGAGAGAATAAACAAGGCCACAGTAGCCCTGTTCTCCTGTAAAAAGGCCATTGGTAATAAATGGGGCCTACAGCCCCGCATTACACACTGGCTATACATCTCGGTCATAAGACCGATCCTTACTTATGGAGTAGCGGTATGGTGGACGGCGCTAGATACAGCGACAAATCGCGATAAACTCAGCAAAGTCCAACGAACAGCCTGCCTGTGTATGGGAGGAGCACTTCGCTCCACCCCCTCCGCCTCACTAGATGTTCTGTTCCATCTAATACCGCTGGACATTTTCAGCAAGCAAACGGCCGCTAATACTGCCATACGGCTTCAGGCCTCCTCTCTGTGGATCAATAATGGAATTGGCCACAGCACTATTTTGAACTCGTTCAGAACTATAAACAGTAATATTGACTACACCATACCCCATCCTCAGTTTAATAACTATAGCTTCAAAGTGACTATACCTCCCAGGTCTTCTTGGGAGAATACATCATTTTTGAACGATGGTCCTATAAACTTCTATACAGACGGATCAAAAACGGAGGATGGGGTTGGTGGAGGCGTATACTCAGATAGACTAAACTTAAGTCTCTCCTTTCGTCTACCCGATCATTGTAGCGTGTTCCAAGCTGAAATCCTGGCTATAAAAGAAGTCCTATCCTGGCTTAGAGAAAACGTTATATCAACTAATGATATACGCATCTTCTCGGATAGCCAAGCCGCGTTAAAGTCCCTAGACTCAGTCTCCACAAATTCATTAACAGCCCTAAATTGTCGATCATCTCTTACGGAGATGGCTACACAGTTCAACATTCACCTTTTCTGGGTGCCGGGCCATAGAGACATTCCAGGAAATTGCAAAGCTGACGAACTTGCAAAAAGCGGAACAACTTTACCTCTGCTGGCTCACAATGCTAGCATAGGTATCCCCTTAGCTACATGTAAGCTCATGCTAAAGCAAGATACCATAGAGAAAACAAACTCCAGGTGGAATAACACCACCATTTGTGTCGCAACTAAACTAATTTGGCCTATTCTTAGTGCCAGCCGCTCAAAACAATTAATCTCTCTGAGTAGATTGCACATTAGCTACGTTATAGGTGTCCTGACTGGGCACTGCTTAATAGGAAGGCATGCTATTCGACTTGGAGCCCCTGCAAATGATTTTTGTAGGAGTTGCATGGACGAAGAAGAAGAGGAGACAATCTCTCATCTTCTGTGCACATGCCCTGCCTTATCACAAAGACGTAGAATCCACCTTGGAGACTACTACTTTAACGATACCAGTGATCTAAAGAATTCAGACATCACTTGTCTCCTACGCTTCATTCGTAGCTCCAACTGGTTCAACGAGTTAAGCTGATTAACTGATCCATGTGGTATCACAACGGACCATACTTTGGTCTAAGTGTGTTGGACGTCCCAACCAACAGCCACTTTAACCTAACCTAACCTAAGTGCCCATAACAAAGTAGAGTTAGGTCCCACCTAGCATGGAAACAAATGCCATTTTACTAAAATGGATCTAGTTCCAACTGTTTAGGAATTAAGTCTCTCAGTGGACTTAGTTCCCGTTGATATATTTTTTACTTGTTTCCATCAACAAATTATCTTTAGCGATGAGTTCATATAAATAAGTACGTCAACAAACAATAAACAAATTAATTTGTGTACAAAGTTTCCTTCAACTTTGTTTAATACTTTTTTATGGAGTCACAACGATGAATCCATACAAAGCTAAACATTTACAATGCATTTGGGGTTGTGAAGTTTGTTATTTCATTTATAACGTATACGTATACACACAAATGTAACACTATTCGCCAAGGATAAAAGAATAAACATTTAATCGAAAGAGCGCTGTTTTTTTATTATTATTTTTTCCGAGCAACATGTTTTTTCGCTTAGGACGAAACTCCTTTTAACACCCGCCCACCCAAAAAAATAAAACAAAATCATTGCTTTTATGTCCTAAGTTAATATTAAATCAATTTATTTTAACTGCTAACATAAATCCTTAAAAAACACACACAGTACGGCTCGGCGCGGCGGAGCGCAGCAAGTTTGCTGGCACACATATTCTCCCTCTCAAATTTCAAAATAATAATAATAATTCCAATAATATGACATCCCCAAATAAAGTTACGTTTAATCGTTTTAAATTCGCTGTGCTTCTGTACTGTATACGTACGCTACGCTGGCACTGGCTGTGCCTGTCTCTTTGCTATTCTAAGAATATAAATATGTCAACCATAGCTTGCACCCTTCGTTTAGCTCCTGAGAGGAGCTAAGAGCCGCCCAACCAACCATCTCCTCTTCGACTTGAGTGAATAAGAAAAATAAATATATAAACAGGATCAACAGAATATAAAAGCCAACAACTGTGGAAAATGGGAAAAGTCATACACGTATATGTACGCGTATGTGTGCTTGGCATCTGGGAAATTCTTCTTATAACAAATAAAGAAGAAATTAGTGTACATGTCTATTTCAGTATAGTTTATAGCCTCACCTGGCGTGGAGCTTCAGATTCATAGCTTTCGTCGCTGCTGGAAAACGATGAAGATGACGAGTATCGTTTCTGCTGATGCTGATGCTTATGCTGTTTGCTATTGCTGCGAGTTTTCTTTTTGTTATTGGAGTTGGTGTTGCTGTTGATGTTGATATCACATCTCTCGAATGCAAAACTTCTATTTGTCTGCAGCCCTAAGCCAACGTCTCCGGTGTTGGTGGTTGTTCTTCCTCCACATCCGCTAGAGGCACCTCTTAACCTCACGACGCCACCTGGGGGTGGGCTACAACAACGACGCTGTGGCAAACGACTTCTTCTCACTGGAATCCTGGAACGGAAAGAAGCTGATTTTCGCAATTGTGACATTTTGCTGTCATCTTTTAGCAGTATTGTTCCACGATTATTATGCAATGACAACGACGACGCACTATGACATTAGTGAGAGTGACGTTTCTTACGTCAAGCGTTATAGCTTGTGATACTGCTTATGATACGTTGAATAGCTGAAAAGACCAAAAAGAGAGAAAATAATGTTTAAAAAAACTTGCTTCACTTGTGGATGACAATTGTGATGTTGATACCCGGAATCAGATATCAGAAATGGACTGAATGAAATTGTGATTTTTTTAAAGTTTTGTTTTGGACGCTTATAGGGCAAAGATAGAGAACCATATGAAGTGCATAGAAGCATTTTGCATGCATGCTTTGCTTATGTTAAATGCAAAAGTCATAGAGTGAATTTGAATGAAAAGGGAAGCTTTTACCCTGTTTATGTAGTCGTAGAGTTAGCTGGAAACAACTCTGAATGAAGTCAGTAATCCTCTTAGCAGTTTTGTAATAATGAGAGACCGTGTGTGTTCGATTCAAATGGCATAGGTATCATTTGCCAAAGGGTTTAAATGCCATTAGCAACAAAACCAAAAACAAAAAACCAACCCCCCCAAAAGAGTTTTTCTACGATGATGTTGTAGAAAGGGGGATAAAAGATCGTTCCAACCGAAAAACACAAAAACAAAACAAATTGGTAATTAACTGCTTTTTTTGCATCATATCCCAATATAGTGATATTGTAGAAAGAAAATAGCTTGCATCGTATGTTGATGATATGTACTTACAGGATGGGTCAAAAGTTTCTTCCTAATTTGAAATAATCATAATTCTTCTGTTTTTTATTTTGTTTTTCTTTGCTTTTTTTTGGTAACTTATGCAACACACTTGAGCACTTATTGAAGAAAATTGAGGAAAACCGGAAAAGTTTAAACAAGCCAGAAAGTGCTCCAACACTCATATTCGACATTCCAAATTTATACATGACCAAAAATTACGGCAACACATTATTTAATTAATTAATTATGCAACGTCCCAAAGTCAGTAAAAATGTTTGGTCATTCGAAAAAAAACAAAGAATTCTTCCTCTTTCAGCATTTGTCCAGCCCAGCCCATACCCAAAAGAAGTGAATTCTACTTACTCTCTAGTTATCGACCGATTGCACTAACGTTCTTCTTTCAAAGGTCATGGAAACTCTGATTAATTATCAGATCAAGAAATATCTCGAATATCGAAGGCTTCCTAATGAACGACAGTACAACTTTTATAGAAAAATAACATAGATCATCTCAGCGAACAGTGGTGTGCCCAGGACTCTGTTTTGTATTCAAACAATCTTTCTTTTTTTAACTAACGATCTCTACTAATCCAATTAAATGTTTCGCTGACAATAGTACTTTTAACTTTGCAATGCTACCTTGCTTACTTGCATCAATGGAAGTGAACATCTCGATATTCACGGTATGGAATGATCATACACCCGATACCGCCAAAAATGCCTTTGCTGAGACGATGCAAGAATTTACAAAACCTTTATACGTCCAAAACTTGAGTATAAACCCCATCTTTGAACTGGTGCTCCAGAAACGTACTTAAGCCTCTTGGATACCATTCAACGAAGAGCTTTTAAAATTATCTCAACTCAATTACGTCACTCGAATATTGTGGTAAAGTTTCGTGTCTCACCTTTTTTTACTGTTATTTTAACGGATTATGCTCTACTGAAATAGCTAGTTGCATTCCTACCCTCAAACAGCTCAACCGTAATACCCCAGCTTCTAGGAATGCCCATCGATTTTCCCTTGAGCCCAATTTCGGACATACTATGAAGTGCAGAGATTCGTTTTTGAGCCGTACAACGCGAATGTGGAATGCCGTACGAATGTCATGCTCTATCGGTCCCTGTCATTGCAATGTTCACGAATTTAAAACCAATGTACACCGACACCTCCTTTTTAACCCCTCCTTTATTTTCTAATGCTCACACTGTGTGATGTGTCTCCGACATATTAAACTTATTTTAAACCATTTCAGTGTGTTTTGTTATTTTAATGTGTCATTTATGTTTCTGTGTACGAAAATCACCCTCATAAGGAACTGTCGTCGATCCCCCTTGATGTGAAATACCAAGTACTGCATGAATATAACGTATTATGGAAAAATAAACTATTAATGCAAAATTTAATTTCTTAAAGTTATTATAACTAGAAAGTCTCTTTTGACCCACCCTATACTATGTATCTGGGTATCTTGAAAAACACACTATATGACTTTTCTGTTATATGAAGCGCTTAATGTTCGTATATAGTCTATGTACCATATACCGTACCTAATATAATGTCTGTACTGTGTATAGCATATCAAAATTGAAAAATGAAATTGAATCCCATTCACAAACTTGATGGAAAATTGAATTTTTAAACGAAACAAAGATGAAATGACCTCGAAGAGGATAAAACAAAAAGTTGTTGTAGAAATAAAATTGAAATTGAAATGTTGCAAATATAAAAGAAATGCATAGTTTTTGAATGAAACAAAATTTTCCAATACTCACATGGGATTAGCATTTCTGTTTTTTTTTTTTTAGATATTTTAAAATAGTGAATGTGAACAATTGCCAAAGAGCTTCGGCTAAGTGATATTGATTTTGAGAACGACTATTATCCCCGTGTGTCTGTAAAGCTATTTTTTTATATTTTTTCTAATTTCAAAGGTTAAAAAAACAATAGGTAAAGGTTTATTGCTAAAAGGCAATTAGGAGTCTTATATAGAAATGCATTGTAATATCAATCAAATTTTTGATTTGGTTTTATTTGAATTGGAATATTTACGAAATTTTGTATTTAGAACAATGATTTAGTTGTTGTTGATTGTTTTTGGTTAACTATATTTAATCTTAATCAAAGCAAATGCAAAGTTACTTGCAGTGCAGGCATTTTTAAGCTTTATGCGTTATGTAATTTAGAAAATTTAAAACTTTAGGATGCTTCAAACTGAACAACTTTTTCAAGAAAGAATGCTTAAAAATTAATTTCTTGTCAATTTGACTGTTTAAATTTCCAAACCACAAAATTATGTTGAGTTGGTAATGCTTGAAGGTAGTTATGAAACAAGAACAATTTTTAATATTAATATAAGACTTTTAATGTTAATATCCAAATACTTAATATGTTGATTGTTGGTGATACTAAACCAGAATCCAAGTAATTATTTTGTAAATATTTTTTATGAATTAAATATGTTTAATGTTCAATTGTACTTATTTTTATACATGAACTGCACCTGGTTACGAATTTGACTTAAGGACATACTTTGCTAAAAAAATACTACCAATCAGGAGGACTATAAGACGTCCGTGAAATAGTTACTCAACAAAATAAAATCTTATTCGAAAAGTGTACAGAATAATATGGTATTTATATGTATGTAAGCTTTTTATCCAAACCTTACATAAATAAGCAAAAGTTGTGAAAAATTCACTTGTATTTCTGTAAATAACACTGGTCAACAAAATTAGGTTTTTTTTCACGCACAAACGAAACAATACTTTACTTGTACTCGTAGTCCAGTAAAATAAGGGTTTCAATTCGGAATGAGAGATATTGACCTTGAAATTTGTAAATAACTTCCTTTCGGTGTTCTAAATTGTAAAAAATTCTTATAAAATGAAGTCTCTGCGTCGTGAGTTGTGGACCAAAAAGTCGCACCGCTTACCGTTTCTATTACATTAAATTAATAGTGAAAAAATTAATGTAAGTTACCACAATTATTGTTACTATAGAAACGGATGTGATCATGAAAAAAGTGGTTGTCGGGAATTTTGGTGGTCAATAACTTCCGACCCAGCCACCAGATTATATGAGAGTTTTTACAAAATGTTTAGAACACCAAAACTTAGGTATAAACAAACCATCAGTTTACTATCTCTAATTCCAAAGTTGAATCGTTTTTCGCCTTATTTCACTGAACTATTTGGATAAAGTTGTCCTGAAAAAATATCAGATTTTTAAAGTATGTCCCTTTAAAATTGTTCAAACGAAAAATGGAGCTTTTCAGGGTTATACTACAAAAAAAACCTCTATATGATTATTTGGAATAACGCACAACACAGTTCTTAAAAATCAATTGTGTGGTGATTTTCCAGAGTAGGTGTCTTTATGTTCAAGATACAGTTTTATTTGTTATGAGATGACTTATATGAGTCTTTATTCGAATCTGTATGAAGTTTTGAAAAACATTGAATCTTGTACTTTTTTTATTTAAAAAATACGTTTCAAAGTTAATTTTTTTAAATTTCGATTTTAGTTATCACAAATATAAAAAATTTAATGTATATAAAAAATTTAATGTATTCAAAAAAATTGTATGTGATAGCCTCGTAAAGACGAAGAATCCGTTAAAAAAAATATGACTTTAAAACCATTTTCTTGCCAGTCTGTCGGTGTTTCTAAAAAATATATAAAATATTAATAATTACATTTTGTGTAAGATAAATTAAGTTTGAAGTCAATCTTTTTTTGTTATTAAAATATTTGAGTCGAAAACTGTTATTGTAAGAAAACCTGTCAATTGGATTTATCTTTAAAAAAAAATAAAAGTTAAAAACATTATTTCGCACATGATACGATATGTTTGATTCTTAAATCTGTTTTTGTTCCCGAGATCGACAACCAATATTTAACAATTTTCAACATAGGACTGGAGACAAAACCCGACTAGACTTTTGCTAGTCTCGACTGGGTCTCGTCAAAATCGAAAAATGTTAGTGTCATTTTAGTATCAGCCTCGTTTTTTTTTCGTCATCGGTAGTCTCATCTCTCTAATGTCTATATTTATGATTGGAAGATCGAAAATAGCAGTAGACCCCATATAAACTTTTTGGTCAAAAATCGAAAATTCGAATAATAATAATCATAATTTTTTTACGAAATTAAAACGTTTAGTCTAGGTAACGGCGCACTAAAATACGAACATATGTATGTTTACAAAATTAACTATTTAAAGATTTTCAAATAAATTTTTTGAACAATTAAGGTTTTCTTGAGAAATGTAATGGGTGATTTCTTAGCTACTATCTTTTCGGCAACAATGGTTTAAATAGCTGACGCACGTTTGGTCTATAAATTAACCATGAATTGTCTTACAAACGAACAACGCTTCCAAATTATTGAATTTTATTATCAAAATGCGTGCTCTTTTAAGAAAGTTCATAAATTGTTCAATTGTGTTCAGCGACGAAGCTCATTTTTAGATCAATGGGTACGTAAATAAGCAAAACTGTCGATTTTGGAGTGAGTATCAGCCAGAAGCATTGCAAGAGCTACCAATGCATCCAGAAAAAGTCACAGTTTGGTGCGGTTTATGGGCTGGAGGCATCATTGGACCGTACTTCTGCGCTACCGTAAGATGATATCCAACTTTTTTCCCCCAAAATGTAAGAGCTTGACTTACATGACATGCGGTTTCAACAAGACGGAGCCACTTGCCACACAGCACGCGCAACAATGGACTTATGGAGAGGCGAGTTCGGTGAACATTTTATTTCACGTTCGGGACCGGTCAATTGGCCGCCTAGATCATGCGATTTAACGCCTTTAGACTATTTTTTGTGGGGCTATGTTATAGCTCATGTCTATACACACAAGTCCGCTTCAAGTGACGCATTGGAAGACAACATTTAAGCATTTATTCGTGAGATACCAGCCGAAATGTTGGTAATAGTATGCCAAAATTGGACTAAGCGGCTGGACCACTTGAGGCGCAGTCAAGGTCAACATTTGCATGAAATTATCTTTAAACATTAAATTATATGGACCGTACTATCGATTCAAATAAAGATTACATGCATTTTTTTTTTGAAAAACTTTTCTATAGCTTTTAAAAAATCACCCTATGCATTCCTTAAAGAACTTGATGAACTTCTGAGATGAAAACCAAAGACTTGTTTTTTTTTTTCGTCCGACTGTAGCTTTGTATTAAGGCTTATATCGGGTGATTTTTTAAGAGCTTGAGAACTTTTTTTTAAAAAAAAACGCATACAATTTGCAAAATCTCATCGATTCTTTATTTGAAACGTTAGATTGGTCCATGACATTTATTTTTTGAAGATAATTTCATTTAAATGTTGACCGCGGCTGCGTCTTAGGTGGTCCATTCGGAAAGTCCAATTTTGGGTAACTTTTTCGAGCATTTCGGCCGGAATAGCCCGAATTTCTTCGGAAATGTTGTCTTCCAAAGCTGGAATAGTTGCTGGCTTATTTGTGTAGACTTTAGACTTGACCCACAAAAAATAGTCTAAAGGCGTCAAATCGCATGATCTTGGTGGCCAACTTACCGGTCCATTCCTTGAAATGAATTGTTCTCCGAAGTTTTCCCTCAAAATGGCCATAGAATTGCGAGCTGTGTGGCATGTAGCGCCATGTTGTTGAAACCACATGTCAACCAAGTTCAGTTCTTCCATTTTTGGCAACAAAAAGTTTGTTAGCATTGAACGATAGCGATCGCCATTCACCGTAACGTTGCGTCCAACAGCATCTTTGAAAAAATACGGTCCAATGATTCCACCAGCGTACAAACCACACCAAACAGTGCATTTTTCGGGATGCATGGGCAGTTCTTGAACGGCTTCTGGTTGCTCTTCACTCCAAATGCGGCAATTTTGCTTATTTACGTAGCCATTCAACCAGAAATGAGCCTCATCGCTGAACAAAATTTGTCGATACACATTTCGAACCGAACACTGATTTTGGTAATAAAATTCAATGATTTGCAAGCGTTGCTCGTTAGTAAGTCTATTCATGATGAAATGTCAAAGCATACTGAGCATCTTTCTCTTTGACACCATGTCTGAAATCCCGCGTGATCTGTCAAATACTAATGCATGAAAATCCTAACCTCAAAAAAATCACCCGATACAAGTAAAATTGTTAGTTGGGACTTTGATTGTTATACAAATTTTACCAGATGTGAAAAAAATTATTCTTTGATGCATACAATTATTTTGGAAGTAACATAATTTTTAATTGCAAAATATTCAAGATGACAAATATTTGTTTTCACTGACTTTTGATTTAAAAAAAATGATTTATTGAATATTGTACCACGGTGTTTTGCGGCTTATTTGCATGGTCCTGCGACTTAAGAAAGCCCCACAAGAAAAGACTAAAGGGATCAAATCACAAGATCTTGGTGGTCAATTCACGTTGACTCGCTACGTTCGCGATAACGATGCCATGAAAACACTTGCGTAGAATATCGGTTGTGTGTTCCGCTGTGTGGTACGTTGCGTCATCCTGTTGAAACCGTATGTCTTCGGAGTCCATATCATTACTATTCAGGCCACAAGAAGTTGGTGTCATTTGTTTGGTGTCACATTTGTGTCGTCCAAAATCCAGATATTTTGTTTATCACGGACCCAATTTTCAAAAATCGGGCTTCATCGCTTAAGATAATTTTCTGACCGAAACAGGGATTAACTGCTCCAAAAATGATTTCAGCTCTTGCGTCAGTTGGATTTTGTGTGTGTTCAGGTACAAACACGACGCAAAATTCGCCAAGTTGTGATCTGCTACAGGCCAAGTTCTCGTGAGCGACTCGGAAATGGCTTCCTCGGCTTCTGCTGCCGACTTTAAGAAGATCTTGCGGTTCGTTGACGAACGGTTGGCTGATTTTTCACTGAGCCGGAGAACTCGAAACTTTGAATAGTTGACTTGGAAGGACGGCTATGTACCCCATAAAAAGTGCGTTACGAGCTCATCGTTCCAACTATAATCAGCTTTGAAAAAGAAGATTTGTTTACAAGTTAATAAGGAGTTTCTATCTCATCTTTCACTGTATACAAACCTGGAAAACTGTAATTTTCATCCAATAATTTCTCCCATAGCCTATTAGACACTAAAGTTAGCCCATATCTTTACAAAATTGTCTTTATATGGATGTGTTGTAATTTAGGATGCATATAAATCCTATAATTTGTGCTGATTTGATTTTCTTTTATAGAACAAACCAAATAATTCCATTCGCATATAATAATTTATGTACATACATACATAATTTTATAAGTAGAAAAATCCATAAAATATTTCTATTCATCTATCTTATAGTTTTTCTCTGAAGTAAGGTTCTAGGGGGATTAAAGTTTACGTGAGGTTAAGGACCTCACGTTTTCAAAGCAGCAATTTTTCTAATAGAAAAAAAAAAAAAGAAATACTTGTGTAATACGGGTACAAATTTCCATCTAACAAGGATGCTGTAGGTATATTAAAGTGTATAGACTTTATAGGCATAAGCGTGGCACACTTTTCCATTTGGCACTGTGATCTGTGAGAGGAGGCAGGAGGGAAGGGTTAATTTTCTAGCATGCTCCATTTCAGATTTCAGTGAATATTTTTCTATGAAAAAAAAGGAAAAGAGAACATAAAATATATAAACGTGATGCCAACGACGATGACGACGACAACGACGATGATGATGACAATGACAGCAGTGGCAGAATGAAAAGTGAAATCGTTAAGTGAAGGTACAGCTCTACGGATATAAACCTATACAATGATGGGGATGGAAATGGGGTTGGATATTAATTGAGCGCACGCATATGTATGTACATTATACTAAGGCATAACTTTTCATTGCTATAATAATTCCCCAACTCTCGAGTATTATGGATAATTTGTTAACGGATGGATGCAGTTGTCATTATAAAAAAAAAAAGAAATACAAAAAATACGTTGAGGTACAAACAAAAGATGAATCGGGCTTTAGCTTATACGAAATAAGAATTGAAATAAAGCTGCATTTATGTTCAAGGCATCCCTCATGTAGCTCTCGTTTTCGCGTAGCACTATTAAGACGTTATAGGTAGTTATATGCTTATAAAAGTCTCTATATGTCAAAGTTCCTTGAGTGTGTACTTTATTTAAAAAATAAACATGTAGAAATGGGTCAATTTGTCACGTCTTCTTCATCAACTTATTTGAAAGGTTGTTGGCATATTCGATGAAAATCCATATGTATAGAAAATGAGTGTTTTCTTATAGAAATCCCTCAATTTTAATGCCAACAAGAAAACACATATGAATAAATATAGTAGTAGATGGTTTGATCCTTTATTTCTTTGTACACGGTGTCTAGCGGCACATTTATATTTTTAAAATTATATACAAAAAAATCTATGTGGTATATTGTTTTATTTGAAATATTAAACTACAGACTAATAAGGCGGATTTTAATTTTTGAACATTATATCATTTAAATGACTTCTGTCGAGTTGCACACACTTTTCAAATCGGAGCCTCGTGTTACGTGCCAAAAGCTGCAGTAAACTTTATTCAATTGCGCTGATTTCTTGAAAAATGTTTTCTTTTAAGTTCATTAGAGTTTTGGGATTGTTGCTGTAAACTCTCTCTTTAAGGTAGCCCCATAGAAAAAAAATCCAACCTAGGTGGCCACGGGATGTCCCCAAAGCGACTGATTAGTTTTTGAGGTAAAGCTTCAGGAAGCAAATTCATCGAATCTCTAGCCTTGTGTGCGGTTGCAACATCCTGTTAGAACCACGTGTTCGATAAAAACGATTGATCATGCGTCTGTCATTATTTAGATTTGTCGCCTGGCCCGTCAAAAAAAAAATGGTCCAATTATTCCATGCGTCGATTAGGCACTCCAAACAGTTACCCTGGGGAAATGCAATGGCTTTTGGTGTTTTAGTCGAGGGTTATGGATTCTTGGAGCCCAGTAACGGCAGTTTTGTTTATTGAAGTGCCTGTTTAAATGAAAATGAGCCTCGTCGTTCCAAAAATGGGAGTCTCAAAATCACTTTCTTTGAAGTCTTAAACGATTTGAATTTTGAATGGATGGAACTTTAAATCCTTTTTTTAAATTTCATGAATAATCGCTCTGGAAGCCCCAGTTAGGATGCCCTTTTCCGTATCTTAAGTATTGACTCTCTTCAACCACTCCAATGTTTTCGGGAGTCCTTTGAAGATCGACTGGGCTGAGAATTAATTTTAATTTTTAAAACGAGGATTTTTTAACAGAAATTAATTGCTGTCTAGGTAATTGTAAAAATAAAGATAAATACTATGTCATTAACAATATGTACACTTTATACATGAAGCTTCACATCACCAACTCACACATTCTTAACTTCTTAAAAAAGTTTTTGTATTGGATCTGATTCGCGGAATTAAAAATTCTGACATTTTTCTAAGTTTCCCAGGTCACTAGAATTAAAAACTATGATTAGTAGAGAGGTGTACTGCCGTACGTTTTGGATGCAGGTGACTTACTAAAACCACTGGTTGACCAGGATATGAAAGATCAACAAACGATTTTTCTTTCTCGATTTCATAAAGTTTTTAAGACCATTACTAGTAGCTCATTAGGTTGGTTCTTCTAACTCTCGAAACACTTTGGCGTACATTGAAGACGGTCTCCATTGCAGACGGTTGTTATCAGCTTGTATGTTGTCGATTATATAGAACAGCGCATTTTTGAACTACTTCTGTTAAACCATTTCAATTCAAAGGTCACAATGAAGGTCCTTATTTCATAAATCCTAAGGAATATTTATTATTTCATGGAATTTTTCAATTGGTTCAGTATTTGTTTTCTTTGAAATAAGTTAGTACTTGATTTTTACAATAAGTTAATAATAAAATATCAAATTCAGTAAGCTTTCCACGAGATGTACCTTAACCCTGTAGCTATTAAATTAAACCAAAAAAGAAAGATTTCTTATGGGTTGGGATCTTATATCCCCGTTTTGGGCGGGAAGGGTAACTTATAGAAAAATGAGTTGACACTAAAAGTCGCGAAAGTCGAAATAAAAGATTTGTAGAAAGATGTCTGTGCGTGCGTGTGTACGTACGTTCGTAAGTCCGTACTTCCTATGTCCGTACGTTCGTCGCGACGTTTTTTTCGTCGTCCATAGCTCAAGAACCAGAAAAGATATCGACTTCAAATAAATGTTGTTATACAGATAATAAGGCAGAAAGATGCAGAAAGGGCTGTCAAAAAAAAATGCGTGGGTGGTTTTTTTACCAGAGCAGTTTAAAAAAAGGTGAACATTTTGGTTAACTCAAAATATCTCACGAACCAATAACTTGAGACTTGAATTAAATTTTATATTATATTTTGTAACGTGATACCAAACAAATATATTTTTGGAAAAAAATCCAACTAACGGTTTTTATATAAATCATAAAAACTGAAAAAAAAATATTTGTCAGCTCGAAAGTTTTACGACTAAAAGATTATTTTATCTCTCAAACAATTTTGTGCAACGCAAAATAACGTTTTCAACATCTGGTAAAATTTTGTGAAAAATCTAATTGACAGTTTTTTAACAACAAATAAATACTTAAAAAACGCATTACTAAAAGTTCGTTAAAATTAATTTTATTTTTTTTATTTATTCAGTAATTTTTTATAAGAATCTTACAGTCATTTTTTTTCCTAAAAATTTAAAATCGACAAAAAATAGTACGCAAAATTGGTAAATATTGATGTTCAGTTCTCGATATCTCGTGGATAATAGAAAACATTGACTTCAAATTAATTCCATTTATCCAATTTGTATTTATTTATATAAGAAATAAAAACTTGTAAGAAATGCTACTAAAATTGGTAAAAATTCGGTAACGACTAAAAATCTCGTTAACAAAAATAGATTTTGAAATCAAACTATTTCATCATATGTAAAATATTGTTGATTATTTTTAATTTTTTTTAGAATAATTTAACTGACAACTTTAAAAAAAAACCAAAACCTACAAACCTTTTAAGCAAGACAAATCGACAGACGGGATGGGGAGTTATCAGTGTGGGTCGCATCCCAGCCTCTTTTTTTATTTATTACTGATGGAGCATAGGAAAAGGGTCTTGTTTTCAACCTAGTGGATACAATTTGTTTGGGGGGGAGGCTTTATAATGTTGGTCTTATTAATAATCAAAACTGAGATGTTCACTATTTTTCCAGTTTTTGTGGAATAGTTTTTTTTCATATCGTGGCTCTATAAATTCAATTTATTTAAATATGTTTTACCTTAAGCTCACTACTAGTTCTTAAGGCATTTTACTTGGACAAACATCGCAATTTAAAAGTAAGAAATCTTTATTTTATTGCTGCACAATTTATAATTATGGTTTCGACTAAAAATGGAGACTTTATTTTTAGAACAATTCGATATTGCTATACATACAATTTAAGGTTCAAAATGGCTTAAAATGTAATTGTATACGAGTATTGTTTCCTAAGGCATGAAATAACCGAAAAACGGACATTTATTTGCTCAGTTTGGGTTCAGCACTCGAAGTTGGAAACAAGAATCAAAAAATTGGTCAACCTCATACAATAACTTAAAAAATCCAATCGGCAGAGTTACTTACATCAATTAAAGTCATACTAAAAATATAACTTAAAATAAAATAAATATAACTTAAAAGGCTTCTTCTTTTTTATTGCATAATTTTTAAAGTTTTTTGACAGTTTAGTTCAAAAAACATCGTATGCGAACTTTAAAACCCACATTTTCAGCATCTTTAAACTTGTGAACAGATTGTGGACCATTGGTATAGAATTTATCTGTCACGTAGCCCCAATGAAAAAAGTGTAAAGGTGTCAAATTACATGATGCCGGTGGCCAATTGTAATCACATCTTCGAGAATTGACACGGACAGGAAACAGAGAATAGAGAGGCCTTTTAACAGTCATTCTTTGAGCCCGAAATGTGACAATTTGAAAAAGTTGAAAATGTGCTGCTAATGTGATAAACCACCATATCTTAACTTTTTCGATTAAAATCGGGACGTATTTCAAGAACTCATTCAGCAAAGATTTAACTTGCCGGCCATACCTTTTTCAAGTCACGAAACAATAAAAACCTCACGACCTTAGTCTTTTTACAAAAATAGGTGTAATGCCTTTTTTGAAATGTCATATTCCAATAATCGACGACAAACCATTTTTTTCGTCAACACTCAATCTACAGCAGCAATATTCTCAGCGAAACACATATGTAGTTTTGATTTTCACATCAATAACATGTTCCAACATTTCAAATTTATTTATCACAACTACCCAAAGTATTTTAGTTTTGCGAACTTTTTTCTACAAACTTTTAACCAATTCTGTAGTGAATGTTATTAATATCAATGTGTTTACGGTATTTTTTGTAATTGCGTAGTTCTTATTTGTCAAATTTCAAATGATGACAGTTGCTAAAATAGTGGGCTATTTTTAATAAAACCTCTTTTTTGGAAAATCCTGTAGTATTAGCCTGCTCTACAGGAACTGTCTCAAACCTAGAACTCGATTTTCTGGATTTGTTCCTGACTAATTCCTTTGAAGTTTTGAGGGAATCTTCTTTAAAAAGTCCGTCAGTCTTGAATTTTATAAATTCCTATTTTGTGTATATTTACAAATTTCGAAGATATGTTTTCCATTTTGTGTTTCTTTGGATAAGGTGAATCCGATTGCGATTTGTTTACTGATTAGAAAATTTTGAATTTTTGTTTTAGATCACTAGGGCTGAAATCATATCAACCAGGGTTTACCAGTCTGTAATTCATTGTATTTTCGTATTTTCTTAAAATGTCAATTAATGTCATAGTTTTTGAGTGACTATTAAAATTATTTCGTATTTTTTGTTATTTTAGTTTAAAAAATACATAAAATAATGATCTCTCAAGAGGGCGGCCTTACAAAATTATATGAGAATGATGCACAAAGATATTTGCAATGTTTTCTTATTTTTAATTTTATATGTCATTGCACTTTCATAAAAAAATGTTCGTGCCGGAAGATTTGGATGCACCCTCAGAAAGTCAAATAGTTTTTGATTTTCCAGAGCTTACTTACTTACTTATCCGGCTCACAATCCATGAAGGGTCTCAGCCTGAGATACTGCAGTCTTCCATCGTGAACGATCCCTCGCATGCACTCTCCAGTCACCGAGACCAAGCGCTCTGGCATCCGCAGTCACTTGTTCCTTGTACTGTAGGTTCGGCCTTCCTTGTCGTCTTGAACCTGGGGGCTGGGATGAGAAGACTTTTTTGGCTGGAGCGTTGTCGTCCATTCGATCGATGCGGCCGAGCCAATGTAGTCGTCTTTTCTTGGCCTTCTGGACTACATCCACATCTTGGTACAGCTCATACAGTTCTCGGTTGTATCTTCCCATTCGTTTTGAACCCAGTTGTTTGGCCAAACCAAAGCAGCAGCGGTTCGCTAGGGTAATTCTTCTTCGGATCTCCACTAAGGTGTCGTTCGTGGGATTGATGTTTGTTCCAAGGTAGGTGAACTCCTTAACTACCTCGAAATTGCTGCTACCAACAGTGACGTTTTGTCGGTGGACAGATGTTTTTTTTTGTTTGTTGATAACATGTACTTTGTTTTGTCCTCATTCACTTCAAGACCAACTAGTTTCGCCTGTTCTTCAATCGCTGCTGTGAAGGCCTCAAGCACAGCTCTCTTGGATCGACCGATTATGTCTATATCGTCCGCATAGCCTAGGAGCTGGGTGGATTTGTTGAAGATAGTGCCCTCCGTACTCACACCTGCCTTACGCACTATCTGCTCCACGACTATGTTGAAGAAGTCACATAACAACGAATCCCCTTGTCTAAACCGTGCGCAAGTTTGGAATAACTCGGATGAACTGTTACCCATTTGCACACTGCACTGCGTATTGTTTAGCGTCATGTGGCACAGCTGGATCAGTTTGTTCGGGATCCCGAAATCAGACATCGCCATCATAAGCTCTTGGCGGTGGATGCTATCATAAGCAGCTTTAAAGTCGATGAAAAGATGGTGGGTTTCGACTTGAAATTCGTTGGTCTTTTCCAGGATCTGCCTCAGTGTGAATATTTGGTTTATCGTTGTTCTGCCTGGCCTAAAGCCACACTGGTACGTGCCGTTTATTGTGTTGCAGAAAGGTTTAAGACGCTCACACAGTACATTGGATAGGATTTTGTATGCAATATTAAGCAGGGATATGCCACGGTAGTTTTTGCATAACGTCGGATCGCCTTTTTTGTAGATGGGGCATATGGAGCTTATCGACCAGTCAGTGGGAATGCATTCTTCCTCCCACACTTTGGTGATGACCTGGTGCATGCGGTTCATCAAAACACCTCCTCCATGTTTAAAGAGTTCCGCGGGTATGCCATCCGACCCGGCGGACTTGTTATTTTTTAGCTTTTGGATGGCTATTTCTACCTCTTCTCTGCTGGAGGCTGGGACTGGGTCTTCATTGAATGGTCTTGATTCTCTTTCGTCATTATCTTGCTCGACATTTTGCGCATTCAGCAGCTGTTGGAAGTGCTGCTTGAAAACATCTACAATTCCCTGTGCTTCGGTGACTAGGTTTCCTTCACTGTTTTTTTTTTCCAGAGCTTATAGCCCCAAATAGTGCAGATACGTGCATATATAATAAAGTTGTATTAACTTAATGATTTTTTTCAAATTAGCCCAAAAATCTTAACACTCTGCATATCCGTCCTGAAAGACATTACTAGATTATTTGAAAATTACAAAAATGACTCCCTTTAATTTCATGCTGCGCAGGCACATTTGGCATAGCTACTCCTATAAGTATACTTCCTTTTTTTCATCACTTCAGTGCTTTAACATTATATCACTATACGATAGTATTTCTCAAGTGTAGTTTATGTCATTTAACAGGAACAGAATTTCCATGTCCATCTCACAACTCAACTCTAACTCGCTGTGTAACTCTAACTCCGCATCATTCGATTTAGGTCATCTGTGTGCCATGAAACCCTCAAGTGGTTTGGTCACAGCCACATTCCAATCTTCAAGTCTACAAAACTTGGTGTAACTTGATGTTTCTTGGATTCTAAATCAACCCTGCTGCCTCAAGTATACCTATTCCTATATCGTCTATATACTCATACCTATACTCCTAACCTTGCTATATAAACTCAAAGTTATTCCTCTGGTCCGGCAGCAGCGTCCGTCGTGGTTGTGGCAATAAACTTTACAACTCAGTTGTTGATGTTTCTATCTTTTTTTTTATTATTTTTATGTTTCTTGTGGGAGGACCTTCGTTAGACGTGACCACGAGATAGAAAAAGGACTAGGTACATTTATATTAAAAAAAAAAAAAAACAAAAAAAACACACACACATAAAAACAAAGGACTCAAAATGAAATATTTCTATTTTATTTCGTTTTTTGTTTTGTTTTTTAATTTTTCATTCGCGCCAGTAAAAATAAATTAAATTACAACTTTGGTGAATATGGATGCTAGAGTGATGTACTGAGTGCAATATAGCACTCCTGCACCACAGTGTCGGTGTGGTTTCACTGTTTTGTCATTGTCATAGCAACGAGGGACTTCGTCGTCGCTCTTCTCTGACGTCCCAACCCCAAGCTTCCAACCAAGCCGGAGGGGTAGGAATCATTGCCTCTTCATTGTCGTTGTAGGATTCTAGTATAGTCGAGTCGTCCAACCGACCGAATGCAAATACTGCTCTAGGGTAAAATCTAGTATATTTATTTTTCGTTTGTTTCAACCAGGATCTATCGCCTGCTGGAAAGAGGGTGGGGTTGAGGGGGTGTTTAAAGGGCGGTGGTGGTATATACAATATGCATAACTACTTACATAGTTACAAGTTTAAATGAATTCATAAAGAACTATGGGGACAGAATGGTATGCACCAGTCACAGAAACGAACATAAGCACACTATATACGAGTATATACGGCAAGGACGAAAATTACATGAGGAAAAGAATTTTTTAAAAGGGTTTTCCACTTCAGAGTGACATTGATATTTATAATATTAAATTCAGCGACAACGAAACAAAAATATTTACAAAATGCGAACCGGACAGATTTTCTGAAAATGACGTCTGTTGTATCTGAAAATTCCATTTGAGAATATACAATCGTTCGTAGTTGTTGTTGTAATTGTACAGTTGTTTTCTAAAAACATATACGGGGGGGTCCAGGAAACGTAAATACTAAATCGGCGACCGGTGATGATTGAAAACAGTGATGTGAAATAAAAACGCTAACAAATTTTAAGTTCAAAAGGATTCTAATAAATTTTTTCGACTATTTTTGGAAATTCAAAAAAAAAAACAGCAAAAGTTATTTAATTATGTGTATATTGCTTATGTCGGTCAGAATTTTGACTATTGGGAATTCACTAATGTTGACATTTTTTGAATAAAAACTCTTTATGCATATCCCTGACAACATTACTCGCACAGATAAATGGCTGAGAGTTGTAAGTCATTAGGCTCTAGTTCTTAACGGTTTGTTGCGCCACCTAATTTATTTTTTGTTATGTATATAAGTAGAAAACAATGCTGTAATTATTGGAATGTTGAATTTTAAGTTAGAAATAGCTTAACAGCTTTTAGTCCATCCAAAATAGGTATATTGGCATTTTGTCTCTGTATTCTTACTAAGACCCATGAGTTAACGAGTGAGAATACCGAGACGAAACGCCAATATACCAATTTTGTATGGAATAAAATCAGTTAAGCTATTTTGTATTTTGAATTCAATAACTTTGATAAACGCATATTTATTTATTTATGGGTAACCAACCAACAAACAACATTCAGTAAGTAAGCTTATGAGTTACGTTAGCATAAATAATCCTTTGACATATCAACTAAGTGGGTGCTGCGTGGGTTGAGGTATGTATTCAAAAATGATAAACTATCGACCAATTGCTAAACTTTCTCATATCTCGAAAATTTTTTATATGAACTCCTCAGCTTCCGTTGCAGATCTCTAATCACTCCAGCACAGCACGGCTTTATTAAAATAGATGTACTACTACAAACCTTGTTGAGTTCGTTTCATTCACTCTAAGAGCCTTAGAAAACGGGAATGAAGTTGATATGGTCTCCACTGACTTCAACAAAGCGTTTGACAAAATTTCTCATAGTCTTATATGTAGTCTTCAAAATCTCCTTCTTTGGTTTTGAACCTCTTTTCCTGATGATGGATTGAAAATAGTGAATATATTATGTCCGATTTAGATCTGCTCGTTCCAATCATATTATTCTAGGCACTTCTGGTGTTCTCCAAAGTAGTCATTTAGGCCCTCTGCTCTTTATCCTTACAATTAATGACATTCACATGGGCATTAAACATTGTCAAATATCCCTCTACGCCTATGATACGAAATTTTTCAAAATCATTGCAACTCATGAAGACGTACATATGTATCTCTCGTCCAAATAGATCCCGACAGTTTCTCAACATTAGCAAATTCTAGACAATGACCTTTTCGCGTAAACAGCTCCCAGTCATTCATAATCATGTGACCATGAACTGAAATTTATGTCATCTAAAGTTTTTTCAAGGATACTGTCTCTTGCGAGGAATTGACGAATTCTGCAAGAGTAATTCTTGTCATGAAAAGTGCTTTCTCAAATTAGCCGTTCGGATTCGGCTTAAAACTGTAGGTCCCCTCCATCTCTGACAACAGTACTGGCACACAGGAAAGTCACTAGGCTCTAGTTCTCAACGGACTGTTGCGGCACCCAATTTATTTTTTTATTATAAATGGGGGTAAAGACCCCAATAAAATTAAATTATGTTAAATTAAAATATCATAGACTTAGTAAATATTTTTAAAATTTTAAAAAGATGGTTACGAAATTTTTGTTACTAACATTAGAAACAAAAACAATAGCCTCAATCCTGGAAACTGAAAATTAAAGTATGTTCATTGTTTCGATTTGGGGAAACCAAAAATATCAAACATTTTTGGACATTGGACTCTAAAGAGGTGGACTTAAGGTCAGAACTTGCAAAACATAGCAGTTTAAAAAAAAGGTGAAAATTTTGGTTAACACTAAATATCTCATGAACCAATGACGCTAGAGACTTGAATTAAATCTTATATTATATATTGTAACGTAATACAAAACAAGTATATTTTTGTAAAAAAATCCAATTCACGTTTTTTTTATAAATCAAAAAAACTGAAAAAAAAATTTGTCATCTCGAAAATTTTACGACCAAAATAATATGATTTCATCTCCAAAACAATTTTGGGCAACGAAGAATAATGTTTTTGACATCTGATAAAATTTTGAGAAAAATCTAATTGACAGTTTTTTTATAAAAAATAAAAACCTAAAAAAAACATTAGTCAAAGTTGAGAAAAATTGAATTTCGACTCCAATATCTTTTCAAAAACTTGAGATTAAGGCTTCAATCTTATTTTATCTTATAAGAAATATTGTTTTTAACATTCAGTAAAATTTTGAAAAAAATCGAATTGACTGTTTTTTTACAAAAAATAAAAAAACTAAAAAAAATAATAAAAGTTGGTAAAAATTGATTTTCGACTGAAATATCTTTTCAAAACTTTGAGATTTTGACATAAAACAACTTTAATCTTTCAAAAAATATTATTTTAAATATTCAGTAAAATTTTGAAAAAAATCGAATTGACAGTTTTTTTTACAAAAAATTAAAAACCGAAAAAAAAAATTAACAAAAGTTTGTAAAAATTGATTTTCGACTCAAATATCTTTTCAAAAATTTGAGATAATGACTTCTAACTAATTTTAACTTATAAGAAATATTGTTTTCAACATTCGATAAAATTTTGAGAAAAATTGATACATATAGACAAACTTTTAAGCAAGACAAATCGACGGAAGGGATGGGAAGTTATCAGTGTGGGTCGCATCCCAGCCTCTTTTTGATATTATATTCAACATTATACGAAAGTATAATACTTACAATAAATAAGCGTTATATAAATTACTGGGAATCAAGAGTTAGGGATTGTAGGTATTCTCGTAGAAGTGCTAAGACCACTGCTAATGTCATCGAGCAATTAACTGCAATCGTTCATTGGAAACAGCATATATGTAGGTATCTTTAAAAACTTCTTTGAAGAGTTGAAAAAACGGAATGATTGTCAAGCTTGTTACGTTTTACAAGGAGGTGGGTTGTCAGAAAATCTTGAAGTCCAAAATGGAGTAAGACAGGCTGAATATTGTCTCCAACTGTATTATTTTTTAATAAGCACCCTCTCAAGGGGATATCACTACCCCTATTATGCAGATACAGTGTGAACACCAGGAAAAGGAGAGATGTTTAGAAAGGATATGTCGGTGCGCATTGGTTTTGAATAATACAATGACTAAGGAAACAGAGACTTTCCACAATCGCGTAGTACGGCTAAAGAACGAATCTCTTTGTTTGACAGTATCACCGAAGTTTGGCTCGAGGGTATACTGATGAGCATTCCTAGAAGCGCGAGTAATACGGTTAAACTGTTTAATAGGAGAAATGCAGCTGGAAATTTCTCTAGAGCATAAACCGTTAAAATAGCGGTAAAAAGGGTTTGACAAGAAAACTTACGGTGATGTTCAAGCGAAGTAAATGAACTTAAGATTATATTATCACCAATCAATTAAAATGCCCTAAGTTCAATACTTTCCAAGAGGCTTAAGTAAGTGTTGTTGATAACAGCCGGATCAGAAGCAGAAGGGGAAGGGGAAACCCAAACACCTTTCGGAATTTTTGGCGACATCGCGATGTGATAGTTCCACAAGAGGTGGTTGATGACGCACATAACAAGAATATTGAGATGTTCAGTCTCATTGATGCAAGTGCCATCCATGGATAATGGCAAGGGGGGGTAGTACTAGCTTTAACGATACAGGACAGCATTGGGTTTTAGAAGCATTAAATTCCACGCGGTTTTGTATTCTTCATTGTAAAATGCTATTCAGGTCGAAATTTAATAAGGCAGAAAAGGAATTTGAGTCTGAAAACGAATATGAAAAGCTGAGAGTACTATCGTCAGCAAAACAATGTATTGGATTAGAAGTAGCAGACAGGAGATCATTAATAAAAATGAGAAATAATGTTCGAGATAGAACAGAGCCTTGGGGCACGCCAGCATTTATTTTGTGGTTTTCAGACTTGAACCCATCCAATACTACTTGCATTGATGGATCCGATAGGTAATTACTAATCCAATGATGGATTGATTCAAACCCAAAGTACGCAATTTCTTTAAGAGAGCCTGATGCCAAACCCTATCAAATGCTTTTGAAATATCAAGTGCAATAATCTTACTTTCTCCAAAACGATGTAATGATTTGCTCCACTGTTCGGTGTGGTGAACCATGAAATCACCAGTGGACCAATTGCTGCGAAAGCCGTATTGCCGGTCATTAAGAAGCTTTCGATCTTCGAGATATTTCTTGAGCTGAATCAGCGTTTCCATGATCTTGAAAAGAAGGGACTTAAACGAAATTGGTGGGTAAATAGAGGGTGATGAAAAATCGCCTTTTTTGGGGATGGACTTGATAAATGCTGTTTTCCATCCACTCGGAACGAGACCTGAGGAGTAGGACAGATGAAAAAGCTTACGCAGTGGTTTTCCCAGCGTTGAAGAACACCTCTTCAGAACAATAGAGGGAATACCATCCGGACCAGCGGATTTATGTAGGTATGTTAATATCTCTAAGGACTCTTGCCACAGTACGAATGCGAAAAAAGATTCGTCCCATAGAATCACTAACGCACTCAAGTACAGGAGGTGTCATAAGATTCACTAGCAGCGTTGAGTGGGTGGCGAACTTCCGACTGGTTCTTTCAGTAAAAACACAAAACTACTATTAATACAACAGCACCTTTAAAATACCATCAACTATCACTTAAAACTTCAAACCTTCATTGACAAATCTTTGCGAAAAAAACTCTATCCCAATCGTAATAACGAAGAACTGTGAGGAAAAAAGCATTATACGAAGACGCAAGTGGCAGCTGACTAAAACACGCTTCGAAAAAGTTTATGTAGGACAGGATTCACTATAACGTAAGGGAGAAAAGTTTAGGAGAAATTACCCAGCCTGAGGAAAACCCGACAGAACCGTTATTAAATTTCCAAATAAAACTATCATTACTTAATTTTCGCAATAAACGCTGGTTAAATTTTTCATTACCCATGAAATTTCGCTAGAATTTTATCTGACAACACTGTCCAAAAAATTTTACAAAATATAAGCTTTTACGAACAGAAGGTAGGTAGGTAAATACATATTATACTCGTTCATATGAGAATAAAAGCCAGATGGAAAATATTTTGACATGGGGTTAAATTCGAGAGAGTGCAAATGTTTCAATATCTGTACCTATAGTTACAAAAAATGAATGAGTGGTATTTTATTTGTTTAACATTTTGTTTTATTTTTTTTTTCTATTTTTATTTTTGAAACAAGCTCTGACCGATGGGAGGAATTTTATACTCGTACTAAGTGCTAGGATACATATCGAAAATAATTGTTCTAAAGAGTGGACACTGAACATGAACATGAACACTATACAATATGCAATTTTCTATATAGATAGGTATATGAAATGCTAGAGGCTGGTTAAATGGAAAATTTAAATCGGTTAACCAACTATTACTATTGAGGTTTTTTGTGTAGGTCCTGTAATTAGGCACTATTTAAAAATGAATTTCAATGTGTCTGGCTCAGGCTCTGGTTCTGTCTCTGGATCTGACCAAATGACCACAAAATGAATTCGAAAGGCTGTCAGAATATTGGTATTTAATCGGACAACTAAAATCTAAAAAATTCCATATGTAAATGTATAGATACAATATATAGTATTTAGATATTAATTACGGTCAATCAAATGGCGTAATATAATCACATACAATTAAACATTAATTAGGGTCAAGCAGGTCATCATTAAAATTGTTAGTATAGAATTAGATGTTGACGCTCACATGTCTTATTTTTTGATAAAAATAAAATAGTTCACTACGCTCTGCCCTGAGGGTAAAATGTATGGACTAAGTACAGACAATGCTAAGTGAAATGTTTGTACCTATTGAATTTTTAATGGGACTGCGATGAAACCTCTGTTTAACGATAAAAGTGTACATGCGATAGTTACATTTCGTTTTATGTACCAAATGAAACCCCAATTAATCTGATAAAAGTGCAATAATATCTACGTCTTTAGTCTTTCTTAATAATTAAGATATGTGTTCGGTAATTAAAATATTTACCATCCAATCGGAAACAAAAATCAAAAAAGAGGCTGGGATGCGACCCACACTGATAACTTCCAATCCCGTCTGTCGATTTGTTTTGCTTTAAAGTTTATAGGTTTTCGTGTTTTGTTAAAAAAGTTGTCACTTGAATTATTCTTAAAAATTTTAAAATTACCAACAATATTTTGCATATAATGAAATATTTTGATTTCGAAATCTATTTTTATTAACGAGATTTTTAGTCGTTAACGAATTTTTACCAATTTTAGTAGCATTTCTTACAAGTTTTTATTTCTTATATAAATAAATACAAATTAGATAAATGAAACTAATTTGAAGTCAATACCTTCTATTGTTCACGAGATATCGACAACCGAACATCAATTTTTACCAAATTTGTGTAGGTACTATTTTTTGTAGCTTTTATTTTTTATAAAAAAAACGGACTGTTGGATTTTTATAGAAAATTTACTGAATGTCGAAAGCAATATTTTCTGCGAGATAAAATAAGTTTGAAGCCAATATTTTTAATTTTTGAAAAAATATTTGAATCGAAAGTAAATTTTTACCAAGTTTTAGTATTGTTTTATTTAGATTTTTATTTTTTACAAGAAAACTGTCAATTCGATTTTTCTCAAAATTTTACCGAATGTTGAAAACAATATTTTTTATAAAATAAAATTAATTTAAAGCAAATACCACAATTTTTTGAAAACATATTTGAGACGAAAATCAATTTTTACCAACTTTTAGTAATGTTATTTAAAGTCTTTTATTTTTTATAAAAAAAAACTTTCAATTCGATTTTTCTCAAAGTTTAACAGATGTCAAAAACGTTATTTTTAACTGCACAAAATTATTTTTGGGATAAAATCATTTTTTGTTCGTAAACAATTCAAGGTGACAAATATTTTTTTTTTAAATTTTTTTTTATTTATTAAAAAACCGTTAATTGGAGTTTTTTCCAAAAATATATTTGTTTGGTATCACTATACAATATATAATATAAAATTTTATTCAAGTCTTTAGCGTTATTGGTTCGTGGGATATTTAGGGTTAAATAAAATTGTAACCCTTTTTTTAAATTGTTATGGTAAAAAAACAACCCACTCAATTTTTTTGTTTAGACTCTAGGGACCTTCGAGAAATGTCAAAATTTTCAATTCGACAAATCGGACCGATTACAATAACTTCCTATGGGAAGTTAATAAATATCTATACATTATGGGCTGACTATAAGCAACTTGTATTGAGTCTATATTTAATTCCAAATGCATAAACAATCAAAATAATAATATAATAAGTTCAAAGTATCTCAGTATGTAATGAGTACATAAAATAATAAGTTCACTGCAGCTCTCTATGTAATGAGTACAAACAATGTCTATTCATTTCATAGGTTATGTTGTTGTATATAAAACCAAGCTGTAAGGTTATAATCGGTGATTTTTTAAGAGCTTTTTTTAAAAAAAAAAACGCATAAAATTTGCAAAATCTCATCGATTCTTTATTTGAAACGTTAGATTGGTCCATGACATTTACTTTTTGAAGATAATTTCATTTAAATGTTGACCGCGGCTGCGTCTTAGGTGGTCCATTCGGAAAGTCCAATTTTGGGTAACTTTTTCGAGCATTTCGGCCGGAATAGCCCGAATTTCTTCGGAAATGTTGTCTTCCAAAGCTGGAATAGTTGCTGGCTTATTTGTGAAGACTTTAGACTTGACGTAGCCCCACAAAAAATAGTCTAAAGGCGTCAAATCGCATGATCTTGGTGGCCAACTTACCGGTCCATTCCTTGAGATGAATTGTTCTCCGAAGTTTTCCCTCAAAATGGCCATAGAATCGCGAGCTGTGTGGCATGTAGCGCCATCTTGTTGAAACCACATGTCAACCAAGTTCAGTTCTTCCATTTTTGGCAACAAAAAGTTTGTTAGCATTGAACGATAGCGATCGCCATTCACCGTAACGTTGCGTCCAACAGCATCTTTGAAAAAATACGGTCCAATGATTCCACCAGCGTACAAACCACACCAAACAGTGCATTTTTCGGGATGCATGGGCAGTTCTTGAACGGCTTCTGGTTGCTCTTCACTCCAAATGCGGCAATTTTGCTTATTTACGTAGCCATTCAACCAGAAATGAGCCTCATCGCTGAACAAAATTTGTCGATAAAAAAGCGGATTTTCACATTTCGAACCGAACACTGATTTTGGTAATAAAATTCAATGATTTGCAAGCGTTGCTCGTTAGTAAGTCTATTCATGATGAAATGTCAAAGCATACTGAGCATCTTTCTCTTTGACACCATGTCTGAAATCCCGCGTGATCTGTCAAATACTAATGCATGAAAAACCTAACCTCAAAAAAATCACCCGATAGAAGCCGTGTAAGAGACATGCATTAAGGCTTAAGGCTATGTAAACTTATGTAATGAACACATAAACGTGTTTTGATTCCATCTTCGATGAAGTACAAAATTTACCAGGTCATAATTCATTCACTAGTGGTGCTTGAATCTTAGACTGATTTGCATATTCACTCATTTACTACAAGGAACCCAATTTATACAAAATGGTTCCATTTTTACAAATAGTAAAAATTAGTCTGAATTTCGAATTTTCAGAGTGAGGAAAAACAGCTATGATATCAGCAGAGATGTAAACATTAAAGGGACATAGATGTTTTTAATGAGAACGTATAAAACTTTAATCACTACTTATAAGTTTTAATAAATGTATGTAAAGGGTGTCCCAAAATTAACGCAAGATTTGAATTTGCCGCCATTTGTGAAGTGTTGGCAACCCTGAAAAAAAAGCAATTTGACAGCTAACAGTATAGGGTTATTAAAAATGGAGTGTTACACGAGAGAACAACGTGTCTTCATTATTAAAGAATATTTCAAAAATAGTGAAAGCTTGGCGGCTACAGTTCGAAAATTTCATACAAAATATGGTCGGAATAGTGTTTTAACTTCGTCAACTGTGAAGAGATTAATTGAAAAATTCATGAAGACTGGATCCTTTGGAGACGCCAAACACACTGGTCGTCCAAAAACAAGCCGTTCAAATGTGAATGTCGAAGCAGTGCGTGAGAGTGTTGCTGACAATCCAGGAACCTCAATTCGACGTCGTGGACAAGAATTGCAAATTTCAAGAACCTATCTACAGCGTATACTCACCAAAGATCTGTGTCTTCATGCTTACAAAATTCAATTAACACAACAATTGAAGCCTAATGACCATGGACAGAGAAGAGAGTTCGTTGAATGGATTATTGAACATCAACAAATGGACCCTGATTTTTCGAGCAAAATCATCCTAAGCAATGAAGCACATTTTCATCTTGATGGCTTTGTCAATCGCCAAAATTGCCGCATTTGGGGTTCGGAGAACCCACATGTGATTGTCGAAAAACAAATGCATCCACAACGCGTGACTGTATGGTGTGGATTTTGGGCTGGAGGCATAATTGGGCCATATTTTTTTGAAAATGATGCTGGTCAAGCAGTGACTGTTACTGGTGCTCGATATCGCGACATGATTACACAGTTCTTTCTGCCAAAATTGGATGATATTGATGTGTCCAATATGTGGTTTCAACAAGACGGTGCCACATGTCATACAGCCCGTGAAACAATTCAATTACTGCATTATTTATTTATTATTTGAAATCACAAGTCTATGTCAACAAGCCCACAACCACCCGTGCATTAAAGGAGGAGATTCAACGCTGCATCAACGAAATTCAGCCACATTTATGCAGAATGGTCATGGAAAATTTCAACAAAAGAGTGCGCATGTGCATGCAAAGCCGTGGAGGCCATTTGTCCGATGTGTTATTCCATACATAACCCTATCCTATGTACTTTACGAGTCAATAAAAATATAACTATCAAAAGACTAAAAACGGCGTTTTCTATTTAATTCAAATCTTGCGTTAATTTTGGGACACCCTTTATATGTAATAAGAGTAAACATTATTTAAATTTATGCGACGAGTCCATAAAATCTATACTTACAAAACTAACATTATACTCATTACAGTTAAACTGTCTACGTTTTCTTTAATAATTAAATAAAAAGTAAATTAGGTGGCGCAACAGTCCATGAAGAACCAGGGCCTAGTGACTTACAACTCTCAACCATCCCTGTGTGCTAGTAATGTTGTCAGAAATGGAAGGGACCTACAGTTTACATACATATATGCCGAATCCGAACGGCTAATTTGAGAAAGCACTTTTCATGACAAGAATTACTCTTGGAGGATTTGTCAATTCCTCGCAAGAGGCAGTACCCGTGAAAAAGTTAGATGGCACAGGCAGGGATTGAACCCAAGACCCTTTGCATGACAGTCAAACGCACTAACCATCACGCTACGGTATACCACTTTCTTTAATAATTCCACGGGAAAAATTATTATTGAAAATTTAGAATGAAACAACAACAACTTGTGTGTGCTACCACCAAGTTCATAGGCTGGAGTTATAGCTATTTCACGGGGGCCAACCCGATCATCAGACTCCTTTAGTGGTGCTTAATCGCTTTATGTTCAATTTAATTTTTTGAAGAACTTTTGCCCGAGCTGGGCTTGAACAAGCGACCTAGCGTGTGAGGAGCTAGTGCACTCCGCACTACGCCACCGCACCCACATGAAAGTTGTAAGCCAATTACAGGTTTTTTCGTTCTATCGAACTATACTGAACCGATTAGCATTTTTCTAAGTACACACAAGTAATTGTTGTTGTTTTATTCAGGTTCTTTCTATTATCTCCTCTCTTTTTCATAAGCCAACAATTCGATTGGATTCGTATAAGCACCACTAAAGGAGTCTGATGATCGGGTTGGCCCCCGTGAAATAGCTATAACTCCAGCCTATGAACTTGGTGGTAGCACACACAAGTTGTTGTTGTTTCATTCTAAATTTTCAATTGTAAATCCGGCAAGCAGCTGCCTTAAACTGCAAGTATAAAAATTTCATACAAAACCCCTCAGAAAAATTATTATTACTGTCCCGGCTTCGCACGGGCAGACATAAATATGTACAGATAATGTAGATTTCTAATGAAAAAAGAATTATTAAAATCGGTCCAGTACTTTTCGAGTTTATTCGTTACATACAAAAATACAAATCTTTCCTGTTTATAATATTAGTGTAGATGATGGACTACCTTATAGTTAAGTTACAGTTTCATGCAATGAGTCAATGCAATATTTAAACTAATTTTCCTTAATTTTATTGATAAGAAAATTATGTACTCATTTGTTTGAATTGTTCTGCCATGCCATCACGAGTTGGTCGAAGGGAAACAAACTTTTGTATGTTATGTGACCACAAATTCATTATTGGCTATATGAATGCCTGTATTTAGCAAAGATTTCAATTTCAAAAATAAGCATTAAATTAAATTCCAGGAAGGAGTTTTAGGCACCTCTAAATCACACATTCCATCCGGGAGCTGTATCCTAAAGTTAACGTCAAGCAGGCGACGAGACGCGACGACGCGCGCCGCCCGCCGCTAACGAAGGGAGGTTTTCAATTATTTATTATATAACTCATTGTTGCGAGAAAACCGACAAAACAAAGCCTTTCCTATTAATTTGTCAAAATAATAATTTTAAGTTCTTGTGAGCTTATGATAATGGTTACCGCAAATAGATCCACCCTGCAGTTAGTATTGTCAGTCTTAGTTAATCAGAGAGTATCATGATGCTGATGATGACGTGATACCGATGCACCTTGCATTCAGGATTATTTGTCATGTGAATATACTTTCGCCTTTCGCACACACGTACATACATATATAAGTCGGATTATATTGAGTGCCAGCCAGGATATTATGGGATTTGTGATCCAGCTCAGGAACCCAGCCAGCCAGCCAGCCAACTAAAGCTCTTGCTCCTGACGCAATGGTAAATATTGTGTGTTGTATTCATAATATTTGACAAACGTGAGTGCGGTTGGATATGAGGAAATTTAATTAGAATGACAGGCTGGCTGGATTTGGGTCCTTATGCTTGGGGGTGAGGTGTGCGGTGTAGGTGGTGAAGGCGTTGGTGGTTGCTGGGTAGCCGGATGTACTATAGGAACAGCATTTTGGGAACATATACAATTCGTTAACGTGAAATTAAATTACACGTAACCTGTAAAATGGTTGACATATTTGCTGATACGGATTATCCTTACACATCTATGTACATATTTTATACGTGGGTGTAGTGCAAAACGCAAATTAAATTCAAAGCTCTCGCAGTCTACATATGAAAGAGAACATCTTGTTTAATTGTTGTAAGCCATAAGGTTTATCATGTTGGATTTTGTAATATTTCAACTGAATATCAAAATGTTTAAACCACAAAAAAGAGTTCAAAATATAAGGACTCCTAAATTATCTTTAACAAAAAAGAGGATGTGTCTTGAAAGATGATAAAGAGAATGTTTTCTGCTTCTCCAAAAAATTGACAATTTCTGAAAAGGGATGTTTTAAAACCAAACAAATGTAAATTGCTAGTGTCTGCTTATGTACTAAGATAATGGTAACCTATGGAACTAGATTAAAAGTCAAGAAAGCTATCTCTTTCAATAGGTATGTGTAATAGGTACATGTCAGTTATTTTAATTATTTATCAACCAACTATCAAACAATTATTAAATTGAATACAAATATAACTAAAAGAGAAGCTATGATTACTTCTTATTGGTGACCACTCAATTACACTATTTTTGTAAAAGGTCAATTTTATTATTTAGTAAAATTAATAAAAGCTTCACAAAATATTATGTACGAAATTTGGAGTCAATAATTTTTTTTTCTTCAAGATACTTGAGTCAAAAATCAATTGTTTCCAGTTTTTAGTTGTTTTGTGTAAGTTTTCGTTTTTTTTTTTTCTAAAAAAAGATATTAATTCACTTTTTCTCAACAATTAAAAACAATATCTCGTTTGGAGTCAAATAATTTTGAATTAAATACTTTAATTTTTTCTTGAGATATTGAAGTCAAAAATCATTTTTTACCAATTTTTCGTATTTATAAATCCGCTTATTGGATTTTTCTACAAAAAATATTTAATATTATCAACAATGTAATATTTTTCTAGTCAGCAATAAGGGCTTATCCATTTTGCGGTTTCAAAAGTATAGGGCTGGAATTTGAAATCTATCAAACTAAGTAGTTTAACCAATTTTTGGGGGAGAGTGCGATAACTCAGACGACAAAGTTTAATGACGGATTTGTATAGAACAGTTAAAAACCAGAATTTTTTACTATGGTGGGAGGGTCTATCTCCCCTCGTTTAGGCGGTAGGGGCAATTTAAAAAAATATGTACGTTAAATGGAAAAAAAATAATTAAAAAATATTGGTAATATGTACTTACAACTAAGTTTTAAAAATTTTTCAAAGCCAACACTTTCGTCAATTAGCTTGTTTTTAAATCAAGTCAAAACAATGCCTAGTTTTTGAAAAAACTTGTTTTAAACTCAAAATTTGTGAAAAAAAGTTAAAAATAAGGTTTAATGTGTAATTTTTCAAAACTTAAAGATTATCTACTGTTGTTTTTTTTCTAAATTCATTGCTCTTTTTTGTTTTTGATCAAAAATTAAAAACTAAATAATTTTATGTCTTCTAGTTCTTGAGAAAATTGAAAATTACCAAAAAAAAAATTTTTAATTAAATTATTTTTTCCTTGCTTGAGTATTAACGTAGTCTTATTTTGATAGTTACTCGTATTATCAAATATGGATTAAGATATACTAAGGATAAATTAATTTTTCTTCAATCCAGCTTATTTAAATGCAAAAGAACCTTTTTTTGCACCCCATCTTGCACCCATCGCACCTTTCACCCTCCCAACCTTGCACGCACTCCACCTCGCACCCACCCCAAATCCTATAGTGTGCCCAAGCAGCGGGGTTGTAGGGGGGTTGACCGAGGCGGCCAAGCGACTGGACCATTTCGTGAGATAATATACGTTCTCCAAACTTGGTTTTCAATAAATTGATTGTGAAATTCGCTATGTGGCTTGTGGCGCCGCGGCGGCGGCGCCGTACTGTTGGAACCATATGCCCTCCATGTCCATATCATCCAATTGGGGCTAAAAATATTCGGTTATCATTGAACGGCAGCGATCCCCATTCACAGTAACGTGCCGGTCTTGATCATCATGGAAGAAGTACGGCCCGGGATGCAATGATGACTCATAAGAAATATGGCGTCGTTTGCTGTCCCTGTCGCTCTACATTTGTTGCGTTCTTGTTGAAAAACCCGTTATTTCGCACAGAAAAAGGTAAAATTAATAAATATTTCCTCCCTAATATTTAGATTTTCAATTAAAAATCGAACCGTGGTCCTATCAAAACTGTATTTTAAGTAAAGTTTGAAAGTTAGATTAGTGTCTTAACGTTAAAATATACTTTGTGTGGTTTAAAATTATCAATAATTATAAAATTCACTTTTAGATTCGACTTTAAGCTTAAGCATGATTAAAAGAAGGTTTTAAATGTTTAAAAATGTTCCCGGTACAAAAGATATCAGCCGTTAAATTTCAGTTTTCCATATAACTCGAGTTTTGTGAATGTCTTTTGTGTTAGCCCTGTAAAATAGCCAATGACATATTCATTTTGTCAATCTTGTCTTCGTGAAAAATTCCTTTTTATTTTATTCTCTATAACTTCCAAAGTAAAATTTAATTTTTATTAAATTCATAATTGAATTAAGAGAAAAGAACAAACACAATAATTAAAAATAAATTAAAAAGACTTAAAATGACAAAAAAGTTGTTTCTTGTTTGCTGTTATTGCTGGTGTTGGCTGTGGGTTGCTGCTTTGACTATTTTGAGTGTCAAGGTTAGGCGATTGATGACGTCATTACCGCACTCTTGTAGATCCATTGTGATACCCTGAAGTATTTAACTTCTTCAAAATAAAACATAAAAACCTGTGGTGTGTGTGGATTGTCTTGTTTCAACCATTGAAAGGCTTTGATAGTTTCCTTAAATGCTTACCAGTTCTCCAAGATTATTAAAGAATTGTTTGCCTAAGAGTTTGTCTTTTAGGATGGCATAGTGCTGGGCAGTGGCACATGTCATCGGTGGTAAGCCGTATGTTTTTTTATGTCAAAACCAAGACGTTGTGACCTGTTAACATACTCACAAGCAATCGTAGAGATTTTTAACTTCCCATAGGAAGTTATTGTAATGGGTTCGATTTGTCAAATTTAAAATTTTGACATTTTTCGACGTTTCAAGGTCCCTAGAATCGAAATAAAAGATTTTTAGAAATATGTCTGTGTGAAATATGTCATACGTCCGTATGTCCGTACGTCCATAGCTCAAGAACCAGAAGAGATATCGACTTAAAAAATTGTCACCTCGAAAATATATATCACCTCGACTAAAATATGATATCATCTCCCAAACAATTTTGTGCAACGAAGAATGATGTTTTTGTCATTTGAAAATATTTTGAGAAAAATCTAGTTGACAGTTTTTTTTATAAAAAATAAAAACCTAAAACCTGAGAACTGTCAACTGTTTTACACTGACAAGGTTAACTTCATTGTTCTCTGTAAAATACGATCAATTTAACTATTTGAAAAGTATCTATTAATACAAATTGTTATTTAGTGTGCACTGCATAAGCCAAAGAATCAGAAAACATTGAAATTCACGTGAGTTGTACAGTCAAAAGTCTCTATTTACCTTAAAAAGGTTTTGCTGAATCCTAACCTCATTTTAAACAAATACCTACCTACCTTGTTCATGCAAGACCAAAAACGTAAACTTGACCAAACCTCTCCCGAAGTATTTGGTGCTAACAAGAAAAATCTTTGTGCATCTAACTCACTTGAACAGTTGAAGGAAATGATATGTGGTATACTCGATGATAAACGTATCTGCACTAGGGACGATATTGAATCACTTCACACTGATACTAAACTTTTAATTGCCAAAAACGAGAAGCTTACAGCAAGAGTGGGCTGCTTGGAAACTAAATGCGCGTTTCTAGAAAAACTCAATAGAATTAATGCAAGTCAAAAACCTCGAAAAAACCTTATTGTACGCATGCCAAATGCTCAAGGGGAGGACGGCACAGAGAAAGTCAAAAGTATCTGTACTGACCTTGTACAGCACTGCCCCCATGCCAGAGTTGACAATGTTCGCCAGCTGGCTGCAAATCCAAAAAACAGTGGTAACGTCAGCTTCGTCGTTGAATTGAATTCAAAGCTGAGTGTAACTAGCGCTTTGAAAGGAGCCAACAAACTGCGATCCACTGGTATCACAGTTCAAAAGGACCTCCGCATTCAATCAGATTGAAAAGAAGCAGGTTGCTTAACATACGACAGACAATCAGAAAGCATGCTACTTATGCAAAGGTCGGTGTCAGTGATGATAAGATGTTCTTCGGTGGAATAATCTTCAGCTGGAATTCAGAGCTCGGTTTGAGATGTGAAGATAAGGAGGGTTACCGCAATCTAAATGAAACACTCGCGATGGAACGCATTTCTTTGCAATTCCAACCAAAAAAGGAAGATCTTTCAACTTTAGTTTATACTACAACTCATTTTAATGCAAGAGACGTCACCTCAGCAAATGACATTTCTGTCACTCCAAGCTCGAGCAGACAACATGAGAAAGAAAAAATTGAGCCACCTAAAAGTATACTAGGGTGTAAAAACTAGGAAGTAGCCGTCTGCCATAATGAAATTGTATTTGTAAGAAATTCATTAAATTCAAATTTATGTAATATAAAAATATTTTAGCATACAATATTTCTAGATTGAACAATAAGGTTTTATTTTTTTAATTATATCAATAAAATGGATTTTATATTTCTTTTTGAAACGTTTGTAGTAGAAAATGATTTTTGTAAATTTGAGCATACATTATTTAATTACTACTTTAAATGGGTACTAGCAATAAGATAAAGCAGATCTGGACGTGCTTCAGGAGGCTGCTACTTTAGAGTCAAGAAAAATGTTGCCAATGTGAATTTAAAAGTGCTGAGAACGGAGTAATTTTTCTAGAGCTTGAGGCTCGCTCCCAAAAACTTTTTATTTTCCCGATTTACATAAACTGCAACAACAAAAAATGGAATGAGGCAATATACTCTACGCATAGTCAAAATATACTTGTGATAGGTGATTTAAATGGAAGGATTGGTAATTTGGAAGGTGAATCGAACATGAGACAAGGAATTAAAAGAAACTCGAAAGATTCAACCATTAACACATGTGGTCGTAAGCTGTTGGATTTCTTGGACTCTTTGGACTTGAGAATTGTGAATGGAACTTTAAAGTCAGACCAAAAAGCCTCTTTTTTGTCTCTATTTATAATCGAACATGTTCTATTTTTATCGAATTTTGGCCATCATTTCCTGGCTGTAGAACAGGTTTCGAGGCTTTCTTATCTTTCGTTGTTTTTTTGAAAGCACTTCGCTGGCACGATGTTAAAAAAAAATAAACAATTATGAATTCAATCACGTTTATTTAGCTGACCATTTTAAAAGCAATGGTCAATGTTCTACTCTTATCAGTAATTTCCAAAAAAAGAAGCGAGAATGCTGATAACTGAAAAACATTTTATGTTATGCAGGAAATATTTTTCGAAACAAACAATAGTTACCTAGTTTAAAGGGAAGCTTTTTTTTTACATACATACGCTTTATGAAATGTATCGTTAATTAGGCAGTTGAAAAATTTATTCAGGTTCATAAATCCTTTTCCATAAACTATGAGTACGCTATGTTTATTCGAAAATATTTAAATTATACTATATTTCTTATAATACACAACCTCTACCTACATAAAATGTTTGCAATTCCACTAAGCCCTAAAACTATACACCAACTCTAATTCTTTCGCTCTGTTTAAATCCAATTTCTCTCCTTGCCTCTCCTGTTCCCATCTCTGACAAAATCAAATTGCTTTCAAAGAATTCCCATTCAAAATCCATGGTCTATTAGCGAAAAATCCATGGTAAATCCGGGTAATTTAACCATTTTCAACGGTAGCCGGTGCGGCGCGACGATATAATATCCTGCGACCGCGGTTCTATTGTGTTCATGATGATATCACTACGTACATATGAGTATTGGTATAAACATCTATGGATATACGTAACGCAAATATCCCGATAGCCAAATAGTACTATCTATAAAACGTTTGGTCGCTGCCGCGCCATCAGAAATATATGTTGCAGAGTACAGCCGTGATGGTCTCCGGAGTTGGACTCAGGACTTGGAGTTGGTACGCGCATTCTGATGTTGAACTGAACTACACCATTTTATGAATAAATATGCCATGTTCCCATTGCCTTGTGATATCCTTCAGCACCATATATCCTGTTGCCAGAACGAGGGGATATGAGTGCAATTGTGCATTCGTGCACAAATAAACTATAATCACCGTTTCGTTCTGATCCTTTTGCAACGCAACCAACATCCTCGCCACTGTCACCCTCCCCCCCCCCCCCTCCCCGCCACGACCACCACCGTAGCCATCCAATAAAGTCGACCAACATCACGACAACCGACATCCAGCATTCAGCATCCAGCATCACCAATCAATTGAGTTATGGCAAAAGGATAATTCAGTTTTCACGCTCATATACGTTTAAACGAATCCCATATATGTATATACGTGCAGCGCAAGGATATCCAATGCAGTTCAGTTTATAGAATTTTACTAGTTCATATTACGAGTTTTGTGCCATTGCAATTTTGATCGGCTTCAAATATCGACCGAAAGCGTTTATATGGCTTCGTTTTGGTATCGGATATTCAGGACTACTATTCGACGACCAACAACGACAACCGACGAAGCTAACCGCATTTTTCGAACTAAAGTCGCTAACCATTTAAATCTACCGACCATAATTTTGAACTGTTTCTAAGAATATTACAAACAACACAACGCAACGTTACAATTTGCAACATAAATTCAATGCGAAAAGCTTTCTATACGTAACGAACTTCATGTTTGTCCTTATTCCAATAAGGATACATCCATATTTGGGTTGAAACAAATTAATAGATATTATTGATTGGAGAGCAGATTCAAGATGAGGAATGAGTAAGTTGTGGAAAAGGAACAATATTAAAAATTTAGAGAGAAAAGGTTTTTGATAAGAAGAACATGCATTTTTAAACAACAGTTATTAAGAATTTTAACATTACGACGAAAACATAAACTAACTAATGAGGAATTTAAGACAATGGTTTTAAAATAGCAATAATTAACAAAAATCTGGAGAGGCGGTAAGCCGACGAACGTTGCGTTTTTGGTTTTCATGAACTTTCGGAAATTGGGATATACATTTTTCTTTAACAATTTTCAACATTAGTTCGAAGAATTCAAGTCTTAAAATAAATGAAATACCAATTTGGGCGCAATGTAATCAAATTTCTAGTCTTTTTTCAATTGATTCTAGTTAAATTGCTTAAAGCTTATATATTTAAAATGTTCTTGCTTGTTCAATACAACTATTATTATTTTCTATACTTCGAGGCTTTCAAAGGGTATTATATTTGCTATATAAAAATGTTTGATAAAGCCTATTGTTCTGTACAAATCTATTCGAAGATGTACTTCAAGGTTGTCGCATGAACTTTTTTTACTTATGTCAGATAACGTCGAAAAACCATCAAGAGGACCTTAAAACTTATTATGCCAAAGAAATTGAGTGCATTAGGAATGGAAGAGAGGATTCAGAAGAAAGTGTATGGGCATATTGGTTTTGAATTCGTGAATATAGCAATGACAGGTTAAAATTGTGTGAGGATTCAACATTCGTGTAGTAAGGCAAATGGACAAATAGATTTGAAAAAATTAAAAGCTTCATCCATTTCAACGACAATACAAATTTAATTCCACTTGGGCAAGAAGGAAATGACAAAGTGTTCAAGATAAGGCCACTTTTGGAGAAAATACGAGAACGGTTGCTATTGATCCCAAAAGAAGTTTCTCGCTGTTGATGAACAAATCGTACCTACAAAATGTCGCCATGAACTGAAGCAGTACAATCCAACCAAAATGGGGCTATAAGAACTAAGTTCTGCGTGAAATTTCTGGATTAAGCTATGATTTCGACTTGTTTGCTGAACACCAGAGCTATACATTTCCTGATGGAGCTCCAGATCTGGGAGTTAGTGGAAATGTTGTCACCAGATTAACATCTACTGTGGCTAAAAATGTGAACTCAAATTATTTTTTGACAACTGGTATAATAGCCAAAATTTACAAGTGTCTTTATTTAAAAATATTATTTTGCCGTTGGGGACCGTAAAGCGTACCAAACTCGAGAATCAAAAAAAAATGAAGAAAGGACGTGGAAGCATGATCGAAAAAGTGGCAACTGTTGACGCAGTTCAGCTAAGTTTGGTATCCTGGATCGATATCAAAATGGTTACTCTGATGTCACCATATATGGGAATAAATCCAGTAACAGAGAAACGTCGTTATTCACGAAAGGATAAAGCACATTAAATTCTTCCTGCTCCGCACACTGTTGATGTGTACAATAAGTACATGGGTGGAGTGGACCTTCTTGATTCGATGCTGGGCTTATATCGTATACACTTACGATCGAAGAAGTGATATAAGCGAGTATTTTTTCACATGATAGATTTATGCATAGTGAATGCGTGGATTCTATGGCGTCGTCGTCAACATGAATTTCACCTACCTTTGTTCGATTTCAAACTTGAAATCGCCGAATATTTATGCAAAGCTGAAAAAGAAGCACTCGACTAGGATCTCCTGCAACTCCAACTTCTTCTGCCACCGATCCTTAAAAGCGGGCGGGATCACCTGCAGGAACAACACCAGAGAAAAAGCATCCTGAAAGGCATCAAGACTATCCTCTACTTTCAATTCGTTTCGACAATTTGGGTCATTTCCCACAAATTAAAAAAAAAAACAGACACATTTGCCAAACAATTGCTCCTACCGCTCTTTTACCTATTGCCAAAAATGTAAAACTCATTTACGTTACAATGAAAAAGAAATTATTTTCTAAATTTCATGGAACTCAAACTCAGTAGGATTAGTTTTTTTGACTCAATAAATTTTTATTATTTTTATATCATTATTTGTTATTAATCCATACGAAGCTAAATTTGGCTTCTCTTTCAAAAGTTTAAACACTATTTTTTTTTTTTTTATTTTTTTTTCACTAAACAATAAACATGTCTTATAATGATCAAATTAAGCAATTAAAAGCCAATTAAATTGTTTTCCTTTGTTGGAAATAATTCATGCAGTAAGGGGTTAAGAGGAGGAATACAACTGGAGTTTTCACAAGAACAAAATCCATCTAAATAACGATATAGAAGACAAGAGGCCTTACAACGATTTTCGAGTGACGTGAATGAATCAACACTCTTCTTTAAACACTGCCCAAGAGACCTTAAGAAGTAACTTGATCACTCGTCAATAGATGGTAACTAGGCCTTGGACGTATATACATAAGTATAAAGCCAGATGTTTATCATTTTTGCGTTTGTTAAAGTTTCACAACATTTGATAATACACATACCGAAAATTTCGAGACGTTCAGTTTGCTTTATGAAAGTGGCACCCATAGTTGCAAGAGGTTAAAAATTACATTTTAATAGCAATATTTAAAACTGAATTTCCTCCAAGTATCAACAATCAAGACCTGAATTGAATGAACTTATCATACATTGTTGTTGTAAATCTACAAGCACAGAAAGAATGGCGGTGACAGGACAGAGTCTTGAGGAAGACTTGCATATATTTTATGGTGTAGCACTGGAGCCCATCCACTACGACTTCTTATCCAACGAAGGAAGGAGAAGGATTCATCAAAACCGAAAGTATGCATTTTCGGTAAAAAAGAGAGCCTAATGCCAAACTCTATGAAATGCTTTTGAAATATCAAATGCAATAATCTTAATTTCTTCAAAATGTTGCAAGGATTTGCTGAACTGTTCGGTGAGATAACCCATGAGATCATCACGTACATATATATTGCTGCTAAAGACTAACTGTCAGTCATTAAGAAGCTTTTGGCCTTCGTTAATAATGTTTGATTTTATGACCTAGGGAGAAGGGATATTATTCACCTTTACTGCAACTTTACTTAGAATGCTTTGGTTTTGTCATCGTTTAAGAACCACTTCAAAAACAAATAGCGAAGATATCGAATATCGGAACCAGTGTATTTGTGAATGTCAAGATCTTACAAAAGATGATTGGTCCAATTAAACTACATATTTACTTTCTCATCTCAAGTACAGGTGGATTCATACAACATTCAATAGGTCAAATAGGTAGTTAACTGCCTAACAAGGAAATACAAATAAACATAAGAACCAAGAAAGAAGGCTTGATAAACATATATGTAGAACTGCGTGTTTGGTAACACACAATTGACTCCTTATTTGAGGACCTAATCATTTCATGCGAAGATGAAGTGAACTGATCCTCAAGATTGTACGAAATATGACGATATTCACTTAAATGAAAACCTATTTTTCTTTTTAGTGAAACTTAAGAAAAAAGGACAGTACCTGTGCCGTGATGGTTAATGCGTTGGACTGTCATGCCAGAGGTATTGAGTTTAATCCCTGCCTGTGCCATCTAAGGTTTTTTTCACGGGTACTGCCTCTTGCGAAGAATTGACAAATCCTCCAAGAGTAATTCTTGTGATGAAAAGTGTTTTCCCAAATTAGGCGTTCGGATTCGGCTTAAAACACAGAAATGTTTGAGAGTTGTAAGTTACAAGGCATTAGTTCTCAACGGACTGTAGCGCCAACTAATTTATTTACTTACGAAAAGGACGTTTACAAGTTCTGGGGGCGTTGGCGGCTATTATAAGAGCATTAAAGCATTTTTAGCTAAAGAGTTTTGAACAATGAAAATGAACGTCACGTTAGGGATAATATAGATCGATTTAAATTTAAATTAAAAACAACACCGTCTTTGAACAAGAACTCTTCTAAAAACGTTTCTTTTTCTAAATCTAAAAAGAATGTCACTAAATCTAATAAACATTCAACGAAGGTCTCAGACACAAATAAAATCAATACACAAATCGATACTGCTAACTTAAACTCAAGTGTGATTGTTCTTGACAAGAAAGGTTGGAAGATAATGTGGCGATATAGGTGTTGATTTATCTTTAGGCGTAAATAATGTTGCTGATGATTTGACATCTTTTGTTGCTATAAATAATGCTACACATATCATAACAAATGTTGACATAAATAATGCTGATAATTTTAAGGGTACTGTGGACGTCGTGGGATCTGGCTATTCTATTGTTAACGATGTTGGTGATTCAAAGGCTGCTAATAATGATGTTACTAAAAATGCGGATGAAAATTCTGCTGTTGCTGTTGTTGTTACTGTTGCTGAAGATGCTGAAATTGTTAGAGCTACGGAAGTTGTCGTTACGCCAGCAAGTAAAAAAGACGTTGCTGCTGGAGAACAAAGTAATATTGATAAGCGTCTTAAGAGCGCTCGAATTGTTTCCGGTTCTAATATCCAGAATAGTGAACTTCTGGTTTACACGAATTTAAAATGGTTTCACCTGTCAAAATTCAGTCCATTAACTTCAAACGATTCATTTATTCAATACCTTTCGTCTAATTTTAATGTTAACCCTTTTTATTTTAAATGCTACAAACAAACTTCTGAAAAATGGATCTGACGCAAACTTGAGATTTGTTTGCTTTAAAATCGTAATTTCTGCTGAATTTATAAAATCCGTTTTCAATACATCTTTTTCGTCTTACGGAATAAAGATTCGTAAATTCGACTACATCCCAAAAAACGTATCGTCGATGGAGAAATCAAGAACCCAAATGTTTCTCCATCCAATTCTGATTGCCTGAAAATGTATTATCACAATTCCAGTGGAATTCTTACAAAAAACTCTGCGCTTTACCTTGGTACCAGTAATGTCGACTACGATGTTATCATTATTGTTGAATCTTGGCTTTAGAATGGAATTTCTGATTCTGAAATTTTTGACGTTAACTCTTATATGGTCTTCCGGAGGGATCGCTTTGCTACTTCTGGAGATCGTGGAGGTGGGCTACTTGTTGCCGTTCGCTCAAACATGGCATGTGAATCATAATTTCACTACCTATCACCGATATTGAACAAATTTGTGTTTCCATCAGTCTTGAACCTGGTATGTTAATGTACGTCATCGTTAGTTATATACCGCCAAAAAGCAATATTGAACTTTATGAAAAACATCTTACTAACATTGATTTTGCATAAATTTTTTATTATTGGTGATTTCAACTTATCCGATATAAATTGGTCATATTCCTTAAGTGAAAATATGAAAATATGCTTATCCCATGTAATTAAAAAAAAGATTCTGAATTAACTTTTATTGATCATTTATTTGCTTAAAACTTATATCAAATTAATAGTAGATATTGTTAATAGTTTAGATAAAATTCTTGATTTAGTTCTTACATTACAAGATGAATTGAAAGTTCCAATCACAGATACTGTTCCGTATAGTTTGTTAAACAATTCAATCCACCATAAGGAATTATATATTGAAATAAAATTATATATAATATATTATTTAACTGTAACAATCCAAAATCATTTAACTTCTTAAAATCAAACTTCATTGAACTCGATAATTATCTTGGAACTGTAGACTGGAATACTGAATTTTTAAACCTAAACTTGAAGAATATGCTTAACAGTTTTACGGGTATCTTAAATACAGCTTTTAACTTATTTGTACCTTATAGGACAAAAAAGAATATTTCAAAACCTCCGTGGTATAACAAAAGTTTGACTCATTTAAAAAAATACTCGTAAATCATTTGCAAAGTATAAAATGTCAAACACTTTAGATGACAAACATTCATTTTGTAAACTTCGTAAAGAATTCATGGTTCTCAGCAAATTCTTGCACAGGAATTATATTTCGAATATTGAGCTCAATTTGAAAAGTGATCCGACACGATTCTGGAGTTTTATTAATTCTAAAAGGAAATCAATTGGCATTCCTACTACGATGAATTTTAGAGGGGATAATATTACTGATGACATTAATAAAACTCTTGATCTTTTTGCTCAATTTTTTGAATCAGTTTACTCAACTTCACAAGGAAACTTGGATCTTCTTTCAGATATTACTCCTAAAAGAGATATTGGCTCAATACATTTAGAATTATCTGATGTATTAAATGGTCTTCAGAATCTTAAACCCAATCACATTCCTGGTGTCGATGGCATTCCTGCTCTTGTCTTAAAAAAATGCTCTAGTTCTGTAGGTATGCTTTCCAATTATATTCAACTTATTTTTATCGTCCGGAATCTTTTTAGACGAATGGAAATCTTCTTTTCTGATCCCAATTTATAAGTCTGGTTCGAAAAATGATGTTGAAAATTACAGAGGCATTTGTAAGCTGTCAACAATTCCTAAATTGCTCGAAAGTTTAGTAAAGACCAAACTGGATTTTTTCGTAAAAGAACATGTAAGTGGTGCCCAGCATGGGTTTATATCGGGTAGATCAACTGTCACTAATCTCGCATGTTTTTCCTCTTTCGTTATTAATTGTATAGATAGTCAAAGTCAAGTAGACGCTATCTACACGGATTTTAGTAAGGCATTCGATTCAGTATGCCACAACATACCGCTTCGTCAGCTTCATAACTTTGGGATTCACTCTAATCTCCTTCAGTGGATTTCATCTTTTTTAGATAGATCTTTATTGTAACTGAAATTCTTATAATCTTTTTTTCATTTAAACCTAGATTGCACAATTTACAGAGATATGGTGTCTTACATTCTACCTTACTACTGAAAATATAATAACAAGCATTCAATTTATATCACAGATTTATTACATTTTGAAGGAAAAGTTACTAAAAAAAACCTTCATTAGATATTAGACATTTTTTCATAGGAAGAGAGAAGTGGGGAGCAGAAAACTGTCTTAAGATGTTGTTTACATTTATGTATCACAGAAAAAAAGTATATTAATAAAATAAAAATAAATAATTTAATAAATAAATTAAAAAATAAATAAATAAATAAATAAATAAAATAAATAAATAAATAAATAAATAAATAAATAAATAAATAAATAAATAAATAAATAAATAAATAAATAAATGAATAAATAAATAAATAAATAAATAAATCAACAAGTGAATAACAATTAATTAAATACAAACGAGAAAGTAAATAAATTAATGCAAAAATGGACAAATAAATAATAAATTAATTAATAAATAAATAAATAACAATTAATTAAACACGAATGAACAATTTTAATAAATAAATGAACAAGTGAACAAATAAATACAGAGATTAATAAATAAATATTTTAATAAATTAAAACAAATAAATAAATTAGCAAAAAATATACCTTAACAAATAAATAAATAACAAGAAACAAATAGAGACAAAAAAAAATCAGTATATAAATAAATAATAAATAATTAGATAAATGTAACATTCATTTATTAATAAGTAAATCAAGAGAAAAAAAAATTTACTAACACCTTAAGCAGCTAAGTTTGAGATTAAATTGTTATCCGAACAATTACACGATAAAATATAACGGTCTTGTAGCTTCGAAATTCTTACAGGAACCTTATCAATATTTGATATTCTATGAAGCTCTTCTGTAGAAAAGTACCAGGGCAGATTAAGCATAATTTTTAATATTTTATTTTGCATTATTTGTAATTTTTGTATATGAGTTTTGGCGCATTTTCCCCAGACAGGGGAACCATAGAAAATTATACTTTGGAAAATAGACTTGAATATCATTAATTTGTTTTCTGCACTCATTTTAGACTTGCGATTTATAAAAGGATAAAGTGTTTTTATCAGAATATTTAGCTTATTTAATGTTTGCTGAATGTGCAAGTTAAACGTCAATGTTTTATCCAGGTGTACCCCAAGATACTTAGCACTTGACTTTCACTCAATTTGCGCTCCGTTCAATTGAAGGCTATTGTATGGCAGTAAACAAGGTTTCCTTTTTTTCGTAAAAAAAAGAGCCTGTGTCTTTGATGCATTTATTTTTATTTTCCAATTATTGAAATAAATCTGAATAGTATTCAGAGCAGATTGCAAGTTGGTTTCAATGCAAAAACCAGTTAAATCTGATGAATAAACGCATGTGTCATCAGCAAATATTGCAGTTTCACAATTTTGAAGTTTAGGGAAATCGTAAGTATATATGTTATATAAAAATGGGCCTAGAACTGACCCTTGGGGTACACCTGAAGTGATATTATTTTCTTCAGTGTACCAGTTGTTCACACAGACTTTAAATTTTCGGTTTGATAGAAATGACAAAATAATTTTTACAATATACAAGGGAAATCTCAAGGTAACGAGCTTATGAATCAAGCCCTCATGCCAGACAGTGTCAAAAGCTTTTTCCACATCAAGAACTTCATTTTTTTTAACTGATAGAGTACAAAAAGTAAAACTTGACAATCAAACCTCGAGATCTATTAAATGTACCTCAGGAGCTCCCCAGGGCAGTCATCTTGGCCCACTTTTATTTATAATCTATATCGATGATATTTGCAAAAACATAAAGTTCAGTCAATGTCTCATATGTATATGCTGATGATCTTAAATTATTTTGAAAAGTGAATTCCATTTATGATTGTTTTAATCTCCAAATAGACCTCGATCATTTATCAAACTGATGTTTGGTTAACTGTCTTAAACTTAATGTCAAGAAATTCTTCGCTATCTCTGTCTCTAGGAAACTCTCAACTTATGAGTTTGCGTATTCTCTTGATCGTATCCCTCTTCAGAGAACTGCTACAAGAAAGGATTTGGGTGTCTCCTTTGATTCCAGGTTTATATTTGTTCCACACATGGATGCTAATGTCGCTAAAGCCAACTCTATGATTGGTTTCATTAAAAGAAACTCAACTGACTTTTCGGGTCCCTATACGCTTACATATCTAATGATGTATAAGTATAACTCATTAGTTAGATCATTACTTGAGTATGCTGATGTCATATGGAATCCTTTCCAACAAACATTTTCGGATAGAATTGAGAAAGTTCAGAATCGTTTCACAAAATATGTGTTTTGTAAAATGCGCTGGAATTTTTGTCCAGATTCTCAAGCTCAACGTAATCTTCGGGGTCTGAAATCTCTCAAATCTCGAAGAACTATTCATGATATAATATTTGTGCGAGATATTTTATGTTACCATATAAAGTGTCCTAACCTTCTATCGTTAATTTGTATTTATGCCCCGATTAGACCATTGAGAGAAAGATACCTTCTTTTTCAACCTAGACATAGGACAAATTATGGAATGAATGAACCAGTTTCAAGGTCAATTAGGGAGTTCAACGAAGTAATTAGTCATATTGACATAGCATGGCTTAGAAACAAATTCAAAAATGATTTGTATTAGGTATCTATTGTTAAGAAATTAATCATGAATTGTAAATTAATTATTTTGTGTGTACAACTATGTAATTATTTATTCTTTTTTGCATCTGTTGAGCGTTTAGCTCGTAGATTAAATAAATAAATAAATGTATGCTGTAAAGTTTAAAACTTTATGGCCATTTTCTGTCGTCTGAGTTGTGGTTCTCATTTCTAAAGATGGGATTTATTCAACTTTATTAACTCCTCTTAAAGAAGCAGAACCCCTGATTCTCTACGAGCCCTTGCGACACCTAATTTAATTGTTGTTTTTAAATTGAGGTCCTCTTTTTGTATTGATAAGCAAGAAGTCTTTTTTTAAAAATATTATGAAGGCCAGATTTGTTCATGACAAGAGTAAAATCACCTTTCAACAAAACAAATGCTTACTTATCATTCTAATGCACAAGATTACAAATTTGTGTGTCTATTATATGTTACCTTTTTGACAGATTTGATGAAACAATAAAGCATAACTTTTTCTTGTCATAATATTATTCTTAAAATATACATCCAGAGTGTAGTTCTACATTCCACCAACCAAACAAAAAAATGATACTGGGATGATGGACACAAAGTGAAAGTTTTCATACACAAAAATAAAAAGAAAGAACAAAAATCATTTCCAGGAACTGATGGGGTTGGGGTCTATATCTGATCTAACATATTTTGTGTGCCCTAGGATGTTGTGGAAATTTGCCGTTTGTTAGCCGAACAAAGTGGTTCATATCTGTCGAATATATTATAAAAATATATTTATGTATAACACAACTCATACACACAGCAAACACAAACACGACCAAGACGTAACGTCCGCGTGTCGGTTACAAACATTGGAAGAAAAAAGAAAACTGTTTTCGGTTTTATTTTTTGTTCACTCTTCCGAACAATTGTCTTCCATTTTCCTCTCGAGGACCAAAAGTTATTTATTTATCAAGGCTTGTTATATAGAGCTTCAATAGTGAAAGGAGTAGGATAGTATATCATAGATTCGATGCCAAATGGGTCGGATAGGTCATCATTATCATCATGTGAACCCGAAACGTAGCCTCAATGGTGTATCTCTGGTGTCTTTCTCGATTTGGTCTCAAAATGAGTGTATGAGAGATTTGGTATATATAGAAACATGGGAGCTTAACCCTAAGCCTAAATCGCATCACCATCACCATCACCATCATCATCATCATCATCATGCCAAAGGATATGGTGTGCTCAACTCAGACATATTCTCTAGTGGAAATCCTCAATGAAGAATGGCTGAGATTTCGTCGTCCCTCTGATGTTCTCTGTGAGGAGATCGTCCTTATTTTTTTTTCTTTTCTACATATTTATTTATTTTCTTTTTTTCGTCTTTTTATTACCAATTGACATCTTTGCCTGAAGGGATCACAACGGGTGGAAGAGTTGTAAGGAGGAGGGTGGTTGATACTGAAGCTGCATGGGTTTTGGATTCCACCTACGCGAGCTGAGAGTCAAGGATTTCTTTACTGGGATCTGGAAAATATAAAAATCTATGTACATATGAGTACAATCAGATGAAATTCGATTCATGTATGTATATAGATATGTTCTTATGGTACCCATACGGCCCGGCCAGGACATACCGAGTCCTGATATAAGGATGGTGTGAGAAGGAGATGCTGATTTGGTGCTGGTTTTGACAGTTCAGGGCTAAAGGCAAAAAAGGCTTAGTGTTACATGAACGGATTTGGGTGATGTGGTACATGAGCTTTATTGAAATAATATGCGCAATGATTGTGGGTGACGAGGACGATATAGTCAAAAAAAAGGAGTTCGAATCGAATATAGCTTTGATTCATGGCTAAGTGCTGATTAAATTGGGATTGAATTTTCTACATTCGATTCTTCTATATCTTTATATCTTTACCTCAGTTATAACCTAGGAAAGTATGTGTATACTATAAAAATTGACAAACATATGAATACTAGATTGAGTGATAAATTTGTAATAACAAGTAGATTATTACCAGTGTCCTTGCTAGTTTTACAAACTCGGTAGAAATGTAAATACATTTCATTCAGTTGGACCAACAATACCATTATGATGCTGGATTCTTAGAAAATGTATTATGAAGATATGAAATATGTTTAACGATATTTTCTGTAAAATGAATTATTTTTAATCTAAAATTGATTTTGCATTCCCCATTTATGGCAACATCTCCAAGAACGATTTCAAAAAAACCAAAATCACCCTATCACGCCGCAATTCGAATTGCGTTAAATGCATATCGCACTACCCCAGTGTTTAACATGCTCGCCGAATCTGATTTTCCCTCTTTAGAAAATCGTATTAAATTTGCCACAGCCAATACTATACCAAAGCTTTCACACCTCAGGTTCACTTAAACAAAAAGATCTAAAACTCACGCTAAGAAGGAAAACCAAACCGAAAAAAGAAAATGCAATATACCGAGCAACAGAAATACAAGTAACCTTCACATTGCAATGAATTATATTAATCCAAAGCCAGGTATTTATCTGTCTTGGTGTCTAAAAAACGATAGCATCAACATAACTCTTGCTGCATATCTCACTGGATCCTGCCATCTTCATACAGCTGAACAATGAATTTGCACACCATCTTGCCTCAAAAATGTTGCCTTTTTGTACACTGACAACGCGACGGCGCGGCGACGGCTCAAAAATAAGAGAATTAGTGCTATTGAGTTTGCAGAAAAGATACGTGGTAAATTCTGTATTTTCTCAGATAGCCTCTCCACTTTAAAAGCAGTTTTCAACTTAAATATTAACCAAATTCCGATTACAACGATTCGTAACAAATTATCCCAATAACCCACTTAATTAAGCCTGGATTCCAGATCAAAAAGGCAAAGCGGTAATGAAGCAGCTTTCAAGCAAGCTACCAACTTTTCGAATCCAGTTTCTAATATTTACAGTACCAATGATATTCAAGCTTTTATAACGGGATCTTTGAATGAAACGAACATCCTAACTTTAACAGGTATGAATAATTATTATCCAAACCTTATTAACCCTTTGTGAATTGCAGCTAAATATCCATCACAGCTATGACGGCAAGAAACTGCAGCTATCCTGAGACTGAGACTTGGCCACATCCGCCTTAATTAACATCTTCTCACCACCTGCCTTATTCTTCAATCAAATCAAAACAGTATCGACTTACTAGAACTAATCAAAAACCCTACATTTGATAGGATACTTTCATTTATAAAAAAAGATTAATTTAATTTCAAAATTGTTATTAAAAATATTACTATGTCTAACATAACCCTATTTTTACATACATATGTATAAATTCAATAACAACAAATTTAAATATCAATCTACCGTCAACCAAATTGATCATATTGCAATCGACGCTAACATCGACTCGGACCACTACCTCGTTGTCGAAGGCTGCAAAGACGGAAGAAACATCATAGTGGAACCGCAGTCAATACTGAGGATATGGAAGGACCACTTCTGCAGATTGTATAACGGCGACGACAAACCGAATTCCGCCGTCCCGCAGGATGATTCATTCAATATAGACGACGAAAGCCAACAATCCCGACTTCCCGACTTAGACGAAGTAAAGATTGTCATATCTAAGCTGAAGTCTAACAAAGCCGCTCGAACGGATGGCTTGAATGCTAGTCTCTTCAGAGCAGCTGGAGATATTTTGGTTAGGAGCATGCACCAACTTATTTGTAAGAAATGGTCAGAAAAAAGCATGCCCGAGGAATGGAATCTCAGTTTTGTATGGCCGATACTGAAAGAAAGAGACCCTTTAAACTGCACCAACTATAGAGGAACCAGCCTTCTTAACATCACTTACAAAAACTTCTTAGCGATGCGATAAAACGAAGAATTACTCTTGCTAACCGCTATTTCTTCGGGGTATGAAAGCAATTGAGTAGTAAAGCCCTCTCTCGAGGGACCAAAGTGTCGCTATATACAACCCTCATCTTCCCCGTCCTGCTATACGGTGCAGAAACATGAGCTATGACAAAAGCGGATGAAATCACCTTGGGTCGTTTAGAGAGAAAAGTCCTTCGTGTGATCTACGGTCCCGTATGCATAGAAGGGGAGTAAAAGAAAAGGTGGAAAGACGCCGACGTAGATTTAGCCAGAAGTATACAAATTCAAGGACTGAGATGGCTGGGTCACGTAGAGGACATGGAAACCAATGCTCCGATCTTTAAAGCCTTCGAATCTGCGCCCATAAGAAAGCAGTAGAGGAATACCGTGGATCAGGTGGCGCGCACAAGTGGAAAATGATCCATCCAACTTGAAGTGCACAACTGGCGACATCTAGCTAGGGACCGAGCTAGATGGAGAAGTTTGTTGGGTGTAGCACCACCTTTGGTAAGTAAGTAACAACGTTCTAAAGCGACTTCAAAATTTTAAACCTTTCCTTGATATCGAAACATGTCTAAACAGTGACAGTTCGTGGAAATAAACAAAGAAAACAAACTTAAACGGACCCTTTTTATTGCAATTCCCAACTCTAGACCATTCCATCCATTGATGGAATAAGTTCAATTGACAAATGACACATGAATTCATCAAATTGCTTAAAGTTGCATTACCATTTCGTGGTTATCATTTTAACAAAATGTTAAGAGATAGTAAAATGTTAAAATCGTTAAAAATTAGCTAAATCAACTTGCTTTGCTAATTGCTAAAAATGCTTTTTAACATTTACTTTGTGCCAAAATGTTTTTATTAATACTTTGCAAACAAAATTATCTCATCTTTTAGATCTTAAATTATCGACGTAGACCTTTTCTTTTAAATAACCCCAAGGAAAGAAGTCCAAGGGTGTCAAATCAAAAGTTCGTTATCATCTTACGGTAGCGAACACCATTCACAGTAACTACCTGACCGTTCTCATTTTAGAAAAAAAATAAGGCCCTATTATGCCGCCAGCTCATTAACCGTACCAAACAGTCAATCTTTTAAGGTGCATTGGTTCTTCGACAATCTCTCTTGGATTATCATTTGCCCAAATGCGCAAATTCTGCATACTGATGAATTCACTGAAGTGAAAATGTGCCTCACCACTGAAGATGATTTTCTTCGAAAATGATCATCCTCTGTTACCTTTTCTTGTCATCATTCTGATCATTGACGACGCTTGAGTCAATTGCGCCTTGTAAGCGCAAAAATGCAAGCTTTTATGCATAAAGTTTATCAAAGACGAATGTGAGAGGGACAACTGTTGGGCACGACGCGACGCATGACGAGTAGGGGTGGACGGCTCTTCAGCCACATTGTCGCGAACAGCAGCAGTATTTTCTGCAGTACGAGGTGTACGAGCATGCACTGGTGTTTTCACATCTCCTACAGACCCGATTTCCTCAAATTTGTGCATGATTTTTCCGACTGTAAGCACATTTTGAGAATTAAACTGTCCGAAAAAATCACGAAGTGCAAGATAAGCATTTTGATTTTAAAGCCTATTTTCATAATAAGCCTGAATAACTTTAACGCACTGCTTGATTGTCTATCTTTCATTGCTTCAAATGAAGTTAGTCTGAAATTGAGAAACTATAAAAAATCATTTTAATCCCTTATATAAAATAAGTTTAAGGGCAATTTAAAAATCGATCTGTTAAAAATTATCCTAGTGTTCGATTTTTTTAACCTTCCGACGACGACGTTGTAAATACAAAAAATTCAAGTAACTTTCTCTGTGCATTCCGTTCAGCCCCTCCTGTAACAGATCATAATCATAACTTTATGGATGATCCAATTTGTGGGAGAACTTTTTGAAGATTTTCTTTTCACGCCCGACAAAATTCAGCAGAATTTTTATTCATTGACATTTTTAGTACTTAAATTTTCAACATTTTCTAGAGATTCTGAAACACTGATTATAAATTCAATTCCTCCATAACTCAACCACAAAATTCTTTTTCCTTAAATCGCTTACTAACTCCTTTCAGCTTTTTATTTTCCACCCTTTCATTGTATCAAATCCAATCCAATAACATGGCCAAAATTTTCGGTTGCTGTTGGCAATCACACTAACTCAACATTAAAAGTTGAACCAACCAAAAAATAAAAATAAAATGAAAAACAAAAAGAAGCATTCTTAAATTTACCCGGCAGACAGCAGGAACAAGTGAAAGGGTAAACCCGAACAACCTCAACAATTTTCCACTTGAATAGGTAGGTTCCAAAAACCACCCCAAAACGAGAAAAAATAAAGAATATACGAGTACGTCGGTCGTAGTCGTACAGTACAGTGGTGTTTGCCTTCTACCTTCTTTTACTACTCTTTAAGCCTGCCCTACTTTTCGGTTGATTAAATTACGTTTGGGGTTTGGTAAAGGAGTTTCTTTTGGTGTTTTCGTCTTTTTTTTTACGGAAGGTGGTATGGCTTGTAACTTGCGTATAAATTTGATATTACGTTTTCAGATAACTACATAAGTTGTTGTTTTATTTTATAAAATTTTTGGAAAAGCAGTTGTTTACTTACTCGTACTGTGTAAGGATGTAAGGATACGGAAGGAAAAAGGGGGTATTCCACAAATTCATGACGGAAGTGGCGGTGGTAAAGGGACTTTCATGTTAGTGGCGACATGTAAATGGTTTTTATTTTTATCAATAATATCATCGATTTTTTCGTTTTGAATTCTTTTCCTTTTTATTAGGTATTGATGGTGTTAATTGTGAGATAAAATACAACTTTTGGATCTGTAATGTTTTGGAAATAATCCCATTTTATATCTTTCTTTCATGAAGTTAGCAACTTTACAGACTTGAAATTTAATTTAATTTAACTAAAAATTCGTTATTTATAGACCTACCTTTTCCCATCATCATGAATCTAAGCAACGCATACATAGATAAAGGTACCTATAAACTATAAGCACCTCCTTCAGCCATTTAAGCCATAAGCTCTATTTTTAGTTGAGGGTCGTAATACATATTGACTAAAGTAATAATTTTCCTGACCATCTGGTTCTTCTATATCAACCTAACTTTAGCTATATTTCATAAGCCACGTTCGTATACGAAAAATTATTACATACAAAGGTAAGTTTGATGCCCTTAAAAGGTAAACTTCAGTTAAGTTACATTATTTCTATAAACTCACCCATAAAAGGCTGGCATAACCTTTTAATAAAATTAAATTTTAAAATTAATTGTTTAAAAGTTGACCGAAGGCGACTTATTTCATTGCTGCTGGCTGTAAGCTGCTATAGCTGCTAACTGCTGTTTAAGTTGTCGTCATCGTTGTTTGAGGTTGCGACATCATGAATCTTAATTGAATAGAAGCTTCGCATAAAGTGAAATTCATTGACTCCTAAATCATCTTAACGGCTTCTATGGCACATCATCACAAACAAACGACAAACTTAATTACATCACACGCACCAAATTTATATATATGCATGTACATAGGTATACGCAATGGCAACGCATTATAATACAATTTCTATGTCGAATCACATTAAAAAATATTTCACGCGATTTATAAAATTGAATGGAAGATATACATAAATGTAGATAGTTTTATGTGAAGCGTAAAATTGTATTTCGTTTTAATTGAAAAGAATTTCAATTTGGGAACAAGTCGATATGAGACTGCTTTATGAGATAAAAAAAAAACTGTTCTATAGATACATTTTAGATTTGTGATACCTAGTCAATAAATTATAGGGGATATAGATGAAAATGCGTTTTTAATCGGTCCAATTTATATAATTGAATATTTTAACATTTCTCGACCTTTCAAGGACCCTAAAAAGATGTCTGTGCGCGCGTGTTCATACTTAAGGGAACCTTTTTTCGTCTGTCATATCTCAAGAACCTGCAGAGATATCGACTTCAAAATACATTATTTCCAAGGACAAACATTTCAAGATGTGCAAAAACGACTTTTAAGATAATAGAGTGGGTGTTTTTTTATCAATTTGAACAAACGTGGGCTGGGATGCGAACCACACTGATAAATTCCCATCTGTGCCCATCTGTCGAATTTTCTAAGACTCTAAGACAATCATCAAAGGGATGTCAATTGGACGTTAACATTATGTGTGAAACACTACATCATTTAAACCATAATCTCCTCTTAAAGCACGATATGTGGCTGTGGCCGAATCACCATTTTTGTAGTAGGTTTTAACAATTTTTATGCATTGTGCGATAGTTAAGCAATCCATTTTGGTCAGACTTTCAACTGAAAAAAATTGGTTCACCAACTTAGTTTGACAGATGTCGAATTCCAGTCCTATACTTATGAAACCGCAAAATTTATAACCCGATACTTGAGTCGATAACCATTTCTTATCAGTTGTTTGCTGTTTTTGTAGGTTTTCGTCCTTTTGTAAAAAAAAAGTTTTCAATTGAATTTTTCTAAGACATTAACAACAATATTTTGCATATGCAAGAATAAGTTTGATTTCAATATATTAGTCTAAGAGCTGAGGGCTGATTTTTCGCGTAAAAGGAAACCAGTTGATATTAAAGTTGTAGATAATCTAAGTAAAGGTGATAACAGAAACGTTCATTTTCCAGCACGTAGTGGACGCGTTTCAGAAAAAATTGCATCAAAAGTACAACTTTTCCGAAAATTGAAATAGGTAGGGAAACCACTTCAAATGCATTGCATCTTCACCACTCGCTGATCTCAAATATGGTTTCGACAGATGTGTTAGTCCTGAAGAGTTTGCCGAAAACGCGTTTTTTTGGCGGTTTAAGACTTTACTTTTGGGAAACCACTTGAAATTAGTCTCATCCGGAAGGCCTCTATTCCTTGATTGCGAATATATACATGACATGACTTTTGGGAAACCAATTTATATTGGTCGTATTCAAAAGCCCATGACTTTCTGAGTTAGAATATGTACATGACAGAAGTGTTCGTAGCGGATTTTTTACGCAAATCTGTCGATAATAGAGTTATCCCAAACAAATATATCGCAATCGAAAGCTCTTCGATACCAGAGTATAATTTAATTATCCTTACAAAAAATAAGTTTGCAACCAATGGAACAGCTGGGAAGCGCGATTTTTTCCAGTTTAATTTTAAGTTATGGGATTTTGAGGGAAACAGGAAGTTGAAATGGTGCTAAACTCTTGATAACAGCTATTTAACTAACAAGTGTTATTGGTGATTTCGAAATGGTTTCCGATGACAACCTATTGTAATTGACATTAATTTAAAGATTTTTAATCCCAAAAAATTAAATCTTAATTAGCAGAACCTTTAACCAAACCAAGCCTTAGAATATCGCTATAAAAATGCTTGTACAGTAAAGACAATTTCTTAAAGTAAATGTAAGTTAACAAAGGTTTTACAGCTAAATATGAAATTTTAACTGACAAACGTTTAAATTCAACCAACTGCTTACTATCGCGATTTAAGTCGCAAATGCTACTATGAATGTTATCAATCAATATGTGGAGGTAATGTCTTGAAATCTATGTCAATACAAAGGGATTGGCTTCAGCCAAGTTTTCAGTGTGGGCCTCATCCCAGCGTCTTTTTTTCAAATCTAATCGACTATTTTTTTAATGAAATAAGGTGCCGTAACAGTCTGTAGAAAACTAGGGCCTAGTGTCTTATAACTCATAACCATTACTCTGTGTGAGTCAGGATGAGGGGTATGGGAACAACTGTGATGCTGCTGAGGCATATTTGAGGTTCTATGCCGTTAATGTGGCGAATTATCTAATCCTTTAACTCTTGAATTGTTCCTCGCTTATCGACGACACCTTTTCTCTAAAATAACTACAAAGAAGTTCAACGGTGTCAAATGTAATGATCTTGGCGGCCAATTGATATCGCCACCACCTGAGATAACACGGCCATTGAATTTGTCACGCAGAGCCATTTTTTGTTAGCTGATGTGTGTCAAGCGGCACCGTTCACATATCGTCTACATTCATATCCTCCAATTCGAGGCATAAAATGTTCGTTATCATCTCACGAACACCTTTCACACTAACTGCGTTGCCGGCCTTATTTTGAAAAAAAGAGGCTGGGATGCGACCCACACTGATAACTTCCCATCCCGTCTGTCGATTTGTCTTGCTTAAAAGTTTTTCTATATGTATCAATTTTTACCAAATTTGCGTACTATTTTTTGTAGATTTTATTTTTTATGAAAAAACGGACTGTTGGATTTTTATATCGAATCATATATGAATATCGAAAACAATATTTTCTGTGAAATAAAATAAGTTTGAAGCCAATATTTGTAATTTTTGAAAAGCTATTTGACTCGAAAGTAAATTTCTACCAAGTTTTAGTACTGTTGTTTTTTCGGTTTATTTTTTGTAAAAAAAACTGTCAATTCGATTTTTCTTAAAATTTTATCGAATGTTGAAAATAATATTTCTTATAAGATAAAATAAGGTAGAAGCCATTATCTCAAAGTTTTGAAAAGATATTTGAGTCGAAAATCAATTTTTACCAACTTTTATTATTTTTTTTAAGGTTTTTATTTTTTGTAAAAAAATTGTCAATTCGATTTTTTTTAACATTTTTCAGAATGTTGAAAATAATATTTCTTATAAGATAAAAAAAGTTTGAAGACTTAAAAAAAACCTCCCACGCAATTTGCTTTAGAGCCCTTTCTGCATCTTTCTGCTTTATTATCTGTATGGCAAAATTTATTTGAAGTCGATATCTCTTCTGGTTCTTGAGCTATGGATGACGAAAACAACGTCGCGAACGTACAGACGTTCGAACGTACGTACACACGCACGCACAGACATCTTTCTAAAAATCTTTTATTTCGACTCTAGGGACCTTGAAACGTCGAGAAATTTCAAAATTTTCAATTTGACAAATCGGACCCATTACAATAACTTCCTATGGGAAGTTAAAAATATGGTCCGATGATGCCGCCAGCCAATAAACCCCACCAAATAGTCAGTCTTTTTGAATGCATTGCTTATACGACAATCACACTTGGATTAACATTCGTCTAAATGCAGAAATTCTGCTTATTGACGAATCCACTGAAGTGAAAAGTTGCCTCATCACTGAAGATCATTTTCTTCGAAAATTCACTATTGCCATTTCTTGCAACCATTCTGACCATTGATTGATTAAATTGGTCAAGACGCTTTAGTTCTTAGGTCAATTGCAACTTGTAAGCGTCTTTATGCATAATGTTCACCAACGACGATCGTAAGAGGTGCAATTGTTGAGCACGACGACGAGTTGAGGTGGACGGGTCTTCAGCCACACTGTCGCGAATAGCAGCACTATTTTATGCAGTACGAGCTATTCGACCATGCACTGGTGTTTTTACATCTCCTACAGTTCCGGTTTGTTCAAATTTGTGCACGATTTTTCCGATTGTACTACACCCATTTGGTAGATTATGTAATTGGCCGATAAAATCACTAATTGCGCGATAAGCATTTTGATTTGAACGTTCATTTTCATACTAAGCCTAAATAACTTTAACGCGTTGCTCAATTGTGTAAATTTCTACGATTCAAATTCAATTAGACTGAAATTAAAAAATGTCAAATGAAAACCAGACAAATATTTGACGTTTAGGTTTGTTTCAAATTCAACATCGGCCTTTAAAGTTTAATCACCCTTTATTTTATCAGTTATCAATCTTATACGTTTTCTAAAACGTGAACAAAATTTCATTTTATTTTCAGGATATTCAAGTTATTTAAAACAATTTGTGTCAACTCTTTTTTGCTAATCTGATTTTCAATCAGCATACGAACACCACAAATCCAAAATGAGACCATTAATTAACCTCAAAATAGTGACATAAACACAAAAATGTTGTTCAACTTCCTGTCATCATTATGTGTTTAGATATTTGTCTAAAAAATTATGTCCTAAATATGACTGTATTCAAAATTTTTCAATTAGGTAATTAAAACGTTTTTTGTTTTGTTTTTCGCAATTCTAAATATTTTAATCTGTGATTGAAATTATATTAGAAAAAGTTATGTACGAGTATTTAATGCGGTGTGCATTTTGTTAAGCAACACTAACAAACCGCCAAGAGTGTTCGATTTCAACCACAATTACCGTCATTATTTTTGAAGGGTTGTTTGTTTATTAGCAATATCTCTGATGTTAGATATTTGTTTCATAAACACAACGATGATGTTGATAATGTTTGAACTTATAACGATATGGTTTGGTTATTGTGGTGAATTTAATACGACCTGGATATTTTACTTTTGGTTTACTTGTCTCTATATTTGAAATTTGTGAACAACCTTTTATATCAGTTTCATTATGTAAATGATTCTACAAGTCATTCATGGGATAAATATTATGTTTATAGATACATATTCAATAATATTGAAGGACTATGGGGGTTTTTGTGAACTTATGAAATGAAGATATCAAAAATATGAGAGGATATCACCAGCTAATAAGGAACTTGTCCATTTGTTTGGTCTTAGCAAAGTTTATTTTCAAAATTTTTTGATAAAAAGTTATGAGAATAATGCCTAAGTTTAATTTTTAACAGATTCTGTTTTAAAGGGTTCTGATTTCTGATGAAAAACGAGTAATAGGGCCCATACACTACACAAACTGTTTGAGCAAACGAATGTATTTTGTTGTTGTAAAAATGTTTGTGCAAACTGTTTGTGTAGTGTGTAGCGATTATGCGTGTTAGCGCAAGCGGTTTGAACAAAATCAAAAAAATTTGAATTCTCCGTGCGTGCACAAACATGTTTGTGTGGTGTGTATTGAATTTTGCTCAAACCAATGCCAATTTTCATAGAGTTAACATGAATAAACAAGAGGAACAATTTTTTTGGACTGAATTCATTGAACTTTATAAAAGTTTACCGGTATTGTGGTGTGTAAAAATTCGTCACGCAACTAATATATCTCAAACATGTTTGTGAAGTGTGTGGCGAAACTATGTTTGCTCAAATACACGTTTGAACAAACGTGTTTGCGTAGTGTATGCGCCCTATAAGCTAATCTTTAGAATAATTGATGATTAGAAATACCGATATTGTGAGACTCATAAACTCCTATTTCGATTGAGTTCAATAAAAATGGTACTACATTTTTCTAAGATCAAATGAACTGTAAAATTTAAAATAAAGGTTGTTTTAAAAGACTAAATATGCATTTAAATTTTCGAAAATAAACTAATTTTTGGAGGTATATGTACAATGTACATATGTTTAAATCTTAAATATCGGTACTTTTTCTAAACACGGTATTTGGAGATACAGGAGCAAGTTGGTGTGACCCAGTCGAATATTTTGTATCTCATTTCCCTGGTCCAACATGAGATCTTTTTAATATTCTTTTAGGAATATTTATATCACGAAGATCAAGATTTGCACGAGTTTTGAGTAATTTTCATAGCTCTGAAAATTAGTTAGAAATACATAGGATATCCAGCTACCTTACTGATAGAATACAATGTTTGAAATTTTTTTCTCTACCACTATAAAAGTTTCATCTGCAGTTCCACAAGGAAGTCGCTCAAGCACACATATCTCTTTAATAATAATAATCAGCAAAAACTGGAAAATGATTTAAATAATTCATCTGGTTGGTGTGAACAAAATGTCATATGTTGATTATAAGAAAATGATACGAGTATGTTTTGTGATTATTGAACTTGGAGTTATTTTTTATCCTAAATAAAAAATAGCTGATATTAAGATCAATCAATTTAGTCAGAAAACAATTTAGAAAGTGATACTGTTCAACTAAGTAGGTAGTATTGTATCAATTGATGGTGGAAAGGACTTTGAATGTGTCAGTAGGATAAACAAATGTCGTTGTCTTTTTGGAATGGCTTTTCCTCTGTGGAACTCCAGCATAATAGTGCTAAGCTAAGGCTCTTAAGGTCCAATGTGAAATTATTCGCCCTTGAGTAGTCCTGTAAGCCCTGGAAATACTTCGCTGACATCTCGAGCAGATTAGAAGCACAAATTATTAGAAATGTTTAGGTGTGGAATAGGACACATAACAGACGAGTGTATCTTAGTAAACGGTTTTCCAATAGAGACGGGTTGATTTTTACAGCTCGTGGCGGCCATATTGTTTCTTTTACTTTCTGTCAAAATATTTTATCAAAATGGGTATTCTATATTGGAAAGATGTACACGTTGTGCCCTTTTTATGGGGTATTTGGGGTACACGTTCTCAATGAACAATCCGACAACACCCGTACGTAAACGAAACCCATACCTGCCATATAAATTTGCGCTATTCGTGAATGTTTGCATCAGTACCTGAGGCATTCAATTTCGCGACGCTCACAAGAACTTCACCTGTCGCAGACCACAACATGGGGAATTTCGCCTTCCCTCATTCAAAATCTAATTCACACAGGAGCTGAAACTAAACTACCATATGCAGCGTCGAGTGTTCACTAATTAGATTTTGGCACATATGGAAATCTATCCTAATTTTGGTCGAAAAATGAGGCCCATTTTTGATGAATGGGTACTTGAATAATCAAAACTCCTCGAATTTAGGACACCAATCCACGCGAGATTCACGAGGTGCCAATGCATCCAAATAAAGTTGATATTGCTGAAGGCATCACCGGCACGTACTTCTTCGAAAATGATGCATGCCAGGCCATTACTGTCAACAGCGATCGCAATAGGTTAATGATTACCAAATTCTTTTCGCCTGAATTGGATAAGATGGACACCAAAGACATATGGTGCCACACAGGTCAAGACATAATCGATATTCTGCACGAGCGGTTTCATGCAATAGTTATAAAGGGTTGGGCATAAAAACCTGACACATTTTAAGGACCCCTGGCTCCGCCCTACAGAGACGCGAGATATTCGTAGTTTCATCCATACAAGATTCTTATCACACAACAATTCTTACCGACCAATTATGCGGCGAAGTTACAGTTTGCTAGGCAAATGACAGCAAAGTTAGCCAGCAAAGAAATTCCACGTGAGTTCCTAATGATTAGCGATCAGGCGCATTTTTATTTGAATGAAACCGTTAATAAACAGAACTGTCGATATTACGCTGTCGAAAATCCGCAGAACATCGTCGAAAAACCTCTTCATTCCGAACGCGTAACCGTCTGGTGCGGAGTTGCAGAGTGGGGGATAGTTGGCCCCTACTTCTTCACCGAAACCGTGAATACAGAGCGCTATGTCGAGATGCTACGGTCATTTTTGGTACCACAGTTGAAGCGGAGACATAAACTGAATCGTACTTTTTTTCAACAAGATTGTGCCGCCTGCCATACCTCACGAGTTACGTTGGAATTAAAAACAAAAAATAAAAACTAACACGTCATCCTATTCAACTTCAATATTGTCGATATAGAGCTATATTCTAAATTTTACTTTAACTCAAATGATAATTAAATCGCTTCGAAATATAAATTAAAGTTCTGAAATTAACTTCTATTGATATCGATTTAATTTTTTTCGAACTCGAAACAAATGAAAATTGTTTCAAAACAGTAATATTTTCATAAAATCACGAAAATAAATATAAACCAGCATAAAAGTTTTCATACATATGTATATGCGTTTCGCCCCGATGATGTAATGGTTGGGCTCATCAGAAGATGACCATTACACCTTGTCTTGACGCATATTTTCCGAAAAAAAAAATATTTTCATTTAAAGGAAATAAACCTTAAGTTTTTTATAGAATGCAATTGATTTATGAGAAGTTGCAGCAAGTTCTTTATACACAGAACGAAAAAAGTCATCCTATTAACTATTTTGGTAGTCAATATGACAATTTGGTAGTAAATTTTCAGCCGATAACCGCGATAGTCAATAGAACAATTTTCGGTTGTCAATTTTGGGATCCGAAATTTGTTTACAATTTGGTAGTCAATATGACAACTGTAGTAGTCAATATGACAACTTTGGTTGAAAAAAAAAAAATTGAAACTACGGTTGTCGTATGACTAATGTGGTAGTCAATACGACAACTGCGGTAGTCAATATGACAACTGCGATAGTCAATATGACAACTGTTGTAGTTAATATGACAACTGCGATAGTCAATATGACAACTGCGATAGTCAATATGACAACTGTGGTAGTCAATACGACAACTGCGGTAGTCAATATCACAATTGCGGTAGTCAATACGACAACTGCGATTGTCAATATGACAACTGCTGTAGTTAATACGACAACTGCGGTGGTCAAAATGACAACTGCGATAGTCAATATGGCAACTGCTGTAGTCAATATGACAACTGCGGTAGTCAATATGACAACTGCGGTAGTCAATATGACAACTGCGGTAGTCAATATGACAACTGCGGTAGTCAATATGACAACTGCTGTAGTCAATACGACAACTCAGGTAGTCAATATGACAACTGCGGTAGTCAATATGACAACTGCGATAGTCAATATGGCAACTGCGGTAGTCAATAAGACAGCTGTGGTAGTCAATATAACAATTCTCGATAGTCAATTTTGGTAGTCAATATGACAACCACGGTAGTCAATATGACAACTGCGGTAGTTAATAGGACAATTGCGGTAGTCAATATGATAACTGCGGTAGTCAATATGACAACTGCGATAGTCAATATGACAACTGCGGTAGTCAATACGACAACTCAGGTAGTCAATATGACAACTGCGGTAGTCAATACGACAACTGCGGTAGTCAATATGACAACTGCTGTAGTCAATATGACAATTGCGGTAGTCAATATGACAACTGCGATAGTCAATATGACAACTTCAGTAGTCAATATGACAACTGCGGTAGTCAATATGACAACTGCGGTAGTCAATATGACAACTGCGGTAGTCAATATGACAACTGCGGTAGTCAATATGACAACTGCGGTAGTCAATACGACAACTCAGGTGGTCAATATGACAACTGCGGTAGTCAATACGACAACTGCGGTAGTCAATATGACAACTGCGGTAGTCAATAAGACAACTGTGGTAGTCAATATAACAATTCTCGATAGTCAATTTTGGTAGTCAATATGACAACCACGGTAGTCAATATGACAACTGCGGTAGTTAATAGGACAATTGCGGTAGTCAATATGATAACTGCGGTAGTCAATCGGACAACTGGGGTAGTCAATATAACAGTTCTCAATAGTCAATTTTGGTAGTCAATATGACAACCACGGTAGTCAATATGACAACTGCGGTAGTTAATATGACAAATTTTGTTGACTACTGGGTAGTCAATATAACAATCCTCGATAGTCAATTTTGGTAGTCAATAAGTTGTTCTATTAAATACTTCTGTTGTCATATTGACTACCCAAAATTGACAGTCGAAAATTGTTCTATTGACTATCCAGTAGTCAATTTTAAAAAATAAGGTTGTCATATTGACTATTTTGGTAGTCAATGCGACAATTTGGCCAAATTTCAGGTTGACTATCGACGATTTTTAATATGACAACTTTTTTTTCTGTGTATTAGAGGAAAAGTACAAAGCATTTAAAACGATTTTTCAACGCACCTTCGCTATTCTAAAAACTTCGTTCTTTCAAAAGCCTTCAAGACAAATTCAGAAACTACATATACTTGCATACATAAACAGTCTTTCAAAGCCGATATTTGTAAACTGCTTATCGCAAAGAACCGCAAATCTGCTGCTTTATTTTCATTTTCAGCAATTTCGAATAGTATTTAAAGTTATAAAATCGATCAAATCATAGAAAACAATTTTACTCGATTTTTAAATTCGATTCCGATTTCATTTCACTCGATTTTGGGAACCTAGTTCAGCTAGTATTTTTTGAAATTTTCAAAAAATCTCGTTCAATTTCACATCTCTTACAGTCTTTTAAGAATGTTAAAACCATTTTAACGCTATAAAAGCAATGTTTGTTACTTGAACGAATTCATCGTGTAAATAAGAATATCACATCAAATTTTTGTAATATTATTGAAAACAGGAAAATAGTGTTAAAAGCATTGAATACTAAAGTTTCTTAAAATTTCCATAACTTATGAGAATTTCCAGAAACCATTTAATATATTAAATTATTTAAAGTGCTATCTGAAAGACAAAATCTCTATATAATTACCTGTTTAGAACTATGTTTTGTTTGACCTGAGCCTTAAAAACACCGTTTTTGGTTGCCTTTCACATGTTTAAAAAAGGGGCATACTTTCAAAACCGGCTGTGTTAACAACGTTATAAGGCGAGATTTGAATTCAGGACAACTTATAAATGATTTAAAAACTTATTGTTTCCTGACCAGCGATCTGGTTTATATAAACATATAAACAACTTATCATACATTTCAATTCTTTTTAATCAAAACAAATACCAAATCGTAATACTTTGCACAATTTTCAACCACGAAATCATACTTACAACTGAAAGTCGAAAAGAAAACACATCTCACAATATGTGACAGATTTAACTTCACGTACTTCTGCGAGTTATGACAACAAAACAAACCAAAAAACAAGTAAAAGATGCTTAGTCAACCATAATAAGCCATCTTTTTCAAAACACCACATCACACTCATTTCAACACCGACAAAAAAAAACAATAAAAACAATTTATATCGTTTTTTATGTTAGCCCCCATCTCTTTACGGTTTTGATAGATTTTCGATATCAATTTTCCCTTGGGAAAAAGGTTGGGTATGGGTACACGCACTGGTTTCATTTTTTCTATTAGTGAATCTCTCATAAATTTCTTTAAATGAGATATGTTTTACATTATATCATCATCTGATGCCTCCACCATATTGGACTCGAAGACTCCAAGACCCCAACACCACCACCTTTTTTCTTGATGATAAAAAGCAATAAAATAACAAAGCTAAATATAAATAAAAATCCAATAGGCAGAGCAATAAGTTCAGAAGCAATAATTTCGTAGGATGGGTTTCAGCTTCGCTATGTCGGTTTTCGGAGTCGGAGTCAGAGTCGGTGTCATGTTACCTATTAACCCGCAGAATTCTTTTGTGAATTACTTCAACTTCAAACCAAAAACGAAACGATACAACGTGATTCTGTGAAATTAATCGATTGCTTTGATAAATGAGTAACAGAAGCTATAAGAAAGTATTGTAAATCACAGAGGAGGCCTTTTTCGTGGAGAGGAGACCAAAAGACAAAAAAAAAATAGCAAAATCTACAAGTCCCTGAGGAAGACACGTTTTAATACATTTTTTTTCAAAAAGGAGTTCGAGAAAATCGATGGCGTTTTTGGGTAAGTTGAAAGCTTTAGCGACTGACAAATACGTGAGTTAATAATATTTGATTGGTGAATGTTCTACCTTCTCACAAAAAAGGATTGAATGGGTTTTCAGGTGGTTTTATAACCTGACTTGAGTATGAGTACCCATATTCAACTCGTGATTTTAACTTTATCAACATGTTAGTAAGAAGATAGAATCGTTTAAAATTAAGTAAAGAAGATAGAATCTTTAAACCTAAGGAAATTGGCAAAAATGGCTTTAACATTTTACTAAATCGCCTAAAATTTTACGCTACTGCCATTAAATATTACAAACTATTAGCAGCAATATTTGTACAGGATGGATGATGGTGCAAAATCGTCTCTTCACCTCCTAGTGATGCCCGCTGGATAGCCGAAAGGTGAAGTAACGACGAACGTTGGGTCCATCGGATCCAGAGCTGTGACACCTGAGTTACCCTCTCAGGTAGTAGGAGTAAAAGACCAGAGATCACTCTGAATAACCAGCTCCAACGATCTATAATTCATGCGCAGGCCTCACAAGCCGGCCATGAAAGGAAAATTCGATTGTGATGAAAAAATAAGTAAAATCTGGATAAATGTACCTTACCTCATGAGGTAAGGAGCATGCACCAACTCATAACCAAAATCTGCTCGGATGAAAGCATGCCCGACGAGTGAAATTTAAGCACTTTTTGTCCGATTCATAAGAAAGGTGACCGGATTCTCCGCGCCAACTACAGAGGCATCAACCTTTCAAACGGCACCTACAAGATCCTGTCTATCGTATTCGTATAATGTGAACGCCTGAAACTTTTCACAGATGTACTTATTGGTTAATATCTTTTTTTGGCCTAAGTAAGCAATTGAGGAATAAGGCCCTTTCGCGAAGTACCAAAGGGGCATTGTACAAAACCTTGATCATCCCAGTCTTACTGTATATGATGCAGAAGCATGGATTCTTTCCCAGGTGGATAAAGGATTCCTTGATATCTTCGAGTGGATATATGAACCGGTTTGTGTGGAAAGAAAAAATAATATCTGGCGGAGGCGATACAATTACGAACTTGCCACTGGTCAAAAAACTACGTGTTCAACGATTAAGATGTCTACGGCATGTAGAGCGAATGAGCATCGAAGCTCCAACCCGTAGGGTGGCCTTCATCTCCGGTGGACTGATCAAATTGGTATTCAAAACTGGCGACAGTAAAATAGAGATCGAGTAAGCTGGTGGGACCTATTACTTGAGGCCCAGGTGCACGATGCATAGTAGCGCCAACAAGTTTTCAGTTCTCAAGATAATAAGATAAAAATTAAAATTTACTATAGTATTTTTTTGTTTTAACTATTTATTTTTCTGTACAAAAAACTTTCAGTTGTATTTTTCTAAAAGTCAAATATAATATTTTAAAACAAAAAAAAATCAAAAAAGTTTGAAATAAATATCTTTCCTTGTTCCGGGCAGACGGCAAAGCCATGCTTAAACGATTTTTGTATAAACTGTTATGTAAATTGTTAACTTAAATGGTATAATAAATCGAATCTATCCACATACATATCTATCTATCTTTCAATGTTCTTAAGATAATTGACTTAAAAATCAATTTTGACCAAATTTTAGTTGTTTTTGCAGGTTTTGAATTGTTTGTTAAAAAACTTGTTGGATTTTTCTACAGAAAATGATTAAACGTTAACAACGATATTTGGCATAAGTATGGTTTCAATATTGAAAAATTATTGTGCAATTTTTACAAGATGCCAAAAACATTATTCTTCGTAGCATAAAATTATTCTGGAGCTAAAATCATCGTTTTATGTTTTTACCTGTAAAAGAAAATGCTTAAATTATATTAGTACTTGACATATGACCCAAGAAAAATGGTATCCAGAACCTACGAACATGCGGACTTACGGAAGTACAGAGATATGGATGTACGGACGTATAAACGAAAGTGTTCACGTACACACCGATCACAAACATCTCTCTGAAAGCTTTTGCTTTAACTTCAAGGGACTTTGACACATCGTGAAATGTCAACATTTTTAATTCGACAAATACGTATTACCGATTACACTATCCCAAATAAGATTTTGTATTTTTGAAAGGATTCTTGCAAAACTCAATGAAAAAAGAGGCTGGGAAGCGACCCACACTGATAACTTCCCATCCCGTCTGTCGATTTGTCTTGCTTAAAAGCTTTGTAGGTTTTCGTGTTTTGTTAAAAAAAAAAATATCAGTTAAATTATTCTAAAAATTTTTAAAATAACCAACAATATTTTGCATACGATGAAATAGTTTGATTTCGAAATCTAGTTTTGTTAACGAGAATTTTAGTCGAAAACCAATTTTTAGCAATTTTAGTAGCATTTCTTAAAAGTTTTTATTTCTTATACATATGTATATACAAATACAATTGGATAAATGAAATTAATTTGAAGTCAATGTTTTCTATTATTCACGAGATATCGAGAACCGAACATTAATTTTTACCAATTTTGCCTACTATTTTTTGTAGATTTTAATTTTTTATGAAAAAACTGACTGGATTTGTATACAAAATTTACTGAATATTGAAAATAATATTTTCAATGAGATAAAATTAGTTTGAAGTCTAATATTATTAATTATTGAAAAGATAATTGGGTCGAAAATTCATTTTTACCAACTTTAAGTAATGTTTTTTTTTCGATTTTTATTTTTTATAAAAAAAAAACTGTAAATTCGATTTTTCTCAAAATTAAAACGTTATTCTTCGTTGCACAAAATTGTTTTGGAGATAAAATCATTTTTTGTTCGTAAAATTTTTGAGGTGACAAATATTTTTTTTCTGTTTTTTTTTTTTTTTTTTATTTATAAAAAAACCGATAATTGGAATTTTTTCTAAAAATATATTTGTTTGGTATCGCGTTACAATATATAATATACAATTCAAGTCTCTAGCGTTATTGGTTCATGAGATATTTAACGTTAACCAAAATTTTTAACTTTTTTTTTTAAATTGCTATGGTAAAAAAACCACCCACGAATTTTTTTTGAGAGTCCTTTCTGCATCTTTCTGCATCATTATCTGTATAACATACGCACGTATAGACATCTCTCTAAAAATCTTTTATTTCGACTCTATTGAACTAGAAACGTCGAGAAATGTCAAAATTTTCAATTCGACAAATCGGAGCGATTACAATAACTTCCTTTGGGAATTTAACAAGGAAAATATTGACTTCAAATTATTTATCTCACAGAAAGTATTGTTATGAATATTTTGTTAAAGTTTGAAGTTGATAACTCGACAGAGCGGATGGAAAGTTATCAGTGTAATTTTTTCAAATATTCAAGTTAATAGTTTGTTTGACTTAAGAATTGACGACTCATTTTCTCAAAAAAAAAAATATTATATAAATACCAATCTTTTTTATGAACTTCTTTCCCATTTAGCTGAGTCATATGTTGATTATTCGTTTACAAGTTCTTAATTCACGAAAATGAGCTAAAAGTCCAATATGGACTTTTTAACCTTTAGCTTTTGACATTATAATAGCGAGCATTTTCAAGAATAATTGAAAATTACTCTTGCAAAAATCTATCATTGACCATGAAAAAAGATGAATTTATTTTGAAAATCTAAGAAAGCTGTCAGTTTATTTGACGTAAAAGACTGAAAAAATTTCAGAAAATTTGACACCCTTTGTAAGAAATATTTTATAACGTTTTATAAGTTAAAAAAAAACTTCTTCTAATTAAATTTATGATTCTTTTATGTTAAATAATGAAATTGTTATCTAAGAAATTGATGAGCTCCTTGTCCCCACACCACCTCAATCTAAGCTCATATTGAATTTGTATTGATAAAACTAAACCCCATATCTACATCTATGTCGCCATCAATAACATCTCCTAAATTCTTTAATATCTCTTGCTACTTTGCTCACTTACCCATAATTGTTTACCTTTTCAAATAAATTTAATTTTTATTATCTCTTCTTTAGTGAATTCAATTTCTTAAGAGGACAACCGCCAATAAACAACCAAATAACGACTTTGTTTCTTAAAAAACATGAGAAAAAATAGAAAAAGAAAAAATAATAAAAATCATTTTCATTTTTATTTATTTTTTTTTTAGAAATCTCTTAAACTTTAGTTTTTAGGGTATATTGCGGGTTTTTGAGACAAAATTGTCTATTCTCTAGGTCCTAGAGTCTAGGATTTTGACATATTTGGGCATCTGGAAAGTATTGATATTTTGTCATTAGTTTCGAAAATAATGTTACAAATTTTGAATACGATTTTTATTTTGAATGATCACAGCACAGAGGCCCGTCATTTTGGAAACTAGGACATGTCAAGATGGATCTTCATTAATATCTCAGGTTTTTTTTTAGTATTCTTGAAAAAATCCCCGAAAAGCTTATTTTCGAAGCGTAAATCAATGTTCCTTAAGCTAAAACCTGAAGCTCAAAACTTCAGAAGAAAGAAGGGAGTCTATAAGGTTATCATATCATACCAACAAGTACAAATTACCATAACAATGAACCGAACTGCTTACTACGTGCTCAGCTTTTTTTGAAATTTATAAAATTTCAAGCAGGTCTATGCGACCGGATGCTTGCCGTCCCCATTTATTTTCCTCAGCACTACAGCATTTCATGTAGCAATACGATTTTTCTTTCAGCCGTAGACAATGTTCAATAACAATTATAAGGCTAAATGGTCTAATTTAAACGTTTCATGATTATGTGCCTGCGATAGGCTATTAAGCCAGGAATAGCTGTTGTCTCTATATACACCAGGATATTGTTGGCATATTTCTTCCTTCGAAAAGAATCTAGAGGTACCTTAGCCCTACAAAGCGATAAAAAAGACAAATAGAAAAATAGACTCATTTGGAATAATGACTTTCATAGTGATACTTGGAGGGAATGTTCAGCTGTTCGTGTTCGTCCTTCGATGTGAAAATGATTACATTTTGAGCTGAACCATTTCATCTTTGTTTTGTTTTACTAAATTTCCATCTCAAGCTTCATTAAAATATTTTATTATCCTTAATGTCGATTTTTTTGTTGTCCTTGTTGTTCTGTTCTGCCGAGAAATCGTATTAAATTGGAATAAGGATAAAATTAAGAAGCTGAACGCAACATTTAAAGTGTCATTCATACTCTCACCATTCACATTCAAACTCACTCTCATCCAGGATCATCAGCGAGACAAATTGTTTAATTGATTAATTATGACATTTTCATGGATTGGATGGGTTTAAATTTGTGAATGTGAAATGGAATTATGCAATAAACAGAGCATTTAATGTGAACTCATTTTCACTGATGTGGCTCATCCTTCCTCTATACTCGTATACGTAAAACTATCTTAAGATTATGGAAAGATAGATTTATCCTATGTCTAGAAAATGTATCTTCATTCACAGCTTGAAGAACTCGTCAGTATTCGAAGGATATTTCATCTCTTTAGGTCATTTCATAATATTGCCTTTTCATTTGTTTTTTGTTTTTGGAATACACCTAATCAAAAATTCTAAGCTGATGTTGCCTTTTGAAAGATCGTAAATTTTCACAACGGCCATCATACATAGTCATACCGTCTTTAACCTATTGGAATATTGAGCGGAGAAGGATAAAACCCCACGGTCTGGTCTGGCGTCAAAATTCTATATGTGACAGATAAAGTGAATAGAGCATAAAGTCTTCGTCAACGGAAGAATATTTCCTCAGACAAGACAAACGCTCACGTATTCACATACGTGTATGTTTGAGTTTCAAAGTACACGGAAGAAAACGAAATTTTTCAGCCGGCTAAACATATTTGAAATTATTTGGAAATAGTTGAAACTTTTTTAGAAAATTTATCAGATATTACAATAAGGGAGAATAGCTATGGTATACCATATGGCATATTGTCAATTTTTGTTATTAGTATTCATTCGTCGCTTTTTTGGTTAAAAAAAAACGTATTAAGGCTAATTTTTAAACAATTATGTTTTGAAAACTGTTTTATCTACGGACACATTTTTAGTCTCAAATTGTAATTCAATTATTTGCGTTAAATTGGTAGAACTTATTATATTAAAAAATCCCCTGGAGGGTAAATAATATCAATAAGCGTAAAAAGTGCGAAATTTTCGCGATGTTTCTAATTTTTGACCATCTTTCGTTTGGAACTCGATGTCGAAAACGTGGATTATTAATTAGGTCAACATCATAATCAAGTTATTAAAAAATCGTAACAACCAATTTTAACACAAGTTCTCCTTCTATTCAAATGGACTGGACTATTACTAGCCATAAACAAGTTCTTAACGAAGTCAGAGTTTCATTGAATTTTCAGAATCTTTTTATTTTATTTTAACTTATTTATCTAAGCATGTAGAATTATTTTCTGTTATGTCAAATTTAAAATGTTGACATTTCTCGAAGTTTCAAGGTGTATGGGAGCGTGCGTGCGTTCGTTCATATGTCATTAGGTTAGTAAGTACTGTACGATCGGAATACCTTTTTCCGACGGCAATATCTCAAGCGCCCACAAATATGTATATCGCCTTCCAATTATTTTTGCTTTACAGGACTCTAAATAAAGGAGGAATGCAGCTGGCTATTTTTCTAGAGCATAAACCGTTAAAGTAATAGTAAAAAAGGGTTAGACAAGAAAGTTTACCGCGATGTTCGATCGACGTCAATGATCCGATGATCGTTTTATCAAAAATTAATCTAAACACCATTTGGCACCAGTCCAGAGATGTGAGTTGGACGTATATAAGCCTTGAAGATAACAGCCAGATCAGAGAGGGAGAAAAACTTTCCACAAGAGGTGGTTAGTGATACACATATCGAGATCTTCAGTCTCCTCGATGTACAATGCTGTTTAGGTCGAAATTTAATGATCTTATCATATTTTGTCGTTGAAGTTCACATCCGAAGAAGAGGGATATGAGTCTGAAAACGAATATGAGAAGCTAAGAGTAATATCGTCAGCGAAACAATGTATTGGATTAAAAGTTGCAGACAGGAGATCATTAACACAAATGAGAAAGAGTGTTGTAGATAGAACAGAGCCCTGGGGCACACCAGCATTTATTTTGTGGCTTTTAGACTTTAACCCATTCAATACTACTTGTATTGAACGATCGGAAAGGTAATTAGTAATTACTAATCCAATGAAGGAAGAATTCATAAAAACAGAAAGCACGCATTTTCGATAAGAGAGCCCGATACCCAACCTTATTTAATGCTTTTCAAATATCAAGTGCAATAATATTACTTTTTGCAAAACGATGTAATGATTTGCTCCACTGTTCAGTGAAATGAACCATGAGATCAATAGTGGACCTATTGCCGTACTGTTGGTCACTAAGAAGCTTCCGATCTTCGGACATTTCTTGAGCTAATAATTAATCAGCGTTTCCATGACCTTGAAAAGAAGGGGCGTATGTGCAATCGATCAGTAATTAAAAGGTGATGAAGATTTGTTTTTTTTTGGTGTTTTCCATCCACTCGGAACGAGACCTGTGGAGTAGGACAGATGAAAAATCTTATGCAGTGGTTTTGCCAGCGTTGAAGAACACCTCTTCACAAAAATCGGGAATAAAATTCATTACAGCGGATTTATGTGTGTTAAGACGAGACAGTACAAGTGCGAAAAAAAGAATGGTCCCATAGAATCACTAAAGCGATCTGTTTGTATTACCTTTGCAGTATTTTTTGCCTTAATTTTTGATGATATATAAATTTGGTATGTCGAATACGGGCGTTGTAGGGTTGGCTTTTTCGCAACGGAAACTTACTTCTTTGGCCCTAATTACCACTTTACAGCTCGCATCGAACCATGCGTTTTCCTTAGGTCTGATGCTTTTAACCCTGTTTGGGGAGAATCAAACTTATGGTCATATCAGCGCTGACGTCAACGTGACCAGTTAAAGATCCTAAAATAATTATTAAAACTGTCCCAGTTGGCTTTCTCGTATTGCCAAACGGTTCTTTTAGGAGCTCTTTCTTTAACTGGAGAGTTTTGACTAGAGAAATTTGCGCACATAACACAATGCTCAGATGTCCCTAGAGGAGATAGAACACTAATAGTGTAATAGTGTACTTATCAGGGTCAGAGGTAAGAAACAAGTCAAGAGTGTTGACCACTTAAGTTAGGTCTTTCAATTTAGCGAAGATCTCAGCGCACACTCCTTCGGGTGTTGAATTTGAAGCCATGAAAAATTGTGTACATTGAAATCGACGGTCACAACGATTTCAGTGCGACGAAACAATTCTTTGGATGGAATCAGACAAGACATCAAATTCAAATTCACGAGGAGTTAAAACCATGTCTTATTAGGGCTTCGAGAAAAGAAGCAATAGTGAATTATTTGATTATTTACGGAGAATTTAAACCACATAAAATTAAAGAAAGAATTTGTGCAAAGACCATAATTGTGATAAGAGCTGATAAGCAACATCATTCCTAGTGTATATGGAACAAAGGAACTTGGAGCTCTCCAGACCAATCTATCGTCTACCAGACTGACCATATTGCGTTCGAAACTAGACACGCTTCAAGTATTATGAATATTCAAACTTTCGACTCAGACCATTACCTCGTTGTAGCCAAGGTAGCACTCCGGCTTTCCATACCTGAAGCAAAACAGGGAGATTCTGGGAGAAGAATACAACGTCGAACGGCTACAATCGCAAGACATCGCCAAATCATTTTCCGATTGAGTCACTATAAACCTCTTTCGGAGTTCCCTGCCGTCAACACAATGTATCGAAAACCAGAGGCAACATTGCCAAAATACACTCAGAGAAGCCGCAGCTGATGTACTAGGTTTCAAACAGCTACCAAAAAGAAACCCCTGGTTTGATGAGGAATGTCGACAGGCAAATGCAGCCAAACAATACACACGCAAGAGCTGCTCACAAGCTCTATGAGCAGTAGAGGAGACAGGAACACGTGCGGTAGAAGATATTGAGAGGTTCGGAAACAGAAATGAAGTTCGATAGTTTTATGAGCAAGTGAAATAAAAGTTTTGGATCGACAATTTTGTGATTTCATGTTCTTAAAGGCTTTTACAACTTGTTTCCTGAATTTCGAACATAATATTTGATAAAGCTTATCTTTGAAATAGTTTCAGACATTATAAAACCAAAAAAATCCTCAATTTGTTCACAAAAGGAGAATATCTTAATGACTTATCAATATTTTGACGTTTAATTTAGCACTTATGTGAGTAACAGTATAACAGTAAGTTTTAATCAATTTCAAAGCATTGAAATCCATAATCATTCATGACTAGAATGCAACTTATTTTATGACATTTCAAATGATAGCTGATTTGATTGAAAGGTATCAAATTATAACGTTAGCAACTTATAAGCAGGAAATGAATTACCCTTCATTATTAATAAATTATCCGGTCCTAATGTCTTTCAACGGCTTATAGTAAATATGGTGAAATGTTTATTCGAAATTTTTGGGAATTCAAAAAAAGTTGATACAAAATGAAAGAAATTGCATGAAACTTAGAGTGAATTATCATTTACCATTCCGTAATTTTGTTTAAGTGTATCCTTGACTTTTAAAAAACCCATTGCTCATAGGAATGGCAAAGTAGATATCTTGGTCCAAGTAAAAGTTTCATCGTTGAGTCTCTCTTACCCTCAGATAAAAACGAGTCCCTTATACCCTGGATATGATGGGAATACACATTGATGATGATGATGACTCACAGCTAAAAGTGGGAAACTATACCAGCAAGCACGTCCATCATCACCGACTGTTCGTCGCGTTGCTCCATGCCCGCCTCCCTGCTCCTCCACTACCTCATCTCATCATAGAATCATCGTCTGCCTCTGCCTCTGCCTCTGCCTCTGCCTCTGCCTCTGCCTCTGCCTCTGCCTCTGCCTCTGCCTCGTCCTTCTTTGTTTCAAAATCTTAAGAAAAACAGAAGCAAACATTTTATGGACAATCTTGTTACCTTATGCCATAAATATTTCTTCTTGAATTGGTTTTACGTCGGACCGGTGACATATTGAAAAAGATATAGACACTGTATGTTCTATAGTTTGGCACATAAGATGCCATAAGCCTTTAATCGTGCAACATTGTTAGAGAGACAGAGAATGAAAATGACACGAGCATGTAGAAACATAAATTCATCGTTTAAATTAGCACGAACATCCGTAAAAAAATATTAGGTACCTACCTAAATTGTTAATTTTTTGACATAAGGATATTTTTTATTATTCCGACTGTCAAGGACTTTTCTAACTATAATATACCTGCCATGCAATGATGCACCCAGAAAAAACACGTTCTTGACTTTTAAAATAGTTTTAAATTTTTAATAGAATTTTATTCACCTCATATATCCCTCCACCCCATTTCCAAAGGTAAAGGAGGACCTTTCTCCCATCAAAATATAAAAGTTCCTAAAGGTATCTACATGTTTCTGCTGAAAAAGAAACAATGGAAAAGCTGATGGTGATGGTAATGGCAATGATGATGATGAAGGAAGAATTATCTCACGTAGTTAATGGTAATCTTGTACCTGCCGCAGTAGAAATGAATCCACTAAAGGTTTCATAATCCGTTTAATTTAGAATTCACACTGCTAATGCAATTTATTAACAATTCAAAAGTGTTGCTAAGGTGAGCTTTATATTGTATCTACTTACCCTCCTTCCATAACTGAACGCTAGACCTGGCCTACCGTGAACCTACTCTGCAAAGTATTGGAGGGAGCTCTGCTTCGAATTTTATTATTATTCCCTCAAGAGGAATGATATTTGTCTCTTGTCTCGGGTCTACTATTCCATAGGAAGTCCGCAGGTTTTACCATCAGACTTATAATTATTATTAGATACAAAAACAATGAAAAATAAATTAAAGTGCTTGGCCTGGGTAAACTTTTGAGAATCATCATCGCAAAATGATGGAATAAAAGTTTTTGGTTTTAGGTTAAGTTTTTCAAATTCAAAGTTAGGTACATTTAGTTGCTTGATTTGGTTTCATTTATGTCTATGAAAGTTAGTCAAGAGATTGTATTGGAAATGGAGTTTTAAAAGGAGAGATTAGTAAGAGAGTGAAAAGTTAGGTAAATGAATGCAATCTTTTTGATTCAAGCCATTAAAAGACTTTATACTTTTAAGTCTATGCTGCAGGTTACCTCCCTCAATTTTTGCCGTTGGTAGCGGCGATGTTGTTGAAGCTATCGTTTATATTTAAATTACTGTATAGACTTTCAAATTTTTGGTATGTCTTTTCGGCCTAGTAACTTACAAATCTTAATGATTTCTATGTGCCAATAGTTGCAGGGATAGGAGGAACTTATTTGAAAGAACATTTTTCATGACAAGAATTTCTCTAGGAGGATTTGTCAATTCCTCGCAAGAGCAAATACTTTTAGGTAGCATTGGCACAGATCCAACGGACCCAGAAACTTCTTTTGGTTTAAAATGTATGACATGGAGTGGCTTAAGTCACTTGGGACGTCAATTTAAAAATTGGGCCATCAAGCGGTTCTTTTTAAGTCGTAGGTAATTTTGACCCTGACAGCTGTTTCCCACTCTTAATAAAATTGACAGAAATCCAATATCATACCTCCCTCAGCGAAACAGAATAAGTAGGTTGAACAACATTTTGTGAAATAATGAAAACTTATTTCGGTATTAAGTGATGTGTGGCCCAAACAGTTCGCACTCAAGTTTGTGCACAAAGTTCTTGGGACTACTACTGGTACATGGTTTCCTTCGTAGTGTTTCGTATAGGCAAAAATGTAGCTACTATAAAGCCAAGATCTTAATCTTTTTCCCCCTGACTAAAAGTCTGGATCCCGCCTTACTTTATTATCGCTTCGCAGTTTTGGCCTTGGGTAGCTTGGATTGGAAAACTATTTTGGACGAAAATTCATCATTTCTAACAAGGTGCATTTTTGCCTAGGGGGCTACTTTGACGAAAATTATACCATCTGGAATTCGGACAAACTCCACGTTATTGTCATGAATTAAATGCGTCCACAGAGAGTGACAGTTTGCTAAGGAGTTCTGGTAAAAATGAAAGGATGTTACAGAACCGACTGTTTTTAATAAAATCGATGACATGGGATGACATCTGGTTAATGCAGAATAACCCGCCATGCCCATTTCTCAATTGATCTATTCCAAAGCAAGTTCCCTTATCGTGTCTTATGGAGATGTCAAATGGCCCGCTCATAGCTGCGTTTTTACTCCTTTGAACATATTTTGTGAAGAACTTTTAAGGACCGAAGTTATACTAACAATCGAAGAACGATTCAAACACCTAAGACAAATATCATCCCAGCAATCTATGAGTTACAGCCCGTAATATTATCAACAAGGTCTAGAAAAATTGGAGTGACAGAATAGGCTACTTCGAAGCCAGCAGAGGGAGGCATTTGAACAAATCGTTATTTTATTTCAATTTATTACATTTTTGGACTTAAGTCCTAAAAAAATCAAGTTACCCTATAGATTTTACGGTTCAACCCGTTTGTCTTTTTGCTGTGGGGATTTTTGGAGTCATAAACTTATGTTGATACGCCACAAACTTATATACACAGGGTGGTTCATGAGAATAGAGATGAAAACAAATGGACATAGCACGTGATGTTTAAGGCGTGCGCTTATTTTATTAGTCATATTCAAATAAGTGTCATTTTAAGCTTAAAAAAGAATATCGACTATTTTGTATGTGTTTAAAGTTTCACACCATCAAGTAAGGTGACCTAGGAGCCCAATATGTAGATATCTCCAATGTTCGATGTACGATGTTCCTTGTAGCGATAACTGGGTGAGGAGGTGCTTCATTTTATTGCATTATTAATTAAAACGTCGAGGTGAAAATCCGCTTTATCAATCATAAACAAAAATATATCGTTATTTACCTTAAATAACGAGAGCACCTTTAATGCTGTTGCTAATTACTGGATTTTAATTTTTAAACAATTGTCAACTTATATAAGGATGGAAGTTCAATTCAAACTTGAAGATACGTCGAAGATATATCTGTGTCGGTGTCGCGATCAGTGTGATGTGAATGGGGATGCGCGCGCACATTTTCTATTCAGTTGCATCTGAATCGTTTTTTAGTGCGGTGCCTGGCAAGTTGTTTCAATAAAAGCTCCAACGATACTGATTCTGATCTTTCCTCTTTGTGTGTACGATTTGGTGTGTCGTTTGTGGCGGAATGCCACACCTGGTGTTAGTACACTGGTGTGAACACAAGTTTGGTTTCTATGGGGCACTTGAAGCCTGAGCTTGTTTGCGCACCGAGAATTGTGGACTTTGAAGAACAGCAGCTTTAACCCTTTTCGTATTTTCAGGAGTTCTTACAGAACGAATGGGACCAGGTGTTTTTTTTTTTGTAATTCTTTCAGTTGTTCGAAAAGCAGTGACCCATCTCATAACTATTTTAAAAAGACGCTGGGATGTGACCCACACTGATAACTTCCCATCCCGTCTGTCGATTTGTCTTGCTTAAAAGTTTGTAGGTTTTCGTGTTTTGTCAAAAAAGTTTCCAGTTGAATTATTCTTAAAAACTTAAAAATTACCAACTATATTTAGCATATAATGAAATTGTTTGATTTCAAAATCTATTTTTGTTAACGAGATTTTTAGTCGAAACTAATTTTTACCAATTTTAGTAGCATTTTTTTAAAGTTTGTATCTATATATATATAAATCAATGCCACTTTTCGTTGTAATATTATAACTCAACAGTGCCTTTACCGATTGGGCTAATTTTGGTCTTGAATTATTCGTGGAAGTCCAGAGAAGTTTTGTACGTAGAGATGCACCTGGTGGTACAGGCAAAACTTTCGTTGTGTCATTGATTTTAGCGACTATTCGATCGAAACAGAAAATTGCATTGGCACTTGCATCTTCGGGAATTGCTGCTACATTATTAGAAGGTGGTCGGAACGCACACTCTGCATTAAAATTGCCATTAAATGTACAGGTGATTGAAAATCCAACTTGCAATATTTCGAGAAATTCTGCTATGGCAAAAGTTCTGCGATTAATGTCAATTATTTTATGGGATGAGTTCACAATGGCGATTAAAAAATCAATAGAAGCATTTAATTAAACAATGCAAGATTTACGCGGTAATCAACAGCTTTTTGGTGGTGCTCTGATATTGCTGTCAGGGGACTTTCGTCAAACATTGCCTGTCATTCCTCGATCTACTCCTGCTGATGAAATAAGCGCCTGTTTGAAGTCATCAGTTCTTTGGAGATATGTACGAAAATCGACACTGAACATTAATATGCGTATTCACCTATGTAGGTACATAATGATGCAACTGCCCATGAGTTTTCAAAACAATTGTTAGAAATTGGTGATGGCAAAATACCAATCGACAGTACCAACGGATTGATCACTTTACCGAACAATTTTTGTACAATTGCGCAATCTATAGATGAGTTGATTGAATGTGTTTTTCCGAATATTCTTCAGAATTACAGAAATCATGATTGGTTGAGAGAAAGCGCGATTTTAGCACCGAAGAACATTCATATCAATGCCATTAATTTTGAAATTCAAGCGAAACTGCCAGGTGTAGTCACGACATATAAATCAATTGACAGTGTTATGAATCAAGATGAGGCAATGAATTTTTAAATTCATTGGAACCGGCTGGTATACCACCGCATTGGATGAATCTGAAAATTGGTTCTTTGATTATATTATTGCGAAATATTAATCCACCAAAACTGTGTGGCACCACATTGGCAGTGAAAAAGTTATTGCCAAATTTGATTGAAGCTACAATCTTAACTGGTAAGTCAATAGGAGAAGTATGTTTGATACCGCGTATCCCTATGATTCCAACTGATATGCCATTTGAATTCAAAAGATTACAATATCCTGTGCGTTTATCATTTGCGATGTCCATAAATAAGACCCAAGAAACACTTCACGTTTGTGGTGTCAATTTGGAGGAATCATGTTTTTCACATGGCCAACTTTATGTTGCCTGTTCCAGAGTCGGTACCCCCAACTGTTTATTTATTCATGCTCAAAATGGAAACACAAAAAATATTGTTTATCCAACTGTTTTAGACTAACCCATATAGACCCACCATAGTTAGAGTACCCAATTCTTTTTTATTTTTTAGTTTTTACTGTTTGCTGATAAACATAATATAAACAATATATCATTTAGGTCATTTGGACTTTTAAATAACTACCAATTTGAAATATTTTTTTCGTTTGAATAAATGAACTTAATAATCATTTTTTTTATTACTATGCCTTATACGTAGCGAAGCACGTACCGGGCCGCTAGTATCTTACATAAACAAATGCATATACACATATATAGAAACAAAAATGTTGAAAACAATATTTTTTGGGAGATAAATTAGTTTGAAGCCAATATTTTTAATTTTTGAAAAGATATTTGCCTCGAAAGTAAATGTTTACCAAGTTTTAGAATTTTTGTTTAGGTTTTTATTTTTTGTAAGAAAACTGTCAATTCGATTTTTCTCAAAATCTTACCAAATGTTGACAAAAATATTTCTTAAAAGATAAAATTAGTTGGAAGCTAATATCTCAAAGATTTGAAAACATATTTGAGTAGAAAATCAATTTTTACCAACTTTTAGTAGTGTTTTTTAAGGTTTTTATTTTTGTTAAAAAACTGTCAATTCGATTTTTATCAACATTTTACCGAATGATGAAAACAATATTTTTTCAAATCTCTAGCGTTATTTGTTCGTGAGATATTTAGAGTTAACTAAAATGTTCACCTTTTTTTAAATTGCTATGGTAAAAAACCATCCCACTCAATTTTTTTGATAGTCCTTTCTGCATTATTATCTGTATAACAAAATTTATTTGAAGTCGATATCTCTACGGGTTCTTGAGCTATGGACGACGAAAAAACGTCGCGAACGTACGGACGTACAGACGTAGGGACGTACGAACGTACGTACACATGCACGCACAAACATCTCTCTAAAAAGCTTTTATTTCGACTCTAGGGACCTTGAAACGTCGAGAAATGTCAAAATTTTCAATATGACAAATCGGACCAATTACAATAACTAATAATTTCGAAGTTAAAAATCGGGAACCGCACCGTGACGGCCAATGTGAAAAAGAATTCTGAATGCCAGCCAGAATGTAATTTTGCTACCAAATTATTGTTCTTGACAAATACTTCATACGCGAACACGCGGGTCACGTCAATCCAATGCTCTATTGTGGAGAGTTCATGCCATTTTCTGTCGGATCGAATGAGTTCTTTCCAACCTAGCAAAATTCAGCCAACGTGGAGAAAACCCCATCTATTTGTAGACCTATTCTCGTGACCCACCATGTATAATATTATTGTTCATTAATGAGCAAATATTATCGTTTTGGTCTAGTGACACAATTTAATCGTTAATAACGAGTACATTAATTCAATTCGTCACTAGTCTAAAACACGGGTTGGCGTATTATTATGTTAAATCATGTTAAATTAAAATTCTCCTTTAAGCTTAAATCTGTGTCTTTCAGACAAGATGTGGAATAGCAATACTCATTTCTTGTTTAACTCTGATAAGAAAACAAATTTAAAATAATTAAATTTTTCAGTACGATTTCTGCATATTATTAAGCTTTTCCTACTCTCAAGACAAGAGCTGCTGTTATCATAACAAAAATCTCCGCTTTACTCTTGCAAGTTACAAACAAGCAAAACACTTAAACTTAATCAAGAAGCGCTACTTCGGGCACACTACATTACATCCATTATATCACGAATCAGGAACGATTATTAAAATCATCTTAATAACAAGACAACAACATTATGTTTCGCCCATTATTCTCTATTAGATTTAATAGAGAAGAGCAAGTCTTGTTGAAGAGCAATTTTTCTGTCAATCTTCTAAGACCCAAGACCCTAGACCTTTGGACCATCAGTGCAATGTACGTACCCAAGTATATACATAAATAAGTTAAGTACTCTACGAACGAATATCAGATGCCGAGACTTTTAATATTCTTCGCCTTGGATTCTCGGATGGGATCAACCCTCGCAAATCAGAAGACTAAACTTTTTTTTCGAGATTAGAGGAATTAAGTGGCTGGCATGTCCCCAAACGATAGTGGGACGCATTCGCATCTTTCAACAACACACTGCAGCTCTTTATATGGACAGACACCAACCCCACCGTAACGAGAGTCATTTTCAGATTTCATATATGGATTGAGAGCGTAGGATGGTTTGATGGCACCTCAGAGCTCAGCAAACAGGCTACATCATCAGTGACAATATCCGCAGCCAAATCATATTCGTATCATCCCAGCGACAGAGTTAGAGCACTAGAGTCCCAAAGCAAGCCCGCATATCGTATGCACTTCAAGTCACAGATTCTTTTAATTAAAAACCTTGACAAGTTGATTCGTAATAAATTGACTGCATGATGAATGCTCTTGCTTTTTGGATGGCATAAAGCTGCATCGTGCTCTCGTCTCTTACATACCTACGTAAAGGTACATACGAGTATCTTGAAAATTTATATCTTTTTGTGTGACATTATTCGAGCGACAAGATACAGGATTTTTTCATGCGGTAGAAAACCATCATCGTCATCATCATCATGAGGGACAAAAGAGAGGAACACCTTGATTTTATTAATTTAATCCCAGATACTGTGTTATATCATCCGAAACGTTGGTAATGGCGGAGAATGGTGGGACTACAAGGACAAAGACCAAGAAGGAAGGGGGAGAAGGGAGGGGGAAAACAAAAAAGATTAAGGGGACTTTTAATTGATTTTAAATTGGGTTTGATTTGTTTGAGTTGTAAAATTCTTTGGTAGGATTTTCGAAACATTCACATAGAATTAGGTTGGTTCGAAACGAGCACGTCGCAGAATACAAGGAAGACGAACTTGAAAAGAAGGACAAAATGTCCCTTTTTCGGTGAAAATCATGGCGGAATATTGAATGCCGTTGTAGTCCTATTCAAATGAATGGTTCAGCCAAAAAGCTGAATTCTTTATTATCATTTAATTTTTGGGGAAGGAGGACCCAGAATTAGTAGGGTAGTAGAGCATCAGTAGCAGTACCATAGTCTTTAGAGTTAGATCATGACATTTACGAAGGTTTATCATTCATTCAGATAAAACCAACAATTGTCCCTCTTCAGAAAAGTTTTTGATGGTGGAACAGTGGGATGTTGTGCATTTGATTCTACTTTAAAGAAAAGTTTTTGGAAAGATTATACAGTGGAGTTTTTTAACTTATATTTTTGGTATGATTGGTTTAATGATTACTAGATGATTGTTTAAAATGAACAACTTAAAACATACTTAAATAATAAATTCAAATTGCTATAAACTAAAATTTGGTAGTGTATTAAAGGTTTTTTTATTAGTTTAAAAAAACTCTCAAGTTTAGATATACTCGGAATCTAAATAGTACAATTCAAAAAATTATAATAGTAACAAATCTATAATCATATTTAAATCTCCAATTAATAACCAATTGGTATAAATTGGGCACTAAAATCCAGAACAACTCATTTTATTAAAAAAAAAACATTTTTATAAATCAAAAGGTTCAAAATGGTATAAACTAAAAATTTCAAATAATTTTGTCAACATTTTATTTTAATTGAATTAGTAAGCAGATTGGTTGAAGCCAAGAACTAACATCAAGTCTTTGTTCATTTTATTAAGATTGATTTGAATCTAAAAAAAAACACTTTTAGCCAATCTAAAACAATAAATTCACTTTTTTTAACTGATTGGTATAAACTTAAAACTGATGCTAGAACAATGGCTCCTTAATCAATTTGAACTGCTATCTAATTGGAATAAATCTAAAAGAGAAAACATGCGTTTGAACTCCATACATCAACGGTATAAAAACCAATACTTTTAGTAATTTATTGGTATAAACCAATGAATCATTGAATATCAGCCGTTGAATTTGGTTGAAAAAAAACTCCCCACCAAATTTCACTACTGATAAATCAAAGACTGACAGTGCATGTAGGGCAATACTGAATCTATTCTTAAGGAGTATTGTTTGGTATAAGCAAAAAAAAAATATCTTACAAAAATAACTGCCACCCGTTTGGTATAAAACATAAAATTAAAAAATTGTCAAAGAACAGTAATTGTGTATTAGAAATTGACACCCGATTGATATTTATCAAAATATCACTTAAGGTTTCATTGAATCTTGAACTCGATAGGTATAAACCAAATACTGCAAGAGCAACTGAATAGTTGCTCACTCGCTAAATAAAAATCTAAACATGATTTATACCAAAAACTGAAAGTCATCTGATAAGTATTAATTAATATTTTAAAGCCCGAAGAGAATTTTGTTTGAAATAGATGCCAGAACGGCCGTCGGCGGCGTTAGTAAAAAGCTTAAAGTTTTTTTTCGCCTTCATATGCCTTATACTACCCAAAAAGGACAAAATATGGCATATGCCTTGGGCTTCTTTGAAGCTAATTGGTCGAAATAAAAAACTCAAAGCATTATAAGACTTTCTTCTATCTAATACAAAAGAAGTACAAAAGAAAAAAAACAAAACGATTTATTTTGATTGCCATACAAATATAACTTTTAAGGTTTCCGCGGTTGTTTTCATGATACATTTTCAAATACTCGGATTAGCCGCATTATAATAAAATTATAACACGTATGAAGATGTTTAAAATTAACAAAACCTCACGCAATTTAAACTATTTCTTATTCTGTTTTATGCAACATATCAATTAGTATAAATTCGAGGAAAACACATTTTGTCAAATGATTTACTCATTCTCTATATACAACTTGTCCCACTGTAATACAGTCAATCAATCTCTTGTAAGCCTTCTTCTAAGAATATTTTAAATTCGGGTTATATTTCAGGATGACGATTGATGGTAATGGGTTTTTGTGTTGTTTTTTTAAAGGCCTCGATGAATTTTTAAAATAAGTAGATATAAATATAATTTGTATCTTTCAGATTTTTTTTTTGTTAAAAAATGTTTTATACAACGGAAGTAATAAAAAAGGTTGTGTTTATTAATTTTGTTGTTTTTATTGTTTATGTTTTTTTTTTTAATTTAACTTCCTTTTCAAAAATAATTTTTTGAGTTGGGTATAAATTGGATAGAATAGGATTGGGAAGTTTATTTTTGTAAATTATCATCGCAAGTGAATAAGAAATCACGTTTGATGTTTTTGGAAAAGTTCTTAAGCAAAAACGAAACTTAATTAGTCATTTCTCATTTATTATTTGCAATGAAAAAGAGTGAAATTGTTGGTATAATAAACGTCAAAAATTATTCAAATAAAAATACCTTCTTCACAAAGAGGATCTCCTTCATCAATTGATGAATATTTATGTTAATATTTGTTTAAGTCGAATATAATAAAGGTTTTGTGTGTTTCTGAAGAAGAAGAAGTTAATACCTGAAATGAGAAAAATAAAACAAAGACAAATTAGTAAATAGGGTTGTTGTTAAGATAATACAAACAAAAATAAAAGTATTGTACCAAATTTGGAAAAGTTCGAAATGTTTTTGGAATGAAAGCTTTCGATTAATAAAATGAAATACATAATAACTGACTAAGCAAGCCTTAAGCAAAAAAAAAAGAAAAAATGTATTTTTGAAAATAGCCGTTTGACCGTTTATTTCATTCTTTTCATACTTGATTTTTATAGAAAACATTTTTGAATATTTTTTCGATGAATGAGAGAAAATGAATTAATATAGATTTTTTTTGTTTAAAATAAATAAATTTAATAAAAATTGAATAAAATTTACATAAGAACTTTATTCTGCAAAAAGCTGTTTTTGGATGTCATTTGGATAGAAAAAAGAGGCTGGGATTCAACTCACACTGATAACTTCATATCCAGTCTCGCTTAAAACTTTAACAGTAAGTAAGTAGTAAGTAAGAGTAAGAAATTCATTTATTCATAATTTTTCTATTACAATAGTTAAAAGTAAGAATGAATTAAGAAGCTATGGCTTAGCCGTCAGCTCGGTTGGCAAAATATTATTTAATATGTAACTTTAATTTTTTTTTTTTTTTTATATAATCTCAATGACAATCAATCAAAATATTCTGTTACTAGTAAAGTTCTATATTTATATATGGCTTTAATATAATTAGCTAGTTTTTTCCAATCGCCTTCGTTCAAAATTCGTATTGTCTCCTGCAGGGTAAGGTATTTCTTTCCGAAGTAAGTTAATCTTTGGGACGAGTAGATTGGACAAACACCCACTATGTGGAAGCAGTCCTCTTTCGCTTTCAAGTTGCAAATATTGCAAAATTGGTCGAAGCTTCCATTATATGGGGTACCATTTAAACTGAGTAACTCACATCTTGTTTTAAAAATAAGAGATATTTCACTGTAGTTGAATCTATCATTAAAGTAGTTCTTATCCTTCAGGTTGTAGTTCAGGAGAGGATACAATATTCTGGTTTCTGATTTACGGGCTTGTTCAATAAACGACACACGGAAAGAATCATCTTTTTTTTGGATTGTTTTATATAGTTGACTCTTCAGATTGCCCAGGTTGTTGAGATCGAATATAATTGATTCTCCACATTCGCTTCCAATGTTTAACCACCTAGTCACCCACCAGTCATGGTTTCTCAATTCATACGAGAGCATTTTTTTAGTTAAACGAGAGTCTGGGTATGAACTTATTTTAATAATGTAATCCGCTTGTGATTTGAGAGTACTTATAAAAAGCATTGATAGACCTGTCTCCAAATAGATTGCGTAGTTTGGTGATTTTATTGGTAAGTTAAAAAGTTTTTTGAGGAAATTCCTATGGAATTTTTCGATAACTTCATACTCGTCTGAACCCCAAACTTGGGAAGCGTAAAAAAGAGTTGATTTGACGACAGAGTCAAATATGCTGTACTTCTTTGAAAGTATAATCCGTTTGTTTGAAAATATGTTTTTCCACGAAATATTCAACAAGCTTTGACAGGAATTGGCTTTATCTATTAGATGATTATCAAATTTTAAGGTTGGGTTCAATTTTACTCCTAGATATTTGATTTCCTTCACAGCTTCTAATTGAATTCCATTGTAAAACCATCTGTATACACTTTGTGTTCGTGATGATCCGGAAAAGACCATAATTTTCACTTCAACTTTAACAGTATATTCATTACAATATTTTGAGTGAGATAAATAATTTAAATAATATATTTTTTTCTTTGTTTTCTTCGAAATCATTTCTATGAGCTTTTTGTTTTGTTTTTATATGTTTTTGTGTTTTGTTAAAAAAAATTGCCAGTTGAATTTTTCTTAGAAATTAAATAAAAATTACCAACAATATTTTCATATCATGAAACAGTTTGATTTAAAAATCTATTTTTGTTAACGAGATTTTTAGTCGAAAATCAATGTCTACCAATTTTAGTAGCATTTGTTGAAAGTTTTTATTTCTTATGTAAACAAATACAGATGGTCATTCACAACCAACACGGAGGGCTCAAAATTGGGAAACATTTTTACTGTTCTTTTCATAAATTTTTACAATAAAAAAAGGAAAATGGGTCTGAAGTTCGGTTTTTTAAATGTATATAACTTTGAAGTGGAATAAAAATTAGATGATTTTTTTTTTAATTGACATGAAATTTACTTTATTTGAAAGGTAATCTTCTGGTATTATAATTTAAAAAAGTGGCTGGGATAGTGTGATGCCACCCACACTGATAACTTCCCATCCCGTCTGTCGATTTGTCTTGCTTAAAAGTTTGTAGGTTTTCGTGTTTTGTTAAAAAAGTTGTAAGATGAATTATTCTTAAAAATTTTAAAATTACCAATAATATTTTGCATATAATGAAATAATTTGATTTCGAAATCTATTTTTTTACCGAGATTTTAAGTCGAAAACCAATTTTTACCACTTTTAGTAGCTTTTCTTAAAAGTTTTTATTTCTTATATAATCAAATAAAAATTGGAAGAAATAAATTAATTTGAAGTAAATATCTTCTATTGTTCACGAGATATAGAGAATCGAACATCATTTTTTTCCAAATTTGCGTACTATTTGTTGAAGATTTTATTTTTTATGAAAAAACGGACTGTTGGATTTTTATAAAAAATTTACTGAATGTCGAAAACAATATTTTCTGTGAGATAAAATAAATTTAAAGCCAAAATTTTTAATTTTTCAAAAGATATTTGAGTCGAAAGTAAATTTTTACCAAGTTTTAGTATATTTTTTAGGTTTTTATTTTTTGTACGACAACTGTCAATTCGATTTTTCTCAAAATTTTACCGAATATTAAAGAAAAAATTTCTTATGAGATGATATTAGCTTGAAGCCAATATCTTAAAGTCTTGAAAAGATATTATAATCAAAAATTTTTACCAACTTTTATTATTTTTTTTAGGTTTTTATTTTTTGTAAAAAAAAACTGTCAATTCGATTTCTCTCTAAATTTTACTGAATATTGACAACAATATTTTTATAAGTTTAAATAAGTTTAAAGCCATAATCTCAATTTCTTGATCAGATATTTGACTCGAAAATCAATTTTTAACAACTTTGAGTAACGTTTTTTTAGGTCTTTATTTTTTATAAAAAACACTGTTAATTAGATTTTTCTCAACATTTTACCAGATGTTGAAATCGTTATTCTTCGTTGCAAAAAATTGTGTTGAAGATACAATCATTTTTTTCGTAAATTTTTCAAGGTGACAAATATTTTTTTGCAGTGTTTTTGATTTATAAAAAAAACGTTAATTGTAATTTTTTCCAAAAATATATTTGTTTGGTATCACGTTACAATATATAATAAATTTAATGAAGCATTATTGGTTCATGAGATATTTAGGGTTAACCAAAATGTTCACCTTTTTTTTTAATTGCTATGGTAAAAAAACCACCCATGAAATTAGTTTGAGAGTTCTTTCTGCATCTTTCTGCATTATTATCTGTATAACAAAATTTATTTGAAGTCGATATCTCCACTGGTTATTGAGATATGGACGACGTACTGACGTACGAAAGTACGTACACACGCATGCACAGACATCTCTCTAAAAATCTATTATTTCGATCGGATCGATTACAATAACTTCCTATGGGAAGTTAATAATATTTCGGCAAATGACCGCTGATTTCACCTGGGACGTATTCTAATTTAGAGGTTCAATTTTTGATGACTTTTTTCAACATTTAAGGTAGCATATTGGCAATTACAGGTCGAATATTATTCTCTTAGTGGTTATTTGTTTCGTAAAAAACAATTGCCCAACAATCATGACTCTACAGTAGTCACCAATGACTGTTACGTTGTAGCCAACATCGTTTTTAAACAATAATGGACCAATTATTCCACCAACTCAAAAAGCACACCAAGCAGACAGTTTTTGCTTATGTAACGGTCTCTAACCATACATTTGAAGATTATAATTCCAAATGTGGCAGTTTCGTTTATTGACGTATCCATTTAAACCAAAAGTGAGCTTCATCGCTAAACAAAATTCACGTGAACCATGTTTTTCAAAATAAATTTGGATAATTTTGAAGCGGTGTTCATTAATTTTGAAACGAAACTACAAATACATCACTTAACATCTAATAAAATACCCGCCAGTTAAAATAGGTTTGTCAACTAAAAATTCTATACCTCTAAAAAACACCCGTTCCTAATTCGTTTTTATTAAACATCTAGTGTCTTTATTTCAAGTATTTTTTCCGAACATTTGAAACAAATGTTTTAATAAGATACACTTCTTTAATAAATGTAATACCTTAAAATTCCAACATTAAATGAATAACGGTCTTTAAATTCTAACTTATCGCACCGCATTCTTCATTCGAAATAGGGAATTAAATTCAAAATTAGAATGACTCCCACTTCGCTTCATTGCACATCCCTGCACTCTCGTGTCATCATCTGATGCAATTAGCAATGACACAGACATAGACTGCATTAACATCATCACCATCAGCATCAGTCGACATCACATCCATTGGACCGGGTCAGCATCCAACATATATTCAACATTGTGGTGGCTGCGGCAACGGGGCGGTAGCAAAACGTCTTCAGTAATGTTTTTTTCCGGTAATTAAGTCCTAGTGCCCACTTGGGGCAGGAAAATTACCGTAGTACTCGATGCAGGAATGCGCCATACAAATTTCAAAAACAGATATGTACAATTGTACAAACGTGTGTGATGTAGGAAGAGGAGTGTTACATTTGTATGAATATATACAGATGTTGTCAAAATAATAGGGACACTCGAAGAAATAATGTCATTCAATAATCGTGCTTGGTTAAAAAAAAAAAAAAAAAAATTTTGGTAAAATTTGTATTCTTGGATTGATTTAGAAAATCTACAAAAATGTTACGCAATGTTACACAAATGGACAAAATGATTTATGACATGAACAAATCTGCAGAAAGGTTTTTTACACATAAGTCTGCTCTATTACCAACGACTTTTCGTATCTTACAGGGACCTTTATGCAAAAACTTACGTACCCGGAAGAAAATTGATTTTGCAAAGTTGACTACAAATACAATGTTGCCTTTAAGGTATAGGTAAAGAAGAGCTGGAATGCACTTAAAGTGTTGAAACAAAATTTATTTATTTGTAATGAAATGCTTTTATTCTGAAAAGATGTTCTTTCATCCTAGCAAAACCTTTGCTTTAGCTATCTCAAATAGCTGGAAACAGCATTTGTTTAGCCAATTTTAAAGAAAGTCAAATATTTTTTTCCCTAAAGTAATTTACCAATTGTGCAAACTTCCCTTTTTTCCAAGGTAATGGAAATACCGATGGACAGACTATCAGTTCAAAAAATATCCTGAGGAACAAAATATTCTTATTGACCGACCGGCAGTGCGACTTTTATAGTAATATTTCAACAGGTCATCTCAAAGTTTATCTCAGCGAACAGTGGAATAATGTGGTTTAGAAATTTCTTTTCGAACTATTCAATACAAGTTTTTTTGCACTGATACTATAATCTGAAACCTCAGAGTTCCACCCTGTCTCCGACACTCTTTCTCATTTTTGTAAATGATTGGTCTGCAGCTTCTAATCCAAAAAATTGCTATATCAATTCCAGACTCATATTCCTTATCTTCGTAAATGCCACAACGTTACATGATAAACTCATTAAATTTCAACCTGCACATCATTATACAATGCACTATAGGAAATAAGAAATCGCTCGAAATGTAATGCTTCGAAAACTCAACACTTTTACAGTTAAAACGAATATTAACCTCTTACCACCGAGAAAATTACCAAACCCCTATAATTTACAAAATCATGAATCATCCTAAACCTAACTCCTAGCTTACTACTTGAAAACGCTTATAAATGATAAGTGAAATAATATCATTAGTCGTGAATTACGTCACTCGAACATCGTCGAAATTTTTCATGCCCAACACTCTTTTACAAATATTTTCACGACCTATGTCTACTTTTGTGAAACAGCCAGCTGCATTCTTTCCTTTAATCAGTTTTACCGTAATACTCGCGCTTCTAAAAAATCCAATCTGTTAACTCTTGCACAGTACTGTGAAGTACAGAGATTCTTTCATTAGCCGTACTACGTGAATGTGAAATACCTTGTCACACCTTCTTTCCAACTCCTTTCTCTTTTCCTAATGCTCACAAAATATCTTTGGCATATTAGAAGTGTTCAAAACTTTTCGAGTGTGTGTCGGCGTTTTATGAATTCTTTAGCAAATGTATTCCACAATACTGACATCAATTAAAAATTAAGTGTTGTTCCTATTATTTTGGCCATGGCTGTAGATACGTCATGTGTGTGTAGGAAGGTAGCACGGCAAAAGACAATTATGGTGTAAAATTAGCGCACTGTCTACAACGGGCAATCGTTGTAAGTGCAATAAGTGCATCCATCCTCTTGAGATGAATTGCGAGAAGAGTTGCAGTGCGCAGCTGACTCTTCGACGGACATAATTCGAGGACGTGCATTGGATGAGGACGTGGACGCGAACGCCTGGAACGACTGACTGACCGACCGACGACGGCGACGTCGACGACGAAAACGACGACAACGATGATGATGGTGTGGTCGGTGACCATGTTATCTTTGATGTTGTTTGTGGGTCTATTAATAGTTAATTAGCTTTAAAATCGGGTAAAGGCAGCTGGAACAGATAGATAAATGGCAAGCTAGCGAAGTGGAGTGAACGGTTTATGCATGGAAGATATGCTATGCATCAACCCAAGTCAAAAGGCAGCTAGAAGGATGTTGATACGGTCGGTATAGGCGCACACATATATGTACATAGATACATATAGGTATAGTTGGAAAGAATGGTAATATCATCGGTCGGCTAAGAAAATTCATGCTACATCCAGCGAGAAGTACTCTTAAAGCTCGAGTGGGACACGATTGACGTTTGACGGAAATAGCCATTGAAATCGGAGATGAGTTTTGCCTTTTGAATGGAAAAAAAAAGAAAGAGAAAAACACATCGTCAAGAAAGAGGTTAATCAACTTCGATGGCCAATCGATTTCCTATATTAAATTACTTGCCATCTTCTAGCGGTACTTCGCACATTCGCACACATATATCTACCTTACCTAGACCTCGAAAAGAATGATAATGACAATGAGGTAAAATAATAACGAGCGTCGACTGACGCAGACGGACGTTCGACTTTTATCGGATATAATTGGATGAACTGCAATTTTTTCTATTCCAAATAAATTAAGTATCATTATGGGGTATATTCATTAAAAATAAAAGAATGGCGGGATTGGAGAAGAATTTCCGTTGGATTGGACGAACAATAATTTTCAAGACCTTATTCCGATAATTGTTTTTAAACATTGAAATTAAATTATAAAGTCAATTGAAAGACCGGAAAAACGCCTCAATTGGATTCTTTCATTAGAGCAGGTGTAAGAAACCATCACAGAGCATTGCAAGAACTTTAATTCTTTTACACGTTAACTACCTCTATTTAACAGCTGATTAAAAAAGTAAATTAAATGTTGTCTCCTTATTCTAGAAATTCAATGTATGCAAGAAAAGTCTTTGTAAACAAATAAACTGCATGAACGAACAATTGTAATACAAATTATTTGAAGAAATAAAGCTGTGTACCCGTAGCAATAGGTCCACTGGTGATCTCATGGTTTATCTCACCGAACAGTGGAACAAATCTTTACGTCGTTTTGGAGAAAGTAAGACTATTGCACTTGATATTTCAAAAGCATTTGATAGAGTTTGGCACCAAGCTCTCTTATCGAAAATGCGTGCCTTTGGTATTGATGAATCTTTTCTTCGTTGGATTAGAAATTACCTTTCTAACTGTTCAATACAAGTGGTATTGGATGGTTTCAAGTCTGAAATTCATAAAATAAATGCTGGTGTCCCCCAGGGCTCCGTTTTGTCTCCGACTCTCTTTCTTATATTCATAAATGATCTTCTGTCTGCCACTTCTAATCCATTAAACTATTTCGCCGACGACAGTACTCTCAGCTTTTTATATTCGTTTCTAGATTCATATCCTTGTCTTTCAATGTTCAATGGGGAATCAAAAATCGTGTGGAATTTAATGCTTCGAAAACTCAATGCTGTCTCCTGTCGTTAAAGCGTAACTCACCCCGATGCCGCTTTCTATGAGTGGCACTTGCATCCATGATACTGATCAACTGTCAGTACTCGGTATGTGTACCACAGATCACCTTTTATGGAATGACACCATATTTGACATTGCCAAAAATGCTGCCAGGTGTTTAGGATTTCTCCGACGACGCGACGGTGCAAGAAATTTGTCACCCCTTCTGATCTGGCTGTAATTTACAAAGCCTTCATCCATCCAAAGCTTGAATATAATTCGCATATCTGGGCAGGTGCCCCTAAAACAAGTTTAAATCTCTTGGATAGAATTCAAAAAAGGGCTTTAAAATGATAGATTTAAAGCGATAGAACTATAATCGAAACATTTATATCGCTAGAACACCGCCGCAATGTTTCATGCCTTTTGTTGTTCTATCGATATTTTTACAAACAATGTTCTGTCGAATTAGCCAGCTGCATTCCACCCCTGAAACGATTCAGCCGTAATACTCGCACTTCCAGGAATGCTCATCAGTTTACCCTTGATCTCAATTTCGGGCGTACTGTCAAGTATATAGAGATTCCTTCTTAAATCGCACATCGAGAATGTGGAATGCTTTGTTGAACTCTGTTTATCCCTCCCATTTTGATGTTCAGAACTTTAAGACCAATGTGCACCGGTATCTTCTCTTAACTCCTATCCTATTTTCCTAACGCTGGCACTGTGTTTAAATATAAACATATAAAGGGTACTAATAACCCCTTGAGTGCCTGTAAATTATTAAAAAAAAAATGTAGGTATAACAAATATAAGGACTAATCGTGTATCTATGATTTTAACTGTTATTAGCAAAAACTTTTCAAGCCTGGTTAGTTAAAAACTCCAAACCTCAACAACCTTGATTGAAAGTTATGTGTCTTTATAATTATTATAAATATAATCTATGTACAAAGTGCATAACCCATTTTGCGGTTTCAAAAGTAAATGTAAATCAAACACAGTCTTGTTGAAACCATATATTCTCCAAGTCGTATTCTTCAAAAGCAGCCAAGAAAAAGTCGGTTATCATATGACCATAACGTTCCGAATTGACGGTGACAATTGTTCCATTGTCGTTTTTAAAGAAGTTAGGTCCAATCACACTTCCGCACCAAAGAGCACACCAAACAGTGACTTTTTGTGTATGAAATGGCCTCTCTTCAATTACTTGAGGATTTTCAGAAGCCCAAATACGACAATTTTGTTTATTAACATACCCACCGAGTGAGAAATACACCACAATGTCCCATATTTCTGAGAACGACGAGTAATCGAAATATTCGGGTTTTCGGCAACACTTTCACTCACAGCAGCAATATTTTCAGTGGTACGGGCGAAACGCTGATGCACAGGCCTTACAATATCTGTAACCAATGCAGTATTTTCAAATTTCTCCACAATTTTGCTAACTGCTTGCGTAGTTGGACGATTATGTAAATCCTAATCTTCTCTTAAAGCAGGGTATGTGGCTGTGGCAGAATGACCATTTTTGTTTATGTTTTAACAATTTGTATGCGTTGTGCTATAGTTAAGCGATCCATTTTCGAAAATATCAGACTTTTAACTGAAAAACAAAATTGGTTTAAAAACTTAGGTTGACAGATTCCAGCCCTGTACTTTTGAAACCGCAAAATGGATAACCCTATATAAAATGTATACTCGTTGCACCACCATATCCATTTTAATAAAGCTTTTAAACAGACTAAGATAACTTTCAAGAAAGCATATTTTCAGAAAACTTTCAAAATAATAAACTTCTTCAAAATATACTGCGGCAACTCTGCCCGATGAATTGATGGATGTTTTTGTCTGGATGACCAGAATTATGAATTTGGTTGAGTGCGGCATCTATTCCGGGGCGTGGCATATCTTCCGTAATTACCTTACATGAAATCATTTTTATAACTAACAGTTGGTCTTATTACACTTAAAAAATATGACCAACAGCTGAAAATTGACCTTATTTCACTTTTGTAAAGGCCATTTTTTGAAAGTTCATCTTATTTTACTTGGTCTTTTTTCACGCCACCAAATTATCCATTAGAATTAAGTTATAAAAAAAATATTTCAAAAATATTCCTTGTCTTAAAAAATGCCCAAAAACTTTCAATTTTTAAGCTATTCGAGTAGTCAAACTACTTACAAACCTTAAAATAGAAATTGGATACTTTTATTTTATTTCCACCGCAACTTATTTTGAAAATAAGTCATTTTCTAGAACAGAATATTTAAAATAAAATATCGTAAATAATGTTTAGATTTTTCAGTACTAGAAATAGAAACACACTAAGATTTAATTTCCCAGGAACTGCACTATTTACCGAACCGAGACGTGATATATTGAACCTTATTGCCAATCTCCTGTCTATTGAACTTGACCAAGAAGTTCCCAGAAACATATTTCGAAGCCAAACCTTATATGAAATGTTGATAATAAATAGTTCAGTAATTTCAAAGTAAATAAAGCTTTACTTACTAAGAAAGTTACATTGAATTGTTTATAAATAAGTTATATGTATATACAAACAACAATAACAAATAAAATTTCTTATTAAAATAATATTAAATTTAAATTTCACAAAATACAAACTCTATCTCTATAAACATATCTTCATCTATTTACTGTGTTATAAAGTGATATCCAAAATGTACATCATCCAACCATATAAAATATATACGTATGTAGGTACTATAAAATAATTTCAAATAATGTCATGTTCTATTAATTTAAATTGAAATCGACATGAATAACAATTTGCAATTAACATAAAATACAAAACCACATACCTAATAAATATCTCATTCATTTTATGGTCTAATAAGAAACATCATCATCATAATCATCTTCATTACCGCCTTAACAAACATATTCATTAGAAAATATTCTCTACTATTGGTTAAAGTATCTTTAAGATACAAATGTGCAGATGTGTATGAAAGATAATAATTAAGGCTTTTGACTTGATCGAAAATTTTCAAATAAGACAAAAGATAAACGTTCATAAATGCATAGAACCAAAACCATTAATTTATATCTCAGACAAATAATAATAATATAGAATATTGTTGTATATTCATATAAGTGGCAAGAACATTATTATAAATTGCATATTTGCCCTCACATCAAAATCATCATCATCATGGTGATCATCGTCCGTCGGTCGTCGTCATATTCCATTAAAAGACCAACAACATACAATTTTGGAGAAAATTAATTAAGAACATTTTGCAGCTTGCCCTAAATTTATAATAGATAGGTATGTATCTACGAGTATTGATTTCGGAAGGATAAACACCGAAGAGCTAGTAACGGACCCCTGACGACGACACATGTTCACGGGCCAAAATGTTGAATTTTCATTTAGGCAGATACAACTTCAAGCTTTTTCCATACACTGATACAAAAAAAAAATCCAATTCAATTTAATATATCGACTTTAATCAAATAGATTTGTTATTTTTATCTTTTATCCATTTAGAAATGTCAGAACCGTCATAGAGGAGATAGGAATACTTGAGATTCATCACTTCAATTGAGCTTGATATATTAAACATACAACTATCATGATGATACTGATTCATCGCATTCACATCTGCAACATAAGAACTGGTGTGGTGTAGGTTAGCTCTTTATAATTCTCATTATATTCAACAGGCACTTGTTGCCATTTGGCGTTTCGTTTTGTGAGGCTGAGTTTCTCGAATCGCATAGTATCTCGTATTTCTGTTTATAGGGGCCAACATCAGAAAAAGTATCTTAACCAATTTAACCGAGATATCTTATTATAAAGTAAACTTTAGCTCCGCATTATAAAACGTAGCGAGAGTAGGAAGATAGATAAATAAACATCTAACAGATACACAGATGCACTTGGCATCATTGATCTTATCTTCTACCAGTCTCGTATTTTTTATATGTTATATATACCAAAGATAGAAACAGAAAAGGCCTTAACTTACCCAAACCCATCCTCAAACCCCGTCTTCCCATGTCTTCCAGCTACTTCGGTCGTCGCCTCCACTGCCGATGGCTTTCAATCAGAGACGATATTGTTTATCCATCGATTAAGTAAACAACTTTCAATCACTGCTGTATAGAGGAGCTGCCATTGAAGGGCTTTTATAGACCGTTTCCTTCGCTCTGCTCTTCTGCTTTCTTCTGCATGGTATTGTAGTACTAGACGTCTGCTTCTGTTGTTAGATTACAATGGGAATGCTACTATGTTTTTTTATACTATTCACAAAGAGAGGACAAGTTTGAAATTTATAGCTTCCACATGGCTTATGCGGAGTCTTACAATCCCAAATACCTATATACGGTACATTTATAGTACGAAAGAACTGAATCTACAAGCACGAGCTCTTGTATCTAGCAGAGGAGGCACTCCTTTTAGTATCATCAAGCGTGGGCATTTCAAGTTAATCATTGTGTCTCTTTTTCTCTAAGTTGTCTTCTTCTTCTTTTTCGATGCAGTACACTTTTTAGATTTCCTATCATAGAGAAACCGTTGCGTTGGTTTATTTACCGTTGTTATTTTCAAAATGTACTCTATGAACATGTTATAGGTATTTGTTGTAGTTGGTAAGGTACATTAAGTTCTTTCTATCAACTGACTTGACTATACTACAAAATAAAGCTGACAGAAGAACTTTCCTTGAAGTACTATTTAGTTTCTTCTGCACCAATGCTCAGGAGAGACTATATCGGTAAAAATCTGGAACTGATTATATCAACTATGAGTGGGAGCTTAAGGTACCTTTAAAATGTATCTATGTATTTATATGGGTTTATAGAAGTTGTGCGCCAAACAATAACAAAACGTTACACACTGTGAGTACATAAACAGTGCTTAAACATTGCCTTCTGGAAGACGTTTTTTTTTCTGTCCGAGAAATAATATCTTTGTACGTAAGTATCTTGTTGTTTAATGATTAATGCACTGAGAAAATTGATGTTCTAAATTATGTGACTAACATTACGATTAAAGAATTCTAAGAATTTTAGTCCCGGTGAATCAACTCGATCCACTGACCTTTTGCATTAATTGTTAAAATTTATTTTGAAATTCGCCTCGTGAACTATGTACATTGTTAATGGCATTATATCTTTTCGCTCTAAACCGTATCGCCCAAATGAAAAACGTCATAGCACCCAAAACAATTTATAAACGTTTTGTTGTTGTACAGTTAGGGCAATATTACCGAACCTTTAGACGTTAACGCAAATATCAAACGAAATAAAATGCCCGAACTTGCTCATGTATCAAAAGAGTCTGTTAAAAAATATTTAATGCATTTCAAGACTTACAAATGTACTTGCAAAACAGTTTCTGTTCAAAAAATTAAAACTCATTTGATTTCTCAAAAAAACCTTCAATTTTTCAAAATTTTCATTTGAAAATCGTTAGAGTGGTTTTTTTTTAAATTAATTTTTTTATAAATAATATTTTTTAATTTCAGTTTAAAAACATATATGGTATGCAGTTATTTAGAGCTTATTAATATACATATGTTTTACATTTCAATTTCGTAAAAAAAATGATGACCCATTTTCAAGATATCGAATTTCGAAAAAAAAATTAATATTCTTCATTTTTGATCATCAAATATAAGAGCTTTTGCAGACAAAATAATTATTGAAATCGGTTCATTAGTTCTTGAGAAAACTTTAAATCAAAATAACGGTTCTGTATGGGGTACCCCTACTGGAGCAATACAAAAATATTAAATATAAACGTTGCATACACCCAAATTAGCACCTACACCAAATCCAATAGTGAACCAAAGCTGTCTCAAAGCCCAATCACTCAAAATGTTGGGCGTTATGACGTTTCAAAATTTGAGAATTACGACATTGAAAGTTGGTTTGGTTGATATAAAATTTGTTGGGCTTTATGATGTTTTCTTAGTGATATTTTTTACGCCGTTTCTCTTTTTGGGCTTCATGTCATTTTATGATTTGCGTACTTGTAATGTGTCATTGTAAATCATAATCGTCGTAATTCCCGAAATAAATGTTTCAAAGCCCAACCCCTATGTCATAAAATCCAAATTAAAAAGAGGCTGGGATGCGACCCACAGTGATAACTTCCCATCCCGTCTGTCTATTTGTCTTGCTTAAAAGTTTATAGGTTTTCGAGTTTTGTAAAAAAAGTTACCAGTTGAATAATTCTTAAAAATTACCAACAATATTTTGCATATAATGAAATGGTTTGATTTCAAAATATATTTTGTTAACAAAATTTATAGTCGAAAACCAATTTTTACCAATTTAGCATTTCATAAAAGTTTTTATTTCTAATATAAACAAATACAAATTGGATTAATGAAACTAATTTAAAGTCAATATATTCTATTGTTCACGAGATATCTGCACATCAATTTTTACCAGATTTGCGTACTATTTTTTTGTAGATTTTAGACTGTTGGATTTTTATAAAAAAAATTGATGAATGTTAAAAACAATATTTTCTGTGAGAAAAAATTAGTTTCATCCAATATTGTTAATTTTTGAAAAGATATTTCAGTTGAAAGTAAATTTTTACCAAGTTTTAGTGTTGTTTTTTTTTTAGGTTTTTATTTTTTGTAAAAAAAATGTCAATTCGATTTTTCTCAAAAATGTGTCGAATATTGAAAACAATATTTTTTATAAAATATGATTAATTTGAAGCCTATATCTCAAGTTTTTGAAAAGATATTTGAGTCGAAAATCAATTTTTACGAATTTTTAGTAATGCTTTTTTTAGGTTTTAATTATTTGTTAAAAAACTGTTAATTCGATTTTTCTAAAAATTTTATCGAATGTTGAAACAATATTGCTTATAAGATCAAATTAGCTTAAAGCCAATATTTTTAATTTTTGATGAGACATTTGAGTCGAAAATCAATTTTTACCAACTTTTATTAATTTTTTTTAGGTTTTTTTTTTTTTTGTAAGAAAATTGTCAATTCGATTCTTCTCGAAATTTTACTGAATGTTGATAATAATATTTGTTAAAAGATAAAATTAGTTTGAAGCCAATATCTCAAAGTTTTGAAAGGATACTTAAGTCGAAAATCATTTTTTACCAAATTTTATTAATTTTTGTTTTAGGTTTTTATTCTTTATAAAAAACTGTCTTCGATTTTTCTCAAAATTTTTCCTAATGTTGAAAACAATATTTCTTATAAGATAAAATTATTTGGAAGCCATAATTTCAAGTTTTTTAAAAGATATTTAAGTCGAAAATCAATTTTTACCAACTTTGAGTAATGTTTTTTTTAGGTTTTTATTTTTTTTTTTAAACTGTCAATTTGATTTTGACATCGCTCTAAAAATCTTTTATTTCGACTCTAGGGGCTTTGAAACGTCGAGAAATGTCAAAATTTTCAATTCGAAAAATCGGACCGATTAAAATAACTTCCTATGGGATAGTAATAAGGAGCTTGACAGCTGTCAAAATGGACTACACATAAAATAGTGTTGGTTAACTTAAGGTTCTATACGCGTAGATGTTTTTTGATTTGAAAACTAGGTACATTTCATTATAGGTAACATCATATTTTCGTTCAGTGTTTTTTTTTTCGAGTTGCGTTTGTGCAACCCTGTACTGTACACCATAGTAGTGGCTATAGCTCTAAGATGCTGTGAACGCAATTGAACTTTTAAGTATGCTATAAGGTAAACAAGGTATGAGATGCTGTTTTTTTTTTATTTTCTTTTCATATACAGATGACGATGGCGACGCGACGCACGACTACGGCGATTCCTTCAGTATCATCGACTTGGTACATAAAACTTCCTTCCTACCGGCCGTAGCAGCGGGGTGCACCAACGAGCAGTAAAAGTATCTAGTAGTAGTAGATAGTAGTTACGGAAAGGCTAGTGGCAGTGGCACAACATCTAATGGTGGCAACTCAAAGATAAGAGAGGAGGGGCGGGAAGGCGAATGAAATATAATATCTAAAAATACCTTGCAGAGGCCAGCACAGAGAGTCTATACGTATGTGTGGAGAATATGGGGACTGGAGGTGTATGGTGCACTGATCTCTCCATCAAGACGCCAAAGCAAGTACCTCCTGATGATGATGGAGGGGCTCCAAGAGGGATGTCTTTCGAAATTACAAAAAAATAAGAGACATACAAAAAACAACTTTATTTATCTCTTCCCCATATGGTCGACTGTAGATACAAAATATACACAGCTATACGACAAACGTCTAGGTCTTGAAATCAAAGTGAACCCACTCGCATATATCGCCTCTAACTTTTATAAGTTGAAGATGAAGAGGATCGAAGACCGAGGACGAAGACAAAGACAACGACAAGAGAGTTTCTATCGTGGAAACGTATCGATGAACTCATTAAAAATCGCTAGGGTGGGCGGCCTGCGTATTCAAGGAGCAATATTGTTGGAAGGAAGGGGGGAAGGCGAGAGAGACATAAAGCTATAGGTGGAAGATGGAAGCTGTTGGTTGTAAGCAGAAGTAGGATGTGAACGAGTGTACCATATACTATGTAGATATAGGATGGTGTTGTAAGTGTACGTTACTTTAATGAGTTCAATTAGGTAATGACTGTTCGTAAAAGGGCAGGGTGGGCGTTTTGATCAACTCCTTATAGTGTACACCCATAGAATACAAGAAACGCGAGTTCATTGGCATACCAAGCTGCAGAGAATACCTATGGATGCAGAGATGTTGAGATGAGATGGAAAATCATCTATGTTGATGGGAATTAATTTGATTTCAATATAAATCGCTATACGAGTATAACGGGAAAATAAAAAGGCAAAAGTCTTGATGATGGAAGAAAAACCTGATCTGATCTATATATAAAAAGTTGATTTAAGAAAAATGCATTTACATGATAAAGAGATTACTTATCACGATGAATGACGGTGAAAGGTGTTGTAATTAGCAAAAAGCATATTTTTCAAAAGTTTTCTTTTTCTTCTTATTACTTTGTAGGTTCATTAAGAAAAGGAAACTAAGTTTTGAACCTTTTGTCCATCGACGAAGAAGTTAGTCAACTTTTATGCCTTTTGTCCGTTTGAGAAATATAAGAGCGCGGCAGGAAGATACATCAGATTCTTTTAAATAAGTTTTTAAAATCGAAAGACAGTTGGAGGTTCTTTAATTATGAATGATCCATTTCGAAATTCTGAACTTACTTCGAGGTAAAAAAGTGCAGTCATCATTAATTATTATTACTAATGCGCTTTTAATAAGTTAAATCCTTAGCTATAATTTTTATATAAGAAGTAGTAGAAGAAGTAGGCAAGGTTACTTTCTATAAAAAGGTCTATAGTATGTATATGTATGTCTCTCCCAAGAAGTTTCTTCTTAGACAAATTACAAAGTTTCAAATGTGAATAATCAATTTAAAAAAAAATGTTGAGTTGTTCTTTTTTACCTTAAGCCCACACAAGCACGAATAGATTTGGGTGCCTAGCCTTAAGTTTACAACTAGCGTTACCCAAGCTCATTTATAACCTCAAGTTTAGTAAAAATGAATACAAATATATAGGGGCACTAAGCACTCTAAGGCCTACATATATATTATCAAATCACTGTTTAAAAACTTATCAATCACACACTTTTAATTGCTTACACGTAAAAACTTCATCTTATATATATATAAAGGTAAATCTGTATGGCATTGTATTGTTTAAAAATCTTACAAAACGAAAAACGGAATGACTAAAGGTTACAAAGCCACATACGAAATTTTCTTATGCAAAGTAGATTCCGACCAAATGAAAAATCATATTTTCTGTATGAGGAAATTTGAAGGATAAATGAAGGGTATCTTTTAACACCAACAAATTCGATAACATAATAATAGTATAAAGGTAAGTTATTCGTGAATCTGTCATTAAAGACTACATCATTCATGCTTCTGTTCATTCGTCTTTAATTACGGTCTAATAGCTCTTCAGAAATTAATACAAACTTAAAAAAAGAAAATAAATTTTCTTCCATTCAAATTTTGAACTTTCCATAGGAAGTTATTGAAATTAAGGCGATTTGTAAAATTGAAAATTTTAACATCTCTCGACGTTTCAAGGTCCCTAGAGTCAAAATAAAAGATTTTTAGAGAGATGTCTCTGCGTGCGTGTGTATGTACATACGTTCGCGAAGTTTTTTCGTAGTCCATAGCTCAAGATACAGTAGAATAAATGTTGTTATACAGATAGTAATGCAGAAAGATGCAACGCCAAACCCCAAAATATCTCACGAACCAAAAACGCTAGAGACTTGAATTAAATTTTATATTATGTATTGTATCGCGATACCAAACAATTATATATTTGGAAAGAAAAAAACAATTAACGGGTTTTTTATAAATCAAAACAACTGAAAAAAAAATATTTGTCACCTCGAAAATTTTACGAACAAAAAATGATTTTATCTCCAAAATAATTTTGTGCAACGAAGAATAACGTTTTTAACATCTGGTAAAATTTTGAGAAAAATCGAATTGACAGTTTTTTTTATAAAAAATAAAAACCTAAAAAAAAAAAAACATTATTCAAAGTTGGTAAAAATTGATTTTCGACTCAAACATCTTTTCAAAAAATTGAGATTATAGCTTTAAACTTTTTTTTATCTTTTAAAAAATATTGCTGTCAACATTCAGTCAAATTTGAGAACAATCGAATTGAGAGTTTTTTTTACAAAAAATAAAAATCTTCAAAAAAATTAATAAAAGTTGGTAAAAATTGACTTTCGACTCAAATATCTTTTCAAAAATTAAAAACATTAGCTTCAAACTAATTTTATTTATATACAGTAGACGTTCGATATAGTGAATCTCGGAAGAGTGAACTATCCAGTATAGTGAACACCCAAAATTTTACATGTACATCATAAATAGTAAGCAATACAAATCTCGATATAGTGAGAACATATTTTTGAACAAGAATATTGCATCGGCAATGCGTCTGCAGTATGTCGACTGCCTTTAAACAAAATTTACCGTTCATTCATGTGTATCTCACACTGAACCACAAAAGAAAGTAGTCACTTGACTCAATAGAATACAAGTTCTTGTTGCGTTCTTAGTTTTTTACAACATTGTAATTGTAATAATAAGTATGTATTATGAATTGTTTTTGTTTTAACTCGTAGCTGTTTCAACTTGAATAAATTGTTAATTTATCGATAAAATAAATATAATTATCTTCACACTGAACCAAATGTTTTTTTTTTGATCAAAATTATCTTTGGAAAGCATTTTTTAGGCTCCCGCTCGAAATAGTGAACAATCTCCAATTAGTAAACATGGCTGGTTTTTATTACTTCACTATATCGAGCGTCTACTGTACATATAAAGAATTATTTTTTTGAACATTCAGCAACAAATAACTTGTTTTATCTCACAGAAAATATTTTGTTCGACATTCAGAAATTTTTTTATAAAAATTCAACAGTCATTTTTTTCATAAAAAATAAATCATAAATTTACAAAAAATAGTACGCAAAATTGGTAAAAATTTGGTGTTTGGTTCTCGATATCTCGTGAACAATAGAAGATATTGACTTTAAATTAATTTCATTCATCCAATTTGTATTTGTTGATATAAAAAATAATTTTTTTTAAAGAAATGCTACTAAAATTGGTAAAAATTCGTTTTCGACTAAAAATCTCGTTAACAAAAATAGGTTTTGAAATCAAACTATTTCATCATATGCCAAATATTGTTGGTCATTTTTAAATATTTTAGAATAATTTAACTGATAACTTTTTTTGAATAAAACACGAAAACCTACAAACCTTTTAACAAAGACAAATCGACAGACGGGATGGGAAGTTATCAGTGTGGGTCGCATCCCAGCCTCTTCTTTTTATAAGAATCTATCCATTGGATTTTTCTTAAAAGGTCAAAAACAATGGCGCACAATTCCGTTATTTTAACTTTAGCAAATTCTAAGGACATAGTTGAAAGATAAAGCTGTTTAAAACTAAGCGAATCATTTTTAAGCATATAATAAATTACTAAAAATGACTTTAAAATTTTACCAAATCGTTTGAAACTTTTTCTTTATAAGATGAAATTAGTTTAAATTAATATATTTCGTTTTTGCCAAGATATTCCAGTCAAAAGTCAATTTTTACCAATTTTTGTTTGGATGTAATGTTTTTATTTTTTGGTAAAAATAACTGTCACTTCCATTTTGCTAAAAAAAACTTAGGTATAAGCTAAAAACGTTTTTCTTCAATTCACACAATTATTTTGGAATTAGGTAAAATCAGTTTTTGTATGCACAATATTGGAGTTTGACAAATATTCCTTTTAATATTGTTTTGATTTATAAAAGATTTATAAAACAAACCGTGAGTTGAATTTTATTTGAATTAATAAAATTGATAATATTAAATTCAACGCTACCGTTGTTGGTTCGAGAGATATTTTGGTCAACCACGGACATAGAAACGTATGCACACACACGGAAATATTTCTAAAAGAATCTTTGATTTATATTCTAGGGACCTTGAAACATCGAGAGATTTAAAAATTATCCATTCGACAACTCTGACCGATTCCAATAACTTCATATAGGTAGAACTTAACTTTCAATAAAAAATTGAATCTATAAAAGCTATTATTACTTTCAATCAGTGTTGGCAATGTAAGTTGCTTCAAATAATTTACCTGTATAGATATACCTATAGGTAGTTACGCGTAACTAATTGTAATTAATTAAATCTCATTTTCCTCGCAACTAACGTAAATACTTATAAAGGGTGGTTATATTTTAAAGGCCGATGTTGAATATGAATCACACCTAAACGTCTAGTTGTTTCCGTCATTTCTTTTGCCATTTATAAATTGTAGATTTACTCACTTTGAAGTTTGATTTCGTGATTTTTTCGACCAGTTTAATCGTAGAAATAAGCGTACATTCGGAAAAATCCTACACAATTTTGAGCAAACCGGGTCTGCAGAGCCGTCCACCTCAACTCATTGTGGTGCTCAACAAAAATTGCACCTCTCAGGCACGTCGTTGATGAACATTATGCATTTACTTACATGTACATGCTAACAAGGCGCAATTAACTCAATAACTAAAGACTCTTGACCATTTCAAGCTTCGTCAATGGTGAGAATGGCGGCAAAAAATTTCAACAGGAATTTTTGAAGAAAATCGTCTTCAGTGATGAAACATATTTTCACCTCAGTGGATTCATCAATAAGCAGAATGTTCGCATTTGGACGAATGATAATTCAAGAGTGATTGTCGAAAAACATGAGGCCAGTCAGGCAGTTACTGATGTGAATGGTTTTCTATATCGTGAGATGATAACGAACTTTTTATTGCCCAAATTGGAAGATATGGATGTGATCCGATTCGTATGTGGTTTCACCAAAACGGTGCCACTTTCCACACTGGTAGGGCAACTATGGCTCTTTTGTGTGACAAATTCAATGGCCGTGTTATCTCACATGGTGGCAAATGTCAATCGGCCGCCAAGAACATGTGATTTGACACCGTTTGACTTATTTATTTGGGCTTATTTAAGTAACAATTTAAAACCTTAATGATGAGATAATTCGGCACATAAACGGTAATAGAATCCTTGGCGTGATGGTAAATGCTTAGGACTGTTATGCCAGAGGTCCTGGTTTCAATACCTGCTGTTCCATCTATTTATTTTCACGTCTACTGCCTCTTTCGAAAAATTGAAAAATCCTCTAAGAGTTATTCTTGTTATGAAAAGTGCTTTCTCAAATTAACCGTTCGGATTCGGCTTAAAACTGTAGGTCACCTCCATCCCAAGTTTGAGATGACGGGTTCAGTAAACAATCAGCCAAAACCCGTACGTTCAAGAAACGCAAGATCGGCAGAGAACATCGTTGCGGTTCGTAAAAGTGTACAGCAGAACCCGAAACAGTCTATTCCTCGCGGTGCTGAAGAACTTGAGCCTACACCGATCCAACTGAACCAGGAGCTCAAAGAACATGACCATATATGGGATGACATATATGGGATGACACCAACCCACGCGTGGTTCACCAGGTGATAATGCATCCTCAAAAAGTTACCGTTTGGTGTGGATTTTGGGCCGGCGGCGGTGCGGCGGCGTAATTGGTCCGTACTTTTTTGAAAACGACGGTTGTGAGTCGAACCCCGTCAACAGCGAGCGCTACATAAAGATGGTAACTAATTTCTTATGGCCCAAATTGAACCATACGGACCTAGACGACATGTGGTTCCAGCAGGACGGCCATACCACACAGCAAACGCCACGACATCAACACACAACATCTACCCGCCCTTATAGAAAAACCACATATTTTTTTTACTCAAAATCAACATCGCCCCTTAAATTTAACCACCCTTCATAACTTATATAACTAATATTTACTAGAGGCATCTTATAAGTACACCTGAAGACAACAATGGATGCTTAAGTATAAAAATTTAATACGTTTGTGGATTAAGGACATACATACATATGTCCTTTTAAACATTGCAGAGCTGTGTTTTGTAATTGTTTATTTTTTTTAAATCTACCAATCTTGAGGTTTCAGAGCATCTTTTTTTACATAAATTCAAGATCATAATGGGAATTGATAACAGGTCTTCTGGATTGAAGCTCTGTAACATGCAACATTTCAACTTTTAAATCATAACTTATTAAACCGTTTGACCGTTTGTTTCGAGTTTTATTTTGATGTGAAGAATTTTTTTTTTGGAGAAATGTCTCAATAATAGATTATTTACGAGTACATCAGTTACGAGTAACTTAAATTTTTTAAGACTTGCGTCAGAAGCCACTTTTGACCCGCCTTTCAGCTTTTGATAGTATTAAGGCATCAAATAAATATCAAGTCTGTATCTTCATTTGAGTCTGAAGTCTCAATTGATTTATTAATATAAAATACAGAATTGTTCCAATCAATGAAGCATAACATTTAGGTACCCGTACTTTAAAATTTTACTTTTATATTTTATATTCAAACAACTCAATAACAGTCCATTGTCTATACCGTCAAGTGACTTTGATCAAGTTTTCAACTACTTTACGACCAATTAAGCACCTTATTGACCAAGAAAACAAAAAACAACAATTTTTCTCTATTTCTTTGTTTCGTTTGGAACAAAATCTCAAAACACGTGTAATGACACTCTTTTTGTTACCTAGGTACCTTCTATCCCGAAACCAAGTCAAGTCGAGCGAAGAATAAAACTCGAAACTATATAAAAACAAAGAAAAAAGTGTCGAAACTGTTTCATGTCATTGTAGAATTTTTACTTTGATAAATAGTTTAGATTTTGGAACCGTGTCGTTCCGTATTGTGCATTGAATAATGTCCCCTCGCTCTTGGACACACTTGGATTGGCTCGTGGCTGCTGCTGAGTGGTTGGCGCTGACCCATTCAACCAGAAACATTTCAACATATTCCAACTTCAACTTCAATAATTTCCAAGCACACGTGATGCTATCACCACATTTTATCGTTTTGCTTGGAATTTTCGAGGAAAAAGTAAACACCAGTTTTTTTGGAGAAAAAGGATTGCGAACATTACTCATATAGCTAACGGCTGTTTCCAAATCCAATACTTATACATTTTTTGGTTTTGAAAACAAAAATTAGAAAAAAAAGTTTTAATGTCGTTTTCTTCTTTCTTTTTGGTCTGTTTTTCTGGCGTTTTAACAAAGAATTCCACTTTGAAAACTTATTGTGCTGGTTTTGTGCTGCAAAAAGAACAACATGACGATGAAGATGATATTTTTGAAAAAAAAAAAAAAACACTCATCAACCAAACAACAAACATTTTTTTTTCTTAATAAAAACTTCTACTCATTCCACGTATTAGAGTAACGTCTACACCACCTCTGCCCAAATAAATTTCATGGAATGAAAACCGTTAACCCTTTGATCTGACAATTTTTATTTTCAACTTTAATATTATTTTTTGTTTTCTTTTTCAAAAGTGACTCGTCTTTTGGTGAGCAAATATAATTAATTATTTTCGAATTCTGGTGATGACTAAGATGCCAAAATGGGAATTTTCAGTGACGAGGAAGCGATGATGGAGGGAACATTGTTGGTATGTTACGTACTACTCTAATTGCTTGTGTGTATATTTTTTCAATTGAAAAATAATTCTGCTCTCGATTTCGGGGAATATATCCAGTTCTACTTAATGACTTTAGAAAAAGCAGATCACACACAGGTCAAGAATTCAAGAGCAAACAATATTTTGTTTTTTGTTTGGCTGATGAGTCACATATACAATATTTCTTTAATAAAAATTTTAATTAAAATAATGTAATAGTCGATATTTTCATTTCTACAAGGGACTTAGGTTTAAATAGGTATCACAAATAATGATATTTTATTGCCAGTAAACTAGCTGACCCGGTGAACTTCGTAGCACAATATTTTATAGTAAATTTTATCAATATTTCTGAAAGATTTTGTTTTACTATTTGTATGGACATGTGACAGGTTCAGTAAACTAAATTAAGTTTCATTGCAAACATTTGACACATTTAGTGTATTGAAAATTCTTAACCAGTCAAATTTAAAATTATCGGAAATATAACACTTATTTAATTAACTAGGGCCACACCCAACAAACTTCTTCGTCTAGCTCAGTCACTAGCAAGAAGTCTCCAGTTGCGCACTCCAAGTTGGGTGAGGCCACCTGATACACAGTCTTTATTTACTGCGCTGACCTGGGATTGGATTCGAAGTCTTTTCGAGCCGCAGCATTGGTTTACAAGTGCTCCACTTCACCCAGCCATCTCAAGCGTTGGAATTGTATGCTTTTGGCTAAGTTTACAGTGCTGCATACGGGACCTTAGATTTTTTTCTCGAAACGACGCAAGCAAGGTGCTTTCATCCGCTTATGTCATAGTCCATGCTTCTGCACCGCATAGCAAGACGGAGATGATTAGGGTATTATAAAGCGAAACTTTAGTTGCTCGAGGAAGGACTTTACTGCTAGCGGTTAGCAAGAGTAATTCTTCGTTTGATCTCAGCGATTATGTTGCTTCCTACGTTCATAACGGAGCGAAAGTTCTTAAACTACTTCAAAGTTACGTTTGTCGATGGTGAGGTTTTGACCCAGACGTCGGTGTTGTAGGCCATTTATTGATGACAGCATATGTATTTTATTTTGCTTTAATTAACGCTTAACACATTTTTGCCGCCTCTGTTCCGATACTCACAAAATCCCAATTGACATCACTTTGAGATTTTCTGATTATGAAAATCAGCATATGCCAGTAATTGGACAGACTTTTGAAAGATAGGTAATCTTGTGTTGACGTGGAAGCTCGGCACTATTTTTTCAAGGACGACGTTAAAGAAATCGCATGAGAGCGCATCACCTTTTGTAAAGCCTTTTTTTGAAATCGAAAGGTTCGTTTAAGTTGTTTCCAAGCTTTATAGAACAGCGTAAATACTGCTCAAATCGACGAGTTTGGCAAAGATGACAAAACTAAACATGGCTCTATACAGTTCATTCCTGTAGACGCTGCCTTATGCGACCTTGAAGTCTATTGAAGAGATGATGATTGTCGATTTGATGTTCTTGGGGCTTTTCATGATCTGCTGTAATGTGAATATTAGATCGACTTTGGACTTTCCTGATCTTAAGTCACACTAATAACAAACTATCAGGTTGTTGATGATGGGCTTTATACGGTCACATATTTATTTATTTATTTATTCGTCTTAAAAGTTACAAACTCCATTTAGACTAATAATAATGATACATAACCTAAAAATAAAATACATAATTTACTTAAAGCATTATAACAAATTTACTAATTTATTTTTCAAAACATTTCATATTCATTAAAATCCATATACAAGCTCTTGTGATAGGATTATACTTAGCATAGCTAGTACTGTGGTAAGAAACATTTAAAAAATCACAGTCACGAGGGCGCAAGTTTCTAGAAGGCGCATAAATAAAAAACATAGATAATAAAATATTAAAATTCAAAACATCAAAAGCAAAAAGTATTGAGTTTAATTTTCTTCTCTGAGCAAGAGGTTTTAGATCAATTAAGATACACCTCGTCTCATAAGATGGAACATTTGAATAACCAAATATTTTTCGTAAGGCAAACTGTGTGAACCTTTTTTGAACTTTTTTTATAAGACAAATGCTAGACGCGGTAAAGGGGCTCCATATAACAGTACAATATTCTAAATGTGGTCGGACGAGACTAGAACAAAGAGCTTTTAATGTATAGGGGTCGGTCTTCGAAATCTTTTGAATTTCGAAAAACAAACCCTAGCATAGAGTTTGCTTTTGAGATCGCATGTTCTATGCGATTTGAGAAATTCATTTTAGAATCGAAGATTACGCCTAGATCCTTATGGCTATCAAGTCCTTGTAAAATGTCGTTTTCAAGTTTATAATTATAATGTAATGGACTGTGATTTCTAGAAAATGTCACAACGCTACATTTCTTATTGTTAAAATATAGCCCATTGATATTACACCATTTAATTAAATTATTTAAATCAATTTGAACTTTTATTGCATCGCTAAGTGAATTTGTGCAACTGAAAATTTTCAAATCGTCAGCAAATAAAAGACATTTAGAAAAAGTAAGATGTAATGGTAAGTCGTTAATAAAAATGATAAAAAGAAGTGGTCCAAGGTGACTAGCTTGAGGAACACCCGAAAAATTTATAATTTCCTTAGACAAGACATTATCAATTTTTACCACCTGTTTTCTACCTACTAAATAGCTCCTTATCCACATTAGGAGCTGAGAGTGAAATCTATAAATCTCTAGTTTTTTTAAGAGAACACTATGTTGAACGCGGTCGAAAGCCTTAGAAAAATCAGTGTAAATAGTGTCGACTTGGGAACGCATTTCCATCTGTGATAGACAAAAATTTGAAAATATTGATAAATTTGTAGTAGTGGATCTACCTTTTAAGAAACCATGTTGGTAAACTGAAATGTTATTATGAATAAGATTATAGATACAATTTGTTTTTTACTACAGCTTCGAAAACCTTAGGAATTAATTGCAGTTTTGCAATTGGTCTGTAATTTTCAATCGAGCTTTTAGTAGCTAGATTTATGAAGGGGAGTTATTATAGAGTATTTCCATTCATCTAAGAACTCACCATTACTTAAAGAAACGTTAAATATTATACAAAGTGGTGTAGCAAGTATATTAGCACAAGTTTAATATCATTTGTCCAGCCCATCTTCAAAAAAGTCGAATCTTCCTAACCCTATAATTACCGACCGATTGCATTTATGTCCCTCCATTCCAAGGTCATGGAAACGCTGATTAATTATCAGCTCAAGAAATATCTCGAAGATCGAAAGCTTCTTAATAATCGATAGTACCGCTTTCGCAGCAATAGGTCCACTGGTGATCTAACTTTTCATCTCACCGAACAGTGGAACAAATCTTTACATCGTTTTGGAGAAAGTAAGATTATTGCACTTGATATTTCAAAAGCATTTGATATGGTTTGTCATAGGGCTCTCTTATCGAAAATGCGTCCTTTGGGTTTTCATGAATTAGTAATTACCTTTCGGATCTTTCAATATAAGTAGTACTGGATGGGTTCAAGTCTGAAAGCCACAAGATAAATTCTGGTATATCCCAGGGCTCTGTTCTATCTCCAAAACTCTTTCTCATTTTTATTAATGTTCTCCTGTCTGGAACTTCTAATCCTATATATTTTTTCGCCGACGATAGTACTCTTAGTTTTTCATATCTTTTTCAGACTCACATCCCTCCTCTTCGGATGTGGAACTGCAACGATAAAATATCATAAGCTCGTTAAATTCCGACCTAAACAGCTTTGTACAATGGGGAATAAAAAAAAGTGTGGAATTCAATGCTTCAAAAACTCAATGCAGTTGTATCGTTAGAGCGAGATATTCCTCTTTTGCCATTTTCAATGGATGGTACTTGAATCAATGAGACTGAGCATCTAGATTTACTCGGTATGAATGCCACCAACCACCTCTTGTGGAACGATCAGATACGCGATGTATGTCGCCAAAAATTCCTCAAGGTGTTTTGGTTTACGAAGGCGATGCAAGAAATGTTCCTCCCCTTCTGATCTGGCTGTTATCTACAAGATTTATATACATCCAAAGCTTGAATATAACTCCCATCTCTGGGCTGATGCTACAGAAACTTATTTAAGCCTCCTGGACAGTATTGAACGTAGATCATTTAAATTGATTGTTGATAATATCATCGTTAGTTTATTTACTTCGCTTGAACATCGTCGTAAGATTTCTCGTCTTACACTTTTTTATTTTAACGGTTTACGCTCAAGAGAAATAGCCAGCTGCATTCATCCCCTTAAACAGTTTAACAGTAATACTCGCGCTTCTAGGAATGCTCATCAGTATACCTTCGGTGGTACTTCGCCCGACTTCGGTGGTACTGCCAAATACAGAGATTCGTTCTTTAGCCGTACTACGCGAATGTTAATGGATAATGAGTTTAAGAGCTTAAATCGACAAAAGACAAAAAGGAACTCCTTATAATCTATATTTCCAGTTCAGATTCCATTGCTCTTTACCAGAAAATAATTGTTACATCTATAAAAAAAAAAATAATTCTTTTAAGCCCAAACAAGTTAGAATAAGTCTGACTTTTGTTTACGAAAACAATATGTGAGTCCAAATAAATTACATGGATGCATGGAAGGTCGAAGTTACCTTCAATTTGTTTAAACATGAATGTTGAAACAAAGAAACTTAATTCTTCAACAAAAAAAAGTTAGTGCTCAGCCTACCTACCTAAAGTTCCAAAACGATGAAGGGAACGAAGTGCTTAGACTTTGCCCAACTTGGCGGTCAACCACACGACAAAATTATGTATGTAGGTATTTCTTATAAATAAAGGGTGTCCCAAAATTAACGCAAGATTTGAATTAAATAGAAAACGCCGTTTTTAGTCTTTTGATAGTTATATTTTTATTGACTCGTAAAGTACATAGGATAGGGTTATGTATGGAATAACACATCGGACAAATGGCCTCCACGGCTTTGCATGCACATGCGCACTCTTTTGTTGAAATTTTCCATGACCATTGTGCATAAATGTGGCTGAATTTCGTTGATGCAGCGTTGAATCTCCTCCTTTAATGCACGGGTGGTTGTGGGCTTGTTGACATAGACTTGTGATTTCAAATAACCACATAAAAAGAAGTCTAATGGTGTTAAATCACACGATCTAGGAGGCCAATTTTGATCACCGAAACGAGAGAGTACACGACCTGGAAATGTCTCATGCAGTAATTGAATTGTTTCACGGGCTGTATGACATGTGGCACCGTCTTGTTGAAACCACATATTGGACACATCAATATCATCCAATTTTGGCAGAAAGAACTGTGTAATGATGTCGCGATATCGAGCACCAGTAACAGTCACTGCTTGACCAGCATCATTTTCAAAAAAATATGGCTCAATTATGCCTCCAGCCCAAAATCCACACCATACAGTCACGCGTTGTGGATGCATTTGTTTTTCGACAATCACATGTGGGTTCTCCGAACCCCAAATACGGCAATTTTGGCGATTGACAAAGCCATCAAGATGAAAATGTGCTTCATCGCTTAGGATGATTTTGCTCGAAAAATCAGCCGCCAAGCTTTCACTATTTTTGAAATATTCTTTAATAATGAAGACACGTTGTTCTATCGTGTAACGCTCCATTTTTAATAACCCTATACTGTTAGCTGTCAAATTGCTTTTTTTCAGGGTTGCCAACACTTCACTGCACAAATGGCGGCAAATTCAAATCTTGCGTTAATTTTGGGACACCCTTTAAAAAAGGTTTCGACTTTTGAGGTTTTGCGTGGTGCGATTCTTCGTTATAATGTTGTCTTTCCATAAACAACAACAAAATAAACAAACAAAACCAAAACAACCAACATCTCTCATAATGGTTGTTGGTTGGACCAGTTTTGTAATGTTTTGACCATAAAAAGATACAAAACAAAAATGTTGAAGCAACATTGTTCGTCCGTACGTCTGTATGCAGTCTGCGCGCATATATAATCGAAATGATACACGAAGGCTCTTAACCCATGTTCAACCCCTCCCCCCCCTGTATGGCACGAGAAGAAATTGAAGAACCCAGAGAAGTAGGTGAACCCGAATACTCCACTGATCGTGACTAACGACGCGACGCGAAGACCAAAGAAGACGACTACGATCACCAGCATTCAGCACAGATATTCGTAACTCGTAACGTAACATTCAAAGTACCTATGGCTCCATGTGATTCGTCTATACTGGGACTGGGAATCTTGAGACGGGTTCCTTTTTAGAGTGTTTTTGTTTTTTTTTTCTTTTCATTCAGTCCATCTTTGAATGTATCGCGTGCATGCCGTCAGCTGAACAAAAGCTGAAAAAATAAAATTTCTAAGGTCGCAGATCGCAACGGATTGTTGAAACTCGTTCATTTCACTTTGTTGTGAGTTTTATGGTGAATGTACCACGACTTAGTTAATGTACTCAAGACATGGCATATTATGTTGTTGCTTTTCAAGTACTTTTGATATACCTAAAGAATTTATGCACAATGAAAGTTTATTGTGAAGGAATGGTAAAGCACGAGTTTCTTATTTCCAAATAACTTAAATCCAGACCCAGAAGATGAAAAGAAGTTTTGGGCGAAAAGAAATTGATGCTTAACTTACTCCATTCACCATGGAACTTTATATTTCTCTGGAAATGTCGAACTTTAGTGGCAGAATTTGCATTCTTTCGAATTTCTGCAATCTGCGTTCTAATTTAAGAAAACAACCCAGGTCGTTTTGATATTCTTCTTGGTTTTTGTTAAATCTTTGATTATTATTATTACCATTCACTCGTGTTCTATTAAGAACATCTGGAGTCTCTTCACATCATGTTGGGAAAGCCTTTTAAAAAACTTAAAACTTGTCGACAAAATTACACACAAACGAAACAGTACTTTTTTACGGTTCAAGTTGAACTAAATTATAATCTGGCTTTAGAATTTTTCAATGACCCTTTAAAAATGCTTAAGATAACCAAAAATGGGGTTATAAAGACAACCAAAAACGGTTTTTTTAAGGTTTAGGTAATGCCCAACATAACAATAAATTGTATGATAATTTTGCAAAGTAGAAATCTTTGTCTTATAGATAGATTTAAAGGGGAGAGTACGATAACTCAGGCGACAAAGTTTAATGACGGATTTGTATAGAACAGTTAAAAACAAGCATTTTTTACTATGGGAGGGGGGTCTATCTCCCCCCTTTTAGGCGGTAGGGGCAATTTAAAAAATATGTACGTTAAATGGAAAACAAATAATTAAAAAATATTGCTTATACTTACAACTACTAAGTTTCACACATTTTTTTAAAGCCAACATTTTTGTCTATTAGCTTGTTTTTGAATCAAGTCAAAACTATGCATAGTTCTTAAAAAAAATTGTTTTAAACTCAAAATTTGTGCAAAAAAAAGTTAAAAAAAGGTTTAAAGTGTAATTTTTCAAAACTTTCAGATTATCTACTATTGTTTTTTTTAGAATTCATTGCTCTTATTAAACTTTGCATGCACCCCATCTTGCATCCACCGCACCTTTCACCCTCCCCACCATGCACCCACTCCACCTCGCACACACCCCAAATCCTATAGTGTGACCAAGCAGGGGGTTGCAGGGGGGCAGCATGCCCCCCCATACACACCTCGGTGTGACATACACCCAAACTTGCACACACCCCACTGTTGCATACACCCAAACTCGCACCTACCATTATTACTATCAAAATAAGACCACTCAAGCAAAAAAAAAAAAGAATTAAATTAAAATAGTAGTTGTGGTTATTTTCAATTTTCTCAAAAACTAAGAGACATAAAATCATTTAGTTTTCAGTTTTTGATAAAAAAAAATAAGAATGAGAGCAATTAATTATAAAATAAAAGCAATGGTAGATATTCTTGAAGTATTGAAAAATTACACTTTAAACCTTTTTTAAACCTTTTTTTAATAAAATTTTGAATTCAAAATTAAATTTTTCAAAAACTACCCATAGTTTTGACTTGATTTAAAAACTAGCTAATAGAACAGAATGTTGGCTTTAAAAAAAATTAAAATACTTAATAGTAAGTATTAGCGTTATTTTTTTATAATTTTTTTCCATTTTAAATAATAATTTTTTTAAATTGTCCCTCCCGACTAAACGGGAGGAGATAAGAAAAGTAAAAAATGCTTGTTTTTTACTGTTCTTAAAAATCTGTTATAATATCTTGTCGCCTGATTTACCGTACTCTTGCCAATTTAAATCATTCTCATTAGTTATTTTACTGTTCACTTTTATAAAACATCAATTAATTTTGTGAAACGTTCTTTAGAGTTTCCTTCTGACTTATTATTATATCCTTGAGCATTTCTATCTTGTCTTCGAAATAGTCACGGTAACAGAGGATATAGGCTTTTTTCTCTCTGGCAGTTATGTAGGGATTTTTCGATAGACCAACACAAACCAACTTCATGAAGTGGCGTATGGGTCCCTTGGTTAGACACCAAGGTCCTAAATGCTGTTCGAGGAAAACGTGCTCGGAGAAATCGGTTGCAAACTCCTCGTACATGCTTGTTCGATGTGGATGGGGAACTTTCAGAGTTTTCCTTGTTCGGTCCATAGATCCATTTTTTTTGGAAGTACTCGTAGTTTAATGTCAGATGGGTGACGGTCAGTTTGAGTTCGTGCTGGAAAAGAATGTCGGGAGAGTCACGGAGCTTACTGGGATCCTTAAAAATATCCAGTGGCTTGGAGGCGAATAGGTTGACACTGCGAGTGTTAGGTTCTGCCGTTCATTGATGCTGATTTGTGCCTCGTCCTTTGTTTCCATTTCTTTCCCGACTCTGATCAGAGCGGAAAATGAGTCTTCAATTGTGTTGATCAAAATCAAAACCCATTATATCCACTTTTGAAAAAAAAAAAAATGACTTAGGTATGAGGTTTTGTTGCTATCATTCAAACACATACGATGGGCCAAAGTTTGAATCCCAAATCCCATTTTTTGCCATAGAAATCAGACCACAAAATCTGTAGTTCATTTCAAAACCCATTTTATCCACTTGAGTTTTTGTTTCAAAATCCATTATATTATATTTTTTTGTTCGCATCAAAATCCATTACATCCATTCAAAATATATTTTTAATTATCAGATAGCAACTCAAAAAACCTTTTATCCATGGTATGACGTTAGATGGAAATATCCAAATAGTTGTAAGAAATATTGAAAAATTATTCCGAAATAGGTTTTCTTAAATTTTTTAAATGTATTGAGCTTACAGAACAATCAAACACGAAAATAATGAAAACACAAAAAAAAAGCCATAAGAGAAGAGCCAAAGCTTTCTTTACTATATTGAAGAAAGAAAGTGATGACCTTGTTACCATCTCATTTGAATGCCAAAAAAACATGGTTTTGCCAAAGGTAGCAGATCAAGCTGCTTACTACTCTCGGCAATTTTACATTTACAACTTTGGTGTTGTTTTCGGAAGTTCCAAAGCTTCCTTGAGTAAAGAAAATGTGTTTTTCATCACATGGACTGAAAATGAGATAGCTTCCGCTGTGTTCAACCCTTTGTGCAGCCTTAATGTGAACCATGCTAAGACAGTGCGCTTATTCTGTGATCGATGCGGTGGCCAAAACAAAACTCTACCATGATTGGTATGACTTATTATTAGCTTTTTAAAAAAAGCTCCACAAAATATAGAAAGCCTTGAAATAATTTTTCCTGTACCTGGACATTCGTATATTCCACCTGACCGGGCTTTTGCCTTGTTTGTTTTTTTTTTTTTTAATTTTTTTGAAATTGGTAAATTTTTTAAGGTCAAACATAAGCAGACAATCATTACGCCACAAAAATACCGGAAAATTCATGAAGAGTGCGCCACGGTTATTCATTTAGGAGAAGAAAGCTGTACCGTATTCGACTGGAAAGGTTCTATACGATGGACTATATTCGCCCAACTATATTCCCTGGCACTTCAAGTTCAATGAATCTAAGAGATTCATTTTAACTAAAAGCAATAGTGGGGCCATTTTAGTCCACGGTGAACCATACTACTTGTTCGACATAGGAGCTCCTAGATCTGTTTAAAACAAAAAAAAAAACAGATTTCAAGGATGGAGTCAACGATAATAGAAAAGGGAGTAAATATTAAAGCGGAAAAGTTGAAAGATGTCTTCAATTTGTTAACTAAACACTATGGAGAAGACTGGAGGTCCATCGAAGAGCTTAAGTTCTATAAAAATATAGAAGACGTTACTGATTTAGGGCTCATAGTGGACAATGACTACCCTTTATGTGAGCCTCAACCAGTTTTCGACGAAATTCGTGTTTGAAAAATTTAATAATATTTGCATTTCAACCCAGATTGCCTCTCACCAGTATTTTTAGTATTTTTACTTAAATAAAAAAAATAAAAATGAAGTTTTAACTTCATAAAATTAAGTTTAAGACAATTTTTTATTTTAGATTGAAATCCAGAAGTAATTTTCAAAACCCATTTTATCCATATTTCTTTTTGGTACCACTCGAAAACTAAAACCCTCAGATCACGATTTCTAAACATTAACTGTGGAGGATCCCAATTCGAACAGTCCTGCAAACAAAAAAGTTATAAAAATGTTTCGTTTAGGAGATATGAGTTTTTCTTGATTTACTCGAAATCACTAAAAGTGGATAAAATGGGTTTCGATTTTGATCAACACAATTGCCTGTATTTATTAAGTCTTAAAGAATGTGGAATTTAACGCTTTTGTGATTTTTGAAAAACACGTTATGGACTAAATTTTTAGTGCTGATTTCGAATCCAAACATTTGCAATATTTTTCAAAAACTTGATGTTGTAGCCTTGTTAAGAGGACATTCCTTACAAAATCGAAAATTAAATTCAAACCGTTTTGTCTTTTTCTGTTAAAAAAAAACTTTTAAGCACAAATGGTTTAAGTTTCTATAAGTCTTATGTGAGGCAGGTGAAACCTAACAACTTATGAAGATGTTTTAAAATACTTTAAATATTTCAACTGCTTATTAAAGAAAGTAATAAAAGATTTGTAAAATCATAAAGAAATATATTGAAAAAGAAACTACTTCCTGAATTTTAGATAATCTCACATAGCATTATTTACGCTGTTTTTGTTTTTAATTTTAAAAAGTAGATCTCAAAAACCTGGCGTGATCCTGTCATTTTTGAGTCGGATTTGAATAAAGGCTATCAAAACCTATTTGAAAAGTGCAAATAAATTGCCAGGAAAAAAACAATCGTCGATCAGAGTAATCTTCTGAATTCGAGCAAGTTTGGCCATTCTGCCAGAAAATGGCAAAAGTATTTCGGTACATTGAGATTACAGATACTACATTATCGGCTCCACAAGCGAGATCTGTTCCTGGCCTCTATCAACAAGTATCTCCTTGAATCTCGATCGCGCGCTGGCGTCCTGGTCTACGAAAACTCTCTGACGTAAGCATGGCTGACAAGGCCTGCAACGCTGTCACAACAAACGACTTTCCGAACTAGTTCCTCTACGTTAATGTAAGCTAGTTCATGATTGTAGCGTCTCGAACATCGTCCTTCCTCACGTAAGGGACGAATAATACTTCGTAAGACTTTCCTTTCGCAGAGGAGGTCAGCTTGCTTTTCTACTAAAAACCCATAAGTTTCGGATCCATATATGAGCAATGGCAGAACCATCGTTCTGTACAGCAGCAGCTTAAACATGTGGTAAGGTTTCTAGATTTAAATAATGTACAGTTTTTTCGGTTCTCCAGATGACCTGCATGTCTATCAGGGCCGGGTAAAGACGATAGTGTACGAGAATCACGGATTGCTTTCTCCGACACCAGGTTGAAGAGGAGACAGGCCATACCATTACCTTGTTGGAGTCCTCTGTAGATGTTGATTATTCTGCCTAGCAATCCGTCTATTATAACCTGTTTTTTTTATAATTTATTTGAGACGTTGAATTCTCTGATTTTCCATATAGAGATGATAACTTGGAATATTGAATTCTAGAAATTTGTTCACGCCTGCTAAAGGTTAAAAATTTGATCGGTTATTGATTTGATGGATGAATCCACACTAATATTGTCCTAGCGCATAGTTCTAACCGCTATGAGATTGAAGTACGTTATAACATCTCTTTTCTTCTGTATGGTGCAAATGATAACTTTTCGCCAGTTCTCTAGTATTTCTACATAGTTTCATACTTGGACTAATATTTCATAAATTTCTCGATGTTAACTGTCCCGTCATGTTAAATCAGCTCGGCTGATATACCATCTTGGGGCTTTATTTTGTTTGAGCCTACTTATAGTCCTCTCGTTTCTTCTACGATTAGTGACGGTAGCTTATGATTTTCTTTTTGAAATAGTTGAGCTTCCTTCTCCAGTTCACTGGTAAGTTCACCTCTCAGGCTTATATTTTGCGCCTGTGAAGCCATTTTCTTTTCTTCTGAGCTCTTTGTACGCGAGTTCTTTGAGGCCTACAATTGAGGTAAAGTTTGTCAATCCTTATAAAAATAAATATTGTAGCTGTTCAGATTGGTACTTATTACATTAATTATTAATTGAGACCAGAGAGTGATTTACCATTCTTTGCAGATTTCTAATTACAGACAAACGTCATATGCTTAGACAATGTTCATAAAAACGTTGATCTATCTGCTCCATGCAATCGTAAAACTTGCCTTGTCAATCATTTATGTTTTCGATTGATAAATTAATCCTTTATTCCAAAGCTAGATCGATTAGTCTTTGATACACGACATATTGCAGGTAATAGCATAGGTTAGAATATTTTTGCATGTTCTTGCAATATTTGAGGAACTTCGTAATATTTGGGAACATTTTTTCAACTTATTTATAACCAATTACTTGCAATTATTTTAAAGTAATTATTTCTTAGAGTCCTTATTACTCAAAATATGGGAAATATTAAATGGAGAAATATTAGTTTAACGTCAAAGATTCAGAAGTGGAATCAATTTTGTCAATGTCTTATGCATTCCCACCACACTTCTTATGTTATGTCAGAATAACCTGTGATTTGAAAGAAATTACGAAGTTGCCCAACCTGTACATCATTACAAAAATATCACATTTTTAATATGCGCTAAATACCTACTGCTACATTTTGATGCTCCCGATTCTAAAATAAACATTCATCATCATCATAATATTTCAAGTTCTATAAATAGAAAAATAAAATAGTTTAAGTGTTGTAAAACCCTGAACAAACAATAATTTTGTTTACCTCCTTCAAACGTTTACACTAAAATATCTAAAAATACCACGTGTGTATACCTACCTTCTCCTTTTTCTATCAAATTTTAGGAAACATATTTATCTATAAAACTATGGAAAAACACTTCAAATAATTAAAAAAATAAAAAGAAGGTATAAAAGGTGCCAACAATAGCCTACATCCATCATTCATTCATCGCCAGATTCTGTATTCAGTCTCAGCATCACCATCACCATCAACCCTCTTTTAATACTTCATGTTGTCGTCGAGTTATTAATAGGTTCCAATATTACTCTGGTTGGTTCTTAACTAGAAGCCGAATATACAAACATAAAGATCCTCCTCATCCTCAAGCAAACGTTATCCGTCCTTTCATAGAATTTCTAAATTACCTCTGTCCTCTTAGTTTACCACACAATTTATGTTATGTACCTACATACCTATACCTACATCGGATATGTGGAATAATATAACGTTTGTGAGTGTAAAAATGTGGATAATGTGCCTATTTACTTAAGGCGACCCATAGACTTTTTGAATGTTGTTCGTCTTCCTGCATTCCATAATGCGTTAGCCTCTTAGCCATACTGACTGCGACTGGACTTGGACTAGCCTAACGTTGCGATATAGCGTGGTCCGTAGGTTATATTGTGTATACGGACGGTCGGATGGGTGGAGGACGGGCCAGGCCGGCCTGGTGTGGCCTTATTTGATATTACTTGATTTGAGACTTGAAATTGGTTTTATTATACGAAATTCCCTGCACGTCGAACACATTAAAAATCCACAAAGCCAATGGAATCAAACGAACTCTTCCGTCTCGTGTAATATTATCCGTGACTCAAAAAGAAAACTTATATACGTTATGGTTTAGTTTGGTTTGGTTATACCTCTGCCTCGCTGCATGTCTCTAGGCAATGGGTAGTGGACTGGACATGGTACTCTGGACTCTGGCTCTAGCTTTAGCTCTGGCTCTGGTTTGGTGTGTCTCTTTCTCTAGGTTATGGTTTATGGTTATGGATGGGTCGTTCGTAGGGGTATTATATTGAGCATGGGTCAGAGCAAACAAAAAAATGTATTGTAAGCCTATAGACTACAGAACCAGCCCAGCATATGAATTTTCACAGGTCATTGCCTATAGCTTAGCTATAAGCTATGTACCTACAAACATTATACCTACATACATATATAACAGAGGAAAACCACTCAACTCAATGTCGAGTTGTGAAATTTATTTTTGTTTTGTTTTAACATGGGCATGAGCATAATAATGAATGAGCTTTGGCCTAAAACCCTAATTTTATCTATGTGAACCCATTATTTTCTCAGAAAATCATATCTATCTACACTCCGGGTCATTTGAATAAGGTCGAATATTTAAATGTTTTTTTTTTATTATTTTAATTTGTATTTTAAGGTCAACCTTTACGTTTTTTTTTTTTTTTTTTTTTTTTTTGTAGTACCCGTAGCGTGATGGTTAGTGCGTTGGACTGTCATGCAAGGGGTCTTGGGTTCAATCCCTGCCTGTGCCACCTAACTTTTTTCACGGGTACTGCCTCTTGCGAGGAATTGACAAATCCTCCAAGAGTAATTCTTGTCATGAAAAGTGCTTTCTCAAATTAGCCGTTCGGATTCGGCATATAAACTGTAGGTCCCTTCCATCTCTGACAACATTACTCGCACACAGGGATGGTTAAGAGTTGTAAGTCACTAGCCCCTGGTCCTTCATGGACTGTTGCGCCACCTAATTTATTTTTACTTTACGTTTTTTTTGGGGAACAACAATTATCTTGTATAGAATTTGTGATTCAATGTTTTAAAGTTAATGAGATAAAGAGACGCATAAGTAATGAAACGTCTTCAAAAAACATGAAAAACTGTTTGTTAAAATGGGAAAATAAGTATACGCTTTTGTGTACCTCTTTTTAAATAAATAAAACAAATGACATTAGAATGAGTAAAAATCTGGACCTTTAAAATTTGTATTGCATGCTAAGAACGACGGCATGGGCAAGACATAAGGACCTTCACATCATAACCATACAAAAATTCGTATAAATACTTTTGACTAAAATAAACGAATTTACAAGGTTAGGTTAGGTTAGGTTGAAGTGGCTGTCCAAGATGGAAACGGACACAGTTTAATGCCCCATTGTGATACCACATGAATCTTGAGGCTTCCTCCTAAGCTCAATGGAACCAGTTTGAGTACCTTACGAAACGTAAGAGGCTGATTATGCCGATATGATTTAGATCGTTTAGATCGTTAAAGAAGAATTCTCCTCGGTAATTCTTGCGTTTTCGAGCCAGAGCAGGGCATGTACAGAGAAGATGAAAAATTGTTTCCTCCTTTTCCTCGTCCATACAGCTTCTCCAAAACTCATTTGAGAATACGCCTAGTCGCGTGGCGTGCTTCCCTATTAGACAGTGTCCGGTTATGGCACCTATTATCGAGCTTATATGCGATCTCCTTAGAGATAGCAAGCACGAATTTACAAGCTTTTAATAGTTATTTTTAATTTCCCATAGTACTCGTAAGTTGTTTTAAAAAGTAAAGTGTAAAAAGTGATAAATTTTCTACTAAATCCAAAAAAAAAAACGTGCGTATCACGGTTGCCACTCGCATAAAAAATTTCCTACCAAAGTTTCCAAAAAAACCTACCAATTCAAAGAAAAACCTACCCAACAAAAATTTTCGATTTTAAGAGAATAAATTCTTGCTAAAAAAAAAAACAGCAATTTTATACTGATATTTTATTGAAAAAATAAAAACATAAATTATTGATTAATATTAATACTAATTCACAGTTCGTTTTTTTATTTTAATCACAAAATCAAAACTAAGTCTACTAATTGAATCATAAATTATTACAAAATTAATACTTATTTGAATTCAGTTCTTTTATGTTATCACAAAATCATAGTAAAGTATAACAAGGTAGGTACTTATAAAAAATAAAATAATAAAATCAATAACAAACTTAAAATTTTATATTTGGTACTCAAAACATCTTAATAATAATAAAAATAAATTAAAAATTGCCACAAATAAAGAGAAACAAATGTTTATACAATGTACAGTAAAGTACCTACATATGTACATAAAAAGGCAGTATTGGCATTTAAAAATAGTGTTTGGCTGACCAGACATAATGCGCATCATTTTTATCCTCAACAGCCAACTCTTTTGCCAGCATAATGCTGTTAATAACATTAAACCCCAGTTTATTTCTAAGCTTGGTTTTTATAAGCGATAAATCAAAAAACTTTCTTTCCGCTGCTGCGGAACTGTGAGGTAAACTTAATAAATTAAAAACGAAGTTGGACAGATCGTGGAAGCAATGTTCATTCATACCGTTTTTAATACTACCAACTTTTTCCCAAAACTGACTGATTTCCATAGTAACGGTAACATCATTTTTTGAAAATCTTAGGAGCTTCCATTGCGTCGCGATGTTTTCACTATCACATTCAATTAGATATGGAAAAGCTGACATTAAGGGCAATATGGAAACCTCATTGTCCGATAAAACTTTTTGAGGAGTTATAATGGACAAATTTTTCATTTTACTGTTGTTAAAATCGAATCGCAATAATATTTGGTCTAGGAGTTCGATATAAAAATTAAGTATATTGTTCTTAATTGCAATTTTTTTTGATTTTATCATTTCGCATTTCGTTAAATAAACTTCTGCATTACTCCCAATAAAAATTTCCTCAATAAGCAGGTAATTATTTGGATCTTTATAATCAATATCTTGAATAGAACTGTGTCTAACATGGTTATTGTTAATAAAATTACTCATTACTAGTTTTACATTTGTTTCAAGATTTTCATATAAATATGGCAGCCGAACTTTTTGAGATTGGAATTCTTTGTTTAAATTATTTATAATTTTCAAAATGTATGATAGGAAATAAAAATAAGTCTTAGTATCCACACTGTCCATCAAATTAGCCAACTCGTTTGTTTTAACTCCATTTATTTCTAAAAAGTTAGAAATAAAATACAACTTGAGGGCGTCCCATTGTTCAACAATTCTATTTATAACGTTTTCCAGAGCCAACCATCTGGTTAAAGAAATTCCAAGTATCTTATGTGGCTTCACGTTGCAATAATCTTGGAACTCCCTAAACTCCTGAATTCTCTTTGGACTATGTGCGAAAAACTTATATATACTTCGGCAAAGTGTTTCAATTTCTACCGGAAATTTTTTACAGGCGTATGAAGAACACAAATGGAGAGAATGGCATGTGCACTTCAAATAAAAAAAATCAACGTCTTGTCTTAATTTGGCTCGAACACCATTTAATTCCCCTGCCATGACGCTTGCCCCATCAGTAGCGAGACCAATTAAATTGTTAAGTGGTATGTTATTAAAATTGTTTAATACACTTGTAAATAGTATCCGCATCCGTTTTGAACATTTCAATAAGACCCAAAAAACGATCATGGATGCATTTAGAGATCTTATCTACATACCTTACTACCATAACTAATGATTTTTTTGTTGACAAATCTGTTGTCTCGTCCACTATCAGAGAAAATTTTGTAGTTTGAAGATCCAAAACAATTTTTTTCTTAGGTCTATTGCCCAAAACTTCGGCCAGCTCAGTCGCCTTAGTTCTACCGCATTGTACCGACTTCGCTATTTTTGAATCAGGACAACATTCTCTTAATAAATTCGGCAAATAGTTCATAAGCAAAAATGGTAAATTGTGTGAAATTAAAAAAAACACCAGAGTAAGCTCAGCTAGGCGGACTTGCTCCCGAAACTGTATCTTTTCCTGGTTCATGAACGATTCAATTTGAACTTGGTTTTTTTTCTTTTCTAAATTCCGAATATGTGAATCGGTTTTTTGATGTAATGTTAGGTGGCTTGAGTGATTGACCAGTGGCTTGTCACAAGCTTTACAAAAGCATTTATTATTTTTCATTGTTGCCCATGGAAAAGTTGTTTTCCACTCCTCGCGAAAATTTCGATTTCTTTTTGCAGTTTGCGTTTTTTCTGCATCTTCATCACCTTCTTCAATACTTTGTTCTCTATGAAAAATATAGATTTATACTTTATTTCAGTAAACTAGGCAATTACATTTCATTTTAATAAAACTAACCGGCATATTGAAGGCGATTCATTTAATGTTAAACATGGTGAAGGTAATGAACCATCCCCGACTTCAGATGAACCATCCCCGACTTCGCCACTAGAAGAAGTTTGTTTTTCTTTGCTGCAAACATGTTTAAATTTAGTTTCATAATTTTGTGAGTAAATCCGCCATTTACCTGCTTGAAGGCAACTTTATTGTTTTGGATGTGCTGACCTTCGTAGACGAATCGTCGATTTCTCTTTCAGGTTTTCTTTTTTTTTCGTATTATAAATCTAACAAACAAATTTCGTTTAGTACTAATTTATAAAAACTTGTACTATTTATTCAATAATATATTTACCTATCCATGTTTTGTTTGCAACAAAATCCAATCGAATGAAAATCAAGAATGTGAAGTTAGTGTCAACACAAAACATGAAAATGGATGAGTTCAGACACTAACAATGAGGATACTGCGTTTACATACACTAGTTAATATTATTACTCTCGGTTTAGATGGGCACATTTGTTTGGCACATTTGTTTGGCACAAATATTTTGGGTAGATTTGACATCATTACAATTTTTTTTGTCAATTATTAAAAATAAAATTATTCTAGAATTTAGAATATTGGAAAAACCTACCAAATTGACTTCAAACCTACCAACCTACCCAAGGTAAAAAAACCTACCCAGTTTGGTAGGATCCTACCCACTCCGGCAACCGTGTGCGTATGTTCAGAAGACTTTTTTTATCGGACACATTTCAAAAACCAGTAGTCGACTTTGTTGATGATTATAACGAGTTCAACTTCTCAAATGCAAAATTTGTATTTTTCTCAACGTTTCAAGGACTCCAAATGTATGGTTTTTGAGAAATTCCTTTGTGCGTGTATACGTACGTACATACGTGCGTCCTCATATTTTAAAATGTACCTATAAAATAAATTTGTCTTCAAAAGCTTTATTAATCAAAAAACTTTGATTTATAAAATTTTTTTTTTCAAAAATCGTTAGAGTGGTTTATTTTTAAATTAATTTTGTATAGGTATATATACATTTTTTCTATTTTAGTTTAAAAATATTTGTAGTATGCATTTTTTTAGAACTTATAAATGTACGTTTTACATTTAATTTTCGTTACAAAATATTGAACAGTTTTCGAGATATCAAATGTTGAACAAAAATTAAGTACATTTTTTTAATCCAGAAAGTAAAATTTTACACTTTTGATCATTAAATTTCAATTGAAATTGTTAGTTCTTGAGAAAACTTAAAAACAAAATAATGGTTCTATGGGTCGCTTCCTGAGAATATAAAAATATATTTTTTTTCAATCAATCAATTTTTTTCCCAAAAAATTTTATGGGGACTACTGTTATTTTAAGTCTTAAACAAAATTTAAACACGCCTAATGCGAATTGGCTCAGAACTTTAATTTCCAAATTTGAAGTGTCAATCGACCTGATGGTTTGGGTTTGTGACGGAATGGGGGGACCAACTTTTTTCGACTCCAAAATGACAGTTTTTTTTCAAAAACAAAATTAAAACATACAAATACTTTACCACACTGAAAAATTTAAAAATTGAATTTCTACTCGAATTTCTTAACAAAATAATTTTATTTTATGAAAACATTTATTTTTTGTATAAAAATCCAATTTTCTTATGAGAAATAAAAAAAAAAGTAAAAATACTTCTGTTGGACTGTTGGATTTTTATGAAATAATTAATGAATGTCAAAAACAATATTTTCTGTGAGATAAAATAAGTTTGCAGCCTATATTTTTTTTTGAAATATTTGAGTCGAAAATCAATGTTTACCAAGTTTTGTTATTTTTTTAGGTTTTTGATTTTTTGTAAAAAAAACTATCAATTCGATTTTTTTCAAAATGTCACTGAATATTGACAACAATATTTTTTTAAGGATAAAATTAGTTTTAAGCCAATATCTCAAGGTTATGATAAGATATTTGAGTCCAAAATCAATTTTTACAAATTTTGAGTTTTTATTTTTTGTAAAAAAAACTGTCAGTTCGATTTTTCTCAAAATTTTTCGGAATGTTAAAAACAATATTTCTTATAAGACAAAATTACTTTGAAACCTTAATCTCAAATGTTTGAAAAGATAGTTGAGTCGAAAATCAATTTTTACCAACTTTTATTAATTTTTTCTAGGTTTTTATTTTTTATGAAAAAAACTGTCAATTCGATTTTACATCTCGTTACATAAAATCATTTTGGAGATACAATCATTTTTTGTTCATAAAATTTGTGTGGGACGAAACGATTATGGTAAATAAAGGTAGGTCTAAAGCTCTGGATCGTACACTTAGAGTTTTTAGAGCTGATGAACGTCCGATGGGAGCTGTTGTGATACTGTTCGCTGGTGGTTTTCGGCAAATATTGCGAGTTGTTCCAAGAGGTACAAAAAATGATGAAATAAATGCTTGCCTAAAATCGTCGTTTCTATGGGCTTCTGTCAAACTTTTAAGATTGACCACAAATATGGCCGTACGTTAGGGTGGTGATAACAATGCAGCAACATTTTCAAGAACTCTTTTGGATATAGGAAATGGAAATATTTTAAATAATGATGGTGAAGTACTAATAGAACCAACATTTGCAACTACCGTCACTGGACAAGAAAGACGAATTTATCGCCCAAATTTCAGAGAAAACGGATGATTGGTTACGCGAACGAGCGATTTTAGCACATAAAAACGATTCTGTTACAAGTATAAATAAAAAGAGGCTGGGATGCGACCCACACTGATAACTTCCCATCCCGTCTTTCAATTTGTCTTGCTATATGTATCAATTTTTACCAAATTTGCGTACTATTTTTTGCAGATTTTATTTTTCTATGAAAAAACAGACTGTCGGATTTTTTTAAAAAAATTACTGAATATCGAAAATAATATTTTCTGTGAAATAAAATAAGTTTGAAGCCAATATTTTTAATTTTTGAAAAGCTATTTGAGTCGAAAATAAATTTTTACCAAGTTTTAGTATTGTTTTTTTTTAGGTTTTTATTTTTTGTAAAAAAAAAACTGTTAATTCGATTTTTCTCAAAATTTTTCTGAATGTTGACAACAATATTTTTTGAAAGATAAAAGTAGTTTAAAGCCAATATCTCAAAGTTTTGAAAATATATTTAAGTCGAAAATCAATTTTTACCAACATTGAGTAATGTTTTTTTTTAGGTTTTTATTTTTTATAAAAAACTGTCAATTAGATTTTTCTCAAAATTTTATCAGATGTCAAAAACATTATTCTTCGTTGCGCAAAATTGTTTTGGAGATGAAATCATATTGCAGTCGAAAAAAAAAACAACCACTTAATTTTGTTGAGAGGCCTTTCTGTATCTGTCTGCATTATTATCTGTATATAACAAAATTTATTTGAAGTCGACGTAAGTTTCTGTTATCAAGTTTACTAAGACTACCTGCAACGTTAATATCAACTGGCTTCCTGTCACGGCAAAAATTAGCTCTCAGCTCCCGGTCTAAAATTAACCTTTAAAAAGAGGCTGGGATGCGACCCACACTGATAACTTCCCATCCCGTCTATCGATTTGTCTTGCTTAAAAGTTTGTCTAAATGTATCAATTCTTGCCAAATTTGCGTTCTATTTTTTGTAGATTTTATTTTTTTTTTATGAAAAACGGACTGTTGGATTTTTATAAAAAAATTACTGAATATAAAAAACAATATTTTCTGTGAAATAAAATAAGTTTGAAGCCAATATTTTTAATTTTTGAAAAGCTATTTGAGCCGAAAATCAATTTTTACCAACTTTTATTAATTTTTTTGTTTAGGTTTTTATTTGTTGTAAAAAAACTGTCAGTTCGATTTTTCTCAAAATTTGTCCTAATATTGAAAACAATATTTCTTATAAGTTAAAATTAGTTAGAAGCCATAATCCCAAATTTTTGAAAAGATATTTAAGTCGAAAATCAATTTTTACCAACTTTTGTTAATTTTTTTTTCGGTTTTTAATTTTTTGTAAAAAAACTGTCAAATCTATTTTTTTCAAAATTTTACTGAATGTTGAAAACAATATTTTTTGAAAGATAAAAGTAGTTTAAAGCCAATATCTCAAAGTCTTGAAAAGATATTTGAGTCAAAACTCAATTTTTACCAAATTTTTTTTTTTTTTTTAGGTTATTATTTTTTGTAAAAAAACTGTCAATTTAATTTTTCTCAAAATTTTATCAGATGTCAAAAACATTATTCTTCATTGCACAAAATTGTTTTGGAAACGAAATCATATTTTAGTCGTAAAATTTTCGAAGTGACAAATTTTTTTTTTCAGTTTTTTTGATTTATAAAAAAAACCGTTAATTGAATTTTTTTCCAAAAATATAATTGTTTTGTATCACGTTACAGTATATAATATAAAATTTAATTCAAGTCTCTAGCGTCATGGGTTCATGAGATATTTAGGGTTAACCAAAATTTTCACCTTTTTTTTAAACTGCTATGGTAAAAAAACCACCCACGCAATTTTCTTGAGAGCCCTTTCTGCATCTTTCTGCCTTATTATCTGTATAACAAAATTTATTTGAAGTCGATATCTCTTCTGGTTCTTGAGCTATGGACGACGAAAACAACGTCGCGAACGTACGGACGTACGGACGTACGTAGACACGCACGCACAGACATCTTTTTAAAAATCTTTTATTTCGACTCTAGGGACCTTGAAACGTCGAGAAATGTCAAAATTTTCAATTTGTCAAATCGGACCCATTACAATAACTTCCTATGGGAAGTTAAAAATCAATATAGACAACAACTTTGTACAACCTCGTCTAGGATTTAAAATATTGTTCATAAATTAATTAATTGTTTCCATATTTATGTGACTGACGATGTCTATAGATGGCGGTGGTGGCGGCGGGATGCGGGAGTGCAGATTTAATTTTAATGACTTTGGAGTGGTCTTGAATTTAATTTTTTTTTCATTTTTTCTTTTTTACATAAAAGACACTCTCGTGCTGATGGCTTGTTTACTTGCTTCTCATTAAAAACAGTTACATTATAATCCAAGAAATAAAAACAAAATAATACCCACAGAGGTATACCTATGTATCTATAATACTTAATTAATTTATGTACACACAGGGAATTTCAATGAACTTGAAATGAAAAATAATATTTAAAAACAAAAAAATAAAACATGGTTATTAGAGAGAAATATGTTATTATGTCCAGGAATTAATGTAGTTTTGGTCATTAAAAGTCTTATGGCTTCTTTTTATTCGAACAAATTTATCAAAAATATGAGAAAACACTGTTTACATATAATAAATTAGTGGGGATTATGTACCATAAAAATACGCCCATACAACAATGAAAATACCACGAATAAATCAATGCACCCACTTGTGGGTTCTACTGTATATTATTTATAGATATAGTGAGTATCTTACCAAAAGCAATCTCAATCTAAATTATAAGAAGATGCCTGCATGTTAACAAAAAGAAAAAGCTCCCTCTGGTGGAAATTTATAAGTGCGATGGGGAATTATGAATGATTTGTTTGAAAATTTGCATTAAGTTACCTACATTAATAAATTAATTTCTAAGACCTTTATTTGAGCTTTGTTTTAAATGGTAAGAAGGTAGGCAATTATCCAAAAGGTAGCTGGGGGTTGAGTAGGGCATATAAAACAACTTTCCAGAAGCCACCGTTTTGGTCTTAGCGTTTGAAAAGTGAAAGTGAAACCTATTTTTATATTGCATGCAGCAGCTGCCCTAGGAATTAAAAGATTTAGCAATAAAATTTACACCCATTCACCTGAATGAGAATTTTCTTCTTTTATTTTCATTTCGTATTTCGTATTTAATTAAAAAAAAGTATGATTTTATGTGTTTTATTTATTAAATTGAACAACAATAAGAAAAAATTCACAATGCAATTAAAACAAATGTTGTTATTTTAATTGGATTTTTTTAGTTTTGAAACTTTACAAAAGAGGGGAAAGTTGATTTATATATAATTTTTGTATTTTTGTTATTGTTTTTGATATCGTTGAAGTCAACGTTTATTAATGGAAAATCAATTCATGTTAATTGATTTTTGTCACATTTGAAATGGAATCCGATGAATTTATTGTTTTGCTTATTGCTGTGCAAGTGTAAATATATTGGCATGAAAATTGTAATTTCAATTTAATAAACTGGGTTTGGTAATCGATACATATGTACATACATTGTACAATACAGTACATGTGTGAAGTAGATACATACAATAGGAAGCGTCAAGTTGGCGCCAGTGGCTTGGAAAATCAAAGCTTTATATAAAAAAAAATGTATGATATAATATTGTTAACATTGAATACATGTATCAAATAAAATAGAAGGTTTATTTAGTTTATTGGCGTGATTTCAAGTGATGTGATGATGTATGCCTAGGTATCTACTATATGGGTTTTGACTATTAAATTTAAATTTTAAATAGTTAGCTGAAATCTGAAAAAAAAATTAAAATACTTCAGTTTTTCTTCAATTAGGTTTGTGTTGATGAAAAAAGATATAAAACAATTTGTAACTAGCGCACACGCAAATGGTTCCTTATACCATTAATATATACTAAAAACAAAGTGTGAGCATTAGGAAAAAAGGGAGGTGCACATTGGTTTTGAAATCTTAATAGAAAGACAGAACGTTTTTATGATTTACACATTCTTATAGTACGACAAAGGAACGAATCTCTGTATAGCACAATATGGCTGAAGTTGGACTCAAGAGTAAACTGATGTGCATTTCCGAAATCGTGAGTATTACGCTAATGTGATTTAAAAGAAGAAATTCAACTGGCCTTAAACTAGAACTATAAATAACGAAGCTAGGATGTGACCCACATTGACAACTTCAAATCCATATAACGGGTTATCCATTTTGCGGTTTCAAAAAAATAGGGCTGGAAATCGATTTTTGTTTTTCAGTTCAAAGTCTGACATTTACGCAAATGGATCGATTAGTTATCGGACAACGCATAAAAATTGTTAAAACCTACTATAAAAAGGGTGATTCTGCCACAGCCACATATCGTGCTTTAAGAGGAGATTATGGTATTACATAATCGTCCAACTATGCAAGGAATTGGCAGAATCGTGAAGAAATTTGAAGGGACTGGATTGGTTACAGATAGTGCATCTTCGTTTCGCTCATACCACTGAAAATATCGCTGCTGTAAGTGAGAGTGTTGCCGAGGACCCGAATTTGTCGATGCATCGTTGTTCTCAGGAATTAGGACTGTATTACTGCACATTATGGCGTGTTTTGCATTTGGATCTACACCTACATCCATATAAAGTCTAGCTCACACAACAACTAAAGCCAGCTGACCATTCACAACGTCGTAGATACGTCGAATGGGTGCTTGAAAAACAGGCGGTGGACGGTGATTTTTCAAACAAAATTTTCTTCAGCGACTGAGCACATTTCTTAAAAAAAAAAGAGGCTGGGATGCGACCCGCACTGATAACTTTCCATCCCGTCTGTCGATTTGTCTTGCTTAAAAGTTGGTCTATATGTATCAATTTTTACTTAATTTGCGTATACTATTTTTTGGAGATTTTATTTTATTTTATTGAATATCGAAAATAATATTTTCTTTGAAATAAAATAAGTTTGCAGCCAATATTTTTAATTTTTGAAAAGCTATTTGAATCGAAAGTAAATTTTTACCAAGTTTTAGTATTGTTTTTTTTAGGTTTTTATTTTTTGTGAAAAAAAACTGTCAATTCGATTTTTCTCAAAATTTTACCGAATGTTAAAAACAATATTTCTTATAAGACAAAATTAGTTGGAAGCCATAATCTCAAATTTTTGAAAAGATATTTGAGTCGAAAATCAATATTTAACACCTTTTATACATTTTTGTTTAGGTTTTTATTTTTTGTAAAAAAAACTGTCTAATCGATTTTTCTCAAAATTTGTCCTAATGTTGAAAACAATATTTTTTATAAGTTAAAATTAGTTAGAAGCTATTATCTCAAATTGTTGAAAAGATATTTGAGTCAAAATTTAATTTTTACCAATTTTTGTTAATTTTGTTTAGGTTTTTAATTTCTTGTACAAAAACTGTCAGTTCGATGTTTTTTAAAATTTGACTGAATGTTGAGAACAATATTTTTTGAAATATGAAAGTACTTTAAAGCCAATATCTCAAAGTTTTGAAAAAATATTTGAGTCTAAAATCAATTTTTACCACCTTTTATACATTTTTTTTAGGTTTTCATTTTTTGTAAAAAAAACTGTCAATTCGATTTTTCTCAAAATTTGTCTTAATGTTGAAAACAATATTTCTTATAAGATACAATAAGTATGAAGCCATTATCTCAAATTTTTAAAAAGATATTTGAGTCGAAATTCAATTTTTACCAACTTTGAGTAATATTTTTTTAGGTTTTTATTTTTTATAAAAAAACTGTCAATTAGATTTTTCTCAAAATTTTATCACAGATGTCAAAAACATTATTCTCCGTTGCACAAAATTGTTTTGGAGATGAAATCATATTTTAGTCGTAAAATTTTCGAGGTGACATTTTTTTTTCAGTTTTTTTGATTTATAAAAAAAAACCGTTAATTGGATTTTTTTCCAAAAATATAATTGTTTTGTATTACGTTACAATATATATTATAAAATTTAATTCAAGTCTCTAGCATCATTGGTTCATGAGATATTTAGGTTTAAGCAAAATTTTCACTTTTTTTTTAAACTGCTATGGTAAAAAAACCACCTACGCAATTTTCTTGAGAGCCCTTTCTGCATCTTTCTGCCTTATTATCTGTATAACAAAATTTATTTGAAGTCGATATCTCTTCTGGTTCCTGTGCTATGGACGACGAAAAAAACGTCGCGAACGTACGGTGACGTACGGACATACGGACGTACGGACGTACGAACTCACGCACAGAAATCTTTCTAAAAATCTTTTATTTCGATTCTAGAGACCTTGAAACGTCGAGAAATGTCAAAATTTTCAATTCGACAAATCGGACCCATTACAATAACTTCCTATGGGAAGTTAATAATTAAAAATATAATTTTGCTCATATCCACTAAATTTTACGAAATTGAAATATCAACGACCGAGCCTCATTAAGCCAACTCACTTTCATTTCGCTCTACGCCACTATGCTCGGGAAACCAAATAAGAGTGACATGAAGTTTAATATTTGAACAGGAAAGTTCATCTCAACACTGTTGCAAATTGGTTCAGATTTGAGTATTTTGCATAGTTTCCTAACTGCTAGTAATTCAGTTTCAAATACAGTGGCAAAATTAGATAGCCGAAAAGATTAAGAGACATTTAAGGACTACTTGGAGAAAATAACCGCCCCTACTCCACGCATCCATCCTCCCAATCCTTTCTGTTAGGAAGAATGTTTTAAAAGATAGGGATACAGTAGTCGGTGTTTGTAGTGAAAAAATCTGATAGGATCAGATCAGTGATATGTCCTCGAGTTCTGAAAAACCAACAATTTAATTCTTTAAATTCTTTTCTACGCTGCACGATACTTAATTTTCAATGCGTAGATCAATAATTGGTAGAAGGTGCAGAATAACATTAAGGGCATCTGTTGGAAACGACCGAAGAGCCCCTGTAGTGCCGACACTAGCTGTTTCTTGAACCTTATTAAGTTTAACGATGTTATATTTCTTGCTAAGCACAGGCCAACGCACACAATTGATTTATTTGATAGAATTCACACAAAATCATCTTGGATTGAAGGCTCCACTCTTAACCAAATTTGTTTCGACATGCGTAAAAGACATCGCAAGCTTTCTTAACTCTTTCTTCAATATTTAACTTTAATTTTAGTTTGGAATTGTGGAAGATAGTGACAGATTTTGACCATTGATTAGAGGTAGAGAGTTAAGGTATAGGCATTAAATTCGACAGGGTTTCTTATTCCACATTCTACAATGCTTTCATCTGTCTTATGATAACTTTTACAAGTTGCCATAAAAACAATATAAAAACTTTTTGACATAAGACTCACCATTTCCGAAATAAAAAATAATCGAAAGAGTTTAGAATTAAACATATCTTTTTAAAAATATTATACTCATCTTTTCAACACAACGGGGTAATAATAATCATGACACCGAAAAATTAACATTTTACTCTTCTCCTCCATCAACTATCTCATAATCATATTCAAATAGGTATCTAATAATTTTAAATTATGCAACTGAGAAAATTAGTTTTTTCCCAAATGAAATCCCATAAATTTAGGACCAAACATATAAAACATTTAAAAGACAAAACTCTTCGTGTAGGCCGCATTAATTTCGAAGAAAAATATACACACAAAATCAAATAAAAACAAGTGTGTTTCATTAAAGATGACTACCTAATAGAATTAAGTCTTCCCCCCAACATAGAAACATATGACAAACATTCAAATAATAATATATCTTGTTGCATTTTCTCATCGGTCTGCCCTTTTACACCGCACCGCTGCGCCGGCCGCGGCCACGCCACAAATTAAAAGAACAAAACATTTATTTAAATTTCTATTAATAGAAGTTGTAAGTTGAAAAACGGTCCCCCGTCATCATGATCATCGTCCGTTCCGTTCGTCCGTTGTCGTATAATTACAAAACAATCTTGTAAATCAGTGTTTGGTGACAGTTCGAACGTTTCATAAAAAAATAATCAAATCAAATAAAAGTAACGAAACACGACCGATTCAAAGTCACTATGTACTTATAATAGATACAAGATATTGTATCCCATCGAATTAAATCTTGAATTTCAATTTAATGACCTTTACATGTGTCACGCATCCAACAGATACAATATCTACACATTGGGTTGGTTCCTACTTTGTGGCGTATCTTTCGAAACTCAATTCTCATTTTTTTGTCATCTTAACACGAAACAAGATACACTTATGTATCTTGCAGGAAAGTGATTTCAGAAATAGAAAAAAATAAAGAAGTATAACGGACGCAACGACGCACGATGAAGACGACGACGACTCGATAGCGAACGCTCGAAGGTGGCAGTAGCAGTACTTCACTCTTCTTCTACTTCCATGAACTTCTAAGATACGTTTAAAATGTGTCACACACCAAGTTGGTATGGTGTATGGAACATGCATGAGGTCGCCGGCCGGCGTGTTTTCAGTGCATTACTCCTTAAGATACTTCCGGGATAGCAAAAGATACTTTATTCGTTTGGTTGTTGCTGGTTTTGATTGACATTACACATTGCACTATTTTTAGTGAAGGTTCAGTGAAAGTCTCTATATGAATTAGAAAAGTCGTCATAAGAAATCTGAAGACAACAAGAACTCAAGACTCGCCTCATGGAAATTTATAGTTATAGTTTGTTGAAAGCGTAACAGTTATGGTTAAATGCTCGATTGATTGTATCTTTTATATTTAATGTGAATTTAGTATGTAATTAAACTTCATATCATTAAATGTTTTCTTTTCTTTTTTTTTTCTTTGATTATATTTTATTTTCTGTGTTATCAAAAGACGATAAGTGCATATTATGGGGACCTCGATAAAGCTAAAGACCGATAGAAAAAAGAGAGACGAAGAACGACAGCGATAAGAAAACTGGATGCAATGATGACGATGGGTGAATGGCCTGGCCTGGACGACGACGCACGGCCTCCATGGATATCGGATCACTCGCCTTTGCCGAGACAATCAAACATACATAACACAATATTATTCCTCGATAGAGGTTTAGAGATTGGTTATATTTGTGTATATAGATAGATAGATAGAAAGATATTCCCGTTGAAGGAAATTATATTAAATTGATTGGGTTAATTATGATTTCACTTTGATCATCAGGTGGAGTTTCTAACCGTAATAGACGTGTTTGCTGGTTGTTTAGTTTCTTCGATGATCCGTGTCCATTATAAGTGTCTTACCTAGACATGCTTCGTTCGCCTTAAAGACGTCAGCGTCGTCGTTCGTTGGTCGATCGGTCGGTTGGTAGTCACTTGTTGGACCTACATACATATGCTGTGTTGGGAGGAAAAAGTTGTTAGAAACTAATTGAGTTTCTAACTTTGAGACGACTGGTTTTTACTTATTATTCCTATAAGACATAGGTACCTCCATAGGTATACCAATTTACCTATCTTATGTTGAAGAGTTCAAGAAACTTTTTGTGTTTAGTTTGTGGTGCAGTGGTGCAAGTTTAAGATTCAAGATAAGCTCCTATATTAGGTAGGTAGGTACAAATGATAAGACATCACATTGAATTTATGGTCATATTTCTTTTTAATTTTGTCATGCAGACAAATTGTATGTTAAGGCAGTTCACATACATATGTATATTAAATAGTTTAAATGCATAACTTGTCATAATTTAATTGAGTGGGGTACATACTTGATTTTAAATTTAATTTAATAAAAAGTGTGTTTTTCAGAAGGGAATACAATTAGGCAGGTACTACAAACTAGGTTGTATGTTCTGGCTTGTATGACTTATTGGATTTGAAATTTTAAGAATTGAAATAAGCAAGACTTTTGAACTGCTTATAGGAAATTATTGTAATCAGTCCAATTTGTTAAAACACGTTTTCGTGTTTTGTTAAAAAAGTTGTCAGTTGAATTATTGCTAAAAATTTAAAAATTACCAACAATATTTTGCATATACTGAAATAGTTTGATTTCAAAATCTATTTTTGTTAACGAGATTTTTAGTCGAAAACCAATTTTAACCAATTTTAGTAGCATATCTTAAAAATTTTCATTTTTATAAACAAATACTTACAAGTTGGATGAATGAAATTAATTTGAAGTCAATATCTGCTCACGAGATATCGAGAACCGAACATCAATTTTTACCAATTTTGCGTACTATTTTTTTTCATTTTTGAAGCTAATATTTTTCAGTTTTGAGTGGAAACTAAATTTTTACCAAGTTTAAGTACCTATTGCTTTTTTTTGGTTTTTATTTTTTGTGAGAAAACTGTAAATTCGATTTTTTTTTCCAAAATTTTACCGAATGTTGAAAACAATATTTCTTATAAGACAAAATTAGTCTGAAGCCATAATCTTAAATTTTTGAAAAGATATTTGAGTCAAAAATCAATTTTTACTAACTTCTTTTTTTGGTAGTAAACGACCTTCTAACATCATTAGAAGCAGAGGGTTTCAGGGTGATTGCCTATGCTGACGACGTTGCAATATCTGTATCTGGAAAACACTCCCAAGTTCTCTCGGAACTCCTACAAAATGCCTTGAATAGGCTAACAAAATGGGCTAAGCAATGTGGCCTGGACGTCAATCCACATAAAACAGAACTAGTACTCTTTTCAAGAAGGTACAAAATTCCTCAGCTCAGCCCACCCAAGATTAAAGGAATACCATTAAGGTTTTCCGACCAAGCTAAATATTTAGGCCTCATTTTAGACAAAAAACTAAATTGGAAGGCAAATATTGATGAAAGAGTAAAAAAGGCTACTGTAGCGCTTTTTACTTGTAAAAAGGCCATAGGATCAAAATGGGGCTTCTCCCCAAAAATAACCCACTGGCTATACACTTCGGTAATTAGACCGATACTCATTTATGGAGTTGTCGTATGGTGGACCGCACTGGACAAGATGGTAAATCTAAATAAGTTCATCAAAGTCCAGCGGTCAGCAGGTATGTGCATCACAGGAGCACTTCGCTCAACACCAACCGCAGCCCTGGAAGTGCTTTTAAGCCTAACACCTCTTGACATCTTCTCCAAAACGGTGGCAGCTAACTCATGTGTGAGGCTTAGAGCCACCTCTCAATGGAACAGTAACAATACTGGACATACTACTATCCTAGATAATTTTAGATCTATCCCAGATCGCCTAGACTATACCACCCCTAAAATGGTATTCGGTAAAAGCTTCCATGTGTCCATCCCTTCAAGATCCTCCTGGGAAGAAGAGAGACCCCTGGAAGACAATGCGATACACTTCTATACAGACGGTTCAAAGACCGATTACGGAGTTGGAAGTGGTATCTATTCGGAACAACTGAATCTAAGTCTATCATATAGACTTCCCAATCAATGTAGTGTATTCCAGGCAGAAGTAATGGCGATTAAAGAGGCACTATCCTGGCTCAAAGAAAACGTTATATCTTGCAAAGATATACGAATTTTCTCGGACAGCCAAGCCGCTCTTAAATCTCTCGCGTCTGTCTCTACAAACTCTCAATTAGTCCACGACTGTCGATCATCTCTGAATGAGATGACAGAACAGTTTAATATTCACCTCATTTGGGTGCCGGGCCACAGAGACATTCCGGGAAATTGCAAAGCCGATGAGCTCGCCAAAAACGGAACACTTCTGCCAAATGTTAGACAAAAACATAACATAGGAACACCACTTGCTACATGCAAATATCTTCTCAAACAATATGCTCTAGAAGCAACAAATGCTAGATGGTCACAGAGCACCACCTGCCTAACAACCAAGCAAATATGGCCAAGCATAGACCTAAATCGGTCAAAAGGCTTGATATCCTTGAGCAGACAAAATATAAGCTCTACAATTGGAGTAATAACAGGACACTGCCTCATAGGAAGACATGCTCTGAGGCTAGGAGTCTACACAAATGACTTCTGTAGAAGCTGCATGGACGAGGAGGAAGAGGAAACAGTCCAACACCTGCTATGTACATGTCCAGCACTCTCCACTAGAAGGAATAACTTTCTCGGTAATCCCTTCTTCGACAATACCAGTGAACTGGCAATGACTGACACAAAGTGTCTCTCTAACTTTATTAAAAGCACAAAATGGTTTGTTTAATTTTCATTACTCTCCCATGAGTAACCTTATTAGTGGTATCACAATGGACCCTTGAGGTCTAAGTGAGTCAATGACATCTAGACAGCCACTCCAACCTAACCTAACCTAACTTCTTTTTTTAGGTTTTTATTTTTTGTGAGAAAACTGTCAATTTGATTTATCTCAAAATTTTACAAGATGTCAAAAACGTTATTCTTCGTTGCACAACATTATTTTTTGAGATAAAATCATTTTAAGAAAAATCTAGGTGACCACTTTTTTAGAAAAAATAAAAACCTAAAAAAACATACTACTAAAAGTTGAAAAAATTGATTTTCGACATGGGCATCCTTTCAACAATTAAAGATATTGGCTACTAACTAATTGTGTCGGCCGTAGTTCTCCACGGACTTTTGCGCCATAAAATGTATTTCTTATTTTTATTGAAATCAAACTTATTTTACCGTATGCAAAATATTTCTGTAAACTTGTTGTTATTTTTTTTAAAACAAATCGAATTATCAATTTTTTATTATAAAAAATAAAAACTTACAAAAAACAACTAAAAAGTTATAAAAATGGGCACGAAATTAAAGTTATCAGTGTGGATCGTAATCCAATCTTTCTTTATTTTTTTATGATCAATTTTCGCAAAAACGACCAGAAAAATGTTACATTTTTCATGTTAACTTAGTGTATTTCAATATAAAATGTACATATTTTTTTCTTCTTATTGCCCAGGAGGGTAACCCCATAGAACATTTGTTTTTATTTTTTAAGTATTTTCAGGAACTAATAAAGCGATTTTAACAATATAATTTTAATAACATTGTTCAATCAAAAATTTCATTTTTTTTGGATTTTACAAATATATTTAATTGTTAAATAACAGCATGAGAACACATTTTAGATGCAAACAAAAAATCATTTGAAAATTTAATTTTTCGAGTTCGTGCGACACAGTCGTGATTTTATTCTTTAATGATCTATTTCTGTGCTCTTTTATCTTAAAGGTGTGTTTCATAGGTATCTAACTTTAAGTTGACAACACTATTTTAACTGGCCGCTGAGCTTTATGGGTTGGTGGAATAATTGACCCTTACTTTTTTAAAAACGATGCTAGCTAGAATGATACATTCAATGGTGAATGCTATAAAGCCACGATTACTGACTTTTTACTTCATCAATTAAATAACCATGATGTGCAGGATCAGTGGTTTCAATAAGATGGCACAACATGTCGCTCTATACAGTTATCAAGAATTTGAAAACGGTTATCAAGAAAACCGTATAGTTTCACGGCAAGGGATGATCGAATAATTGGAGTACTACATGCACTACCTCATTACAATATACGGCCAAAAGTATTGGAATTAGTCATCAACAATTGAACCTCCAAATAAGACTACGTCCGAGCCATTCTCGGTGGTCATATGTCAAAAAACATCTTGTCAATTTAAAGAAAAATATCTTTGTTTTATTCCATTTTGAAGATCTATAGTTCTTAGAAAACACCTTTAACATACAAAAACTTAAACATTCCAACGAAATTTATATACCTAAGTAAGTTCGTGCAACCATAAGTCGGGTATTCCTTTTATCGCATAGGTACGCAGTTAAATTAATAGTCATAGTCTATTTTTTGCATTTGTCCAAAGCGACTCTGTAACTTATATTTTTTTTTTAAATTTAAAAATTTTACTTGCTTCAAAATTGTGTTGCTCGGTTTTAAAATAGCATCACTGTAAGTTAAATTTATTCTCTGCTTGGAAGCTCAAGAGAATTCCTTAATTCAATTTCATCGTAAAATAAAACATTCCATCAAATTGCTTGAATTTATGTATGTATATTATGATGACTACTATAGGTATAGTTTAACATCAAACCGCAGCAGTAGGCCCATCAGACTCTTTTATAATCATGTTTTACTTTCCATCATGCTGGCCATTGAAAACAAAACAATAAACCCTAATTACTCAAAACAAAACAAAAGAAAACTTTACAATTTGAAGGGGATAAACACTGCACTGCAATTGATTAGGTCTGATACAAAATCATCTTATATGTTTCGAAAGAGACTCTCATGAAGAAGAAAAAATAAAAGCAAGATGTCAATATTTTAGTTTGAGTACTTTTCCTTCCAGTTTGGGCTATAAGAAAGAAGTTTCTTAAATAATACTCGTACTCAAAACAAAATTAATCAAGAAACTTTAAATTAAAAATATTGTTGACATTCGTAGTTAAAAGTGTGTTGAATCATAACAACCGCACTGTTTAAAAAATAAGATAAAACAAAGCATTGTAAGCTTCTTACGCATTTTTTGTTAACCATTTATTTACCTACAACGCATAAAATATATTGGACACATAAAGACCTTAAATTGCCATGATAGGTTGTAAGTGTTTGTTTTGTTTAAAGAATAATATATCCATATGTACAATGAAAATACATGCTAAGCCACATTGTATGCTTTTGTACGTTCTACATTAAATTAATATATAACGTAAGTTGAATGTTCAAAAATATTTCAGTAATTGCTATTAAATAAAAATGTATTTAAATTATTGAGCCTACAATACATAACATGATGGGAAAACGAACGAAGAGGCTTGTAAGCTAGTTGGAAAAGCTAGAAAATGTTCAAAGTACAGTCGTTCTGAAATACTCGTAGATGATCTTACTAAGGATATCAGTCAATTGTTTCTTTAAAAATGTATTTTATTTAATCAAATTGATTTATTTTCCGACAGTCCGCATCTTTTTTAATTAAAAGGGGACCTCATAAAATTCCGAAAGGACTTTCTTGCTAACTTTTACTAAGTATAGAATTTAAAAAAGAGGCTAAATATTTGTCAATATGTACTTCTAAAAGTTTAACAACATATTAAAAATAATATTTTGAGTAGGATAAAAAGGTTTGAAGTCAATAACTTTCTTTGTTAAGATAACTTAGCCGAAAAAGAATTTTTTTTCAGTATTTTGTTGTTTTTTGTAAATTTTTGTGTTTTATAAAAAAAAGTTGTCAGTTGGATTATTCTAAAAAAAAAGAAACTGCGATGCGACCCACACTGATAACTTCAGATCCCGTATGTCGATTTGTCTTGCCTCTAACTTTAACAAAATTTGAAGTCAGTATTTTCTTTGTTCTCTTAATACTTGAGTCGAAAGCCATTTCTTATCAGTTTTTTGTTGTTTTTGTGGGTTTTTCGTGTTTTGTTTGAAACAAAATTGTAAGTTGAATTTTTTTAAGAAATTAACTAAAAATTACGAACAATATTTTGTATACGATGAAACAGTTGTATTTCAAAATCTATTTTTTTAACGAGACTTTTAGTCGAAAAACAATTTCTAGCAGTTTTAGTAGCATTTTTTGAAAGTTTTTATTTCTTATATAAACAAATTGGATAAAATCATTTTGAAGTCAATACCTTTATTAATTCATGAGATATCGAGAACCGAACATAAATTCTTACCAATTATGAGTAAAATTGTGTGTAGATGAAAAAAAAACTGACTGACCGATTTTTATAAAAATTTTACTAAATGTCAAAAACAATATTTTCTATAAGATGAAATTAGTTTGAAAACGATGTGTATAATTTTAAAAAAGACATTTAAGTGCAAAATCAATGTTTAACAACTTTTAATAATGTTTTTTTAGGTTATTAGTTTTTTGTAAAAAAAACTGTCACTACGATTTTTCTCAAAGTTTTACCACATGGACGTTATTCTTCATTGTATAAAATTATTTTGGAGGTAAAATCATTTTTCGTTCTTAAAATATTCGGTGTGCCATTTATATAAAGAACCGTTAGTCACAATATATAATATAAAATTTAATTTAAGTCTCTCTGGCGTTACTGGTTCGTAAGATATTTTGGGTTAACCAAAATTTTCACTTTTTTTTTAAATTGATATGGCATGACCTTGAAACGTCGAAATTTTCAATTCGAAAAATCGGACCGATTGCAATAACTTCCTGAAGTTAAAAATTGAATTGAAGTGGCTAGTGTGAGATATTTGAATTGCTAAAGAAAAATCATCCACTCGACATTTTTTAAAGTCCATTCTACATTTTTCGATTTCATTATCTGCGAAAAAAATGTATTAGAAGTCGATATCGCTCCTGGCTACATGTAAACTATTGCTAATGCAAGACGTTGCCGTTGTTAAGAAGGCAAACATATCAGTTGGAATAACATCACCTCTAAGCAGATCGCATATAAGCTCGGTAGTCAGTGTCATAACCGGGCACTGTCTAATAGGAAATGACGCCACACGGTTAACCGCATTCTCGAATGGCTTTTGCAGAAGCTGTATGGATGAAGAAGAGGAGAAAACAGTTCTTCACCTCCTCTGTACATGTCCTGCTCTAGCTCAAAAACGCAAGAATTGCCTAAGAGAATTCTTCTATAACGATCTCATATTATCATAATCAGCCCTTCATGTTTCGTAAGGGACTCAAACTGGTTTCATTGAGCTTAGAAGAAAGCCTCAATATTCATTTGGTATCACAATCGGCCATTAAACTCGACTAAGTGTGTCCTACACCAACATACGGACAGCAACTTTAATCTAACCTAACGATATCGCTCCTGGTTCTTGAGATATGGCTGATAACTGAAGTTCAGGACGTACGTACACACGCACACACAAAAATCCTTGTAAAAACCTTTAATTTAGACCTTGAAACGTCGAGAAATTAAAAAATGTTCAATTTGACAGATCGGACCGACTACAATAACTTCCTATGTCAAGTTAATAATCAAAAATTTGCAACAACATTTGGCATATGATAAAATAAGTTTTGTTTCAGTTACTTTTCTTGTACCCAAAATTTTTAGTCGAAAACCAATTTTTACCAATTTCTTGTAGCAGTTATTGTAGGTTATTATTTCTTATTAAGAAAAAGACGCTTACATTTGTAAAGTAAATTAACTTAATGCTGACAACAATGTTTTGTATAGAATCAAATAATTTTTAAGTCAATATCTTTATTAATTATCGAGATATTGTTTTTTAAAAAAAATTGCCAGATGTATTTTTTGATACCTAAAATTATTATTTTTTTCCGCAAAATATAATAAAATAGCATGACAAATATTTTTTAGTTTTTTTTGGTTTTTATAAAAACCGTTTATTGAATTTTGTTCGAATATTATATCAATTTGGTATTACGTCTCAATATATAAAACAAAATTTAATTGAAGTCCCTAGAGTTATTAGTTCGAGAGATATTTAGGTTAGGTTAGGTTAGGTTTGAACGGGCTGACAGTTGATGTTGTTACCATCACACTTAGATCAATGTAGATCCATTGTGATACCCCGAAGTGTTGTAACTTCCTGAAAAGATATAATAACCTATGAATCATGTGGTTCGTTTAACCATTTAGAGGTCTTGACAAAGTTTAGTAAGCTTTTGCCTGGTAGTTCTGATAGTTCCTCTAGTTCATTAAAGAAGAAGTTGCCTAGAGTTTTCTTCCTAGCAAGACAGAGTGAAGGACAGTGGCAGAGAAAGTGAGTGATGTCTTCATGCTCGTTTTCATCACCACAGCCTCTACAAAGGTCATCAGTACTGAGCCCCATCTTCTTCTTATGGTAGCCGAGTAGGTTGTGACATGTAATAATGCCGATAAGGGATCTTAGGGAGGGTTTGTTAAGAGTTAAGATCCAGTCGGATCTTTTCTTATCGTATCTAGGCCATATCTTCCTGGTGTTTACACAGGTTTCTAGGAGATTCCATCTGTCATTGGATTTGTGAATGATGGTTTTACTGACGTTATGTTTCAGTTCATATAACAGTATCCCTATATGATGGTCTATCAGGGAGGGTTCCAGTGTGGAGCCCTCCTTAGCAAGTTCATCCGCCTTTTCGTTGCCTGGTACATCACTGTGGCCAGGAACCCAGCAGAGTCTTACGTTATGCTGTGTGCCAAGAACCTTTAGCTCTTCGCGACAGCAAGAGACAAGCTTTGACTTGATTTGGGTGGCAGAGATAGCTTTTATTGCTGTTTGGCTATCAATGAAAAAAGTTATGTCCGCGTGTGATATCGCCATCATGGATATGTGTTTAGCAGCGTTTTTCACTGCCAAGATCTCAGCTTGGAAGACGCTGCTACAGTCGGGGAGCCTGAATGCTTTGGCAAGGTTTAGGTTTTCAGAGTAAAAGCCTGCACCTACTCTATTGTCCATTTTCGAGCCATCGGTGTAGATGGTAATGGTTGAGTCGTTGGTGTAGGGCTCACTATTTTCCCAATCTAGTCTATTGGGGAACCTAGTACTAAAAGATTTGTTGAAATCTAAGTAAGGGCTCATATAATCTGTGCAGATATTGTTGTCTACGTATTTCGTAAGAATAGCTGCGTGGCCACTCTGGCTAGTTTTCCAGATGTTAGTTTGACTGAGCCTGAGGGCGCTGTTTGCTGCTGATTCTTGGACGAATAGGTCTATTGGGGGGAGATTGAGGATCGTTTCTAAACCCGCAGTTGGGGTAGTCCTCATCACACCACTAGTACAGATACAGGCCATTCTCTGTACTTTGGTAAGTGTTTTATGGTTCGTGGATTTCTCCAACGTTTTCCACCAAACCAAGCTGCCATAAGTTAGAATCGGTCTGACAATGGCAGTGTACATCCACATTACTATTTTGGGGTTCGGTCCCCAATTTCTACCCAGAATCTTGTTACATGAGTAGAGTGCGATTGTGGCCTTCTTATATCTTTCTTGGATATTTGGACCCCAATTGAGTTTTTTATCCAATATAACTCCGAGGTATCTAGCTCGGTCGGAGATTCTTAGTGTTGTATTATCTATTTTAGGTATTATAAACGGAGGGATCTTCCTCCTGTTTGTAAAAAGAACCAGTTCTGTTTTAAGGGGGTTTACATTAAGACCGCATTTCTTAGTCCAGTTGTTGACCTTTGATAATGCGGTTTGTAATTGTTCGCTAATAGTGGTAAGGTATTTACCGGTCGAGAGATATTTGGGGCCTATCAAATTTTTTACATTACATCCATTCAATTTTCTTTCATTCAGTAAATTTTGATGTTATTATTTTTAGAACAAAATTAATTTAAAATCGATATCGTTTTAGGTTCTTGAGATATGGCCGACAAAAAAAGGTATCGCGTACTTAAGCACGTACGTCACACACAAATTCCAACATCTCTGTAAAATCAGTTGATTTAGATTCTAGAGACCTTGAAACGTAGAGAAATTACAACATTTTCAATTCGACAAATGGGACCGATTACAATAACTTCTTATAAGAAGTTAAAAAAGTGACGACTTTGGTTGACCCCGAATATCTCACAGCCAAAAAAAACGCTATCGACTTTAATTAAATTTAGTATTACACATTGTGACGTTATGCTGAATGTTTCACAAAACTTAAAAACTGTGTGGAACAAAAAATTAAGTTTTTGACAATTAGTAAAATTTTCAGAAAAATCGAAATGTCAGTTTTTCTCACAAAAAATAAAAACCAACAATTGTAAAAAAATGATTTTGGAACCAAATATCTTGAGAAAAAAGAACGATAGTGACTATTAACTTATATAATTCATCTTACACAACATTTATTGTCAATATTTAGTAACATTTGTAAATTAAAGTCCTTTCCACAAAATGTCTCGAATATCTGGATGGAAAATTTTAGTTTTTAATTGCATGCCTACTTTTTGAAGTTATTTAAAAAAAAACTTAAAGATATCATTAGATCGCATTCCAACTTATTTTTGTATTATATTTTGGAATATTACTTCTCTATTTTTGCCTAAAAAATTACTTTTTATTATTTTGTCCAAAAAATGCCTTCCCATTTCAGCTTCCACTTAGAGTTGCAAATTTTTTTCCCAATTGTTGCTTATTCAAATAGTTATAATAATCTTTGAATCTTCATGAAATTTCATATGCAAATAAAATTGTATCGTAATTAATTTGATGAGAAAGAAATGAAAGTTTGTCAACCGATTTTACCGTACTTTTGTCAGAAAAATAGATAAAATACTTTTTAATTTAAAATTTAACTGTCTTTACCTAAATACGAAATGACTGGAAACAGTTATCTCCATAAACGTACCTCAATCATAAGTAGTACCAGTTAATAGTTAAAAGTCAAGAAAATTAGATATGCCAAGAAACTTGTCATGTCATAATGATGGGTACTATCTATACCTATACTCTTTTAAATCTTCATTCGAAGAAAAAAGGTGTTACTTTCCCATTTTAATGGAAGATAGATAGGTATCTCTTCTTAAAGCTTGCTTCAACCTTTTCTTCAAGGTCTGTTTTTTTTGCGTGATGCTTGAGCACGTCTGTAGAAAATTTGTCGTCATTATGTGCGTCAACGAACTGCGTCTCCTCTCTTGAAGATTTTTGTTAGAATCCATCAAACAAAATTGCTAGGTATTAGGTATTTCTTTATGAAACCAATACTTGAAGTCTTAACTTAAGATAAAAGATACAAAAAAATAACCATATCCAAAAACCACAGACATCAATAATAATGTTTCCCTCTTGTAGTTCATACTTAGTTTTGTAGGAACCTATATTTTGTTCTTTTTTAATATAAGTACATACATATAAAATTGCTGTAAATACTCACCTACCAACTTGTAAATCAGCTTTAAGTCAATCTATGTAGCTAGGTAGATACATATGTACATATGTAGTATAGTGTGGTTAAGGTATATCCAACCAAAAAAAGGGTTATTAACTACTTTTTGCCCGTTGGCGGTAATCCAAAATTTGTTTTTGTTTATATTTATGTATACACTCGTACGTTGAGTAACGCTCAATAAATAACAATTTAATTACTAGCCCATAAATTAGAACATAAATTTATTAGGTATCTATAAAGTAGATTTTATTTAGCAAACAATTATTTCAATAACATTTAAAACATTTAAATTATATAGGAAACGTATATCTAGATACATTTGAATTAAACTTCATAGAACGATCACTGATTTAAGGTGCCTAATGGTAACTTCTATAGATCGCGAAAAAAAAGATACAAAACGTAAAAATCACAATATCGTATCCAGTTAGGTATCTAATATAAACTTCTCGTTTATTTTTCAAAAAGAATTTCCAACACGAGGACGAGGTGAAGTCAACACAACGACTACGAGGGTGACGAAGACGGATAAAACGCGACTTTAACGACTGACGTTTATACCTATATTAATTCAATTCCTCAAGGCAAGAGGAAATGGCCGCCATTACATGCGAACAAATCTAAACTAAACGATCTTCAATTCAACCATCAGTTAAGATCAATTGCACGCAGAAGAACTGCACAAAGCACAACAAAGCACTCATTCGCAAAAACAAGAACTTAACCGCATCAACATCATATATAAGTACGCTATTGGTACCGCGCGAAACGAAACGCGTTAAAAGTAGATATTGCAAAATAAATCAAAGAACTTCTTATTTACATTCCACAAAATACACAAAAGCAACAAATAAAATACCTTTATGGATGTGGATGGTATTTTTGTTTCAACAAATGGGCTTATTTTATTTTCAAAACAGAAACAGAAACACGATCAGTGTTTGTATCTTTTTGTATAAAGGTGATCAATAAAATAAAAGATACAATCCACAAAAATCGTTATAGGACTTTAGGTTGTTGTTGTTGTTTTGTTTGTTTAAACACTCAAAACCGGCTGAATTCCAAAACAAAATTTGTGTTTAGAGGTACACAAGAATTCGAGACGACGACGACGTCGACGAAGACCGAATCGACGATAAGCGATACAGCGAACGATATAGCGGTATGCAGTGGAGATGGTGACATAAACACTTATAACACACGGAACGGACTGAAATTAATATAAGTCCACACACGATCACGTTGCAAGATCAACTGGATACTGGAAAGCATTATGAATTCAACCAACAGTGGCGGGTTGCTGGTTTCTGGTGGCTGCCTGCGCTGCTGTGGCGATATCGTATGATGGATCCAGCACCAGCTCAGCTACCAGTTGTGGACCAGCAGCGCCAGCACCGACGACAACATTCAATGAGAAGTGGAATGGATCGTTTTGGAATATGATGCGGGGCTCCCCTAAAAGTGTTACCAGATTCAAAAAGAATTTAATTTTTTTTTCTCTTCGAAGTTGTTGTGTCTATAGACAACAAGTTATCCAGCAAGCTCCCCATCATCAGTGGAATCCCTCTTTCTTTTTTGTGGAAGTTTTATTTTTAGTGGCTGTTTAAAGACGAGAGAAAAGTAATAATAGTGAACACGGCCGCATTTAAATAAATTGGAGGCCTTAGTTTGAGTTGTAAGATATCGAGGGCCAAATTACCGGATCAGTGACCGAGTGAGTGAGTCCCACTAGTGATCGAATGAACGAGTGACTGTTGTCTAAAGCAATATTCACATGAGAACGACCAACGACCAACGAATGAAGGAATATTCGTCGATTTTGACATTTCTTTCACATGAGAGTTTTTAATTCGTCGCGAATGAAGTTTTAAAGCCGAACACCATTCACCACCGAAACCAAAACAAGAATGATTTTTTTTAGGTTAAAGTGCCTTGCACATGAGCAACGAACTGCGAATGGACGAACAAACGTGATTTTACATATTTCAAAAAGTCAATTTCAAACAAAAACACATTTAAATTATATGAAACCAATTGACAATAATGTTAGGATAATAAAATTTGCATTTTTTCCTCTAAAACAAGACAATTTTGTAAAAACAATTTGTTAGTAACGAATTGCAGTGTGGTTGCTACGAACTGCCAAACTCTATTCGCGTTCCACATACCATCCACACTGCAACGAATAAATTGTTCGCGCTCAACTTAACCTCAAAATTATACCACTCTTGTTTTGTTTTTGTGTGAAAGATCATGGCTAAAGAAAATATGGAGAAAAGGGTTCGTCGCTGTCTGCGAATAGAAATAAAGCTCATCTGAAAGAAAAGTCAAAATATGCGAACATCCACAGTTCTTAGTTCGCAGTTCGTAGCTCATGTGCAAGATGCTTAACGTACCTTTCTTCTCACTTTTTGTAACTGTACTAGTTATATTCTTCTACTTTGAGTCTCTAATGATTTTTATCAAGACTTCGTAAATAATAAATATCAAAAATTATGTTTGTGTGTATTTGAACTTAGTTTTTCAGTTTTCAGAAAAATATATAAACAAATCTGTGCAGCTTAATCGCTTCAGTCCGCTATCATTGGAAAATTCTGCGTAAGTATCCAAAAAAATTGACTATATGTACGAACACAATTACCATAAAATATAATCCAGCAAAATGAGGGTTTCACCTCGGAATGATGTACAGTAAGCTGGAAAATTGATTATACCTTGCTTTTGATATGCTAAACATTGTGTACAAAGTCTCATAAAATCTCGTCCGCGTCGTAAGATATGCACCTTGATTTATGCTTTCTATAGGTCCGAGAGTGTTGACACCTTTAACCTAATTGCTAAGCATACAATTTGCTAAAGTTTTTTTTTTGAAATACTGAAACTTTTAAGAAAGTTGTCTAATCTTCCACTTAAAAGTATAACACCGCATACTATCCATTTTTATTTTCAAGAACAAAAATACTCGTAGTTAAAATTGATTAAGAATCCCAGGAACGGGAAGGGTGCTCCAAAATAAAATACCTAAATACTTATTTATTATGTTCGTTGCAAGCACTTTTCTCTACAACCACACGTGGACCGAATCTATTTTTGAAATCACTATAAACAAATCATATTCATCCCTATCACAGAGTCCCTCGTAGCAAAGTTCCGAATGTTTTGTTGCGCTACGAATACGAATAAATTCACTTCATCAGCCCCGAACGAAATCAAAACAGCATTGCCTAACAGCAATCCTTTTTTCGGAGTTTCAAAGTCAGCTGATTTACGTCAAAATATTAGAAGAAAAATCGATTTAAATTTTTGTTCTTAGTTTTTTGATGTTGGATAATTGTTTTTTTAATCAAAAATGGATTCGATAGCAATTGCAATTTTTGAAATACATAAATTCGGAAAATACCCAAAGAAGACGGAAACTAAAATTACAACGCAAGATTTTGAGAGATGCGTTCAATCCATTCGAACTCGATGACAAAGTGTTAATAACATTTTTATTTTATCAGTACTTTTTTTATAATTTAAATTCATTTGCAGATTTAAAAAAAACTTTCGGTTGAATAAGGCAGCATTCAAATACATATTGGAGAAGCTGGACCAAGAACTTGATCCGTGTGTCTTTTCTTGTTCAATTTCACCGATCAGCAGGCTGGCAGCGCTTTTGAGATTCATTGCGGAGGGAGGCTACCAACACGGGGTCGGCAAGGATTTTGAAATTGGAATGGCCCAGTCTACTTTTTCTACAAATCTCAAAATTGTTCTGAACATTTTGGAAAGAAGACTGTGTCCTGTATGGATCAAATTAGAAACTACCGAAGTTAAGAAACGTCAAGCAAAGATTAATTTCTACAACAAAGCAGGATTTCCAGGGACTATAATGTGAGTGGATGGAACCCATGTGAAAATCATTGCACCAGAGGAAGAGAAGTTTTTGTACTTCAATAGAAATGGGTAATTTAGTATTAATGCCATGGTGGTATGAATGAAAAATATGATATTTTGTTTATTTATTTTTTTTATTTATTTTTTGTTTTCAGATTTGTGACAACAAAATGCGAGTTAAGTTCATAGACGCAAGATATCCGGGATCAAACCATGATTCTCATGTGTGGAATTTAAGTTCAGAAAAAACACATTTTGAAAGAAAATTTCGTGAAGGCGAAAGAAACACTTGGATTATAGGTTTGTAAATGTATAAAGATTAATGTTGTACATATGTTAAACTGCCTTGCATTATTTCAGGTGATGCCGGATACCCTCTTGAACCCTGGCTCATAACTCCATTCCGCTCTCCTGAACCTGGGAGTTCTCAAAGCACCTTCAACTTAAAACATAGCAAAACACGGAACATGGTGGAGAGAGTCATAAAAAATCGATCACGGTGTTTACTGGCAGCACGTCAAATGCATTATTCCCCACAAAAAGCCGCACAAATTATTAATTTAGCGTGTGCCTTCGCCTTGCATATCATTTGCATTCATTTCAAGGTCGAAGATGATTTTGCCGGCATCGAAGCTGAACCTGAAGACGAAGTGGAAGAAAATGACGTAGTCGACGATACGAATAACCATAGTGTGGCATCCCGAATAAGGGATAGTATTTTGAGGAGCTTAATTGAAAAAAGAAAGAAACTTCATGCTACATATATTTATTATACATACATACATATGTATGTACATACATACTATACATTAATAAAAAAAAAAAAATTAAGAATTCATGGAAACAAAAAAGTTTTTAAGAACTGGAAGCGTGGTTCATATTGAAATTCATCATTAAGGTCTGCATATCCCAGATGTTACTTTGGACTGTACGCTGACCTCGCCTGTTCAATTTGAACCATTTGCATTTTAATTTGCAGTTTCTGCTGCAAAAGTTCTTCCTTAATTTTGTTATGTCTCTTCGTTTCTTCGAGCCTTTCTTCGAGCCGCTTTTCCTCAATCTCACAGAGTTTTTCTGCTGCTCTGTTTATTCGGCGCAAGCTGCTTGAAATCCCCTCAGCATTTTTTTCTTGGTTCTTCCAAAATTCTTCACTTTTGCTATAAAATTCTTTCTGTATCTCTACTTGTTCTTTTAAAAGGCTGGCGGTATCATTTGATTGACGAGAAGTGGTTGGGCGACGCTGTGGAACACTTCCTAAATCATCGACATCGGATGTCATTGATACATCAGTGACTTGCTCCTCTCGAGAATTCGCATTGGAATTTATAGGCTCAGACGCATTTGTGCCTCCAAAAGATACTGTGCCTTTTATCCCCCCGGTCGACGTCTCAAGTTTAGTCAATCTTATGACACCTTCTTCCAGGCTGGTAAAAGTATGCATTTTATTTGGACCGCCACCTGTAGCTTTCGATTCTTTTTTGTTTTCGGTCATTTTCCTCTTGATGTACGCCTTCCAATCCAACCACACCTAAGAATTTATTTAAAGTCAGTGGAACATATTTAAAACAAAACTATTTAATTAATTTTCTTCAGGTAGTTGCGTCCTTAGAAGGCGGACCAGAGCTATTTAGTTCTGTTTTAACTTGCTCCCAGAAGGCATTCACTTCCTCTTTTGGAATTTTGGAATATCCTTGGCCGATTTTAGGCTTTTCTTGAAGCATTTCAAAAAGCCTTTGAAACTGAGTTCGATTTGTAATAATTTTATTTGTCCTTTAAAAAATAAAAGTGTAATATACATTTTCACATTTAATTTCGTAATAAAACTTACATTTCTGTTTAAGTTTATTATTTTTGCGCGTTTTTTACTTCTCTGCAAGCTACTTTTTCTTTTTGTTTCCACAGATGCACAGACTACTATGAAAATAACAGTTCGTAGAAAAAACAGTCACTTCCTATTCATTCGGAGCTATTGATGCCACTTTTCCCGAACTCCGAATTTCGTAGGAAATATTTTTAGTACGACGGGACTTATGATACATTTTTTCGGGATTCGTAGTACGAATGTATTACGACGGGGCCTGTGATAAGGCTGATTAAGCTAGTGATACTATATTTTAGTAATTGGTTCCAGAAATCCATTTTGAAGCACGCAGCCCTTTTTCTTGGGGTTCTAAATCATGGGCATACCTATAACATTAGAGTATTTGTTAGTAGACAATGTTTAGATTTGATGTAACCTTATTCATTGTAGTAAAAGTACATTTTTTTTACAAATTTTAGGTATTTTGTTCGCTATTAGTTTTAGTTTTAATATCATTGAAATGTTTAAGCGTATGAAAGCCGATTGAGAAACTAATTTTAGCAAATTTTATGCTTAACAGTTTTTGTAAAGCTGTTGACACCATAGGAGTTATAGAAACGGCGATAATCACGAAATAGTGGTTTTCGCAACTTTTGGAGGTCCATTACTACTTCGCGGACACGAGATTCGAGATTATATGAGACTTTTTACACAATCTTTAGAACACCAAAAGAAAGGTATAAACAAGTTAGGTACTGCAATAGCAGTTTTCACTCCTTTGCACTTAGCTTAATTTTGTTTAAATTTGACCTAAAAAAAATAAATTCAGTAAAAATAAATTTAAAATACTATACTTCTTATATTTTTTAAAACAGTTCGTAACTATTGTGCACTATCAGTGAACTCATTGACTTGAAAGTGAAAATTTATGAAATAGGTTCAGGAAGCTTTCTTCGTTCAGTTTTATTAAATGGTGTTGTTTTTATTTATCAAATATTAAAATATGAAAAAGTGAGAGCTGTCTAAATAGCGTTATATTGAAAATGAAACCTCATATTTGCAAAACTCTGTATAATGACTTATGTATATTGTCAAATCGCAAGAATTCGGTGGCCAGTTCCCAACCCAACCACATGAGATAACCGCATGCCCTTGATTCCCTTGTTCAGAATTTTCTCTGTTTCTTGAGTTGTGTTCAAAGTAGCGTCATCCTGTTACCACCACATGTCGTCGATGTCCATATCATCCAATTCAGCCCAAGAGAAATTGAATATTATCGATCTACCGATATGGCATCATCAGTCAGCTCAAAATCCACATCAAAAAGTGGTTTTTTCGGAGATCATCGGGGATCTTTATCGTGAATTGGTATCGTCTTTTGTTGGCCTACCTAGTCATTTAAATATAGGCCCCACCACTATAAAAAATTTGTCAATGAAAATTTAAATATTGACTATGACATTGACGGCATCGCTGTCGAATTATTCAAAGCAGCAGGCGATGACTTGACTCGTCTGCAAAATATGGTCGGAAGAAAGCATGCCCGATGAGGGAATCTCAGTATAGTTTGCCCAATACACAAGAAAAGTGATCCTCTAAATTGCGCCAGAGGCATCAGTCTCCTGACAATAGCATATACAATCCTTTCTACCATATTATATGTGAACGTCTGAAGCCGTTAGTCAACAACCTGAAAGGTCCTTATCAGTGTGGCTTCAAACCATTGATCAAATGTTCACAATACCGCAGATCTTATAAAAACCCCAAGAACTTCAAATAGATATCCACCATCTATTTATCGATTTTAAAGCCGCGTATGACAACATCCATAGGGAAGAGCAATGTCTTTAATTTTAGCATCCCTGTCAAACTTATCCGTTTGTGCAAAATGACGATGGAGAATGTACGCCTCTCTTTCAAAGTCGAATTCAAAATTTAGATAAGGCGATGCACTGTCATGCGACTTCTTCAACATCGTGCTGGAAATAACTGTGCAAAACTCAATCGTTAAGATTAGAGGCACAATCGTTCAAAGGTCCATCCAATTACTCGGATACATCGGGTGAATTTTTGTCCCGTCTGCATAAATTGAGAGTGGAGGAGAAGATACAATGACGAACTGTACGGGCTGTACAGCGGCACTAACCTGGTTAAATGAATAAAATCCAACGACCTAGATGATTGGGTCATGTAGAGCGAATGGACAGCAACGCACCAGCCCCGAAGGACATCGTGTAAATGATCATAAAGACGTAAAGTTTCTTTGGTGCAAGTGGAACTAATAAATAGATAGTGTCAAAGGTGATATATTTCATTTTACATTTCAGTACAGATTCATCAATTGTGGTCTTACCTTAACTTAAATAACGGCATATTTTTTTCTTTTGACTGACACTTTGAATTCAAATTTAAAAAGGTTTCGGAAGAAAGATAAGGTTGTACCTGGCATCAGTGGCGTCTTTAGGCATGGGCCCGGTGGGCCAGGGCCCAGGGCCCCGCAATTATTTGGCCCCCAAACTCAAAATGAATTAGTCTATACAAGAATTATATAGAAAACGAAATAAAATTTGTATAGACAGTAACAGAAAAACAAGTTTCATTTTACTCTCCGTTTCGTTGAAATTCTCCTCCTCAACACCTTAAACTCATGGCAACATGAATCTTTAATCATACACCTCCACACGCTGTCAACATTATTTTAACAACTCTGCTTTCGTTCTACTCTACAGTTCTGCACACATGTTGACTTTTCAACTCACTCCATAAACAAACACAAAGTTGTCCCATGATGATTCATTTTTCGCAGATCATTTAAAACAATTTGAGAACTCAGGAAAGGGATACACTTCCTATTTATCAGCAAATATTTGCAACGAATTCATTGATATAATGGGAAAACAAGTCCTAATGAAAATTTTAGCTGAAATTAGATCGGCAAAATATTTTTCGTTAAGCGTTGACAGTACACCCGACCTTTCTCATATCGGCCAGTTGACTTTTGTAATTCGGTATGTTAAAAATTGTGTTCCCATCGAAAGGTTCTTAAAATTTATACCAATTCAAGAGCATAAATACGAATATTTGGCTGAAACAATCTTGACATTTTTCTGGAAAATCATGATATTTCAATAGAGGATTGTAGAGGAAAAAGCTATGATAATCCGTCTAATATGTCGGGAAAATATTCTGGTTTGCAAGCAAGGTTAAAGGAGAAGTGCGTGTTTTCGTGCGTGTACCTTGTGCAGCACATTCTCTAAACTTAGTAGACCTTTATGCGGCTGTTTGTGTGCAGGAGGCAACAAGTTTCTTTCAAGTGGTTCAAAAAATATACAACTTTTTTTCTGCTTCTACCCATCGCTGGAATAAATTGAATGAATGTTAAGGTTCACATAGAGTTCTTAAAAGCCTTTCTGAAACAAGATGGTCTGCACGAGCTGATGCAGTTAACGCGCTCCATCATGGTTATAAGCAAATTACTGAAGCCTTGACATCTATCTCTAGAGATCCAGAGCAAGCTCCAGACACAAAAAGCGAAGCGCTAAACCTGTCTAAGAAAATATCAAAACTGGAGTTCCTCATTTTAACAGAAATTTGGAGCACAATATTAGAAAGAATTCATAAAACCAGCAAGAGCCTTCAAAAAGAAACAATAAAATTGACGTTGCTGCCAATTTGCTTTGTTCTTTCATAAATGATATAAGGGAGAATTTTGATAAATGCCAAAATTCAGAAATCGGATGCTAATTATAAAGACTTATTGCAACGAAAATAGGACGAAGTTCGCATGCCACATATTTTGATGGTCCTGCACCATCCGTCCAGCTAATGGGGAAAGAAAAGTTTAAAATATAAATTTTTTTTCCAATTATTGACACTATTACTTTGCAATTAAAAATACGATACGATACGAAAATACGATTAATGCATTGTTTTGCTCTTTTGTCGATTGCAATATTTGACTTCAGTGGAGTTGCAAAATTCTTGCGAACAGTTTTCAAAAAAATACCATAGAGATGTTAATGCAGAAGAACTTGAGGTAGAATGCCTGCACCTCGTTCAGTATTCAAAAGAATTCAATAAAGATGTAAATGAAGATCTTTTTACAATATCAAAATTGTACAGTCTAATTACAGTGGATGAAATTGGCAACACATTTCCAAATGTAGAAACTGCCTGTAGAATTTTTTTATCTTTGATGGTTTTAAACTGCAGTGGAGAGCGTTCATTTTCGAAATTGAACCGGATAAAAAATTAACTTCGAAGCACAATGCTACAAGATAGACTAAACAGCTTGTAAATTTTATCAATTGAAAATGAATTACTGCAGGAATTTGAATTTGATGACTCTTTTCATGATTTTGCAACTGACAAAGTCAGAAAAGTGTGCATTCAATAATATTTTATTGTATACTTAAACTTACATATACATATGTACATCTAACAAAAAAAAAACAAATCAAAACAAATATAAAGAAAGAGACTTAAATAAAATTAAAAAAATATATATAAAAACATTAGAAATCAACCAAAAAAACAAAAAAAATTATCAAAAATCAAATATAAAGAAAAATGTTCAACTATTCAAGGTAAATTAAAAAAAAATTATAAAAGTATACAAAAATATCTGTTTTATGTTTTTTTTTAAGTTCTTTTTAAAAAGTAAAAATATGTAAAAAAAAAACAAATTAATTTTAAAATGATTTTTTTAACCTAAAGAATTAAAAAAAAATATATATTATACCTACTTTTTTGGCCCCCAAATCCTATTGGGCCCAGGGCTCCCAAAAGTCTGAAGACGCCTCTGCCTGGCATGTCTGGTTTTAAGTATTTCTTATTTTTCTGTTGACAAATAACCTAAGATTTTTAAAACTGATCCAAAAACAAGGCCACTCACTTCACCAGCTCAGCTCCTGAACTATGCCAAACTGGTTTAAATGAACTTTGAGTTTAGATACTGGTCAAGAAAGATCCAAAATTATGCGGTCTGTACATATTCTACGCATGCATATGCTTTGTATAGAGGCTAACCTAACCACAGCACTGCACTACCACTTTACGTCTACCCTTGGCAAAATGTAACTATAAATATATGCAATCTACATGAACTTCCGCTAAAGGAAGCACGCTTTTCCTCCGAGCTATCTTAAAACAAAAACACAACAACAACAACAAAAAACAAATATGAAACGAAAATATGCAATTTCTCATAATGGATGTTAGGGAGAGGGTGTGGGGCGCGACTACGACACTATACCTACGACACGACATCCAAAAACATTATTTGTGAAGTATGGCATGGCATTGGAGTGCATAATGCAGAATGCAGAGGCAAAAGCCAGAAGCCAGAAGCATCCGAGGTTCCGAGGCAGAATAATTCGTTTTCGTATTTCAAATAATTTGGTATCGCTTCGTTCGTTCGTCGTCGGTCGGTCGGTCGTTCATAATGTTCTCGCGTATCTTTCGTCTTCGGCAAGGACTGATGTGGTCTTGGTGTACTGTGCCTGTGCCTGTGCCACAACGCAGCGGCATGCAGCTTGTCTTTTGCCTTTAAGATATGGAATGGACCTTGAACAACACGAGGCAGTACGAAGAGGGCTGATGGAGAATTGGAGATCCAAACGACAACCGATAGTGGAAGAAGTTTCTTGAGATGTTTTTATTTTTCAACTCTTTTATTTAGCCTTGTAATCGCATAGTAAAAACAATGAAGGTCTTTTCTTCATTGTGATATTGTGTTCATTTTTGTTTTCTGAATTTATTATTTATTTATTTTTCAGTAAATTGTTTTGGCAACAAGGATAAAGAATATAGTAAAACCAGTACGCGTATGGAGTTCCAAGACCAACCACCATCGCATCGCGCAGTAGGTAAATGATGCATGAAAAATTGAGCTCCTGAGATTAACTTTTCGAATTACTCTGGCAGAAAGGATATGTGAAGTACTTTTTGACTGGTGGTAAATGAAATTTAAATTGGCATGTGGCTGGAAGTTATATACTCGTATATAGAACAAAAAACAAAAATTTAATTGAATTCTCAGTGCCAGGATATAATATAGGATGATATGTGGTGGGATTCAGTTCAGATTCAGGAAAGGGCGAGGTATAGAGGGTAGGCAGGTAATGACTTTAGTGGTAACATTTAAGGGTTTTTACAATGACACCTGGTTGTGGTTTATTATTTATCATTTAAAGTTACGCCAACACAGCAAGCGAAGTTTTATACCTCTACTTACAGCTATATAGTTACCTACACGTTAACTTTCATGTCACGAAAAACTCTTTTCTTATAATAATTTATATTGATGCAAAAAAAAAAGTAATTAAAATAACGGCCTTGCAGGGCAATTTTTAATTTTCGGTTTTTAATTTGACCTTATTTTAATTAAATCATTGAATTATTTTATTGTATATGAATTTTAATAAGACATAAATTAAATTAAATGGTAAAAACAATTAAGTAACAAAAACAAAATTGTATTATTTAATTCATATTTTTAACTTCCCATAGGAAGTTATTGTAACCGGGCCGATTTGTCGAATTGAAAATTTTGACATTTCCCGATGACGTTTCAAGGTCCCTAGAGTCGAAATAAAAGATTTTTAGAGAGATATCTGTGCGTGCGTGTGTACGTACGTTCGTACGTCCGTACGATCGCGACGTTTTTTTCGTCGTCCATAGCTCAAAAACCAGAAGAGATATCGACTTTATATAAATTTTATTATACAGATAATAATGCAGAAAGGAATCTCAAAAAAATTACCATAACAATAGCCGCGTTTTATTATCACCATGATCTGATCCGGATCTTGAATTTACATGCATTACAACAACAACACAAGATCCTGCTTTGTGTTTGGATCTCAATTTGAGATCCAAAATTTAATTCTTTTTTCACAACAAGGAGCGCTTTATCATTGTTATTTCACATGTAAATGTTGGTATCAAACAAATTAAATAAAACCTGTACTGCCATATAAACATTTCCATTTGACTGAAATAAAATATTTTTTTAAATAGAAAGCGAGAAGCTTTATATTTATTTATTTGGTATATAATCCATGAAATAATTAGATATTTTAACAAAACTAGATATTAATTGGTGAAATTAAAATAATTAAGTCCAAAAAAATGTATATTTGATATAATTTATGGGTATTATTTTCCCTAAAAAAAAAAGGAACAAAAAAAATTATTGAGCAAAATGTTCTTTAGGCAACCCTGCTTTAAATGTCAAAAAATATAAATAAAATCGAGAAAGCTGCAGCACAAATGGGAGAAAAGGTGTTCAAATAAATTGTAAGTAATCTCTAAATTAAATTATTTAAGTGTCACATTTATTAAAAGGTCAAAAAGAATCTGGACTACATGTGAGACCAAAGCGTTCCTGGATGCTTTGAGTTTGAGAGTGCAATGGTGATTTGCAGAAACATTTTCAAAAGTTGTGAAGCTTTCATTTTTGGTGTGTGTTTGTTTTTTTTTTGCTTCGTAATGTCACTTTTGAAAGAACGAATTTGGCACTGCTACCAAACTTTAAATAACAAAAAATATGATGTTCCAATGCTGTTTTATTATCATGATCTGATCCGGATCAGATCATGGTGATAATAAAACGCGGCTAATTTAAAAAAGGTGAAAATTTTGGTTAACCCTAAATATCTCATGAACCAATGACGCTAAAAACTTGAATTAAATTTTATATTATATATTGTAACGTGATACCAAACAAATATATTTTTGGAAAAAAATCCAAATAACGTTTTTTTTTAAATAAAAAAACTGAAAAAAAATATTTTTCACATCGAAAATTTTACGAAGAAAAAATGATTTTATCTCCAAAACAATTTTGTGTAACGAAGAATAACGTTTTTAACATCTGGACAAATTTTGAGGCAAATCGAATTGACAGTTATTTTTTATAAAAAGTAAAAACCTAAATAAAACATTGCTCCAAGTTGATAAAAATTAATTTTCGACTCAAATATCTTTTCAAAAATTTGATATTATGGCTTCCAATTAATTTTATCTTATAAGAAATATTGTTTTCAAAAGTATGAAAAATTTTGAGAAAAATCGAATTGACAGCTTTTAAAAAAAAAAAATAAAAACCTAAAAAAATTAAAAAAAGTTGGTAAAAATTGATTTTCGACTTAAATATTTTTTCAAAACTTTGAGATATTGTCTTTAAACTAATTTTATCTTTAAAAAATATTGTTGTCAACATTCGATAAAATTTTCAGACAAATCGAATTGACATTTTTTTTACTAAAACTTGGTAAAAATTCAATTTCGACTCAAATATCTTTTCAAAAATTTTAAATATATTCCAGAAAATAAAATCTACAAAAAATTGTACGCAAATTTGGTAAAAATTGATGTTCGGTTCTCGATATCTCGTGAACAATAGAAGATATTGACTTCAAATTAATTTCATTCATCTAATTTGTTTTTGTTGATATAAAAAATAAATTTTTTTAAGAAATGCTACTAAAATTGGTAAAAACTCGTTTTCGACTAAAAATCTCGTTAACAAAAAAAAAGGTTTTGAAATCAAACTATTTCATTATATGCGAAATATTGTTGTTAATATAAAATTTTAAAGAATAATTAAACTGACAACTTTTTTATCAAAACACGAAAACCTACAAACTTTTAAGCAAGACAAATCGACAGACGCGATGGGAAGTTATCAGTGTGGATCACATCCCAACCTATTTTTTGTATATATTGAGCGTGCACTAAAGGTGTCATAGGTCATAAATACCCTTATAATGATTAAACACAGTGCGAGTTATTAGGAAGGAAGGATAGGATTAGAAAGGAGTAAACAATGCATATTGGTTTTGAATGTCAGTACATTGTAATGAGTGGGAAATATTGAGCCTGGTAAAGCATTCCACATTCGTGTAGTGCGGCTAAAGAAAGAATCCTTAGCAGTACTTCCAAAATTGTACTCAAGGTAAACTGATGGGCATTCGTAGCAGTACGGGTATTACGGTTTAATTGTTTAAGGGGAGGAATGCAACTAGTTATATCACTAGAGCATTGTTTATAAAAAACACAATAAAACAATGTTAGACCTTGCGGCGGCGGTGTTCAAGAGAAGAAAATGTCTCGGTAAGATCTCCTATTATTCTTAGAGCTCTATTTTCAATTCTATCCAAAATAATCAAGTACGTTATTTGTGCACCAGCTCAAATACGAGAAATATTACTCGAGTTTTGGACTAATAAAAGCTTTGTAAATTATAGCCAGATCAGAAGGGATAACAACTTGTTGCATCGTCGGAGGAAACCTAAACACTTAGCAGCATATTTAAATATGTTAAATATGTAATCAATCCACAACAAGTGAAGGAGGGTTACGCTTTTGCGACAGTAGATAGCATTTAGTAAGTAATTCATTTATTTATAAATATTTTACTACAGTTTGAAATAACATAACGAATTTTATAAAGCTTTGGCATAGCCGTCAGCTCAGTTGGCAAAGTATATAAAGTTTATAAGGGGTGATTTTTTAAGAGCTTGAGAACTTTTTAAAAAAAAAAAACGCATAAAATTTGCAAAATCTCATCGATTCTTTATTTGAAACGTTAGATTGGTCCATGACACTTACTTTTTGAAGATAATTTCATTTAAATGTTGACCGCGGCTGCGTCTTAGGTGGTCCATTCGGAAAGTCCAATTTTGGGTAACTTTTTCGAGCATTTCGGCCGGAATAGCCCGAATTTCTTCGGAAATGTTGTCTTCCAAAGCTGGAATAGTTGCTGGCTTATTTGTGTAGACTTTAGACTTGACGTAGCCCCACACAAAATAGTCTAAAGGCGTCAAATCGCATGATCTTGGTGGCCAACTTACCGGTCCATTCCTTGAGATGAATTGTTCTCCGAAGTTTTCCCTCAAAATGGCCATAGAATCGCGAACTGTGTGGCATGTAGCGCCATCTTGTTGAAACCACATGTCAACCAAGTTCAGTTCTTCCATTTTTGGCAACAAAAAGTTTGTTAGCATTGAACGATAGCGATCGCCATTCACCGTAACGTTGCGTCCAACAGCATCTTTGAAAAAATACGGTCCAATGATTCCACCAGCGTACAAACCACACCAAACAGTGCATTTTTCGGGATGCATGGGCAGTTCTTATATATAATAAAATTTAAATGAATTAATTTAAATAAATTCAGTCATTAAAAGATTTCTATACTTATAAATTGAGTTTAAAAAACAGTACAATAACTTCCAATTTACACCATTTAATAATTCTATTGTTTCTTGCATTGTTAAACTGTTTTTCTGGAAAAATCTTAGTCTTTGGTGTCTTAACACTGGGCAAATGCTTATAAAATGGAAGCAGTTTTCTTTTGCTTTCATGTTGCATAGGGTACAGAATTGCTGGAAATTTCCGTTGTATGAACTGCCATTTAAGGTTAGGAGCTCACATCTGGATTTGAATATTAACGATATTTCTTTATAGCTGAATGTGTTTTCAAAATAATTATTGCTTAAAAGGTTATGATTTAATTGTGAGTAAATTATTCTGCTCTCAGACTGCTCAGCCTCTGCTACTAATTTTTCTCGAACAAAGTCTTCGTGTTTTTGAATTATCTTGTAAAGCTGCTCCTTTAGTTGAGCCAAGCTATTCAAATCAAATTGGATAACTTCTCCACAGCTATCGCCAATATTTTGCCATTTTGCAACCCACCAGTCCTTATTCCGCATTTCATAAAGAAGCATTTTCTTTGTAAACGAGCATCTGAATGTGAAGCAACTTTATAGATGTAGTCGGCCTGCATCTTAAGGGTGTTGGTAAACAGTTTTGCAACCCCCGTTTCTAAATAAATTGCATAGTTAGGTGTTCCATTTGGCAGATTAAAAAGTTTCTTATGAAATTTCTTTGGAGCTTTTCGACTGCTTCAAATTCATCCGTTCCCAAACTTGTGCCGCATAACAAAGAGATGTTTTAACAACACATTCAAATATTTTGTATTTGGCTGACAGCAATACATTTTGGTTTGAGAAAATATTCCTCCATGTCATATTTAGCAGGCTTTGCGATAGCATTTAGTTTTCGAAGCATTAAATTCTATACGGGTTTTGATTACCCCTTAACTTAATGCCAATGCGTGAAAAGACTCACAATCGAGCTTTTTACACTTCGTTGAATCTTAAAAGTTTTTACTGTTCTCCTGAAAAGTCTATTAGATTCTGATTTACTAAATGTTATCTAATTGTGAAATGGGCTTGAAACAAATTAAGTATTTAAATCAAACATGGACAAAGCCCAAAATCAAAGTTCAATTCATGAGAAATTATTTGTACCGTGGCAAATTAATGACGAAGTACATTTTTCTGATATTCAAATGCAAAAGGTCATTTTGAACAACTCGCTCATCCATTTCCAAAATGGTATTAGTTCGTAATTCGAATATCTGCATTTTTTTTTTAAATCAACGGGATTTCTTCTCAAATTTGGATGCAAAATGTGGATCATGAAAAATAATTTGTTAAATTCGAAATCCGTTTTTCCAATAATCAAGGTTCTTGTCTTTGATTTTAAGCTGGTGCTTATCTTGGGAAAATAATTTGTACTGTCAATATCATAATTTATGTAGTATATTTTTGGGCGTGTGTCGAGTTCTCTAACGTCAGTTAATTTTAAATCTTGATACAGTTCTCACTAATAATAAAGAGTTTTTCATTTGGCGCGGGTAGATTTTTGGCGCCCCTGGAGACCATTTGGTTTTGATTATATCTGTCAAATCTTTTGTTTATTATTCAGTTGCTTATGCCAAATCATAATGGAAATTTACACGATTGAACAGTACGTTCAAATGATAAAACTTTATTATCAAAATGAGTGTTCGTTAACGCAAACGTTGCGCGCATTGTATCCATTTTACGGTAGATGTGGTGGCCCTTTACAGTCGACTCTTCAACATTTGGTGGATAAATTTGAGACGACCGGTTCAGTAAACAATCAGTAACACCCGTAAGTTCAAGGAACGCAAAATCGGCCGAGAACATCACCGCGCTCCTCGAAAGTCTACATCAGAACCCGAGGTCTATTCCTCTCCATGCAACAGGACTCGACATTTCGCAGACTTCAACTTTAGATACACAAGCATAAGCCTTTCCCAGATTACCCAGGAGGTAGACTTTCAATGCGTTTTTTTATTGAGGTATCCCCAGGAGGCCTACACCATTAAACTAAAACGCAGCGAAGGAATGAGCAGAGGGGAAACTTTTAAAGTTGGAAACTTTCTTTTCTGGCCTTACATTTTGCAAATTCAGAAATGAGATCATCAAAGTCTAAAGAATTTAATAATTTTTTTCAATGGACATTATAGATAAACCTACCAATCTCTCTTGAGTCATGATTGTCCTAAGATAATTTTTAATAATTTTAAGTTTAGAAAAACTACGTTCTCCTGAAGTTTGTTGCGCTATAAATGAACGCAACAAGTTCTTTTTATATTTAATTTTAAGACGATGCATTTTGCATCCACTTCTGTTTATTTACTTCATTCGATTTGACAAATGTCACACCCTTCTACACGATTATGAGAGAGAGCGGGACGGCCATAGTCCTTCTGACCATGGTTCTCTCTGTCATTTTTGTGAGGAAAAAAAATACCAAGTTTCGTTTCAGGGTTCAATTCATGGGATGGTTTCCATGGAAGTGAAACCAAACCAGATGGACGGTCTGGTGAATGCATACAAAAAAACAAGTTGCATGAGAAGTCACTCTGAATGGAGAATGGCCCAAGGCCCAACTTAAAATGTCAGTAAAATTAATTTCAATAATTTGTATTAATTATATTTTTGTTTAATATTTTTTTGTTTAAATTGTTTAATGATAATTAATTTTATTCTCGACCGAACGTATGTAACTTAAACTATGTTAATGGACGTAATGGACTTTTAAGTTTCAAACAACTTAGAGTTGAGACGAATCCTATTTTAAAGTTTGGTTACAGATCCCGAACGTGTCGTCATTTTTCCTTCTTTTTTAAAAAAAATTGATAGTAAAGTTTTGTAAAGAATTATGTTTTTCGCAATTTTTTGTTTCTCGACTTTTGTTCGTATTGAGGTGAAAAATGGAGGCGGCTGAATGCAGTCTCTGGAATCCTCGTGACTTGGAAGTGAATCCAGCGGGCGGCGAATTCCAGAATGCATTTAGCTGTGAGAGAAGAGCGAGTAAGCGGGATCGCGGGAATCTCATCACAAGTTGAGTTCAACAGCCGATTGGCTGTTGATGATGTGAATTGAGATCCGCCATTCCAGGTTGGCTGAAAGCTCAAAATGGCGGGAGTTAGGAAGGATGAGACTTGACAGATCGAAGAATCTGGAAGTCAATTATTTTCGAGCATTCAAAGTGAACAGGAGATAATTTTTGTGAACAAGAGTTGAGAGATAAAAAGGCGAAAAAGATAAGAAAAGTGAGAAAAAGTGGTTGACCAGTTTTGTGTAAAAAGAAAAAAAAGTTAGAAGAAAAGTTAATAAAAGGAAGGAAAATAAGGACTAATTCGGATTTGTAGCTGAAGAAAAAAAAAAGATAAGTACAAATTTTTCGATAAATTGTGTGTGTTTTCTTTGAGAATCCCAATTTCTTTTCTGGGAACAGAGACCTTAACGGTCCATCGTCCAATTTGCTTCTTTTCATCCTTGTAATATTTATACTTTACGAAAAGATCCTGAGTTTTAATCCTGCTCTGTAAGGTTTCTCAGGCACCTTTAAAATAAAAACTAAATTTCTGTAAAATTATAATTGTTGTATTTTTTTGCAGTTGGACTTCCTTTGTTCTCTTTGTTGCTTTAGATAAGGTTTGCAATTTCCTTTTTTTTTTATTTCAGGAAAAAATTGCTGGCGCCCTTTCCTTACTTAACGTAAGAACGCCCCTGTGTCAATTTCCAATTTAAATAATATTTCTGATATCAAAGTGATATCAAAAATCGCGAGCAACTTAATTAATCGACCCTTCGATTAAATTGTGCATTGAACTCACCCCTCGCTGAGCTCGTCGTGGTGGCAGCACTTAATCTGCTGCGTGTTGCAATTTTTGCCTTTTCGCTTCTTCGCCGCTGTTCTTTGACAGATCGGCATAAATTACACATTTCTAATTTCGCGGTCTTTTAAATCGTATTCAAGTGTTCTTTCTTTTTTTGCTAAAATAATAATTAATATTATAAAGTGCAATTCGGAGCAAAATCTTCAAGGTTTGAACTAAAAATAAAATTTAACACATCTAAACTTGAGCTCTGTGGTATAACAAGCTGGGATATTACGGTTAACTCTTGAAACAATTCTTCTCCATCTAAATCTTTAAAACTACTTTATGTTAAAACATTCTGCAAATTAAGGCATGAAGCAAGTACATTTTTATTTTTTAAACATTCGCTTATGTTACTTAAAAATGAAAAATTTATACTATACGTATCAAACCTTTCAAGTAGATATTTAAAAACAAAAAATCAACTTTAAATCTTTGTTTCGGGTCTAATAAGTTTCAGGACATTCATCAGCATAAAGTATTTTTCTCCGTTGAGATCGCAATGATGAAGCTACAGAAAATATATTTGGTATTTCTAGGAAACTAGCAATACGCTCGGTTAATTGAACATATACCTACTCATTAAATTTTTCATCGGAACGCATCAAAATCAAACTGTTTTTTGTATTTTCTAAAACCGTTTTGCCAGTTGACAGATTAACGGACGGACTTTGCAAATATTTACTAGTTTAATTTATATTTTCTAAAATATCAAACCAAATTAGCAGGCAGCAAATAAATGTAAAATCTAAAATTTTATTTCCTAACGATTCTGCAATGTTTTTTGCCTTTAGATTTCTTAGTTCTATAAGGGCTTCATATATTTCTTCTTAATTTGTTTTTAAAGGCCTCAATGCATCTAACCTGCTCTCTCATCTAGTCTCAGAAGGGGGTTTCAAAGTATGACTTTGAATTTTTTTCTTATAAATATCCCACCTCTTTGTGGAACTTGAAAAACAGTTATACAAACATTGAATTGTATCGAAAATTTAACTGCATAAAATGAGCACCGAGCAGCATCATAAACCACTAAATTTAAGGAATGCGGGCAACATGGAACAAAAAATGATCTTGGTTCCAGGGTTCGAATTCGATTCTGAACACCCGCTTCTTTTCCTTTCATATTCGAACCATTATCATAACTTTGGCTTTGACAGTTACTTATTAAAATTTCATGTAATTGAAGTTTGTCTAAAATCAACTGAGTCAGTCACATTACGGTCTTGTCACAAAATACTTCACTTCTATTATAAACTGATAGCTTTTTATTTAATAACCAACAAGGCGGAAAAACAACTGAAACAATATGCATTCTGCACCAGACTAGATATACATTAAAAGTAGCCGTTACAACAGTAATTAACTTTAAAAAGAAAAAAAACAAACTGCTGTACTGCAAATCAAAGACATATGTATATATCATACATACATATATGTATATATGGAGTGTTTTTTTGTTGTTTATTTTTGTAGATGAGAACTCACATTCAGGTACGGTGCGTGATATAAAACCTGCACGTTCTAACCCAAACAATTCAATATGAATAAGTATTTTGCTTCGTCATACTCTCTATGTTAATTTTGGGACTCGGTGTGCATGAAATAAATCTTGCACATATGAGGTGGCATGGAAATTTTTTGTGTTGAGATTTTTTCTTTTTTTCTCTTGTACGAACAGGGTGAAATATTTGGAAATGAGGTAGGTAAGATTTTTAGTTCTGCGATATCTTGAGTTAAATTTTCATTGAATGCAACAATAAAAGTGATGTTAGTTAGTGCGCAAGAGATAACTTAGGACAGTTGGGATGGGTGTTTTTTTGGGATTATTTTTAGAATGTTTGTGGTTAAAGAATTGCAAATAGTAGTACATATTTGTTTGCAAGATCAGATTACATTTTCTTGCTCCTGGTAATGCGCCCCCAGAATTTTGCGCCCTGTGCATTTGCACATCTTGCACATATGCTTTGTCCGGCCCTGTACACAAGAACACAAGATCCAACTGACTGGAACTGACCAGGAGCTCAAAGTTCATGAACATAAACAACGCCGTTTCTTCGCTAATTGGGCTTCGAATCCTTTGAAAGAGGAGCCCAATTTTGGCCGAAAAATCATCTTTAGTGAGGAGGCCCATTTTTGGATGAATGGCTGTTCTAACAAGCAAAATTTTATAAAATTTAATTAGGATTCGGGCTTATCACCATATTTATTTTAGCCTATACTGTAGATATTAAGGTAAGCTTAAGCTTGTACCTACCTGTTTTCAAAACCTGCGATTTGACCCCTTTGGACTGTGGAGAACCATTTAATTGTTATGTCAACAATTTGAAAACAATTCAAACACTAAGGTGCCATTATCATACAAGCAACACGTAACCGATAGCCCTAAACCAGCAACAATTTCATGAAAAATTGGAGTGAGAAAATGCACTACCGTGAAGTCAATTAGGTTGTTTTTGACCCTTAAAGTTTTACCTGTGTTCAAAACAAAAAAAAATTTTGTCAGCAGTTAAAACATTGTTTAGTCTTATCAAAATCCCCCAAGTTTAAAGGCTATGAAAAAAGGAGAACGAATGTGTGGTAGGTCAAGGTTCACATTTTCTCATTCAGTTTTACATTATTCTTCCATATAATGTAGGTACATCATATCCAATTCCATTAAGGAATGTAGCATCTGTGAAGGACTTGAGTAGGTATATTCTGTTAGCAACAAAATTAGAATTTTAGATGAATATAAACCATTGTTTATTATTAAACCTAACGAACGCAACAAGAGCGAATGTGCTAATCACACGCGAAGAAAAACCGAAAACATTCAAATATAACTTACTGATAGCTTAAATGTTTAAATTGGATTTCTCCTCAAAACATGCCGGCGAGGTTGTATAATAAATAACAAAAGTACTTTTGGTGCACATTTAAAATTAAGGTTTCCTTTTATTTAATTTATAAACAAAAGTCCGAAATTCCAAAAAAAAACATGAGATACAAAAGTTAAAAAATAAATCACTGAAAACTGTCCAAACATGCAAACCTCATCAAAGGGAATAAACTCTTGACCTGATTGCAAAATGTTCCCCCAAACAAATATCCCAGACAAACTGGGATAGATTCCACACGAAGTATATATTATGTATGTATTTATATACTTTAGGGTAAAAGAGGAATTCAGCTTTGTTTGTCATTCTGTCAATCCGGTGTCATTCTTTTTGGATCTAAATAAAGTACATATCAGTTGTTATATAGAGATACACTAGACATCCAAATAAAGGAAGGGCACATTATTATATACGAATAACACTCATGCCCAGCCCGTAGATATTCCAGAATCCAGACTTTGTGGTCTAAGCATTCTCACCCACATAGTGTTTGTGGTGCAGAGCGAGTTTGGCTAAAGTCAGTCTGTCTGCAAACATGGTGTGTGCGCCGCGCCGCCGCCGCGCCCCGTGTCAACCACGAGAAAAGCCTCCAAATGTGTCCTCTTCCAGACCGGAACTAGCTGTTCGGAGCGGCGCTCGGGGGATGGTGCAACTCATTTCAACTCGCACATTTGCGTCTATTTGTCCAGCTTCCATTTGTATTAATGCAGCTATGGCCAACAAAATAGATACATTTCTTACTTTTGAGTCAAAAATATTTTGTTTTAAATTAAGTAAGGCTGACACGTCATGAAAAAACTATTATCAGTGAATATGTTGTAAAACTAAATTTAATTAAGAACTATAATATGCGTACAGAAACGGTATTACTAAATACAGTGCACTTAATTAATAGAGATTACTCGTATAATAAATAAATTAGGTGACGCAACAGTCCGTTGAGAACTAGGGCCTAGTGACTATTACGACTCTCAACCATTACTGTGTGTGCGAGTAATGTTGTCAGGAATGGAGGGGACTTACAATTTTAAGCAGAATCCGAACGGCTAATTTGAGAAAGAACTTTTCATGACAATAATTACTCTTCGAGGATTTGTCATTTCCTCGCAAGAGGCAGTACCCATGAAAAAAACAGGCAAGGATCGAACCCAATACATCTAGCATGACAGTTCAACGCACTAACCATCATGCCACGGGCACTACATCCCAATATAGAATTCTTAACGGAAAGGAAGTACCTAGCCCTGAACGGATAAAATCGGCGGCATCTAAAGATATTAACAGCGAACAGTGACGAATACAAAAAGATAACCTAATCAAGGAACTCGGGGCTAATAGATCGAGAAACAAAAACTTTTCCCTGACATTTTTTTCAACCAATAAAAGAAGGCATCCTGGGGGCAGGCAGCCAACAAATATAGCCATTGCCAATTTTTGGGAGTCGTACACGTAGGCTATCGGAAGATCAATAGCAGCTGTTCGGAGCTAATAATCTTGGAGATAGTCAACGAGTTACAAAACCAGTGACATACGCAGAAGTTTTAGCGATGAAAAAGATCATGAACTACTGCCCCACAATCTGCCGCATATGAAAAACTTCTTCAAAGTTCAATAATCTTGAATATCTCGAAATGGCAACCCTTAGATATCATTGGTTAAAAATTTACTTTCAGTGAGTTATAGTACTTCAGCCCATTTTGACACGCTCAAAACGGTTCTTCGTATATATTACAGGGGATTTAGCCTAACACACAATAATTATAGAGTTGAAGCAAAAATGTATTTTTTTTAGAATAATTAATTCCAGTAATTTTATTATTAAATGAAACGGGATTAATAGGCAAACGTTTGTGTATAACAGAAAAAACTACAATTCAGAGATTAACTTCAAAGGTTTAAAAGCCAAGATCCCTAATCGAAACAATTCAACAAATTGATCATAAAATAGAAAAATTGCTTGGTGATGTGCAACTTCTCCAACTATTTCGAACTTGGGAGAAATAAAAGTTAAATCCAAAATTTTCAGATTATAAGGCAATTTTTAACTTCCTTAGAGCCCCGGAACAATTGGGAACAAGTTTTGGAATTTTGAATTTCGTAAAAGGGGGGCCAGTACAAGGATAACATAATTTTTCGACTTAGTGTTTTTTTGGCTTAAAATCCTCATTTTTGAATATTTTATGAATCTGTAAGCTCAAAATTAATCCAGTCAATAGATGGAAAGCAAAACAAAGTGTGTTAAAAGACTTTAGCCACCAAAAAAACTCAATATGTTAAACGGATCAGGAACCCAAATTAAAAATCGGATCCCTTAGCTGAATATTTCAAGCCATCTCTATTTTTTTTTTTAAGAAAAAGTGACAAATCAAAGTATAGTTCGCCATCTCTAGGTCTTGAGAACGTTAATGATTCTATGTGATTAATCTTTTTATTGCTCTTACTGTGGCGATAGTCTTAAAAGATCTGAATATACATTAATCGGTTGGTCCCGATAGTATACCCACTATTATTCTGAGTAAGCTTTTCCATCCATTCTTTTCTCCTACTTCAGGGCTCATTCAGTCTTTCGAAAACAACATTTTTCAGCTAATCCCTGAAACTGGCGAATCTTATTTTCCCTTAAATTATCGAAGCATTGCCACTTGCGTCCCAACTTTCGAAGAAAACGCTAATTACATAACTGTCGACTTAAGAAAAAAAGATCTTGAATGCAATCCCTGTCTAAAGTTTCAGTACTGTCTCTTGCGAGGAATTGAAAAATAAATTAATAGTAATTCTTGTCTTTAAGATTGCTTTCTTAAATTACTTACTTACTAACTTAAAGTGGCTACAGTCCGGGGTGGACCTGGGCCTCAATCAACATGCGTCTCCAGCCAACTCGGTCCCTAGCTAACTGTCTCCAGTTTCGCACGCCAAGTTGGTTGAGGTCTTCCCCCACCAGCGTGCACCACCTGAGCCTTTATCTACTACGCCGGCCGCCGTCCGTCCCCTGGGATTAAATTCGAAGACCTACCGGGCTGGAGCGTTGATGTCCATTCGCTCTACGTGACCCAGCCATCTATGTATATACAGTTCGTCGTTGTATCTTCTCCTCTACTCTCTATCTATGCAGACGGGACCAACAATAACCCGAAGAATTTTTCTCTCGAACCATCCTAAGACGATCTGATCTTTCTTTGAAAGGGTTCAGGCCTCAGTGCCTTAAATGGGAACCATATAATCTTATAATGATGATTTTAGATGCTCGATAGAAGAATTTAATACTCATTTGCCTTCTTAGTCCAAAGAAGCAGCGATTTGCAAGTATTAATCTTCGTATGATTTCAGCGCTGGTGTCGTTGTATAAATTTATAGCGATTCCTTGGTAGACAAAGTTCTTAACTACCTCAAAGTTATAGCTGTGATGTTTTGTCCACGACGTCGTCATTCAATGTACTTTTTTGATGACAACATATACTTGCCCTTGCCCAAATTGATCACTAAATACATCTTCTTCGCTTCCGTCGCAATGCCAGTAATGATCCACTTACATCACGCTTTGATCTTCCAATTATGTCAATATCATCAACTCTTCCGAGTAATTGGTTGGACTTTTGGAAGATTGTGCCTCTAGTGTTGACGGTTGAATTTGGCACAATTCTTTCCAGAACGATGTTGAAGAAGTCGCATGACAGTGCATCGCCTTGTCTAAAACCATTTTTGACATCAAATGCATCGGTGAGATCCTTTTCGACCTTAATAGAGCAGCGTGCATTCTCCATCGTCATTTTGCACAAACGGATAAGTTTGACAGGGATGCCAAAACTAGACATAGATCTGTAGAGCACTTCCCAAAGATGCTGTCATGCACGGCTTTAAAATCGATAAGGAGACTGTGGGTACCGATTTGAAGTTCCTGGGTTTATTCCAAGATCTGCCGTAATGTAAATATTTGGTCAAAGGTGAACTTTCGGCTCAACTTTCCTTTACGACAGCACGAATTTTCACACGCGGTTTTTTTTAATCGATAGATATGCTCTAAAAAATAATATTAGTCGCAATTTTAGGGCGAGGAAAAATCTTTTTCTATTTATAATTAATTTTTAAAGTTTCCCTTTTTCACACAAAAAACACACAATAGTCAATAATAGCAATTTTCCAGATGTTTGACAGTTCTTTCCAATTTTCCATTCGTTTCAGTGATGCCAGATGTACTTTTTTTGGAATTTTATTAGAAATTGTACTTTTTATTTAATTTTTTTAGGGAAATTTTACATAAATTTGTGGGAAATTTGGGAAATTTCCCTATTCTCTCTTTTTAATTGTTAAAAACAATAATTATTTACAATATTACTTGAGAAAAAGCAATTATTTAACGCAAAATATGCCGCAATTTAAGAAAAGTGATATTGCATTATTTAAATGCAATTTTATTTAATCAAAATGGAAAGCAAAAGTGAAAGTGTTACGGGGTGTTCAATAAAAGTTGAGCAAATTACCCCACAAAAAAATTAAATTCTGACGATGTTCGGAAACAGTGGTAATTATTAAATAGTTTAATAAATTATTGTTTTTCTCATTTAAGTTTATTTAAGAAATTTGGTGAAGCTATACAAAAACATCAGTGACGAACCCTTGGCAGTGAGGCTGAAGAGCTGGGTTTGTTGCCAGATTTCAAAAAATGCAGAATCCACAGAATCCCAATGGCAATCTACACCACTGAAAACTCCATCGGATTCTTTCAGTGCGACAGGGGCACGTGCCGAGGCAAAAAAAGAATATCACGTTCTGTTGGGACGTGGTTCTAAGAGGTGCGTATCCCTGTGCAAAGAATTATGTACTTGATGTACAGTTTCGCCCGGAACTTTACGTACGAAACGGTGATGGTGGAAGATTTTACTTCCTCTTCAAGTTGTGTGTCAAGGAGAACCATCGCGGATTGGTAGAGTTACTGCCGTGAAGTTATCGTTGACCACTTCTTGGGGAACCAAGAAATTGGTGCCAAAATTGTTGGGCCTGGACGCGTCGTTCAAATTGACGAAAGTAAATTTGGACGACAAAAGTTCAATAAAGGTCGGCGGGTAGATGGCCATTGGGTTCTCGGTATGATCGAGGATGGATCTGGGGATCTCGGGTTGGAGGTGTGTACTGGGAATGTACGCAGTGCTGAGGTAAGTTTTTATAATTGCATATATAAACTATTCAATATTAATTAAGTTTTTTTTATGTCATGTACTGATTCCTTTGATAAGGAAGCACGTTGAGGATGGGACGACCATCCATACCGACTACTGGAGGGCCTATGATTGTCTGGGAGAGCATGGTTACATCCATAAAAAGGTGAACCATAGCGATCCCGCCAATCCTTTTGTAGCGGAGGATGGTACACATACCCAGAGGATAGAATCCCAGTGGAGGGTGGTAAAAAGGGCATTCTACAACGACAGCTATAACCACAATTTCGCGGACTGGGTTGTGGAGTACCAGTGGCGGCGAAATATAAAAAAAATGCCTAGATCTCTTTGAGGAATTAGTAAGGCCATAGGCAATTTTAAAACTGATGAATAAAAAAAAAATTCACTGTTTTATACTTTGTATTTCGTATTAATTTTGTAAAGGTAGGTACTGTTACTGTTGAATGAAAAAATTAAGTACAGAGAGCTTTGCGCATACCCAACCTCGAACCCACCCCAAATCCTATAGTGAGCCCAGGCAGGGGGGTTGCAGGGGGGCATCATGCTCCCCCTTACATACCTCACTCTTTATGCGTTGGACTATCCATTAAAATCAACTTTAAGTAGGCGTAGCGAGTGAATAATAAAAAAAAAAAATCAAAAAAAGTGGGGTTAAATCTGAAAAATAAAACATTTTTTTTTTTAATATTAAGGGGGGTTTCCTCGCTCCAATATTTTAATCCTGTTCTATTGAGACCCCTACCTAACTGTAAAAAAAAAAATCAGACCGAAATTCGTGCTGTCGTAATGGAAAGTCGCCCCCCTTTCTTGTGATTTGGGCAAACTGTGCTGAGATTCCGCTCATCGGGCATGCTTTCTTTCAACCATATTTTGCAGATGAGTTGGTGCATGCTCCCTCCAAGCCATCGCTTTCTTAATTTAACCCTTCGGGTTTGGCATTTCCCGAACAGTTTTATACATACCCGAACAGTGAGAAGTTGCAGCTTCTACTTTGTAGTTAAGGGAATGGGCAAAGCATTTAGAATGATTTTTCAGTACGCCAAATTACTTTTCCATAACATTTCAGGCAAAACTGACACATTCCAAAGCATTCGGAAACTTCTTATCGCAAAGAACTCCAAACCTTCATCTAGCTGGGCATTAACCCAATGTAAATAAAAACCACTAATATTTTATATTAACATATGTACATACATACTTTATTGAAAAGCACAGAATAAAATTAATAAAAACATACGAATTTATAAAAATGAAATCAACTATTTTATATTTTATTGGCTGCATAATATACGTCTGCTTTCATTTCACTTGAAGTGATTTCGAAAAGTACTTAAAGTTATAAAATCGGTCGAACGATGAACCCTGAAAACAATTTCACTCGATTTTTCAATTTAGATTTCGATATATCACTCGATTTTGGGAACCCAGCTGATATTTTTGGAGAAAGTAAGATTATTGCATTTTAAGCCGAACTACGCGAATGTAGAATGTATTACCAGCCGATATCTTCTCCTTTCATTGCAATGTTCAAGAATTTAAGACCAGTGTACATCGGCATTCCTTACTTCTTCCTTATGCTCAAACTGTGAATGTGTACTAATGTTAAATGAACTTCCCGGGATTTTATGAAGCCACACATAAATGAACTCCAAAATCTTGAAAATCAATATTACTTTTTAAAAATTACAAATCAAGAAAAGTGAACAAAATATTTATTATTAATATTAAATGGTTGAAACTTAGATTAGTTGTATACCAAAAACTATGTTGTGCTCCTATTATTTTGGCCAAAGCTGTATGTGGTTCTGTATGTTGGTGCATAGACGAATTCTACCCCACTTTTGTCTGGATCTGGATACTTGCTTATACCAAGTGATTTGATAGTGACAACGTTTGAGTTTCGTTAATGAACAAATATCTCTTAGGCGGTATGTACTGTAGTACATACGAGTAGGAATGGGTTTTTGGTTTGGTCGATATACATAGAAGGGGGCTTGAGGTCATTTCACCACAATGAGTGAACCGAACGGCTAAAGTCGAATTGGGGAATTTGAGATTTGTATTGAAGGTGTTGGATGTCTATTATCACCTTGATGGTAAATTACAGTATTTAGTATGATGTGGTTTCAAGTGGAAAATCCGGTTTTCGACTGAGTGAATATAAATGAAATTTCAAAATTTCAAAGTTGGGACAAGAGGATTTCCATTATCAAATGAATAAAAGTTTCTGTCAATGGGCGATTTGCGCACACACGAATTACTTTGGAGCCTTGGGTTTTTAAAAAGCCGATGAATTGTAAAACCAATAAAGTTACACAAATAAATTGAAATGACTGGTTAGTGTATGTTCTTTTGGTTTTGTTGAGGTTTTAGGTTAATATATCTACTTTCTTTATAATAGCGCATTGAAGAGGTTTTAAGCACAATTTGTATACCAAATACACGGGTTTTAAATGATGAATGTCGAAAACACATTAGTTACCGAATTTCTAAATATGGCAAATTTGGAGAGAGTGCCATAAAGTTTTCCACATTCCCGTAATACGGCTAAGGATCGAATTCCTGTAATTCACAATTCGAATGAAGATAGGCTCAAGGGTATAATCAAGGACATTTCTGGAGGCGTGAGTACTGTAGTTGAAATGCTTTGGGGGAAGAATGCAACTGGCTTTTTGACTTCCCATAGCAAGTTATTGTAATCGGTCCGATTTGTCGAATTGAAAATGTTGACATTTCTAAACGTTTCAAGGTCCCTAGAGTTGAAATAAAAGATTTTCAGAGAGATGTCTGTAGCCTCGGACACGGACGGATTTACTGTTCACAACCTACGCTAACGAAATAAGGACAACGAACTTCGGATATGCACGTGGAATGTTAGGTCCCTTAACAGACCACGTGCGGCCGAAGAATTAGCGGAGGCCCTAGACTGCTATAAAGCAGACATCACCGCCATCCAGGAAATACGATGGGATGGGCCGGGCAAAGAGAGGATGAAAAACTGCGACATTTACTATGGTGACTGCTACCGAGAAAACCAACAGCGCTTATTTGGATGCGGCTTTGTCATTGGAGCCAGACTTAGGCAACAAGTCTTGAGCTATAGGTGCATCAACGAGCGCCTCATGACCATCCGCATCAAGGCTAAATTCGGTAACATTAGCCTGATATGCGCGCACGCCCCCACAGAAGAGAAGGATGACAACATTAAAGATATGTTCTTCGAGCTCTTAGACAAAACATAATATGAGCAGTGTCCTAGCTACGATATTAAAATTGTCCTGGGCGATTTTAATGCCAAGCTAGGAAGGGAAGCCATCTTTGGTGGAATAATCAGGAAAAACAGCCTGCACGACAATACTTCCGACAACGGATTCAGGCTCATAGATTTTGCTGCGGGGCGAAACGTCATGGTAGCCAGTACGCGTTTTCCACACCTCAACATCTACAAAGGAGCTTGGAGTTCTCCAGATCAATCTACCGTCAACCAGATTCACCATATTGCGATCGACGCCAGACACGCTTCCAGCATCATTGATGTCCGAACTTTCCGAGGAGCTAACATCGACTCGGACCACTACCTCGTTGAAACCTCTCTCGAAGTTCTCTGCCGCCAACACAATGTATCGAAAACCAGTGGCAACATTGCCAAGATGCCATCAGAGAAGCCGCCTCGGACGTGCTGGGTTTCAAGCAGCCACCAAAAAGGAACCCCTGGTTTGATGAGGAATGTCAGCAGGCAAATGCAGCCAAACAACAGGCACGCAAAGCGGCCGGCGCTGCATAAAAGGACGAGAGCTGCTCATGAGCTCTATGAGCAGAAGAGGCGAGAGGAACACCGACTTCTCAGAAGGAAAAAGAGAGGGCATGAGAAGCGTGCGGTCGAAATGTTGAGAGGTTTAAAAGCAGGAATGAAGTTCGAAAGTTTTATGAATAGGTGAAACGAAATTCACAGGTACATAAACCTAGAACCGATGGCTGCAAAGACGAAAGTGGAAACATCATAGTGGAACCGCAGTCAATGCTGAGGATATGGAAGGACCACTTCTGCAGACTATATAACGGGACGAACCGAATTCCGCTGTCAGGCAGGATGATCCATTCAACATATAGACGACGAATGCCAACAATCCCGTCCTCCCGACTTAGACGAAGTAAAGATTGCTATATCTAAGCTGAAGTCTAACAAAGCTGCTGAAGCGGATAGCTTGAATGCCGAGCTCTTTAAAGCAGCAGGAGATAAGTTAGTAAGGAACATGCACCAACTTATCTGTAAGATATGGTCGGAAGAAAGCATGTCCGATGAATGGAACCTCAGTTTTGTTTGCCCAATCCTGAAAAAAGGAGACCCTCCAAACTGCATCAATTATAGAGGAATAAGTCTACTTAACATCGCTTACAAAATCTTCTCTGCCGTAATATGTGAACGTCTAAAGCTCGTCGTCAACAACCTGATAGGTCCTTAACAGTGTGGTTTTATACCAAGAAAGTCCACAGTCGATCAAATATTCACATTACGGCAGATCCTGGAAAAAACCCAAGAACACCAAATCGACACCCACCATCTTTTCATCGATTTCAAGGCCGCATATGACAGTATCTACAGGGACGAGCTGTATAGAGCCATGTCTAGTTTTGGAATCCCTGCCAAACTCGTCCGTTTGTGCAGGATGACCATGGAGAATTCACGCTGCTCCATAAAGGTTGCAAACAACTCAACAGAACCTTTCGATGTCAAAAAAGTTTTCAGACAAGGTGATGCGCTGTCACGTGATTTTTTTAACATCGTACTTGAAAGAATAATGCAAAGCTCACACGTCAACACTAGAGGCACTATCTTTCAAAAGTCTGTCCAATTACTAGCATATGCTGATGACATTGACATAATCGGAAGAACTCAGCGTGATGTCAATGGGGCTTTTGTGAGTATTGAGGCAGAGGCGGCAAAATAGCTTTAACGGTTAATATGGGCAAAACAATGTACATGCTGTCGGCAAGAAAGGACCTACAACACCGACGTCTTGGTCAAAACGTCACCATCGACAGACGTAACTTTGAGGTAGTCAAGGACTTCGTCTACCTAGGCTCCGCTGTAAACGCAGAAAACAACACCAGCGCTGAGATCAAACGAAGAATAACTCTTGCTAACCGCTGTTTCTTTGGACTACGAAAGCAATTGAGTGGAAAAGTCCTCTCTCGAAGGACCAAAGTGTCGCTATATAAGACCCTTATCATCCCCGTCCTGCTATACGGTGCAGAAGCATGGACAATGACAAAAGCGGATGAAAACACCTTGGGTCGTTTCGAGAGAAAAGTTCTTCGTGTGATCTACGGTCCCGTATGCATCTAAGGGGAGTGGAGGAGAAGATGGAACGACGAGCTGTACGGGCTGTACAGCGACGTAGACTTAGCCAGAAGGGTAAAAGTCCAACGACTAAGATGGCTGGAAAGTCTTTGAATCCCAACCCACAGGACAGCGCAGTAGAGGAAGACCGCGGATCAGGTGGCGCGCACAAGTGGAAAGTGACACCCAACTTGGAGCGCGAAACTGGAGACATCTAGCTAGGGACCACTCTCTGAAAAGGTTGAATTGGCTGCAAAGTGCCTAGCAAAAAGATAAACTTTCTCGAGAGAACTAAGAAATGGAGTATCACTTACAACAAGCTAGGAATCGAAGAAGATGTAGAATTCATCATATTTCCTAAAAATTACCAAACATTTTACCTACTACCTAAAGGTAGTATTTATATTTTTTGGTCATTTAAATGGTTTAAAATAAGAGGTTTCAATTAAAAAAGGCCTTATATCTTTCTCGTGACCCCAAAAAAAAGTCCGAGAAATCATTAAACAAAGCTCGTTTTCGGTTCTACAATTTATAAACCGTAAAAGCCTCATTTGTAAGAAATTTGTATGCAAAATACGGTTTAATGTCTTTTGACTTGACAATACTAGATTTTCGTCGAAACCACAGTAGTAAAATTCGTGCTTTTTCTTGAACGTCGCACACGTTTTCTTTTCTTCACAACACTAACTTACCAACAGCTTTCATTTGTTATCAATTTCACGACAACATTAAAATGATATAGTTCTCAGAACTCTGACTGCAAATTGTTCCCCACTTGCAAAATTGCAAATCGTAATTGAAGCAATATATCTTTTCATTTTTTTCAAGCTGTCAAAAGATGACAGCGTTCCAAAGCAGGTTAATCAAAAAATGTAAGCTCTTATTAAAAAAACGTCTTGTCAAATTGGCTGTCAATTATTCAAATTTGAATTTAAATTTGTTTCCAACGACATAATTATGACAGCACTGCGACTAATTCACAATCATAGTGAGGCCATATCATGTCACATTTAGGCGATTCGAATTCCAATTGTCCAGGATCGTGAAATTCTTAAACCTCGAAATATTATATAAAATGAAAAATTTGCGCAGAATTACTTTTCTGTATTAGTTAATTTTGTTATGATGCTTATGCTTTGAACCAAAGTAAATAAAATACAAATTGTAAAAAAGTTAAGCTATTTCAGGTCCCTTCCAGGTCCAGAAAAGTGGAATTTCACATATTAGCTATTTTCAAAATTTTCGGAAAAGCTTCTAACTAAAATTAGTAGCAAAATATTTAAATCAAATTTTCTTGGTGTATGGATCCGGGATTTTGGATTTTCGAGATTTCCAGATTTCGGGTTTTCGGGATTTTTCCCCAAATTAAATTCACTTAAATTTTAGTTTTTATCTTTTAAACTTTTTTAAGTGAGGTTGTTCCTATTTTCCATCCATACATCCATCCCACACCCGCTTTTCTCACTTTATACATTCGTCAATTAATTTCAAATCTATGTACATTGAAAAACAAATTTAAAACAAATATCCGTAGGTAGACAAGATTTTGAACTTTATAGAAGAAGAACAACGTCAAATGGAATTTCCGCTTGAGGTACGAGTATAATATCGGAATTCTTATATTATAATACCTTGTCTAGGAAAAAGATTATTACTCATCCGTATGACGAGGCAACAATTCGAACAAAAGATTACGGTTATGTATCCCAAGCGGCATGTCAAGGATTTTTCCATAGACCGCAAAAGCACAAAACGAGCTTCTAAGCTGGCAGCTCTTCCGTTTTTAAGCTTACCACCCTCAGTATGGAAACACATATCCATTCCACCTAGTTTGCATCTTTAAAGATTTGTTTCAAAATTCCCTCCCTGCTCCGATATGTGAGTACACGGATAAACAGTATACCGATTCCAACAAATATGAAATCTATGTTTTATACCCCCTCAGTCGAACCATATCAAAACCCACAACCTACACAGCTCCTATAATGCATCCTCTCCTCATCCTTATACTCATCCTTGACATTGCTGGATGATTTTATAAATCAAAATGTTGGTTGTTCCTTCGTCGTCGTCGCTCGCAGAACTGGTATAGAACTCGTATCGCAGGAAAGGAGAAGGATTCGCAAATTATTAATGGTTATGCATTTGCCAGGCATTATTATTTATCTTGTTCTTGTGCCATCACTTAAGAAAGATTGGAGAGGGACTTGGAAGGGCAGGAAGACTATAGAGGAGGGAGAGGACAGGGTTTGGTTTGAAATCTATCATGCATACGATGCAGCGAGCGTCATATCAAAGTCATTCCCTTGCAAATAACATGCTTGACGCCACCACCATCGCCGCTGCCGCCGCCACCATGCCGCCGCCGCCGTTGCCGCCACCACCATGCAAGGCAACCAGCCCCCACGTGTGCATTAAGCGAAGAAGGAAGAATATTATTTCTCACTTAACAAAGTCTGCTGAAACTATAATTGTATTCCTGGGATCCAAAATGCTGAAAGAATAACCATACCCCAAACCAGTTTAAGGGAGCGGGTGGCGGGTGAAAAGGATAAGAAAACGGATATTTCATATTTTGAAGAGACCCCATTCCGTTCTAGGCGAATGAATGCATTATTTTGGTGCATATCTCCATATATTAGTTCGTAGATATTCACCGAAGGGAACAAGTATACGCAGATGCAAGTTCCAACAATTCAGATGCAGATCCAGAACCAGAACTAGCTCCCAGGGACGACAGAACCAACCCAACCCAACTCAACCCAACCCGACCGACAGGGAACGGTAACGGTTTACGGTCCAGGATTTATATGTCTTGTACCTGATGAGGATTTTTGGCGAAATGATATACTGGTGGCGGGATTGAATACCAGATGAGGAAAGGATATAGTTTTAGCCTCGTTTTTCGTTTTACTACAAATACATATACATAAATATATATGAGTACGACGACGTACCGTACGTTATACTCATATAGAACTTCCTAAGAGAAAGCTGAAAATAATGGGCGTGAAGAATTACAGTTTTATGTAATATGCGATTTTGTATGCTTTGCTCATAGCTGCTGTTACTGCTGGAAATGCAGTCTTCTAAAAGACCGTCTATTTGTTAAGATTTACCGATTCAAATGTTAAATACAATTCCAGATTCCACCCGAGAGGATCTACGGAAGCTGAAATTTAAGTTTATTGCATTTTAAGGGAGCGTGATGGAGAACGAGAAGTTCCCAGGGATTCTTACCTACATTTTTATTTTTCTTTTCTATTTAGAAAATCATTTTAAGATTTCTGCATGAAATTATGCGAGAGTATGAGTTTCGGTATGAAAGACATAATTTTTCTTAATTTCTGAGTCGTGAGTTCTTGATACACGTGTTCTTCGTCAGCGCGTGTTTTTGAAAGATTTTTTGAATGAACAGAGACGAAGGAATAATAAAATTGTTGGTGTGGAATTATTTTAAATGGGCAATTTTTAGTTCAATTTATTTTTGCTTTTTTTTGGAAAAATTGTGAGTGAATTTCAAAAAGGGGGTAAGAAAATCTAATTCTATTTTGGGGCATTTAGGTTTTTTGTTTATATTATTTTACTATACATAAATAAGTGTATTTAGAGAAGCCGTTATTTCAGCAGAAATGAACTTCATCAATTAACATCGAAAAACAGACGAAGTACCTTATGAACTTTTGTATTTTTTTTTTAAGTAAATCTCAACTTTATGCAGGCTTTGATCATGACAATTTTACGAAAATTTGTATTTTTATTTCGGGTGAAACAAGTTTAACCTTGACCGTCGCGTCGGCTGAGCTGAGAAAGTATAAGCTTATTTTGGAAAGACATCATAGCCATACATTAGATGTAAGGGCCTGGGGAGCTATAACCTTCTTTGGCAGAATCGATTTTTAGGTTTTGTCCACAATAATGAACAGAAACAACTATAAGTGTTTGCTAGAATGGCCATTTCCAAAAATGAAAAGTATTTTTGGACCTCTGCCTTGGATTTTCCAAAAAGACAATGCCCCCATTCACACCTCGATGGTTGTTAGAAGTTGAATTCAATCAGAAGACGTGGAACTTTTGCCATGGCCCTCAAAATTCACCAATCTTTAACATAATTGAAAGCATTTGGCCATGGCTTCTTCATAAAGTTTATAAAGTTGGCAGAATATTTAAAGACAAGTATATATTAATCGAGGTTTTTCGTGGTTCCTGGGTCCAAATTTCATGTGATTATTAAAAAAATTTAATTTTTCTTTTCCAAAACTTCTTATAGATGTTATATTCGAAAATGGTGGACATATTCATTACTAATGTAAAACACGTTATAAATAAATGTTGCTAAACCATAAAATGTAAATTTGCATTCTTTTTTCTTGGTTTTTTTTCTGAAATTTTGTGTCTGGCCTCAAATTAACGCAAATTTTTATAACTTTTTTGATCTTTGGGAATTCCAATGGTGACATACGTACCTATTCACAGGTAGTAAAAGTTTTCAAGTACGTAAAACATTTCCACCAGCTATAAAACGCAAAAATCGATTCCAAAATGTGTGCCCCATCCTAGTGGTTAGCAGTGTATTATATTAAAAATGGACTTAAAGACATTTCATCAAAACTGAGTGGTCTTATCCGGTAAAGAAGAGAATGACGTTCAAACATTTTATCACGATTTGTCTTGCTTAAAAGTTTTGCAGGTTTTCGTGTTTTGTTAAAAAAGTTCTTAGTTAAATTATTAAAAAAAAAAATAGAAATTACCAACAATATTTTGCATATAGCTTGATTTCAAAATTAAATTTTGTTAAAGAGATTTTAAGTCGAAAACCAATTTTTACCAATTTTAGTTGCATTTACGTAATATTTTTTGTAGGTTTTAATTTTATATGGAAAAACTGTCATTTCGATTTTACTAAAAATATTACTAAATATTGACAACAATATTTTTTATAGTATAAAACAATAGCCAATATCTCAAATTTTTGAAAAGATATTTGAGTGGAAAATCAATTTTTACCAACTTTAAGTACAATTTTTTTTAAAGGTCTTATTTATAAAAAAAAACTGTCAATTCGATTTTTTCCAAAATTTTACCAGATGTCAAAAAACGTTATTCTTCGTTGCATACAATTATTTTGGAGATAAAATCATTTTTTCTTCATAAGAATATTTGAGGAGACAATTATTTTTTTTTTCAGTTTTTTTGATTTATAAAAAACCGTTCATTGGATTTTTTCAAAAAATACACTTGCTAAGACATTTTGAGTTAACCAAAATTGACAACTTTTTCTAAATTGCTATGGTAAAAAACCACCCACTCAATTTTTTTGAGAGTCCTTTCTCCATCTTTCTGCATTATTATCTGTAAAAGAAAATCTATTTGAGCTATTGACGACGAAAAAAGCTTCGCGAACGTACGTACACACGCACGCACAGAAATCTCTCTAAAAATCTTCTATTTCGACTCTAGGGACCTTGAAACGTCGATAAATGTCAAAATTCGACAAATCGGACCGATTACAATAAGTTCCTATGGGAAGTTAATAAATTAGGTAGCGCGACAGTCCGTAGAGAACATATCATTTTAGGTATGGGCCTACAGTTTTTATGCCGAATGCGAAAGTTTAATTTAAGAAAGCACTTTTTATGACAACAATTACTCTCTGAGAATTTTTAAATTCATCCCAGTACCTATGAAAAGTCAATGAGGTAGCACAGGCAGGGCTTCAACATATGACAGGGTTTGGCATGACACTAATCATCACGCCAAGGGTAATACTTACTTACTTACTTCATCGGCCTGGCCAATGACTTCGTGATCGTTGCTACGTACAACAACTGGTTCAACATGCTTCTAAACCTTTCTAAACCTTTTGGCCAACACCATCCAGTTGCGCAACCCAAGGTTCCCGGTGCCCTTGTCTACGCCATCCTTCCAGTCATAAATTGTACCCCAAAGGACTTTCCGGTCGGTGTCTTCTTCACTTATGCGTCCTACGTGCCCAGCCCACTAGTGTCTACCAAGCTTTATCTTTGTTGCTTTATCTGCTTTGTGGTATATTTCATAGATATAACTCATCGTTATACTTCCTCTGGAATTGTCCTTTCTCAAAAATGGGACGGAATTGTCCTTTCTCCAAAATGGGACGGACTATTCTCCTCAAAGACTTTTCTATCGAACACTGATAAGAGTTGATTTTGTCTTTGACTGAGCAGTGAGCACCCAGTCTTGGATCCATAAGTGAGTGTTGGTAAGAATATAGTCTTTTACAGTTTGCAGTTTGGAATTTATTGTGAGCTATAGAAGGTTCTGCTTATTAATTCTTCTATTGTTAATCGGCAAGTACTTAAGGTAAGTGAATGAAAGGACTACTTAGAATTCGTGATCACCTACCTTTATTGCTGTTGTGTTTTCGACGTTTACGGCAGACGAAGCTACCATGTACTTTGTTTTTCCCTCATTCATATGCTTTGCAATCCCTGGTTTTTTGCGTAAGCCAGTAATTGTGTGGACTTTCGCTCTAATAGATGTTTCAGAATCTCGATTTTTTCTCCAACTCCAGACTTCACAGGAAGCAGGTCAGTATATCCCCTTGCCGGAGCCCCGAAGCTTTGCTGTCTTTCAACCAATGTACTGCCTTTTGACTTTTTCATTGTTTGGTGGCTGTAGCATAACACCGTCTTCTTGAAATGTTGGATTTATAATTTCTTTGCTCTAAAATGCTTTTGGGATCAATGGTAAGATTCCCTCTCCGGAGTATACTGCGTTATGTTACAAACGGATTGGTAGAACTTGCACGTCTGGTATGGACCTTGTTCTCTATTTCTTTCCATTTCACAGTCTTTTCCCATAAGGCTGTATTATTTTGTCTGTAAAGTTTTTTCGCAATTTTTCTGAACCTCTTTTATTCTACTTCGCGTGTTTACGTTCTACGAGATTGCAGCATTGCTCGGTAAACAGCATTCTTACGTTCAGTCGCTAACTTACATTCATCATGAAACCAGTCGCTATGAGCTCTACGAGCGACGGTTGTCTAAGATGGAAATGGAAAAGTACAAATGATTTTAGTCTTCAGGACTTACTATGTCCTCCATTTCGAGCAGGCCAAGTCTTAGCGCTGGTATTTTTATCGTTTAGGCAGTTGATTCGAGCCTGAGACGCGAATACATTGCGTCTAGTTATGGTAATCCACCCTCAGAACACCATTTCTACAATAATATTGGTCCAAATCGATGTTGGCACCTCATACGAATATATCGCGATCAAGCTCGTACTGTGATGATGATCTATCAACACAAGTGTCTCCATTAGGAGATATCCAGGTACTCGCAACGACAAAGTTCTTGGATCCTGCCATTTCTAGGACTTTAAGTCCCTTGTCATAAGTGTTCTCATAGAAGTTGTGGGAGTACTGCTAGAATACCGGCACAAGGCCTATCGTGGCATTTTATTCACCAAGGATGATTTTAATAACATACTTTGGACAGGCATTGAGTGTCATTTCTACGAGCTCGTAGTAGGCATCTTTTTCGTCATCTGAGGACGCTTGAGTAGGTCCGTGAACGTTAATGCCTATGTTTTTCTCGTTTTTCGGTTTTGTTCCCGATGCATGCCTTTCAGTATGTAGTTATTGGGTTTTCTTGGGAATGAGTCAACTAGCCCTTACCTTGGAGGACTAGCCCCACTAAATTCGCCAGATTCGTAGAACCTGCCCAATGGCTACTGCGAGCAAGATATAGCTATGATGGCACTTCAACCAATACGTGATAGAGACGGTGTTTCTATTCGGCTGATGCGGCTGACCGCCACATGTACTACAGGTTCTGCTAAAAATATGAATGTACTGTGTTTAAAAATTATATTTGCAGAAAATACTGCAAATACAAATTCTGTAAACTTTTATGCATGCATTTCTTTGTGATACTTAATAGTTTGAAAACTTTTTGATGTAAATTGGGATTAATTTGTTGAAACTTTGACTTTTTATTCTTTTTCTGAGCTTTTCTCTGTAAATTGTCAAGAGTTTTCCAATTAGATGTTCAAATCAGCTGTCATCTTTTAAAATTTGACAATTAAAAACTATTGAAATAGAACAACATCAAAGTGAAACATCTTATTGGAAAATATAATATTGCTTATTAATTTAATTTATTCTGAATTTCAATAGTTTCGTGATTTCGTGAAGAAGAGGTATTTCAAAATATAGCATACGGATGCTTTCAAAACTCTGAAACAGAGACTTTAAAAGACGCAGAATAATAACCAAACAATATCCCAAAAATTTTTTGAACCGCTCCTTTTGTATTATTGTAGGTCTTTTTTTTAAGGCTATCCGAAATTTAATTCTATATAAATATTTAAACATTCAATTCGTACGTTACTTATTTAAAAAATTCCATTTGTAACTAAAGCCACTCTCAATGCCCAAAATGTAGGTACCTGCAGTTAAGATTCAGGTTTTGAAAAAATATAAACAATATCACGTTTTGTCGCTTTGATGTGCCGCGGCATGCCGCCCAATGAATTACATCACAGAACACAAAATGTCATTTAAAGTCACTGAGTATATAGTTTTCAAATCAAAGATCAGAGAAATCTTTAATTTTATCCGATTAACAGACACATGCCTACACTTTCTTCTTCTCTTAAAACTAACAGACAAATAAAATATATTATTTGTATAAAGACAACAATCAACAAACAAAAGTTAAACGTTGATAACAAATAAACCACAAAAGAGCTTAGATATATGTAGGTGGGTTGGGTACTCTGTAAAGGGTGGGTCTATCACCATATATTTGCAATCTACCTTACCTCGGTAAAAGTATGCCTGATGATCGCGAGAAATTTAATATTTCATATGCTTGATGATAGCTGATATACATAAATATGAGTTTTTAATTTGAGGTTTTTAGACTTTTTTGTTGTTGTTGTGGTTGTATATCGCATGGAGTGGATTGTAGCTACCTGAGCGTATTAATTAGTCATAAATCCATAAGTCTTGGATCTATGGCTTGGCTTGTGACTTGCGACACACAAAACTCAGTTCTTCTTGTGGTGTTTTTTTTGTTGGGTTTGTTGGTGTTGATCTTTCTTCATCTTATGGCTTTCTCGAAGTTATGCAAGTTATACCTACATTTTTATTATGTTAACTTCTTCATCATCAAATAGGCGGTATAAAATATGAGTGTTAATGTTAATATATTACAATATCGACGCATTGTAAAAAAAAAAAAAACAAAAAAGAGATTAAGGTTTTTCCTATCATTAAGTTGTCGATATACAAATCAGACTATACAAGCAGCGACTGTTTAACTCGTTTTGAACTATAAGACAAAAAGGTTACCTTTGTATCTACGACCCAACTTTTAATGCATTCAAGTGGAGAGTAAACGCTTTTGTTTTATTAACAAGAAGTTGACAAATCTTCAAAATCTTGTTTTTTTTTTCTAATCCAGTCCCTCTAATCACTAGACAAATAAAGAAAGACTTATTTTCTAAAAAACTGAAAGTATGAGTATTTTACGCTGTGAGAGTTGAGTTGTCTTTAACTATTCAAGTTTAAGCTTGCTAAATGAGGATAATATGCATTATTGGCAGCTCCAATATTATATCGAATTTTCAAATGTTACAATCTGCAGCTTAAAAAAGGTTAACACTATAAACGAAAACAGTAAGTAGGCAGCTAATTAATGTAAAAAATATAGACCTAAAGATGCTACCTTGTGGTACGTCATTTTAAAATTCAAAAATAATTGATTCAATTTTTAACTAACTTGGGGATTCGCTTGTATTTTTCAAATTAAAAGTATTTCAGCATATGTCTCATGAGCCATGATGTTTATACAGGGTTATCCATTTTGCAGCTTTAAAAGTAAATGTAAATAAAACATAAAAAACAAAATATTAAGACTACCATCATTTAAATGACCACCACGCGAATTGTTGCAAGCATAGATTCTTTTGAGTTAATTTTCGACCACTTTTTGACACATATTGGGCGATATCTCTAACACGGTCTTTCGCGTAGCCCCACAAACAAAATTCTAGCGGTGTCAAATTGCATGATTTTGATGGCCAGTTTATATCACCACGACGAGAAATTACGCGGCCAGGAAATGTCTCTTGGAATAAAGCCATATTTTCTCAGTTTGTGTGTCATGTGTTCTTGTTGAAACCACATTTTTTCCAAGTCGTATTCTTCAATAGCAGGCAATAAAAGCCGGTTATCATATGACCATAACGCTCCGAATTGACGATGACAGTCGTTCCATCGTCGTTTTCGAAGAAGTATGTTCCAATCACATATTTGAATGGTAGACATGTGCATTCAAGAGGACACAAGCGTCCACAGCTTTTTTCTCAAAACCCACCTCTGTCTATCAACTCCTACTCTCACCTCAACGCGGTGAACATCGGGTGCCTAGTACATAAACTGGATATTGAGTTCTTACCCCAGTGGAAAGTTGTTGGGGGCAACAAACGAGAGAGGGGGGGAGAGGTGTTTCCACCAAGGCACCTCTCCTTATCCAGACGGCAGCGAACGAATTTTCGAGATGGAATCAATGGTTGAACTACTTAGTGAACACCTTATAGGGCTTCTACGACATATTCGGAGCCCAGCCCTATAAGGAGCGGTTTATCTGACTCCCCGTCCTTGGAGTTATACTAAGGATCTGGCCCTCCAGGCTGGGGGTTGTGCCGCCGGGGTGACTTCCTGGCCACGTAAAAAATACCTAAGTTGCGAAGCACTAACAAGCCTCGGATACGGACGGATTCACTGTTCATAACCCAAGCAAATGAAATAAGGACAACGAACTTCGGATCTGTACGTGGAATGTTAACAGACCACGTGCAGCCCAACAATTAGCGGAAGCCCTAAACTGCTGCAAGGCAGAAATTACCGGCATCCAAGAAGTGCGATGGGATGGACCGGGCAAACGCAAACTAAAAGACTGCGATGTATACTACATCGACTGCTACCGAGAACAAAGACAGCATCTATTTTGGTGTGGATTTGTTGGAACTAGACTAAGGCAAAAAGTCTTAAGCTTCAACAGTGTGAGCGAGCACATCACAACAATCCGCATCAAGGCGAAATTCGCCAACATAAGCCTAATATGCCCACATGCCCCAACAGAGGAGAAATATGAAGACACCAAAGACATATTCTTCGAGCTCTTGGACAAGACATATGAACAGTGCCCTGACTATGACATTAAAATTGTCTTAGGAGATTTTAACGCCAAGCTAGGAAGAGAAGACATCTTTGGTGGCACAATCGGGAGATACAGTCTGCACGACACCACCTCCGACAACGGATTCAGGCTGATCGATTTCGTTGCGGGGCGAGACGTTCTGGTAGCTAGTACGCAGTTCACACATCTTAATATCCACAAGGGGACATGGAAATCTCCTGATCAATCAACTGTCAACCAGATTGACCACATTGCGAACGACGCACGGCACTTCTCCAGTATACAGGATATCCGAACTTTCCGAGGGTCTAATATTGACTCGGACCACTACCTCGTTGTAGCCAAGGTACGGCTACGGATATCCCGGTCCAAGACAAAACAAGGAAGTACTGTGAGAAGTTTCGACGTTAGACGGCTACAATCGCAAGAGACTGCCATGTTCTTTTCCGATCGAGTCTCTAATAACATCTTAAGAAGCCCTATGTTGCCTGCATTAAGCATTGAAAACCAGTGGCAACATTGCTTTGCAGCCATCAGAGATGCCGCCTCTGTAGTGCTAGTTTTCACACGGCCACAACAGCGAAACCCCTGGTTTGACAACGAATGCCGGCAAGCACACTCAGCGAAACAACAGGTACACAAAACAGCGCTGCATAGGAGGACCAGAGCTGCTCGCGAGCTCTACGAGCAGAAGAGGAGAGAGGAACGCCGGCTTCTTAGATGGAAAAAAAGAGAGCATGAGAAGCGCGCGATCGAGGAGATAGAGGGATGTCACAACAGGAATGAGGTTCGTAAATTTTACCAAAAGGTAAAAAAAAAAACTCCCAAGGGTACCAGCCACGAACCGAAGCCTGTAAAGACGATCAGAGGAACATCGTAGTAGAACCGCAGTCTATGTTGAGAATATGGAAAGACCACTTCTCCAAATTATATAACGGCGATGCCGAACCGAATTCCGCTGTAGGAGAGATAGAACCACTCAACCTAGGCGACGCAGATCAACAATTCCGCCTACCCGACCTAGACGAAGTGAAGATAGCTCTATCTAAACTGAAGTCAAACAAAGCTGCTGGAGCTGACGGCATCGCTGCCGAACTATTTAAAGCAGCAGGCGATGACTTGGTAAGGAGCATGCACCAACTCATCTGCAAAATATGGTCGGAAGAAAGCATGCCCGATGAGTGGAATCTCAGCATAGTTTGCCCGATACATAAAAAAGGAGACCCTTTATATTGCGCCAACTACAGAGGGATCAGTCTCCTTAACATTGCATATAAGATCTTTTCTGCCGTATTATGTGAACGTCTGAAGCCGTTCGTCAACAACCTGATAGGTCCTTATCAGTGTGGCTTCAGACCAGGAAAGTCCACTATCGACCAAATATTCACACTACGGCAGATCTTGGAAAAAACCCAGGAGCTTCAAATCGATACCCACCATCTCTTTATCGATTTTAAAGCCGCGTATGAAAGCATCCATAGGGAAGAGCTCTACAGAGCAATGTCTAGTTTTGGCATCCCTGTCAAACTTATCCGTTTGTGCAGAATGACGATGGAGAATTCACGCTGCTCCATCAAGGTCCGAAAAGATCTCACCGATGCATTTGATGTCAAAAAAGGTTTAAGACAAGGCGATGCACTGTCTTGCGACTTCTTCAATATAGTTCTGCAAAGAATTGTGCAAAACTCAACCGTCAACACTAGAGGCACAATCTTCCAAAGGTCCATCCAATTACTCGGATACGCAGATGATATTGACATAATTGGAAGATTAAAGCGTGATGTCAGTGGAGCGTTTTTGAGCATTGCGACGGAAGCGAAGAAGATGGGTTTAGTGGTCAATGAGGGCAAGACCAAGTATATGCTGTCATCAAAAAGGACATTGAACAATGATGTCTTGGACAAAACGTCACAGTGGCTATAACTTTGAGATAGTTAAAGACTTCGTCTACCTTGGCACAGCTATAAATTCAGACAAGGACATAAGCGCTGAAACCAAACGAAGAATAATTTTGTCAAATCGCTGCTTTTTTGGACATTGAAGGCAATTGAGTCTTAAAATCCTCCCTCGAGCATTTAAACTCACCATCTATAAGACGCTTATCATCCCGGTTCTCATTTATGGCGCTGAGGCCTGGACCCTGTCAAAGAAAGATAATAGCGTCTTAGGATGCTTCGAGAGAAAAATTCTTTGGGTGATTTTTGGTCCCGTACGCATAGATGGAGAATGGAGGAGAAGATATAACGACAAATTGTACGGGCTGTAAAGAGACACTGACATAGTTAACAGAATTAAAATCCAACGGCTTAGATGGCTAGGTCATGTAGAGCGAATGGACATCAACGCTGCAGCCCGGAAGGTCTTCGAATCCAATCCCGAGGGACGGGCGCAGTAGAGGAAGACCGCGACTCAGGTGGGTGAAGACCTCAACCAACTTGGCGTGCGAAACTGGAGACAGTTAGCTAGGGACCGAGCTGGCTGGAGACGCATGTTGGTTGAGGCCCAGGTCCACCCCGGACTATATCGCTACCTTAAGTATGCTCCAATCACACCTGCGGACCAAAGAGCGCACCAAACAGTGAATTTTTGTAGATAAAATGTCCTTTCTTCAATTGCTTGAAGATTCTCAGAACCCCGAATATGACAATTCTGTTTATTAACAATTAACATACTCACCGAGTAAGACATGTGCGTCGTCGATGAAGAAAATTTTGTTCGAAAAATTGCCATGCCATAATGTGCTGTTCTAGAAATCGACACATTCGGGTCTTCGGCAACGCTTTTACTTACAGCAGCTTTATGTTCAGTGGTACGAGCGAGACGATGCATAGACCTTTCAATATCCAGTCTTTCAAATTTCTTCACAATTCTGCCAATTGCTTGCGTAGTTGGACGATTATGTAAACCATAATTTCCTCTTAAGGCACGATATGTGGCTGTGGCAGAATCACCATTTGTGTAGTAGATTTTAACAATTTTTGTGCATTGTGCGTTAGTTAAGCGATCCATTTTCGTAAATGTCAGACTTTCAACTGACAAAACAAATTTGTTTAACAACTTAGTTTGACAGATGTCGAATTCCAGCCATATACTTTTGAAACCGCAAAATGGATAACCCGTTCAAAAACTAAAGTAACTACCTGAAATTTGGAACCCCGAATTATTTATTATTATTATTTATCAAATCAAACAATAATATTACAAATTAATTGTTTTATATCTAAAAATAATTTAAAAAAAATATGTAATTTAAAAAATTTAAAAGTATGCTTCCCTCGGGCGTGTACGTAATTTTTGTTTGAATATTTTTTTTTTTGAAATTTTCAATGTGAAATCAGTGCACATCTCTAAAAACTAATTCTGAGTCAACGCAAAGATAAGTTTCCAATTAAAGCCCTTTCAACCTTAGCGTTAGATAGTAATACATTTTTTTTTACATACAAAGTTCATTAATTGCTCTTTAAAAATGAAAATCAAGAATAAATGAAATATATTCATTTTTCTCTTTCTCATTTCACTTTTATTTACTTTTTCCTTGATATAAATTCGTGAGCTTATTAAAACTGAAAATATGTATGCGAAGTAATAATATTTTTATATTTTTATTATTATTATCTTCTACAAATTGACTTTCAACAATGTGGGTGGCTTGATTCATGACTTGGCAGTCATAAAAGAACTATATAACTTCTTGGCTTGTATCCATTTGATATCATAAATTTAATAAAAGAAATACAATATAAGGACGGAAATGCCATTGATTTCAAAAAATATGAAGAACAAAATATGATTATTGTACAAATAAAATAAAAAAAAAACATAATAAATAAACAAATCAATTAAAATGAAAGTTAGTACATAATTTGAGAGAAAATTCGAAAGCACCCTACTACGTGCTGGTTTTCTTTATTTATTTTAAAATTATAGTCTTTAGGGTGTGGTGTTACACAGACGTGATGGTTTTTCGTAATTATCCAGGACCCAGAGATAGGCTTGCAGGTTTGCATTTTGTATTTTAAATACACTGGTCACTGATTTTATAGAAGCTGTATTTTTAGAAAAACACGGTCAATGAATGAAACTTAGGCGCGAGGCTCAAAGACTGTAAACAATTGAAATTGCCGTAACTATGAAGCTTAGTTTTATGGGATTGACACACTTTTTTTTAAAGAATATTTTTAAAATGTATTTTGAGAATCCTTCAAAAATTCTGACAATATGTAACCCCTTCAAGAAGCTCCACTTTAAAATGAATTGAGACAAGGATTTTATTTATTTTCCCACAAAAAAAAACGTTAGTTTTAATATTTTATTTCGAAAATGTTGAGGTCTGTAAAAAGATTAGTTTCACTCATTACAGAACAGTTTTTTCATTTAAATTGACTGGCAACGCTGGCTCTTAAAGTTTGGTTGACATTGTATTTAAGCTCCAGAAAATATTCGTTTATTTATTGTTAAAAGTTTGTTTTGTTGTGCAAACAATTTTTAATTATCTAATAAACTACAAGGATTTCATATTTAGAAAAGGTGAGCAGTTATTAAGCATTGTATATTAGTGAAAACCACCACTCAAAAAAATGAAGAGCATACAAAGAACTCCACCAAGGAAAATCAATGTAAACAACAACACTAGTTCTGAGAACAAAGGCAGCAATAACACCCAGCTGCATAGTTATAATAATAATAAATGCACCCACCCCCAACGGCCGGTGTTAAAAATACCGTGTTCTGCACTCTCCCCCGAGGTTAATCCAGCCGCCATCGAAGCAAAGACGAACATCGGAAATGTGCAATTAGTCGATTTAAAAACTATTAAAACCTCTCTAGCAACATTGCTTGATGATCGACTCAAAAATTTTCCAACGAAATCTGACTTGCTTGAAGTCAAAACAAAAATGGAGTCACTTGAACGTAACAATGAATTGCTTAAGTCAAAGCTGCAGCAAATGGAAATCAAATGTTTTGTACTTGAGAAGCAAATTGATTTTCTCGAAAAAAATCCAAATAAAACAACCTGGTGCTGCACATTCCATCGCAAGGAGACGATCAATATGTTATATAGACAAAGCTAGAAACGTCTGCTTGGAACTATTGCAATAAAATAATCCAGCCTCTATAACAAAAACGAAATTGATTCAGTCGAGAGAAAATAGGATGGCAAATGTCATTGTGGAAATGCAGAACAGTGATTCTATACCACGCATTTTAAAGTCTGCTTTCAAATTGCGCGATACCGGAATCTCTATTCATGATTACACCAAAGCGACGAGGGAGAAACGTAAACAACTGATGCAGATAAAAACAAAAATGAATGCTAAGAACCATAACATTAAAGTCGTACTTCATATACAATATACATTCAATGGTATAAATGCCTCAAACGTGATGCTAACTGGAGATTTGAATGCGAGAGTTGGAACGCAGACAGGAGTGATGAATGAGTTAAGAGGTTTCCGCAGACATTCAAAAGATCCTTGCTCTAACGCACGAGGAAAGAAACTATTAGAGCTTTGTAATACGTTTGGTCTGCGCGTACTACATGGAACCAGTGCCGGTGACTCCTCAGGACATTTAACGTTTGTGGGCGGCCAAGGGACATCAGTGGTCGATTATTCTATCATAGGAGAAGATTGGGAACCGTTCGTGAAAGATTTTGAGATTAGTGAAGTATCATATTCAGACCACCTTCCTGTTCCTGTTGTTGTGACAATACAACTTCAAAGTAAGCATTATGAGGAAATAACCTTTATGCGGCTCTTGCCCAAACTGAAATGGAAAGAGACTAAGGCTCAGGAGTATCGACTTCTCACATCTCTAGACTTTTCACTCTTAGAACGGATTGTGAAAGCCTCATACCCACAGGAAGGACTCAACCAAAATAAAGAAAATACAAAAAAAGAACCCTGGTTTGACGAAGAATGTCTAAAAGCTGGTAAAACATCATTTGGTTGGTTGAGGATCTTCCGTAACTCCACCCAAGGATTATTCAAGGGTTTTTATATAGAGGCCAATAAGAAGTTTAAAGAGCTTTATAAGACTAAAAAAAAAGTTATACGCTGAGCAGGCCGATTAGCATCTTGTAAAAGCTCCGCTGATTTTTGGAATGGGAAACGTTTTACCATCCGATCCCCACAAAACTGTCTTCTAATGTAATGCGTAATGTTAGTTACAATCAAAGCAGAGTACTTAGAAGCCAAGAAACAATAGAAACAAGTTTGTAACGAAAAAAAGAGGGCTTTTGAAGAAAAAATTGCAATAACATTAAGTAATTGTAAAGATTCAGCGGAATTTTGGATGTTAACGAAAAAGCTCAACGGAAATTGGGGTGCGAAGGGAACAAAATATTTTAAAGTTGACGAGATGAAAACTCACTTTGCTAATCTATTTAGTTCAACCAATCAAATATCATTTAGCTACGCACAACCTTTTTATCATGATAGTTTACTTGATGAGCAAATTACAAAAGGCGAAGTAGAAGATGTGATGAGGTCCTTAAAAGATGGAAAGGCGGCGGGCTCTAACGGTATACCGGCTGAGTTTTGTAAATACAGTGCTGACATTTTTAAGCAGAAATTATCAGAAGCTCTGAATATAATTTTCAAATTTGGAGTTGTACCAGATCATTTCTGTGAAGCTTGGATACTACCAATTTTTAAGAAAGGAGATCCAAAAGAACCAGCAAATTATCGTGGAATATCTTTCTTAAATGCATCTTTAAAAATTTATTCAACTCTGCTTTATAACAGACTCGACAAATGGGTTCAAGTTCACAGGAAATTAAGTGAATTTCAATCTGGATTCAGGAAAGAGTACTCCACTATTGATAATTTATTTGTGCTCAGTTCGATTGCTCGATGGAAGTTGGACCAAAATAAAAAACTATACGCATTTTTTGTTGACTTCAGAGCGGCATTTGATTCTATTAACAGAAACATATTATTCTACAAGCTACATAACCTAGGAGTTTCAACCATTTTTACTCGAGCGATTCAAAAGATGTATCAAAATACAGAAGCAAGAATTTACAATGGAAGTGATGTCTCAGATAAATTTCAGATGCTAAGAGGGGTCAGGCAGGGTTGTAACTTAAGCCCATTGCTTTTTGCACTGTTTCTCGACGATCTAACTGATTGGCTTACTTGCGGAGTAAACATTGGAAATTTAAGTATAAAGACAATTATGTACGCGGATGACATAGTGATTTTAGCTGAGTCCCCTTCATCACTTCAACTGATGATTAACAAACTTGCTGAATACTGCAATCTTTGGGGACTGGAGGTAAACACAGATAAATCCAAAGTTCTGATTTTTAAAAATGGATCAGGGAGAGTGGCATCTAATGAAAAATGGAAGTATAACGGGAAAGATCTGGAAGTAGTAAAAAAGTACAACTACCTGGGAATGGAGGTAACATTCAATTTAAATGTAGATTCGCATCTTAAAACAAAATTGAACAAAGCGAAATCAGCAATTTGCGCAAATTGGAGAAGAATCTTCAGTAATAAACTTATATCTGTCGACACTAAATACCGAGTTTTTAATGCAACTGCAAAATCTGTCTTATTTTATGGAGCCCAGGTTTGGGGAGTGCATAAATTTGAACCAGTGGAATATCTATTGAGATTTTTTCTCAGAAAAATTTTCTACCTGCCTATAAGTACCCCAAAGTATATGTACTACCTGGAAACAGGACTCCCAACGCTTTTCATTTCAACACTGAAATTAAATGCAGATTATTTGCTAAAAGTTTTAAAAATGGAGGACACTAGGCTGCCCAAGCTTATTCTACAGTATGCAGTTCTTAACAAAAAGCTATTTTGTAAGGATTGGATGAATCTTGCTGCCAACTGCGGTATGACGATTAATTTCTTGGACATGAATGCTGACAACTGGAAACGATCTTTGTACGAAGTAATATCTCTAACAGACGAAGATGAGAGATACTCATTCATCGAAACGGCGAGATTGTCGACTGAGAGAAAATTTTATGCCAAGAGTTTATATAATCTGAATGAGCGGAATTATTTCAACAATGCCTATTCTTGTTTAGTAATAGGCACAGTTTTCAAAATAAGAGGAGAGCTGTTAAAATTGAATTACCTACCACATCGAACTGAGAGAGCTGGAACATGTAGTATTTGCAATCTACACGAAAGGGAAGACATATTACACTTTGTGGCGACTTGCCCTATACTTAAGGAGATTAGGCGATATCACTTCGGGAAAAATAAACTCACACAAGAAGAATTTTTCAACTATCTGAATGGTGCAAATTGGAGGCTGCTCTACAAATTTGCCATTGAAGCGATGAACTACAGAGAAAAAATTCACAAAGAAAATTTTTAAAAATTCTAAAGATCTATTTTTGCTAGTTTGATTTCAATACACGTAAAGTAAAGTTTATAAAACCATTTGCTATTTTGTGTTAACTAAACTAAAAATTTATTTGCTATTTTGTTTTAACTAAACTGAAAGTTCCACTTTTTTGCTATTTTGTTTTAACTAAACTGAAAGTTACATTTATTTACTAATTTGTTTTAACTAAACTAAAAGTTCCAAACTTACTTAATTTTATATGCCAACTAAATCTTAAATATCACAAAAAACAAGCAACATTAATTTAATAACAAAATGTATAATGAAATTATCACTTTATTTGAAATTTAAAAAATAATAGTATTTGCCAACCAGGCAGACGACATTAATGTCATGCCTGTATTTTTATTCAATGTAATACGTAATATAATAATAATATTGTTTAGTTTCATGAATAAATAATAATAATAATAATAATAATAATAATAATAATAATAATAATAATGTAATGCGTTCCCATTTCAAGGATCTTTTAAATCCTGTAATAAAGCCGACAAAGTGGCAATTCGCAGCACCTGGATTCGTAGTCGACTCTCTGGACTGTGCATTTACATTAAAAGAAACGGTGAAGACGCTTAAAGATGGAAAAGCAGCCGGATCGAATGGTATTCCAGTGGAATTTTTGAATTACCTATGGGACTGTCATGCTCAAAGAGCACCTTATAAAACTTTTCAATACAGTTTTGGAGGGAGAATTGACGCCAGATGAATTTCGAGATGCTATTATATTTCCAATCCACAAAAAAGGATCGTTATTTGATGCAGCTAACTATAGAGGGATATCCTTTTTAAATGCATCTTACAAGATATTTACAACGATGATGCATAAGCGTCTTGTTAGTTGAATTGAGACCGGAAACTTGCTGAGGGAGTTCCAGGCTGGATTTAGACCAGAATATTCAGCAATAGATAATGTTTTTATATTCAGGAGCTTGGCAGGGAATTTCTTGAAACAAAGGAAAAAGCTGTATGTATTTGTTATCGATTTTAAAGCAGCTTTTGATACAATCGATAGAGGTGCACTATTCTATAAGGTGTATAGCCTTGGGATATCATTGAAGTTTGGTCGCGTTCTTGAGCACCTATATAGAGGAGGAACAAGGGCGGCTGCCCAGGTGAAGAACTCTCAGACTGGTTTGAAACCTCATTGGGAGTGAGACAAGGTTGTACATTAAGCCCTATACCTTGTTTGCATAATTCATTGATTACCTTTTAAACTACCTGCCGGGTGGAGTGGATTTCGCAGGGATGCGGATTAAGGCACTTCTGTTCGCAGATGATATAGTCATGTTTGCGCAATCACCGGAAACTCTGCAGCTCATGATTAACAGGGTTTACCAGTACTGTCAGCTATGAAATTTAATAGTAAATATAGATAAATCCAAGATTATGGTTGTTAAAAGTGGTGGTGGACGTAATGCATCAAATGAAAAATGGAGCTATAATCGCGAAAATATTGAATGTGTGCGAGAATACAAATACCTTGGCATTAATGTTAAAAATAATTTAAATATGGATAAACACTTGAAGGAGAAATTGGTTAAGGCGAAAACTGCTATTAATATGACCTGGAAACAATGCTTCATGAATAAGTGTATAGCACATAGTAGCAAGTTTAAAGTATTTGAAGCAGTAGCTGATAATATTTATTTATTTTTATGCTACAAGATTAACAATTTTCCGTGCGTTTTTTCCATTTCTGGAAGTATTGTTACCACTTTTCATGAGAGACGTCTAAAATTTGAGATTAACTTCTTTTTGCAAAGAAAATTAGTTAGAAGTCAAACCAAGACACTTAGGTGGAATTTGAACAAATCAATGTTCGAGTCTTCAAAAAATTTTCTTTTGCTCTTGAAAATGGGGTAGAATTTTCAATTAACTCTCTCGGAGATTTCCAAGATCTCTCCCCCTAAGGCGGAGGGCATCTCTATTTTATTTTGCGTTTCAGGATTTGAACGTAAATTAATGTCCCAATCCATCAGCTTCTCCGCCAGTTCGATAATCTTATCGTTTCTGAATAAGTTTTTTTTAACTTGTTGGTTTGAAATGTCAAAAAATTATGACAGTCGCTAGTGCTGCTACGTCTAGTTCGTTGCAAATAACAACCGTTCGGCCAGCGTTGTATATGACGTGTGCAGGAATACATAGAAACCATTTGATTTGATTTGATTTGATTTGACTTCACCTTTGGTAGTCCAGTATCTTCACAGGCTTATTTTGAGAACCAGAAGTTATGTTGCATCGCGATAACAAAACAATTTGTTTTGAAAATAAATCACCATCAACGCCATTCTTGCAGAAAATCCAAAGACAGATCAGTGGACTGGCCGATACTGTTTCCTGTTATTGACTTTGAAGGAATCGTTTCGGTCATCAAGAAATTCCATCACTACAAATGGCTATGTCACGTCTTTTCTGTTTTTGCAGATTTTTCCCAAGATGGTGGTTTTTTATCGAGTAACTTCAAGGCCAAGTCCACGGGTGTGAGGAAGTTATCGATTGTAAGGTTGTGCTTGGTGTTGAAATAAGATGACATCAACGACATCCCAACATAATATCCATAACCAAGTCCTCTACTTTGGTCAGATCTACTAGTTTAACCAAATATAAAAAAATATAAAATCTTAGAACGCGAGTTATACCGCCAAAAATTAAACATTAACAGCAAACCCGGTGGAAGGGGTAGAAAGGGTTGAACTTTATTTACAGATTACTTATTAGGGCAAACTGAAAACCCTTATCGAAAAAAGATCTGCAAGGCATTTTGAACTTATGGCATTTTATGCCAGTTTTGAACTCAAAGAAATTTAAGAATATGTTTTTAAATTACTATATAAAGAATAAAAGTCTATTAAAATTTCAAAAAATGTTTTACAATCATTTACAAATAAGCAAGAAAAAATTAAACTTAACCTTGAAGACATTTCGAGGTACAAATGGACCCCATGACATGATTGTACCAATTTTTTCCGCAATATATTACATCGCGGTAAAGTTAACAGCTGAGAGTTGAATTAACTTAAAAAAATACATTCCAGAAAAAATTCCATTTGCAATACGAAAAAACAAACATTTTGTTTAATTATAAAAATAAAAAAGAGGCTGGGATGCGACCCACATCACCGATAACCTTCCATCCCGTCCGTCGATTTGTCTTGCTTAAAACTTTACCAAAATATTCACAACAATATTTTGTGTGAGATAAATAATTTGATGTCAATTTCTTTCTTTGTTTTCCTAATACTTGAGTCGAAAATCATTTCTTATCAATTTTTTGTTGTTTTTGTAGGTTTTCAAGATTTCAACGATTTTTTGCAATTATTTTAATTTATAGGAAAAAACGTTAGTTGATTTTTTTTTTTTTTCAAAATTATACAAGTTTTGTATTACTTCACATAATATAATATAAAATTCAATTCAAGTTACTAGCGTTATTGGTTTGTAAGAGATTTTGGGTTCACTTTTTTTTTTTTAATTTCTTTAATAAAATAACCAGCCACGTTATTTTTTTGAAATTCCGTTCTTCAATTTTTTTGTGGTTGTATCTGTATAGTAAAATTTAATTGAAGTCGATGTCTCTGCTAATTCTTGAGATATGGACGACGAAAAGAGCTTCTCGAACATACGGAAGTACGAACGTGCGTACACGCATGCAAACACCTATATACCTATAATCTAGGTACCTTGAAACGTCGAGAAATTGAACAGAATCCATCAGAAAATTGTATTTGAAGTTGAAAAACATATGAAGTGATTCTGTGGGAAATACGAACTGAATTTTTATATCATTCAAACAAGAACTGATGTAACTATAAGAAAATTAATTATGTCAACAATTTTAAAAACCGCCGAGAAGGAAGCTTAAGCGCATAAATTAACTCACAAGTTTTCGACTTCAAATGACTTCTAAAACCCACACGGTTTTCTGTTTTAGTGGTTCTGAATAGGTACATGAAATCCTGTTTAGTTTATTTCAAAAATAAACTATGTTTTATTTTTGATCTACTAAAAACAATACAAAATGCAGTAAGGCAACTATTGCACACCCGTTTAATAAATATTTCTATGGTTCAAACTTCGAAAAGCATTTTGCATTTACCTTCAATTTTTAATTATATAGGTATACTCAATTTTATTATAATTATATTGTTTTAAAAATGATCTTCATTACACAACCTTCAATTGCTATTGTGTCTAATCTTTATCATCATGGCATTACCAAATAAATTGAATAAACTCTGAATTATTCCTCGAACCATTAAGATTTTCATAGAAGATTCACTCACATCTTCTTTGAATTCATGACCTACTAAAAATTGATCTACAACATAAAATTTGGTCCATTCACCATTAGCTTTAACCTTGATACTTCTTGATGCGTAAGACAGACGTCGACGTCGCGTCGTCGTCGTTAAAAATAAACGAAAGAAGATTTAAAAGAAAATAATAAAAAAAAAACACACACAAAATAATTAATTAATCTTCACTAAACTGTATCTGTATCTATTTATGTATCTTTAATTTTTACCATCTTCGGTTTCGTCTATAAATACATATACATTTGGGTACCGTTATAGATGTAAATTTCGTACCAATGATCATTCATTTATCAAAGTGTCGTCATCGTCATCAAAAGCCTTACGACTCATAACTCATTAAAGAGGTATTGCTAATTAGCTTGCTAACTATCATGCAAATAGTTTCAAAACAAAAAAGATGCTATCAAGCGTGAGCTTGGAGTTGGTTAGGTATCATAAAGTGAAATCGAAAATATACGGAAATACAGTTGTCGTTACTCTTTAACCCACAAACAAATATACACAAAAGGGATTAGAGATAGGTAGATAAGATACAGACAGAAATAAAGTTAGTTAAGCTAGAAGCCGCGCGTATTAACAAGTGCACACGGATTGAAGTATGCACTCGTAATATTCAAATCTATAAAAGCCACAAACAACAAACAACAAACAGCTGTGTGCCAAACACGACATCAAACGACAAATAATAAATTTGTATCTTTTCTATACAATTCCTCCACCAGTACCTATGCGAGTTTGTATCTTTGTATCTATAATGTGTGTAATGTTGCACTTTTAATCCATGATGAATATATTTGTTTTTATTCAGCACTTCAATTTGGCATCCGTTAGATACTTTAATAAAATAAAACAACAACAATATCAACAGCACCTCAAAAAAAGATTAAAACCATTAAAAAGAGAGGCTGATGTTTGCTTGTTTCGAAACCCATCACCATCGCCATCAGCCAGCCATTTCGCCTCGCACCTCAGGGCAGCGTTAGCACTGCGGGCACCATCATCTACCAGCTTAGCTATAGCTTTTCAATCTTCATCATCATAATCATCATGCTATCCATGGCCAAAGCCACAAGCCCGTCGTTGTCGCGTCGAAGCCGAGGAGAATCACATTCGATATTACTTTAGTTTGGAACTCCGATTCAGACAGAAGTAACGTATCGTTCCACAGGCGCACACGCCACTCGCTCTTCTGCAATATAGAAACAAAGATTTCATTTGGTAGAGACTTTTTTCCTCCTTTCTGAGTACAAATTATCGCGTGGCGTCCGCGGCGGCCGTATAAATACGGAAAACTCCCCACACGTGCATTCAGTGTCAGTCGGCAGTGGCAGTTGACTATTGAATTTCATTCCATTCAAAACAACGGAAACGTATCTTAATTAAACCAATTTCAATTTCAATACAAACTAAGGTTTATAGACTACGCCGCAGATAGATTTCGTAAAGGTTGAAGCAGAAATGTCATCGATCAGTGATCGTACATTGACGGCAGTGTTTGTGGTTCTTGTGATTTTCACTGTTGCACAATGCAGACCACAACAGCAGGCGTATCTTCCACCTTCACCTGGGCAGCAGCAGCAACACCAGCAGCAGCAGCATAATGCTCAAACATTCTATGTCCCACCGGCGGGACAAAAACAGCTGCCATATTTAACATCATCTTCAAACCAACAGCAGCAGCATCAGCGGCTTACCGAACCACCAATCCAACTGCAAATCCCGATTCCCAACGATGGCGTGCAAGAGAAGAAAATCTACGTCCAGCTGCCTCCACAGCAGCCACAACAATATCCCCCACAACCCCAGTACCGCTATCCTCCGAGGAAGCATTATAAAATCATTTTAGTCCGAAGCCCGTCGCCACCAACACCTCCTCCGGCTCCAGTGCTGCCCGAAATCGAGGAACAAACTTTGGTGTATGTTTTGGTGAAGAAACCGGATACTCCCAGCGTCGCTGAGCTGCAGCAACACCAACAGCAATCCTTTAAACTAAACAAACCGGAAGTGTATTTCATTAAGTACAAGGCTAATGAGCAGGGTACTAAAGATGGTTCAGTGGGCAATGGTAGTAGTGGCAGCAGCAGTGGCATTGGCACTGGCAGTGGAAGTGGAAGCAGCAACTCACCTGAAGCGATATCAAAATCCATCGAGCATCAACTGAGCAATAATTTAGAAGGCGCCAGCAGTGGTAGTTTTGTTGGAGGTGGTGGTTACTCATACGATGGGTCCAGGAAACGAGAGGCTAAGAATCTCGACCATCATCATCATCAGGACAGCCAAGTTTCAGTCAGTGGTGGCAGCGGCAGTGGTAGCAAGGAGGACGAGGCAAATAAAGTATCGAACGATGTGAACCAGAAGAAGTAGTATCTATTGCAGTAGTTAGATAGACATAGGATTTTATACAGTTATAAGTTGTACTCGTACAAAACATAAAAATAAACATCGATTGGTGTGCGGTTCTAGTCAAGTTCGTTTCGCGCCAATCTTTTCCTTAAAAAATGAAAACGTGTCGGAAAATTGGGCAATTGGGGACATTGATTTTGGCCTCTCAAACTTTTAAATAAATTTTTAAGTTTCTTTAATTTTTGTGTTTTTAGCTCCTTAGTAATGTGTGAGATATATTTTTGTATCTTAATTATTTTAATTAATGTTAAAAATAAATTTGATTTAAGTTTTGTTTTGTTTTCGTTTTTATTTTTTAATGAAACAAAATAAATCAAATAGAAACAAAAAGTGGTGAATATATTTTGATTCTCTTTATTGGTGTATAAAATTAGCATAAATTAATTGAAAATCATTTCACTTTTACATCGAAGAGCATCATCATCACCTACACCACTGCTTCGTCATAATATTGACTAATTAAATGCTAATTTAATAAATTCACAGTTTTCTAAGTAAGTGATGGCGGAGGGGGGCGTGGGGGTAAGGTTGGGACAGTCAGTGAGAGGTAGGGTGTGATGAAAGAGATTTAAGTTGTGTAATGATTTCGTTATTGGTGGTTATTTATTTATGTTTTTGTAACATTTTTAACCGCCACCGCCCGTTTTGTGGTAATATTTTGTGAATTTGATTATTTTCAAAAGTTATTTGTTTTTTTTTTTTTTTTTTTTTTTAATTAAAATTTGTAATTTTGTGGAGCATTTTTTGTTTAATAATATTTTTATTTCTATGGGAATTGGGGATATTTAAATTATTTTTGTATCGATTGGGTTATGAAGTACCTGGAGATGATGCAACTTATTATTTTTGTATGTGTAACTGGTTTGTAAATAATAAAAATAGGTAGGTCATATTTTATTGAATTTGAATTTTGTTAATGTGCAAACAATACAAACAAACAACAAATCTGATTGGGATGGAGTTTGTGTGAAAATTGTGATAAAAGTTTTGAGTATTACTTTGAAAAAATATCTGTGTTCTAAAAATTAACATCTTATTATAAAAACTTCAAGTTTGATTTTTCGTTCGAAAAACGGTTATTGTTAAAAAATTCCTTCAAGTATGATGTTGATATTTGATACATAATTCAAACAAATTACACTCGGCGACAAAATTTGTTTTCCAGTGCATAAACAAAACAACACTTTTTTTAAAGGATTAAGAACGTCGTGATCATCAGGTTTTTAAAATACTTACTTACTTAAAATACTTACTGTTGGTTTTTAAAATATGCCCCTTTAAAAAATCTAAAATGGGGTGTTTAAGGCTTATTGGAAGCTGAAACACAACATTTTTCTTAAAAATAAATTGTATGATGCAAAAAAGGTAAGATTTTTAAACGGAATTAGAAGTAAACGACTGTACATTTGGAAAATCATCATGAATTTTATTGACAAAAAAAAATACTTCATGAAGCTTTAAAAAGGCTTAAATAAGTTTTTTTTCGAATTCAAAAAAGGTTTTGATCATAGGATTTAAACTAGGATTCTAGATTCTTAGGCTAGGTGCGCACATGCAACTTTTTTGAAACCAAATAGTTCGATCGTTAGTTGCCCAAACACCGCGTACATATAAGCAACTCCGAAAGTAATCAACGAAACAAACCAATACACAGAAAACATTTATTCACCTTGACTAAATTTTTCTCTCTTGCACTTACAGAAAATTATTTAACGATTTAGTTGAATGTCGGCGCAGTTACCTATAATTCCTTGTGACACAAACTAAGGAATTGGTTCGAGGTGATCGTCTAGATTGTATCAAAACACAAACTAAAAAGTTGCTCGAACGGGCGACAGAATGGTTTCTGCATGTGCGCGGACTCTCATATAAGTCTATAGTGCTCAGTTTAGAAACAATTAACCAAACAGTGTCGAAACTAAAAGTTGCATGTGCGCGCCTAGCCTTAATGTCCTGGAATGCGATCGATATTGATATTCTCCCGTGAAATTAATATGTATGTATATTTTTATATCCAAATCGTCAATAAAGAAAATTCATAAAGTATGCAGGTAATCAATAAATTGTAGTCTTAGTGTTGTTTTATTTTTATCGTGATAATAGGAACGTTAAGCGAAATTGGTGTGACATTTTTCATACTCTCAATCTCGCAGCTACTCCAAATCCTATAGTGTGTCCAAGCAGGTTAATGCGTAACTCTAGTAGGTAAACAAAATAAGTTGGTCTTATTTCTCAAAATTATTTGGCTTTATTTTACTTTGTCAAATTGCAATATGGCCAACTGCTGAAAATTGGCCTTATTTCACCAATTGGCCACTTTATGATTTATTTGTCGCGGCACCTTAAAAAAACTGTCAGTGAATTTGTTTCTAATTTTAGCAAACGTTAAAAAATATTATGTAAAATATGAAATAAGTTTACAGTCAATTACTACATTTGGTTCCAAGGTATACATAGATGTTTAACAATATTTTAAATGATATTAACTTCCTATAGGAAGTTCTTGTAATCGGCCCGATTTGTCGAATTGAAAATTTTGACATTTCTCGGCGTTTCAGGGTACCTACCTAGAATCTGAAAAAAAGATTTGTATACAGATGACTGCGTTCTACATTCGAACCGCCGCCGCCGACGTACGTCCGTCCGTACGTTCGGGAAGCTTTTTTCGTCGTCCATATTTCAAGAACCAGTTAAGATATCAACTTCAAATAAATTTTTTTATATAGTAGGATGCAGAAAGGACTATACAAAAATTGAGTCTGTGGTTTTGTTACCATAGTAAATCAAAAAAAAGTAAAAATGTTTGGTAAAACCAATAGCTCCAGCGTCTTGAACTAAATTTTACAATATATATTGTGCCATGATACCAAACTAATATAATGTTGGAAAAAATTCAATTAGGTAACTTTTTTTTTTGTAATCAAAAAAACTGAAAAAAAAACTGTCACTTCGAAAATTTTACGAACAAAGTCTTATTTTATCTTCAAAATAATTATGTATATGCAACGAAGAATAACGTTTTTGACACCTAGTAAAATTTGTAGAAAAATAGAACAGAGAACTTTTTTTAAAGAGAGGCTGGAATGCGACCCACACTGATAACTTTCCATTCCGTCTGTCGATTTGTCTTGCTTAAAACTTTAACAAAATATTTATAACAATATTTTGTATGAGATAAATAATTTTAAGCCAATATCTTTCTTCGTTCTCATAATACTTGAGTCCAAACCCATTTCTTATCAGTTTTTGTCTCGTTTTTGTAGATTTTCATGTTTTTATAAAAAAATTGTCAGTTGAATGTTTATGAAAGAGTAACTAAAAATTACCAACACATATACATATTTCTTTTATAAACAAATACAGAATAGATTTTTTAAGAACAATATCGTACTTTAAAACAAAATTTAGCACACATTGAAATCATTTTGAAGTCAATACCTACATTTTCAATTGGCGCGGGTAGGTATATTTTGGCGCCCGGTGGCGGCCATTTTGTTTTGGTGTCATTTGTCAAATCTTTTGTTTATAATTCAGTTGTTTATGCCAAATCATGATGGCAAGTTACACTTTAAAAAAATTTGTATTGTCTAAATGAGTGTTCGTTAACGCAAACGTTGCGCGCATTGCGCCCATTTTACGGTAGACGTGGTGGCCCTTCACAGTCGACTTTTCAACGTTTGGTGGCCAAATTTGAGACGACCGGTTCAGTAAACAATCAGCCAACACCCGTACGTTCAAGGAACGCAAGATCGGCCGAGAACAACGCCGCGCTCCGGGAAAGTGTACAGCAGAACCCGAAGCAGTCTATTCTTCGCCGTGCACAAGAACTCGGCATTTCGCAGACTTCAACTTGGTGAATTTTGCCTCGAGACTTGGGCCTACACCCATATAAGATCCAACTGACTCAGGAGCTCAAGGTTCATGACCATAGATAACGCCGTTTGTTCGCTGACTCTGCTTCGAATTGTTGGGAAGAGGACCCCAATTTTGGCCGAAAAATCATCTTTAGTGTCGAGGCGGTTTTTTGGATGAATGACTGTATTAACAAGCATAATTGCCGTACATGGGACGACACCAACCACCGTGAGGTTCACCAGGTGATAATGCATCCTCAAAAAGTTACCGTTTGGTGTGGATTTTGGGCCAGCGACGGAGTAATTGGTCCGTACTTTTTTGAAAACGACGTTAGTGAGGCGGTCACCGTTAACAGCGAGCGCTACGTAACGATGATAACTAATTGCCTTTGGCTCAAATTGAACTATAATGGTCCTACAGCAGGACCGCGCTACGTGCCAAGCAGCTAACACCACGACATCTACACACAACATCAAGCCGCCCTTATTGAAAAACCCTATATTATAGATTGTTACGTGATACCAAACAAGCATATTTTTGGAAAAAAATTAAATTAATGTTTTTTGTTTTATAAATAAAAAAACTGAACCAAAATAATTGTCACCTCGAATATTTTACGAACAAAAAATGATTTTATCTCCAAAATAATTTGATGCAACGAAGAATAACGTTTTCGACATTTGGTAAAATTTTGAAAAAAATCGAATTTGACAGTTTTTTTTTACAAAAAATAGAAACCTAAAAACAAAACATTACTAAAAGCTATTAAAAACTTAATTTCGACTCAAATATCTTTTCAAAAATTAAAAATATTGGCTTCAAATTAATTTTATCTCACAGAAAATATTGTTTTCGACATTCAGTAATTTTTTTTATAAAAATCCAACAGTCGATAACCTACAACTCTTTTAAGCAAGACAAATCGACAGAAGTTATCAGTGTGGGTCGCATTCCAGCCTCTTTTTTAGTTTATAACAGTTCGGTTTCAAGTCACAATGCATAACGTAAATTTGTATTGAAGTTAGAAAGTCCTTTCTGCATCTATTGATCTTATTATCTGTACCAAAGAATTTGTGCACTGTTCTTTATAATATTGCTAATGATTGGAATTCGTACGAACGTACACAAAAATCTTTCTTAAAACCTTTCACTAAGATTCTAGGGACCTTGAAACGTGCATCAAGAAATGTCAACATTTTTAATTCGACAAATCGGACTAAATCCAATAACTTCCTATGTGAAGGTAATAAAAATAAAAAGGCAAATATTACGAAAATCTTACATACAATTTGACACATTTGTTATTATCGTATTTCGAAAATTTAAGTTTAATTACAACTATTGTATTTATGGATGTGTTTTGAAATAATATTGATAGGAAGTTCGAACTCTGTAAATGAAAGCCAGGAAAGAAGACAAGAATCATAACATGTCACTCGGCTAGCTGGCTTTCCAAAACCATAGAAGCTAATCCCTTAACCATTGGGCAGTTTTAAACATTTTTGTATCGTTTTTGTAGGAAGAGGAGTTTTCTAATTATGTACATCTACTCGTATACCACAGTCTACAGTAAAAGAAGTAATTATAAAATTGAGGAGTTGAAAGCTCTTGTGCATAGTTAGGTATTGTAGCCCATCTTCAAGGCGTAAAATGTACCATAGTTAAAAGTCTATGCAGTATTCAAGTACTTTCGAGAACCACAGGAACAAACAGAGAGCAGCGGAGATCTTTAATTATTTATACAAACAAAACGTTTCAGCTAATTACCGTGGCGTATACCTACGACGGCGCGGGGTATAATGTTTTCAACAGACAGGCCCTCTAAATGCTGTAAATTATATTCAATTAAATGCAATGCTGCTATTCTGTTTACCGTCATCATCATCAGTAGAAAGGAATTTTTAATAGAAATGTTTTTAATTCTTATTTTGTTTTTCTTGTTGTTTTTGAAAATATATATGTTCAAGCAAAGATGATAGGAAGGTAAAAGATAGAATAAGTTGAAGAGGAGGCGGAGATGGAGACGGAGACGGAGGCAGAATATAATAATATTTATATCTTCTTTCAGGAAATGATTTGCTAGGGAATTTATTACATTCTCCAAGGAATATACTTCAAAAGCTGCTGCTATATACTTGTACTCGAACATAATATTTTTTCGAAAGGAATGGTGCTGGCACGCTGTGTGGCGCGGCGCAAAGTAAAGTTAATTAGTTATGTTTAATAGCAATGCTTTTAGCTTAAAACTTACATACTTGTATATATTTGTATAAAGACTATGCGAAGATTGTAAGGGAAAAAAAATCCTTAATGAAATACTTAATATCTTTACGTTGTTTTTTTTAATAGAAACGTTTTAATATGAGATAACTTTGAAGTAAAATAGTCTCATCAAAAATTTAACTAAAATTAGGTTAAAGGGAAAATATGAAAATAAGTGGAGAGTTTGCAGTCTGACTTTTGATCATGAGAATGAAATAATTGTTTGAAACACTTTTCGTGTTATGGTCATAACGATTATTTTTTTTAGAGGTATATAACTTTTAAGTCTGTAACACTATTTTAATTGGCGGCCATTCTGACAGCTGTCAAGTGGTTTTCTTTTAGTTTGGTTTGACTCTTCAACATTAATGGACAAATTCCCAATTTTGCAAATTTACTTTGAAAACAATGTTTTTTGTTCAAAATAAGTATCGTGCAACATTTTGTTGAACGATGATGCTTGCATTTGGTTAAATGGGTGCGTCAAGAAATTCAACAGTCGTACGAGTATTTTGAGTCATGATAATTCTCAAGTTTACATGGAAACATCGTTACATCCACAAAACCTGACTGTTTGGTGTGTTTTAAGGGTTGGTGACATAATTGCTCTGTACTTCCTTAAAAACGAGAAGGATACAGTCAATAATGGACTTTTTTGCCTATAGAGAAATGATTACTGACTTTTTCATTCATCAAGTCAACAAGCATGATGTTTAGGAGCTTTTGTTTCAAAAAAACAGCACAGTAACAACATAGTTTTACGTTACTGACCCATGAATTGGCCTCCAAGATCGTGCGATTTAACACCGCTTGACAATTTCCTGTTAGGATATGTAGTAAAGTCAATAGTCTATACGCCGAAGACCGAAAAAATTAAGTGCAACATTCACCGCGTTACTGCCGATATACGGCCACAAATGTTTGAACAATTCATCGAAAATTGTACCTCCAGGATATTTACTTAAAGTCTTTGCATTCTTTTGCATTCTGAATTGAAATTTCATTAAACTTTTGAAATTTTGATTCTATAACTTGGAGTCTAAAATGGAAGCGGGTCGAAATGCTGTATTTTAAAATACTGATCTGTCAAAACTTTCAGTATTATACAGTATTATGAGATACAGTATTTTGATAATACAGCATTTTGACCATACAAATTCTGTATGGGGTTGGGATCAAAATACTGTATGGATCAAAATACTGTATTTAAAATACTGTATCTCAAAATACTATATTTCAAAATACTGTATGTACAAAATACTGCATGATCAAAATGCTGCATCTCAAAATTCTGTATTTCAAAATTCTGTATACCAAAATTCTGTATTTCAAAATGCTGTAAATAGCCTTAGAATCTAATCCCTAGAATCTAAGTGAAAGGTTTTAAGAAAGATTATTGTGTACGTTTGTACGAATTCCAATCATTAGCAATATTATAAAGAACAGTGCACAAATTCTTTGGTACAGATAATAAGATCAATAGATGCAGAAAGGACTTTCCAACTTCAATAAAATTTTACGTTATGCATTGTGACTTGATACCGAACTGTTATAAAATAAAAAAGAGGCTGGGATGCGACCCACACTGATAACTTCCCATCCCGTCTGTCGATTTGTCTTGCTTAAAAGGATTGTAGGTTATCGACTACTGTTGGATTTTTATAAAAAAAATTACTGAATGTCGAAAACAAAATTTTCTGTGAGATAAAATTAATTTGAAGCCAATATTTTTAATTTTTGAAAAGATATTTGAGTCGAAATTAAGTTTTTAATAACTTTTAGTAATGTTTTTTTTAGGTTTTTATTTTTTGTAAAAAAAACTGTCAAATTAGATTTTTCTCAAAATTTGACCAGATGTCGAAAACGTAATTCTTCGTTGCATCAAATTATTTTGGAGATAAAATCATTTTTTGTCAAAATTCTGTATTTCAAAATTCTGTATATCAAAATTCTGTATTTCAAAATGCTGTAAATAGCCTTATTTACAGCATTTTTAAATACAGAATTTTGAAAACAGAATACTTTTTCTAAGAAAACATCATAATAATTATGTATTAGCATAATGTTTTAATATACTTCCTTGAACAATAACAAATGTACCTATGATAATTCATAAGTCTCTGAAATAATAAAAACAAAAATAATATAAATGGTATCTTCTTTTTATTTTCTCTTTCTCATTTACTTCTTCTTATTTATTTGTATCTCTCTCAAATTTTTACATGCATTTTTCCTATCATAATCAACAATTGCACCAAACTTATTGATCTGTCAAAACTTCCAGCATTATAAAGTATTATGAGATACAGTATTTTGATAATACATCATTTTGAGACACAGTATTTTAAATGTACAGTATTTTGAAATACAGAATACTAACCATACAGTATTATGACCATACAGTATCGTACAATATCATTTTGACCATACAGTATTTTAAAATACAGCATTTCGACCCGCTCCCTTCTGTATGATATTGTACGATACTGTATGGTCATAATACTGTATGGTTAGTATTCTGTATTTCAAAATACTGTACATTTAAAATACTGTGTCTCAAAATGATGTATTATCAAAATACTGTATCTCATAATACTTTATAATACTGGTTAGCATTGAAAAATACGGTCCAATGATTCCACCAGCGTACAAACCACACCAAACAGTGCATTTTTCGGGATGCATGGGCAGTTCTTGAATGGCTTCTGGTTGCTCTTCACTCCAAATGCGGCAATTTTGCTTATTTACGTAGCCATTCAACCAGAAATGAGCCTCATCGCTGAACAAAATTTGTCGATAAAAAAGCGCGAAACACATTTCGAACCGAACACTGATTTTGGTAATAAAATTCAATGATTTGCAAGCGTTGCTCGTTAGTAAGTCTATTCATGATGAAATGTCAAAGCATACTGAGCATCTTTCTCTTTGACACCATGTCTGAAATCCCGCGTGATCTGTCAAATACTAATGCATGAAAATCCTAACCTCAAAAAAATCACCCATTACTTTGATCCATACAGTATTTCGAACCCAACCCGTCTAAAATCAAAATTCATTGTCTGACAAAAATGGTTTTCAGATGTATGTATATAGTATGGCGTATGGGCCACTTAGAATATTTTTTTCTTCATAAATACGATTACTGGATGTGTACGTATTTTAAAAGGTTATAAGGTATTCTTACGTTATGATTCAGTTATTTAAAAAAAAATGTGCTTGAAACTGTCCTCTATCCTTAAAGCTAGCCATAAAGCTTATACAGTTAAGTTGAATGAGTAAAGATTTGTTAGTTATTTAACAACATTCACCAAAAAGTGGTTTTCTGTCAGAAACAACTAAAATTTTTGTAGCTTTAGTAATGGTTTAAATTGTTTTCATAAAATTTGTTTTTAAGAAAAAAAGCAAATATTCAGGTTTTTAAAAAGAAACCTTGAATAAGAGATCATCAATTTTATATTAAGTTGCCTTTAAATTCTTGAAACTAGCCTTCAATTCCATCTTATTTTTTTTTTGAAGGACATAAATAGTGAACATTGAAGTGATTTTTGCTTGCGACATATAGGAACTATATGGCAAGTATTGTATTCGTGAAAAATTTTGAATCATTACGATGGTAGAAAAGTGGGTCCCCCGATTCCATTCTTCTGTCTGTCTGTCCTGGCTCCTACAGCCTAAACCATTGTGCCGAATGAAATTAAGGTTTTTAGCCGATTAGCTTAAGGCGTTTTTTTTTCATTTTTTGAATACGAAAAAAAAAACAAAAAAAACAGCAATCCCCATACAAATTTTTTGGTTTAAAATCGAAAATTCGATTTTTTTCAAAAATAAACCGATAGTTTTTTTTATAAATTTTCTCTATTTTTTTTTTCTTAATTCGGCTTCTTTCTACAAGAAAAACATATGTTGGTATTGCTTCAGAAGGGAAGCCATCATAAAACCGTTATTTTGTTTTTAAGTTTTCTCAAAAACCAAAAGACAGATTTTAATAATCTTCCCTTTCAGTGCAAGCTCTTGTCGATGATCAAATTTTCAAATTGATGATGATTTTTGATGATCAAAAATGTCATAATTTTTTTTGTTTGATTTTTAAAAAAATAATATTTTTTTTACAAAACTTGATATCTCAGAAAGGGGTGTATATTTTTAACGAAATTTAAATGCAGAATGTAAATTTATAATGACTAATTAACTAATTAATTAAAATAATTTAATCTAAGTTTTTTCAGAAATAAAATGGCATTTAAATTTTAGAAAAAAAAACTTATTTTGCAGGTAATACATTTTCAAATCTTAAAATATACGAAATATTTTTAAACAGACTTTTTTTTAAGAAATTAGCAAGTTCTATAGGGACCCAGTCGTGCATTATATTTCTTTCAAAATTGATTTTCTGTTGAATAAAACTTTTAAGATCTTAAAAAATTAAATAAATCTACTTTTTTAGGTGAATTTGCCTGAGATGTTTTAGAACTGAAATTTAAACACAAATTTCAAGAATATAAATGTCCCAAAAACAGCAAAAGTGACACTTTCGTTAAACTAATGGCTAATTTAAAAACGCACGTTTCATATCTATTAGTATAAAAGCTTTGAATCTCTTGAGAACTAAAGTGAAAAAGAGATTCTGAAACGTGTAATTTGCGACTGCCACACAAAAGTTTCTTCTCAATTTATTTGTTTACCTTAATTTGTTTTTATTTTATATTTTCAGAAATTATGCACTTCAATGGAATTATTTCCTTAAATCCAAGAACCAAACATTTTTCTCTCTACAATTTTTAAGTCGTGTTGACTCCTTTAAGATCAAAATATTTTCAAGCATCAGCTCCAATCTACGAGTAAGCAGACTGATAGCGATATAATAATAGACTCCCGAAAATTGAGCCCGAAAAAACTAAGTCAAAAAAAGCAAAACTATTGTGCTTTGCTATTAAATATGGCATATTTAGAAAACTGTTGGAATCTTGGAGTGCTTTCATATTATGTAGAGAGTAGGTCAAATTAAATAGTTAGACTATACCTTGCTGGACAATAGCGTTCTAAAATAATTTAATAACTAAAGTTGTCACTTTAGTCCTTGAAATGTATATATGTACATATTTAGGGTTGAGATACACATTATGTTATTTAAATTTTGTTAGCCTGCTTTACACAACATTTTTATGCGGTGAGTAAAAACTCGTCTATATGTTAAGCATATGACCCCCTCCTGATTAAAAGTCTGGATCCGCCCTCGGCTTCTATGAATTATATCAATTTTACACCTCATTCAACGGTTCCGGCTTTCTAAAGAAACTTTTTTGGAAGTTTTAGAAATAATAAATTTACAAGACGGATTTCGATCAAAGTACATAATATGTAGATTCCTTTAATACTAGTAACTTTAGAGGTGGCGTTGGATATCAGTGGCTAACTGGAAACGATTTTGGAATCCCCGTTGCCTAAAGAACTTTTTTAAACAATCTTCCACGAGGTGACTAAAATTTTAGAAAAATGAAGTATGTATATATCCTTCGAAAACCCGACACAAAGAGCAGAGATAAAACAATGGATCCATAGAAAATTTTCAATCCAAGGAGGTGAGCTCAAAATACACACTCTTGAAAACACATATATATATATACAAACATACATTAATTAATTAAACCTTGGTAATTATATTAATACTTAATTTTTCCTGGTTTATGGGATGTGTATAGATGAGACGCATTTGTTTTTCCAAAGGCCACGTCAAAACGAAGAATTGGACTTCAATCGGAGAGGCAGACACTACACAGCTCAAACGCGATGATTGTGTGTTTAACTAAAATAAAAGTCAGTTTGTAAACTAAAACTATTCCATTAAAGATTTGTGACCGCAAAATGAAGATAATGTCGATCAATCCAAAGTATACTGGTTCTGCTGAATCTTTAGCTTGGAAACATTCTAACAAAAATTTTTCAAAAACAATTTTAATGAACAGCAACATAACTGTTGGCTTATAGGTAGTTATATCCTTTTATATTATTTATACTTGATTCTAATTGAGCCTTGGTTATTTTCACCGTATCGTACTTTTTACTTTTACCGACCCTGGCAAAACAACTTTCAACGAAGTCCATTCTAAGGCAAGAAATTTTGTTGAAAGATGTATTGGTAAAGTTATTTATTCGAATACTTAATAGTTTTTACATTATATACTATAATATAACATAACATGAGGCCTTATAATGACCCTTAGGTCGATGCAGGAACGGAAAAGCCACTATACGCCCCAAAAGCAATTGCATTGAACTTAACGAAGAAAATATTGTTCATGTTAACCATGAATTGTATACAAATAGAATTCAAGAAAACTCGGACATCCTTAATAATATATTTTATAAACTAGCGCATAGAAAACAAGATGACATACAAGATTTATTGTTTAAAATAAATAAATAAATTACGCAACAGTGCGTACTATGTTTTGCAGATTTAATTTTTTTTATGAAAACAATTACTGAATGTCAAAAACAATGTTTTCTGTTAGATAACATTTGTTTGAAGCCAATATTTTTATTTTTTAAAAAGATTTTTGAATCGAAAGTAAATTTTTAGCAAGTTTTAGTATTGTTTTTTTTAGGTTTTCATTTTTTGTAAGAAAACTGCCAATTCGATTTTTCTTAAAATTTTTCAGAATGTTGAAAACAAGTTTTTAAAGGATAAAATTAGTTTAAAGCCAATATCTCAAATATTTGAAAAGATATTTGAGTCAAAAGTCATTTTCTTACCAACTTTTATTAATATTTTTTTTTGTAGTAGGTACCCGTAGCGTGATGGTTAGTGCGTTGGACTGTCATGCAAGGGGTCTTGGGTTCAATCCCTGCCTGTGCCACCTAACTTCTTTCACGGGTACTGCCTCTTGCGAGGAATTGACAAATCCTCCAAGAGTAATTCTTGTCATGAAAAGTGCTTTCTCAAATTAGCCGTTCGGATTCGGCATATAAACTGTAGGTCCCTTCCATCTCTGACAACATTACTCGCACGCAGGGATGGTTGAGAGTTGTAAGTCACTAGGCCCTGGTTCTTCATGGACTGTTGCGCCACCTAATTTATTTTTTTTATCTTCTATTGTTCACGAGATATTGAGAATCGAACATCAATTTTTACCAAATTTGCGTACCTACTATGTTTTGCAGATTTAATTTTTTTTATGAAAAAAATTACTGAATGTCGAAAACAATGTTTTCTGTGAGATAAAATTTGTTTGAAGCCAATATTTTTAATTTTTGAAAAGATATTTGAATCGATTTTTTTTTAAATTTTTCAAAATGTTGAAAACAATAGTTTTTAAAGGATAAAATTAGTTTGAAGCCAATATCTCAAATTTTTGAAAAGATATTTGAGTCGAAAGTCAATTTTTTACCAACTTTTATCAATATTTTTAACTTTATTTATACTTTTTATTTTTCGTAAAAAAACTGTCCATTTGATTTTTCTCAAAATTTTACCAGATGTTGAAAACGTTATTCTTCGTTGCACAAAATTGTTTTGGAGATAAAATCATTTTTTGTTCGTAAAATATTTTAGGTGGCAAATATTTTTTTTTCAGTTTTTTTGATTTATAAAAAAAACGTTCATTGGAATTTTTTCCAAAAATATATTCGTTTGGTATCACGTAACAATATTATGTATAATATAAAATTTTATTCAAGTTTCTAGAATTATTGGTTTTTGAGATATTTAGGGTTAACCAAAATATTCACCTTTTTTTTAAATTGATATGGTAAAAAAACCACCCACGCAATTTTCTTGAAAGCCCTTCCTGCATCTTTTTGCGTTATTACCTGTATAACACAATTTATCTGAAGTCGATACCTCTACTGGTTCTTGAGCTATGGACAACGAAAAAACGTCGCGAAAGTACGGACGTACATACACACGCACGCACAGACATCTCTCTTAAAATATTTTATTTCGACTCTAGGGACCTTGAAACGTCGAGAAATGTTAAAATTTTCAATTCGACAAATCGGACCGATTACAATAACTTCCTATGGAAAGTTAACTAGAGTACAAAAACGATTAATCAAATTTCAAAAAGAAACTTAAGAACTTTAGCCATCAATCGATATAACTAAAGAAGAAGAGCATTTTAAAAGAGGCTGTTGGAAGTTGCTGCCAAAACTCATAGAATAAGAAAACAATTTCGTAAAACTCGATGAAAATTTTAATTCGTATTAAGAACCATAGACAACTTCTGGCGATGTTATTTTCGGCTATCGCTTAGACTATTGTCGTCAGAAAAGTTAAGTGATAAGATCACAGGATTTTTAATCTCTAAAAAATCTGTCATCGCTAATTTCTTTTTTGATTCCTATTTTAGTGTTCAAAAGGTAAACCCAGGTAAAAAATGAATTTATCAATAAAGAACTTAATACTAAAAATTTTAAAATTATTAATTGGGAAGAACTTATTAAAAATATAAAAGAAAATTGCTTCCATTTGACATGGTCTTAAGAAATGTAATAAATTTGGAATTTTATCAAAAGTTTCACCTACATTCAGGAATTGCATGGCTAAGACATACGACAAAAATCCGTTCCTAAATATATGCAACATTTAAATCTTGGTCGATCAATTCTTCGCTCATTTACTTTCACTACATTTCAAATGTTAAATATTTCTATTTTCGATCTCATTTATCACTAATTATACTTCCTATTACTAACCTATTTATAAAGCAAACAAAAATGTATCACTTTAAGGGTTCTTCCTTAGACAATATTGAAACTTGAAGCTTAAAGCATAGGGTTGTTTTAAATTAATAGATGAGATTTCTGCTTTATGACAGTTGAATGCTGAATTTTGAATTCTTCTTTCGTACTATAGTTTGATTACAATTTGTATTTTGTTTTATAATTTCTGGTTCATAAAACTCAAACTCAGGACCGTTGAAAAATTAGACTAAAGTGTCAAAAGCGCTAAATATAATAAAACAAGAGGCTGAGATGCGACCCACACTGATAACTTCTCATCCCGACTGTTGATTTGTCTTGCTTAAAAGGTTTGTAAGTTTTCGTGTTTTGTTATAAAAGGTGTCAGTTGAATTATTTAAAAAAACAATTTAATTTCCAAGAATATTTTGCATAAATGATGAAATAGTTTGATTTCAAAATCTATTTCAGTTAACGAGATTTTTAGTCGAAAACCAATTTTTACCAATTTTAGTAGCATTTCTTAAAAGTTTTTATTTATTATAAAAACAAATACAAATTGGATGCATGAAATTAATTTAAAGTCAATGCCATGCCTTCTATTCACGAGATATCGAAAACCAAACATCCATTTTTACAAATTTTGCTGCTGAAATGGAGTCCGTCTTGAATATAAGAAACCATGTTCGGAGATTAAGAAGAACCAAGTCTCATGAGCTTATGGTCTAAAAAAACATGGGAAAGTATTAAAAGTTTAAACTTCCCCCAAAGTGATTGTACAAAGTTAAGAAAGAAAAATCTGTAGTCGATCCTTTAAGATTGGTCCTAATAAAGAGGTGGTTTTAGTGGTTAAGAGTCCCACACTACTTGGTGTCGAATACTGCCAAGTGTCTTTTGAAGATTTCCTCCTGTCAAAAAAAAAAAAAAATTTGCGTACCATTTTTTGTAGATTTAAAATTTGTATGAAAAAACTGACTGTTGGATTTTTATAAAAAAAATTACTGAATAAGGGTATTCATGCAAACACAGAAAACCCATAGAAACCTTAAAAACTGTAGAATTTTCTATCGCTAGAAATCAACTGTCAAAATTTGTATGGGAAAAATATTCTGCAAAATATAGACTTTTATCTCTCAAATTTAAAGCAGAAATCGTAGAAAAAAAAACAGATAAATTTTGTTTGTTTCTAACGTTTCCGCAAATATTTTTAATGGGGTGTTCATGTAAACCCTTTGCGGAAATTTATATTTTTCTACAAAGTAGAAAATTATATCGTTACATGAATACCCTTAATGTCGAAAATAATATTTTCTGTGAGATAAAAATAATTTGAAGCTAATATTTTTAAATTTCGAAAAGATATTTGAGTCGCAAGTAAATTTTTACCAAGTTTTAGTATTGTTTTATTGTTATGTTTTTAATTTTTGTAAAAAAAACTGTCTATTCGATTTTTCTCAAAATTCTACAGGATGTTAAAAACAATATTTCTTTTAAGATACAATTATTTGGAAGCCAAATTTTTGAAAAGATAATTGAGTCGAAAATTTTAACCAACTTGGAGTAATATTTTTATTAGTTTTTATTTTTTGTAAAAAAAAACTGTCAGTTCTATTTTTTTCACAATTTTACCAGATGTTAAAAACTTTATTTTTCGTTGCACACAATTATTTTGAAGATAAAATCATTTTTTGTTTGTAAAATTTTCCACTTGACAAATATTTTTTTTTCAGTTTGTTTGATTTATAAAAAAACCGTTAATTGGATTTTTTTTCCAAAAATGTATTTGTTTTGTATCACGGTACAATATATAATATAACATTTAATTCAAGTCTCTAACATTATTGGTTCACATTTTTTTAAATTGCTATGGTCAAACATTTTTTTATAAGTCCTTTCTGCATCTTTCTGCTTTATTATCTGCATAACAAAATTTGTTTAAAATCCATACCTCTACTGGTTCTTGAGCTACGGACGAAGAAAAATACTTCCCGAACGTACGGACGTACGAACGCACATACGTACACACGCACGCACAGACATCTCTCTAAAAATCTTTTATTTATACTGTAGCGACCTTGAAACAATGGGAATTGTCAAAATATTCAATTCCACAAATCGGAGTGATTACAACAACTTCCTATGGAAAGTTAAAAAATATTCCAAAAATAATCTTGCTAACCGAAGAAAATTTGAAATATTTTGAATCGCACTTTGAAAATTTTATTCTGCTTCATAGGAACCTCAAATGTTAAGAGAGGTTTGAACTTATACGCACATTAAAAGAAAATGAACATCTGTGTCGGACTGGCTCCTGTTGCCAAAATGTGTTTTTAACTTTATTGTAATCGGTTCAATTTGTAAAATTGAAAATGTTGACATTTCTCGACGTTTCAAGGTCCCTACAGTATAAATAAAAGATTTTTAGAAAAATGTCTGTTTGTGCATGTGTACGTAACAAAAAACGTTTTTTTATAAATCTACATTTCTGAACAAAAATAATTGTCAACTCCAATATTTGTATGGAACAATTGTATGGAACAAAAAATAATGTTTTTGACATCTGATAAAATTTTAAGAAAAATTGAATTGACAGTTTTCAAAACAAAAAACTCAACTTACAAAAAACTCAAAAAAAAAACATTACTAAAACTTGGTAAAAATTGATTTTCGCGCAAATATCTCTTCAAAAACTGAAAATATTGGCTTCAAAAATAATCTTGTTACATTCAGTAATTTTTTTTTATAAAAATAAAACAGTCAGTTTTTTCATACAAATTGAAATCTACAAAAAAAAGTACGAAAATTTTGTAAAAATTGATGTTCGGTTCTCGATATCTCGTGAACAATAGAAGACATTGACTTCAAATTAATTTCACGAAAACCTATAAACTTTTTATGCAAGACAATTCGACAGCCGGGATGGGAAGTTATCAGCGTGTGTCCTTGCCTCTTTTTAAATATTGTATCTATCCTTTAAAATGTACTCAAAACAGACCTGTACAATCTTGGAATAGGAAATCATTTTGGGTCTTTTTAAATCCCACTTTCAATCAAACTAAAAAAAGGCGTTATTTTAAATATTGTCGATTTTTATCCATCTGTTTTTCCTATTATTGATATTTTTTTTTTACACTTTAGAATTTTGAGAAAGTAGTTAGCTTACAGCAAGCGTCACACTACGATCAGAGTCTCATCTTAAGTGCATGTGTTAGTTGTTAGTAAGAAAATAATACAATTATAGCCTAACACACGCAGAAAATACAAATCATAATAATTATTAACATTTAACATGAATTATTACAGAACAACAAAAAATAAAATAAAGACGTTTACGATAGTGGAGCACTGGTTCTAAACAATGATTTTAATCCCACCTTATATAATTTTAAATCAATCGATGAAGAGTTTAAGTTATATAAAATGTTCATTCGACTTAAAGCTTCATTCTTTCCATAATTAGTTCTATGGAAGTCAATGTGTATAAAGTCAAAAGTACGCAGGTGATGAGTTCCTCCTCGGTAATTTAAATGTATACAAGATAGCTTCGTCTATGGGAATGGTGCAATACAAATCGTTTATTGTTAAACATTGATAAGTGTAAAACGATGAGTTTACACAGTATTTTTGACTATAACTATAGGTTAAATTCTTCAAACCTCGAAAAATTGACTCACTTCTCAGACTTAGGTATCATTTTGGACACAAAACTGTCTTTTACTGACCATTTCAACCACATTGTGAAAAAAGCTAATAAGACACTATGCTTTATAAAAAGATTTGGCAGGGAATTCCGAGATCCTTATGTCCTTAAAACTCTGTATGTATCGTTTGTCAGATCAGTCCTTGAATACAGTTGTATAGTTTGGGCCCCTTATTACTCGAATCATATCCATAGACTTGAAGGTGTTCAAAGAAGATTCCTAAGATTTATTTTACGATTTCTCCCACAGACACATGAATTAGCTTTGCCTTCCTATTCCGTTAGGCAACAACTTATAGGTCTTCCATCGCTTACTAGTCACCGTAAGTATTTGCAACTCTGCTTTATTGTTGGAATTCTGAATGGATCCATTTCATCTCCATCAGTTTTGTGTCGATTCCACTTTAATGTAAGCCGAAATTACTTCAGAAATCGAGTGCCAATTCGAGCAAATCTTAGCAGATCAAACTATGGTTCTAACAGTCCAATTAACCAGTTAATAAGCATATACATATAATGAAAATAATTTTCTTTTAAATTCTATTAATCAAAATATCAAATCAGATAGCTTCAAAATACATTTTTTCTCTCACTATTTAAATAATTCTTAGCTTTATGTGTCATATTATTATTAGTAATATTTAAAGTATATTTTAATGTATAGAATATATTTATATATATAATTTTTTTTTTTTTAGATATAAGTTTTGTTTGTAAACCTAGCGTTAGTATTTAACGTAATTGAATAAATAATAGCAAATAAGGTGCATCAATTTCACCATTAATGAGTTGATGAAAAAATATTAAATCATTATTAACACGCCTTTGATGGAGAGATTGCATTTGAAGAAGCAGAATACGATGTTCATATAGGGAGGCAGATCATAAGGATCTTCCCACGGAAGACCCTTTAGGGCGAAGCGAATGAAATTATGTTGAATTGATTCAATACGTTTCTTATGAATTTCGTAATAGGGAGTGCATACCTGCGAAGCATATTCAAGATAAGGACGAACATGACAATTGTATAAAGAAAGAGTAACATAGGGATCATTGAACTCCTTTGCCCAGCGTTTTATAAAACCAAGCATAGAACTTGCTTTATTAACTTTAAAATTAATGTGATGTGTAAATTCTAAGTTGGAACAGAAATGAACACCTAAATCTTTAAATTTGGAGACTCGACCGAGTTTTTGCTTTAATATACAATAATCAAATACACTACCGATTCGTTTTTTAGTAAAAGTTATCGTCTGGTATTTAAAAGGGTTGAGGGTAAGGCTATTTTTGCCACACCAAAATGTTAAACTATCAACATCGGCTTGTAAAAGGATGCGATCTTGGGTGGACTCTATTATCTTAAAAATGTTCATGTCATCAGAATAAATAAGAACATCCCTTGAGCGTAGACATGACGGTACGTCGGTTATAGACAGGATGAATAGAAAAGGGCCAAGATGGCTTCCCTGGGGAACACCAGATTGAGCAACAAAAGGTTCAGAATGACAATTTCTAAATATTACCTCATAGGATCTGTTTTCAAGGTATGATTTGATGAAGCTAAGAAAAATGGTGGAAAACCAAGAGCTTTAAGTTTAAATAAAATAATTCCGTGGCTAAGTTGAATCTTGAAAAATTTAAATTTAATTTAGTTATTCAAAAACCATAATTTATTATTTTTTTTTCGAAAATCGTTATTTTTAACTAATTTTTATGTAATATAAAATATTCCGATTCTATTCTAAGAAATATTTTTGGAATGCAGTTGTTTAGTGCTCATAAACATGCGTTTGCATTTGAATTTTGTTAAAATGAGATACTCGTACCTTATTTTCAAAATATTATTTTTGATCATCAATCTCTGATTATAAAATACCATACAAGAGCTTGTTATGAAATAAAATGAGGTGGTTCTTTAATTAATGAGAATTTCCGAAGAAAATTGAACGCCTAACACGAATCTGCTTTAAGCCTTAATTACCACTTAATATTATAAAGAGGAAAGATTTGTATTTTTGTATGCAACGAATAAACTCAAAAAGTACTGGACCGATTTTGACAATTCTTTTTTCATTAGAAAGCTACATTATCACTGAGTAATATAGGCTATATTTAGAACTAGATTACTATATAAATCTTTAGAAATTCCTATTAAAACCAACCGAAGGTGTAAAAAAATTAGCCATAAAATGTCTTTCACCGCATACGCTGCGTAGAGTATTAATGATAGGACAACAAAATGTTTTCTAATTTAGTGATTCATGGTCGTTTTAATTAGCATGCTTATAACTTAAATATCTGTACCTATTTATGTTTACCCGTGCGAAGCCGGGAACGGACCGGTAGTAATAAATAAATTAGATGGTGCAACAGTCCGCTGGGAACTAGGACCTAGTGACTTACAACTCTCGACCACTCCTATGTGCGAGTAATGCTGTCAAGGATGGAGGGGACCGAAGTTGTAAACCGAATCCGAACGTCTTATTTGAGAAAGCACTTTTCATGACTAGAATTACTCTTGGAGTGTCAATTTCTCGAAAGCGGCAGTACCCGCGAAAACAACTGTAGATGGCACTTGCAGGGATTGAACCGAAGACCTCTGGCATGACAGTCCTACGCAATAACTATTAAGCCACGGTTACTATTAATACGTCGTTATGTCATGTTTGATACAAACTTCAAGTTTGAATGCTACTTTCGTTATGTTGTAACTAAATTATTTTTAGGAAGTTATAAAAGTTGATTAGAACTACTATCTCTACCAATCGCATTTAATACTTACTTGTTGTTTTGTCAGCTTAACCTGGTGACCTATTTCTTTTTTTAAATCACTTTAAATTGTATATATTTGGCTAAAAAATCGATGTTTCACTTTAGAAATAAAAATGTTAAATGTTTAATATAATTTTAAATAATAATTTCGTTTATTCTCGCAATAAATAATTAAATGAGGTATCATACATAATAACAAAACAAATGATGACTATATAAAAAATGCTCGTGAAATATGAAAAACGTTCCTTAAATCTATCATTAGAAAAATATACATATATCGGTTACATCACAGATGCACATTATTTCTGTAAATTCTAGACACTTGGCACACTTGGAACACCATAGACCTCATGCTGAGGGCCAGTCTCACCAATGCTCACCCCACCACTGCCAGTTGCAAAGGAACTGCTGCTGCTGCTAACGCTCGACGAGCTGCTGCTGCTGCCACTGCTCAAGAATGATCCTCCTTCTTGGTGATGATGGGAGCTCTCGATTGAACTGCCAGCTCCATTACCCCTAACATCAATACCACCATCAATATCTGAACCAGCGAATTGACTGCCTCCCGAGCTTTGTTCCACATTCGAATTGTAGCCTCCTCCAATGAATCCTCCCTGCTGTTCGTTCCTGGTTTTGTACTTGATGAAGTAGACTTCGGGTTTGCTGGGCTTGGCAGTCTGTTGAATTTGTTGGATTTCCTGGAAGGATGGTTCGTCGGGTTTCTTGACGAGAACATAAACGATGGTCTTCTCCTCGGAGGCACCAGCATTTGCAATTTGGGCGTAATTGACGGGTTGACTGACGGATGGAGCCTTGATGAAAATAATCTTGTAGTGCTTCTTGGCTGCGGCGGCTTGAGTTTGGATCTGTTGACGAGGTGCCTTCTCTTCGAGGTCCTCTGGAGGGACATGAACGTAAATGTGCTTCTCAATTGTTGGATCGAGTGGAGCATTGGCAAAGGTTTCACGGATGACATTTCCCAGAGCACCATTCAAAATACCATTTCCACCAAAACTACCCGACTGTCCAAAGGACTGACCGGAGCTTCCATGAGAAAATCCTGATGACTGTTGTTGGAGCTGACTGCCACTGCTGAATGATCCAGCACCCTGGTAGCTTGAGCCAGATCCAAAGCTTCCACTACTCCCACCATGTCCAGATCCACCAGCAATAAAGTTCGAATTGATTGGGCTGCCTACGAACTGAGGCCTTGATCCACCAAATCCTGAACCGCCTGAGTATTTTCCGCCACCAAATCCACCAGAATATCCTCCACTCAAGCCAGCAGAAACAGGGGCTCTTCCGATTCCACCAATTGAAGAACTTCCATGTCCGCTGTGGCCGAAGGAGTTCGACGAACCGAACGAGTTTTGAAGGAAGGATGGAGCAGGTCCTGGTAGTGGGAGATGTGGTCCCTGTTGCAGGGGAATTGGTGCAGGTCTACCCTGCTCAACATAACCGACGCCATTTTGGAATGACTGTGTGTGCGAATGGCCAGCGTCTCCAACCGTAATGTGACTGTTAAGAGTAATTGCCTGTGAGTCACCATGGCCCGCTCCGTGGTGAATAATCCTTCCAACCGATTGTTGTTGCACTAGACCAGTAGCGGCATTTGGCCCATGGTTACATGGCGCACCGCCACCACCACCACTGACAACATGTAATTCCACTGGACCTGGATCCTTGTAGTTATATCCTTGTGGCAGGGAAATTGCCAATTGAACGCAACACGCGACTAATACGAAGCACTTCATACTGTTTTTATTTTTTGTCAGATCGTTTGTAATTTTTAAAGACTTCGCGACACGTCTAGTGAGAGTGAATGCCGCGTAAAGCTTGACTTGTGCTGATGAATGTATCTAACCGAATGACCGTCATCTGAAATCTTAAGATACTATTTATACCTCGAAAGTTTAACGAATCAATTATACTTGAACACGAAAAAGGTGTATAAATGTTAATCTCTCTTCTTTCTTTTTTTGTATTTTTATTTTGGTATTCTCCCGCGTGTGCCGCAGTCCAGCTCCCCTCCACCCTTCCAAGCCCCCTAATCACTCCACACCATTGCCAGCGGTAACGAAAACAAATTTCGCGCGGTGCTTCCACCACCATAGGTACACATAATATGATGCGTGCATCATCGACTTAAGCTACGGCATCGTTATGCGTCCGTCATCGAGTCTCGGATCTCGCTAAAGGTTTGGTTTCAAGACATCAGTATTTCTCCAACCAACAACAACAAAAAAAGGTAAAAAGATAGGTTTTTTCGTGTTGGTCTTTTTGGGTCCAAAAGGTTCAATGGAAGTGGTGGAATGGGTTTATCTTCGATGGACAAGAAGAAAACGACGACGTCGCAGTTTGGTATGATGAAGTGTCACTTAGAGTGGAGAGGTCGAGTACCTACCTAATACGTAACCGATCTGAACGGAACGGCACAGCGGCCGTCTTTCGCCTATAAATTTCTGTTAATGATCAATCAATGTGTCAAACCTTCAAAGAGTGCAAAACAATATAAAAGATCATGTAGAGGTGGTGGTGAAGGTGGCAAAGTTATATGCCGGTGCGGCTTACCTTACTTCAAGGGAGCCTACTTTTACACGAGAAAACGCATGTATCTTTATAAGAAAAACATTGTTTTTTAGCCAGAAACACCATCTACTGACACGCGGAATTTAAGAGAGGAGGGAGAGGTGCCTGACGGTGGAAATTTGTATGACGAAGATGCCCACCTATGTGCCTCTTCGACTACGATATACGGGCCGATACTCACATCATCTATTATACGACCTGTTATGAGTCTTTCAATACGAATAGGTATATGTAAAGGCAAAGGTGGTTTATGCAAATTTGAAGCTTATGCCATTGGTTTGATGATGGAATAGATGAGATGGGGTTTCGACTTCGACTTCGACTTCGGCTTCGGCTTCGGAACGGACCTAGATGTTGTTACCTCAGTAACAATTGACTTAAGCACTATCTGATTGAATTTGAATATTTTAAGTCAAGCCAGCCAAAAATGATTTGAAGTTAAGTGGATGAGATTTTTGTTTTATTTTGTGTGTTTTTGGTTGGTTTCTTGTTTTGGTTTTGAGTTTTCACTATGCAGTGCGGTTTTGTGTGCCGGTGAATGAATTAATTTGGGGCAATTGAATTTGTTATTCCGAGCACATACCCAGATTTAATTTAAGTTGAGTTGATGCGGAAAAACATTTGGTTTCGGTTTAGGTTTGAGCGGTCTGTGGTTCATGTGTCTAGACACATACATGAAAGTCCACACCATGATGTTGACGTCTCACCGAAATTTTGTACATCCATATAGAAATGTTGCCACTACACGTCACTCAACTCAAGTTGATTTCAAAGGTTTTAAGAAACTGGAATTTGTAATGAAAGAAAATGTGTGAGGCGTATAAATGTACATATGCACATTGTATATGTAAGCCAATTTGAAGTTTAAAGGAGTTAGGCTCTTTTTTAAATGGTCTCTCCGGGCCTGAAAAGTATTGTTCCAAAATATTATGACTGGTTAAAATATTTGAGAAATTTCGAAAAAAAAAATCCTTTAAACTACATTTTCTATCGAAGTAGCACAATTTTTACCTTTAGGAGTGTGCCATTTCGCCAAAAATCAATAATTTATAAAAACAAAACTTTTCTAGCAGCTGATATCTACAATTTCAAAAAGCCAATGCTAACAACTTGCTTCAAAATGTAGGTATTGTTCGATATTTCGAGTATAAAATTTAACGTCGGCAATCAAACCAAAGTTACAGAACCGAGAATAAAGAGAGAAAGAGGGTCAGTAAATGGATAATATATACGTATGTACTTTGTATGAATTTTTTTTTCATTTTTAGGCTTTTGGATTAGACTGATTTTTGTATAATGTACAGGCACTCAAGGGATTAACATAACATACCCTGAACATGTTTACATTTAAACAGTGCGAGTGTTAGGAAAATAGGAAAGGATTTAAGAGGTTAACGTTGTATATCCGTTCCCTTATGATAAAGCGCGATCTTGCATATAAGGTTTGGGTACGATATCGACTATTAGAACTAAGGCGCACTTACTGCTCGCTACGTAACAAGGTGGTAACCGAAATAAGAAATGCCAAAAGGCGTAGTTTTTCAAATTACCTAAGCCATTCGCAAGGAGGTCGAAAATTATAGGCAAGTCTGCGAAACTTTGGTTTATGCAAGAGAAAATTGTGCCTCAGCTCTAAAATAGATAAAAATATGCTGAACGAAAGATTTGTTAGTTCTTCTGTTGAAGCCTCAAGTGCTTCAAATTCTCATTACCATGAAGTTGCTGGGCCTGCGTCAATTAAACCAATTCCCATCTCTGGTTTTGGTTTTCCTCCGTCGACTCTGCAGATGTTGTTGAATCAATTCTCTCAATTAAATCAAAAGCCGTTGGCATTGAAGATATACATCCATCATTTCTCAAAATTTTACTGCCTATTCTTCTACCATACTTAACCCATATTTTTAACTTCATCATCATGTCTGGTCACTATCCTATGCAATGGAAGCTAGCAAAAATCTTACCTATACCAAAAAATTCCAAAGGGATAGAGTTCAGGCCAATTGCTATTTTGTCCTTTTTGTCTAAAGTCTTTGAAAGACTCATTCAAAAACAATTAAATAATTTTCTTAATGCCAACAATCTAATTACTCCTATGCAATCTGGTTTCCGGAAGAAACATAGTTGTATCACTGCCCTAATCAATGTTATTGAGGATGTCAATGGATAAAGATCATGTGTAATTTTTAGTCCTCTTAGATTTTTCGAAACTTTCGATTCAGTTGACCACACATTATTACGCAGTAAACTTATTAATGAATTTAATTTTTCTTCTGCGGCAGCAAACTTAATTTTTTCATACCTTACAGGTAGATCACAAGCTGTGGAAATAAATGGGTCGCTATCAAATTTCCTTCCGAATTTAAATGGTGTTCCGCAAGGCTCCATTCTTGGTCCACTGTTGTTTTCAATGTACATTAATTCAATTCCAAACTCAATGAAATTTTGTTCCTTAGCTTTGTACGCCGATGATGTACAGCTTTACTTAAATTGTCCCCTCGGTTTAATTGAACACTACATTGAATGCTTAAATGAGGATCTTGAAAGGATTCAGAATTGGTCCACAGCAAATAGGCTTCAACTAAATCCCTTAAAGACTAAATGTATAGTTATTTCCCGAACATCTCTTGATCTGTCTTACTTTCCTCGTATTGTCATGAACCATATCCCGATAGAATTCGTTGAGACGGCTAAAAATTTAGGAATTATATTTAATCGTTTTTTAACATGGGACAACCACATTAACACTATAGTTGGTAAGACTTATGGAGCCATGCGTCCATTGTTTGCGGCCCAGCATTATACTCCCATAAAAACGCGTCTTTTACTTGCCAAAATCTTAATAATACCAATTCTTACTTATGGATGCGAATTGTTTTCCTCTTGTAGTTACCAAAGTAAACGAAAACTTACAGTCGCATTCAACAATACTGCCCGCTATATTTTTGGACTTCGAAGATATGATCACATCTCAGAAATTTCAAATCATATTCTAAACATGTCATTTAAAAACATGCTCAATTTTCGGACATTTTCCTTGCTTTCTGATTCCTACTTTCACAGACACCTCGCTATCTCTTCGACAGAATACGACGAACCTCATCTGTCAGATCATTACAACTTATCAAACCACGTTACTCTTCTCTTACTTCTGAACGTCAATATTATGTTAATAGCATTCGGCTTTGGAATGCCTTGCCAAGATCAATAAGGGAAATACGTGATGCTGTCAAGGCAAAACTCGAAATCAAAAAATACTTGTAAAGATCGTAATTTTTTACATACATATAACTAATTAGCTGAAATGAAATGAACAACAAATGAATCATTTAACTCAAATTTGTAAATATGTATTGTACACATGTATATAAATTTGTATACTATTTTATAACGATCAAAAACTATTGTTTCAATTAAAATTTAATAACTTCAATTAAAATTTAATACTTTTGTAAAAAGCCCTCTGGAATGTAGTACCTTTTATATATAGTTCCATATTTTTGTTTAATACTAAACTTATATCATTAGCTTATATAATATCTTATCTTAATGTGTATAAGTTTTCGAAATTGAAATAAAAATAAATAAAATAAAAATATCGGGGGTCTTAAAATGTTGAATATTAAAATGGGAGGGAAAAACAGAGGTCGGATAAGCATTCCACATTCTCGATGAGTGGTTAAAAAATGAATCTCTATACTTCCGAAATTGAGCTCAAAGTTGAACTGATGAGCATTCCTGGAAGTGTGAGTATTATGGCTGAATTGTTTGAGGGATGAATTAAACTGGCTAATTCGACAGAACACGGTTTATACAAATATCTGTAGAACAACGAAAGGCATTAAACATTGTTGCGGTGTTTGATTTTCGATTATAGTTATATTACCTATCATTTTTTTCAAAGCTCTTTTTTGGATCCTATCTGAAAGTAAGTTATATTTAAGTTTTCGACGAATGAAGGCTTCGTAAATTACAGCCAGATCAGAAGGGGTGCACCGTCGGAGAAATCCTAAGCACCGAGCAGCGTTTTTAGCAATATAGAATATGTGATCATTACATAAGAGGTGATCTGTGATACACATACCGAGTACTGAAAGTTAATTAGTTTCCTGGATGCAAGTACCGCTCATGGATAGTGGCATCGGGGGTGGGTTACGCTTTAACGACAGGAGACAGCATTGAGTTTTTGAAGCATTAAATTCTACACGGTTCTTAATTCCCCATTGTATAATGCTTTCGAGATCAAAATTTAATGAGCTTATTATACGCTGCCGTTTAAGATCTGAATCCGAAGGACAGACAAATCATATGAACCTAGAAACGAATATGAAAAAAGGGGTACTGTCCTCAAAGAAACAGTTTAATGGATTAGAAGTGTCAGACAACTTGTATTGAACGATAAGAAAAGTAGTTTCTAATCCAACAATGAAGAGATTCATCAATACCAAAAGCACGCATTTTCGATAAGAAATGTTAAGATTTGTTCCACTGTTCGGTGAGATAAATCATGAGATAACCACCAGTGGATCTATTGCCACGAAAATCATACTGCAGGTCATTAAGAAGCTTTCCTTCAAGATATTTCTTAAGCTGAAAATAAATCAGCGTTTAAATGACCTTAGACAGAAGGGACGTGAGTGCTATTGGGCAATAGTTGGAGGGGAGGAGCATTCACCATTTTTAGGATCAGGCGGGATAAATGCTGATTTCACCTTTCCGGGAAAGCGGATTTGTGTATGTCAATGGGTTTCATAAGTCTTTCATAATTCGTCCCATAAAATCGTTTAAGCTCTAAAGAACAGGAGGGTTTATGACGCTCTCTTGTAACGTCGAACTAACAGCAAACTGCGCTGCAAGCTAATTGACCTTATATCAATCGAACTTACTAAGGAGTGTCATTGTGGACGAGCGTTGGAACCGAGGATCACGTGGTGTTTCGTACGTTTTTTACAAATGACCAGAAATTTTTACTACCTTTGTTACATTGTAGTATTTTTTGCCTTAATATCTGGTCATGAAAAAATTTGGTTCGAAGGATATGACCGTTGAAGGTCTTTCTAGCTTGTTTGAACTTATTCCGGTTTTCCTCAGTGGGGTTAAAAAAATAAATAAATTGGGTGGATGGCGCAACAGTCCGTTGAGAACATATTGTCTAGTGACTTACAACTTTCAACCATTCCTGTGGGCGAGTACAGTTGTCAGGGATGGAGGGGACGTACAGTTTTAAGGCGAATCCGAACGGCTGATTTGAGAAAGCACTTTTCATGACAAGAATTACTCTTGGAGAATTTGTCAATCCCTCGCAAGAAGCACTACGCGTGGAAAGAACTTTAGATGACATAGGCAGGGATCGAACCCAAGACCTCTGGCATGACAGTCCAACGCACTAACCATAATGCCACAGTGGGGTGGGCTTTATAAAAACAGAAACTCACATCTCCCAATAACCTCTTTACAGCTCCAATCAAACCGTGAGTTCTCTTTGGGCTTGATAGATTTTACCATATTCGGGATAAATTGTCTCATTCCCCAAAGAATTTAATTTGTAATCATATCTGCGCTGGACTTAATATAAGATTTGTTTATATTTGTTTAATTTTGAAGTTTTTTCGACTTTATTTTCAAAATGTTTACTATTAGGAAGATATTAATAAATTTATTTTGCAATCTAAAGTAAATTTTATAATTTTCTTTGATGGCGTTCATAATTTCAATTTAGTGTAAGAAGTGATAGTCTTTGTTTATTGGGATCAGTAAAAACAGTTAAATACTAATTCATTTAGGTACCTGAAAAATCAAAACGCTTCCGAAAGCAAATATTTCACTTAAATAAAGTTGAGGAAACAACCAGTAATTTATATATGTACATAAGATAGATAGATAGATAAATTTTATTCATGAAAAACAAATTTTTATACAATGTATTGAGTAGTGAACATATAATAAATTAAGACATGACAAAGTTTGTCGTGTGTCTGTAGTATACAATATTATGTGACATAATTCGTTTATAATTTTTAAACATTAATTTGATTTTTAACTGATACATTTTGCCAAATGTTTGTAATATTACAAGGATGTCTTCCCTCTCTTGCAGATTACATAAACTACAGTTCTCCGCCGTTCGATGTGCAGGAAAGTTTAATTTGATGAGTTCGTTGTATGTATATATGTTGTAGCACGAGAAACAGCTTTTAAAGTAGTTATTTTCATTAAGATTGTAATTGATTAATGAATAATACTTTCGCTCTGTTGAACTGCGAGCTTTTTCGATAAAGGCATATCTTTCATTTTCATCAGTCAGCTGTATTATTTCATAAAAGATCTTTTTCCACTGGTTTGAGTTAGCTTCTGACAAGTTAATCGTTATTCCACAGTTTCCGGTAAGTTTAACCCAATTTTTGACGAAGAGAGTTTTCTTTTTTAGTGCATACTTAAGAATCTTCTTCGGAAATCTTGATTCTTTCATATTTATCACCCTTAATAAATAATCTGCATGTAGTTTAAGAGCAGAAATAAACATTGTTGGCAACCCCGACTCCAGGTGATACATATATTTTGGCGTGTTTAATGGAAGGTAAAAGATTTTCCTTAGAAAGAACCGCAGCAGGCTTTCAATTTCCTCGTGTTGTTCTATCCCCTAACCTTGTGCACCATACAACATAATAGATTTGGCTGTAGCATTAAATACACTATATTTGGAGCTGATAGTTATTAAATTGTTGCTGAAAATGTTTTTCCAATTCTGGCATATTGCTGATTTCGCCTTATCTACTTTATTTTTTAGGTTGTTTTCCATTTTTAAATTGAACGATAATTCCATTCCGAGATAGGTATATTTAACTTCCCATAGGAAGTTATTGTAATGGGTCCGATTTGTCAAATTGAAAATTTTGACATTTCTCGACGTTTCAAGGTCCCTAGAGTCAAATAAAAGATTTTTAGAAAGATATCTGTGCGTGCGTGTGTACGTACGTTCGTACGTTCGTACGTTCGTACGCCCGTACGTCCGTACGTTCGCGACGTTTTTTTCGTCCTCCATAGCTCAAGAACCAGAAGAGATATCGACTTCAAATAATTTTTTTTACAGATAATAAGGCAGAAAGATGCAGAAAGGGCTCTCAAGAAAATTGCGTGGGTGGTTTTTATACCATAGCAGTTTAAAAAAAAAGTTAAAATTTTGGTTAAACCTAAATATCTCATGAACCAATGACGCTAGAGACTTGAATTAAATTTTATGTTATATATTGTAACGTGATACAAAACAATTATATTTTTGGAAAAAAATCCAATTAACGTTTTTTTTTATAAATCAAAAAAACTGAAAAAAAATTGTCACCTCGAAAATTTTACGACCAAAATATGATTTCATCTCCAAAACAATTTTGTGCAACGAAGAATAATGTTTTTGACATCTGATAAAATTTTGAGAAAAATCTAATTGACAGTTTTTTTTTTTTTTAAAAAATAAAATCCTAAAAAAAATTGAATTTCGACGCAAATATCTTTTCAAAAACTTGAGATTAAGGCTTCAAACTTTTTTTATCATATAAGAAATATTGCTTTCAACATTCCGAAAAATGTTGAAAAAAATCGAATTGACAGTTTAAAAAAAAAATAAAAACCTAAAAAAAATTAATAAAAGTTGGTAAAAATTGATTTTCGACTCAAATATCTTTTCAAAACTTTGAGATAATGGCTTCTAACCAGTGTTGCCGCTGTAAAAAATCAAAAAGGGTACAAAAAAGGGGCCCGACACAAAAAAAGGGGCCAACATACGAAAATTGGACACCATAGAAAAAAAATACAAATAAAACAAAACTGTATTCAGGAGTAAAACAAAAATGTATTCAAAAACTTAAAAAAACAATTTTATTTCAATAACATTAAAATAAAAACTTAAATTCATTTAAAAAACAAAACAGTAACAACAAGTCAGTTGTTAATAACAACAAATACATAAATAAATTAATGAAAGTTAAGTCTTTCATTTTTTAAATATTGTCTTTCTGTATAAATAAACAAGATTTTTTTTTGGAACCCAATTTTCCAACTTATTTTTGTTTTCAATTAAATTAAGAGCTGACATCATCGAATTGCACGTTTTCACATTCAGTCTATTCGTCAACTTATTTTTAATAAGAGTCAGCTTTGAAAAAACTCTTTCAGCAGAGGCACTGCTATGGGGCAGAGTAAAAATGTTTGTAACAAAGTTGTATACATTTGGAAACATAAATTCATCTAAATTGTTTTTACATTTCCCTATTTCATACCAGAATTCTTCAATATCATTGATTTGAAAAGCCTTATCCTTGGATTTTATCTCAAGAGTGGATTCTTATCCATCTTAATATATATTAAAATATCTTAATTTATCCTTGAAAATTATTTTATTTCTAGTAAAATCGTAAAAAGGGGCCAATTAGGCAATTTCTAAAAAAGTCGGGGCCACGGGGATCGAACGCAAAAAAGGGGCCAAATGACCCCTTTAGGGGACAAACGGCAACGCTGCTTCTAACTAATTTTAACTTATAAGAAATATTGTTTTCAACATTAGGAAAAATTTTGAGAAAAATCGAATCGACAGTTTTTTTTTACAAAAAATAAAAACCTAAAAAAAAATTATAAAAAGTGGTAAAAATTGATTTTCGACTCAAATATCTTTTCAAAACTTGGAGATATTGGCTTTAAACTACTTTAATCTTTCAAAAAATATTGTTTTCAACATTCAGTAAAATTTTGAAAAAAATCGAATTGACAGCTTTTGTACAAAAAATTAAAAACCTAAAAAAAAATTTAACAAAAGTTGGTAAAAATTGATTTTTGTCTCAAATATCTTTTGAAAAATTTGAGATAATGGCTTCTAACTAATTTTAACTTATAAGAAATATTGTTTTCAACACTCGATAACATTTTGTGAAAAATCGAATTGACAGTTTTTTTTACAAAAAATAAAAACCTAAAAAAAAAAACAATACTAAAACTTGGTAAAAATTTACTTTCGACAGCTTTTCAAAAATTACAAATATTGGCTTCAAACTTATTTTATTTCACAGAAAATATTGTTTTCGATATTCAGTAATTTTTTTATAAAAATTCAAAAGTCCGTTTTTTCATAAAAAAATAAAATCTACAAAAAATAGTACGCAAATTTGGTAAAAATTCATACATATAGACAAACTTTTAAGCAAGACAAATCGACAGACGGGATGGGAAGTTATCAGTGTGGGTCGCATCCCAGCCTCTTTTTTTTACTACTTCTAGCTTACGTTCGCCATATTTCCAATTTTCACCGCTTGCAATTCTTCCGGACCCTTTTTGGAAAATCATAACCTTTGATTTTTGCACATTTACCTCCAGACCCCATATTAAGCAATACTGATAGAGCTTGTTTATCATCAGTTGCAATGAAGATGGTGATTCGGCAAGAATGACTATGTCATCCGCGTACATGATAACCTTTACCTTTGTGTTGTCAATACCAACACCACATGTAAGCCACTCCACAAGGTCATCGAGAAAGAATGCGAACAGTAAGGGGCTGAGGTTGCAGCCTTGTTTGACACTTCGGTTTGCAATCAGTCTTTCTGATCGGTCTTTACCATTGCCTATATTAGCTGTTCTTTGCTGATTAAGTTTTATTAATGCACGTACGAATTTTGTAGATATTCCTAAATTGTACAGCTTGTAGAACATTGCATTTCGATTTATCATGTCAAATGCAGCCCTAAAATCGACAAAGAAAGTATAGAGCTTATATTATGTACATAGATAAAATTGTTTTAATTGATTAATTACCTCTCGCGAGGAATTGACAAATCCTCCAAGACTGTTAAAAGTGCTTTGTCAAATTAGCCGTTTAGATTCGGAATATAAACCGAAGGTTCCCTCCATCCCTGCAATTACTCGCACACAGGAATGATTGAGAGTTGTAAGTCACTAGTCCCTGGTTCTCTACGGACTGTTGCGCCAACTTATTTATTATTAATCTGTCTTGGTTCTGAAACACTTGAGTCAAAAATCATTTCTTAATTTTTAGTTTTAAAAATGTCATTTATATTTTTCGTAGCAAAAAATATTTCTTTTTTTGGCTCGTAAAATATTCGATGTGACATATAGTTTTAGTAAGTTCGTTTTTTTTTAATTTTTTGCCTATTGTGTCTTACGTAATAAGAAGTAAAATAAATTTAAATGAAAGTCGATAACATTAAACTAAAGAAACCGCCAACTAATTTATTTTGTAAAACCGTTCCTGCCTCCTTCTGTAAAATGTATTTGATGACGTATAGAAAATTCGTTCACACGCACATTCGTTCACACGCACACATCCCCATTTCACTAAAAAAACATTGATATTGGTTTAGGCTTTGAGAAATGTCGAAATTTTCAATTTGATGAATCGGATGCAATACATTCCTATGGGAAGTTGAATAAAAATGGATCTCACTTCAGACTCATTTTTATTTTTCCTTACAAAAAAAATGATTTTTATAAAAATAAATTACTGTCTGTAAAAATCGAAGATATTTCTTAGCATAGCATTTCTGAAAATATTTTTAAGGGCAGGAGGTAATTTCTTCGTTATTATTTTTAAATCCTTAAAACCTATTTTTGTCTTAAAAAATCCTGACTTTCAGAAATGTATTTATTTGCAATTAAAGATCATGTTCATGTATCCCTTTACTAACTTCATATGTTCCTCAGGGTTCTATGCTAGGTACATTACTTTTTATTTGGAATAATAAATAATTATGTAGATACTCCCGTTCTAAAATTTCTTAAGATCAAACTACACGTACAATGGGTTAACGTATAAAAAAAAATATCTTGAAAAAATCTCCATCAAATAGACTATGTTTAAATCTGTTCAAGTGCAAATGCTTACAAATTCACAAAAAATTTCAAATCGAAATGTATTTTTATTTTTCCAGAGTTGTATTTTTTAAGCTTACATAGGTAGTTAAATCCGATAGTTTTGTAGTTCTTTGAACAAAATCAAAAATTGAAAACTTTTTAATTTGCTTTTTTTTATTAACAGATATTTTCAACTTACGAAACATCCTTTTTGTTACATTTATCTTCCTACATAACTCACTTAGACAATATATTGATACAAAATTACAAAATATATTTATTTTAATATTATATACATTCTTTTGTATGTATTTTGAAATTTCATATCCATATATTTACAATAATTAAAATTTAAAAAATCATGTTTTTTATATAAACAAAAATATAGATATGTATACCTTTCACTAAATTACGGCAACGAGAATCATTAAATCTTAATCAAATCATTTAATGCTTAATGCTGAAGCTCACTTAGGCATAATTTATTTTTGATAAAGCTCAATCTCAACTTGTATGCATGCAAGTGGAGTATATACATAAATATAAATTAGGTCGCTGATTGAATATTAATGTTATGATGTTTGTTTCAATTATTTAAATTTTTTTAAAAAATGACTTACAAAATCGATTGTAAAAGTGTATCAATTATCTCAATAAGACGATATAAAAATAATTAAAAAAGAAAAACAAACAATAATATTGTAAAAAAGGAAAATTAATTAACTTTATTAAGGCATCAAATTGAATTAAACTGAAATAATTACATTGTTATGTTGTAAGTAATCTGCAGTCTGTTTTATTTGTTGGCAGGTGACAGTTGGACAGGGTTGATATTTGATAACATATTTTTAATCCGACTGAAAGAAATGCCACAACTGGGGTTATAGCTTCTTGCTCAAAGCTTTTCAAAAGCGATTAGTATGGCCATTCTGGAATACAAAACAACATAAATAATACATAATACGATGTTTTAGGTAAGTTTTTAAATTAACGTCTAATGATAAAAATAAAAATCAAACTTGCGTTGCGAAACTTGCGGACTTGTATGTATTTTATTCTATCAATGATATTATGTATTGTACAATAAACAAATCATTGAATACTCTCCCGGCATAGAAAAACTGACCAGGAAGGTGTGAATAAGATAATGCATATTGCATAGATAATACAATGTGATAGATAACACATTAATCGCATCTATTAAGTGCATCTGTGTATAAATTGTTTGATAGTTTATGACATGAAAGGGTAAACATTGAACATGAACAACATGAAGGACATTTATTAATTGATTTTTTTTGTGACATGACACTCGTCTTTAATAAAAGTAATCAAACATAATAACTTATGTTTTTCTTATAAATAAAAACATTACAAAAGTGTTTTCTAAGTGCAGCTTAAGATGATTATGAAGGCTCTTGAATGAAGATGAATGTAATACACGTAACATATAAAAACCTTCGGACGGAAGTATTATGACAAGTGTGACTAAAGTACAAAAAATCTCTAAAAATGTATTGACTTGATTGAGTAGTTATCTATTGAAGCCTCAAGGCTTTTAGGGTATAAGTACAAACTTCGAATATATTTAACTCTTACTTTTATCATCAAACATTGATTTTACCGCATGATTGAAAAGATACAAGTTTTGCAATTGTTATGAGGAAAAACGAATATAAAACAAATACCGAAAAAAGCCGACCCTCTAAACAGCATCAACTATAGTGGAATAAGTACTCAACATAGCATATAAAACGATCCTTCATTAATATGTGAACGTCTAAAGTCCATCGTCAACAACCTAAATAGGTCCCTATGTGACTTTAGACCAGGAAAGTACACAGTCGATCAAATATTCAAATTAAGGCAGATACTGGAAAAAAATCAAGAACATCACTTCGACAACCACCATCTCTTCATCGATTTCAAGGCCGCATATGACAGCATCTACAGAGATGAGCTGTATAGAGCTATTTCTAGTTTTGGCATCCCTGCCAAACTCGTCCGTTTGTGGAGGATGACCATGGAGATCTAGCGCTGCTCCATTAAGGTTGGAAAAAACTAACCAGAACCTTTCAATATCAAACAAGGTTTTAGACAAGGTTATGCCCTGTCATGTGATTTTTTTAACATTGTACTTGAAAGAATAGTGCAAAGCTCACACGTCAACACTAGAGGCACTATCTTTCAAAAGTCTGTCCAATTACTAGCATATGCTGATGACATTGACATAATCGGAAGAACTCAGCAATATGTCAATGGGGCTTTTGTGAGTATTGAGGCAGAGGCGGCAAAAATGGGTTTAACGATTAATGAGGGCAAAACAAAGTACATGCTGTCGCGACAGCACGACGACATGTCGTCGAGAAAGGACCTACAACCAGAGAGAAAAAACTAAATGAGAGAACCAAATTTCCTCGTCTCCGTCTCTTCGAAACCTCTTACTCTCATTTTTTATAGCGTGTTGAATTCGTATCGGTGTATACATGTTTTCACCTCGGAAAAGAGTACACAAAAAAACATCAGTTCCGGGAAAATCGACATTTCTCGACATTTCTCATTTTTGTTTATTGATAGCCAAGAAGGCTATGTTTTTTAAAGTCTCATTATAATATTTTTGTAATTCTCATGAATTTCTTTCTTTAATTTTACTAACATCTTGTCGTTTTTATATCTACAAAAATACTCCTATAATTCAAATTAATTCTAGGAAAACATTTTTGTTTGTCAATAAATACCGGAAGAAGTTATACCGGTAGTTCGTGGTGAATTTGTTTTTCTCTTCTCTTTCTCTGAGTTACAGATAGATGGCATTAACAACCTTCTCTGAGTTACAGATAGATGGCATTAACAACCAAAACAAGAAAGGATGTGTGCAGAAAGAGTATAACAAGTTTAAGGTTTTTTAGACTAGACTTTATTTGTATATTTGAACGAGTACATGTTTTTTATAAATGAACATATGTTATGTTTATTTCAATAGTAATGCCTTAACTACTAACTTAACTACTGTATTATCTAAATATACTGCATTGAATTATTTTACATTGAATTATAAAAGACGGAAATAATAAAGTTCTACAGTTTACCAGGAATATTTATATAAAATATCCACATCTTCTGCAATTGCGGTATCAATCGATATTTTCTGGAACTTAGTAACATTTATTTGTCATGAATTACTCTTTCAGCTTTTTTATACACCAAAAAAATCAATTATGAAATTTGGCTGCGATAGTTATTCAGGTTTAGCCCTTATCTTTGATTTGCATTTATTTATGAATAGCCTAAAACGTTTAGCAAATATCTATGAATAAGCCACAATGCACTTTCAGAAAAACTGTAGTTAGAACTTTCCCTCACAGATTTTTCCTTGTCGCTATATAACTGAAAGATAAGATATAAATATTTAGAACTGGAAAATTTATAAAAATGATGCATAAGACTTAAATTTTGGTTGAAGAACAAATTTGTATGTTCTTTTCACAAAACCACTGACCCAGCTTATGTAGTTAAGTCTTTAAAAGCAACACACTAGCTTAGTGGAAGGCAGTAAGAATAGCTTCACAAATCTTATGCAATGAAAATTGGTAACAGAAGTAACAAGTTGACGGTCTTTTTATTTAGTGTCTACTTAAATCACTTATTTTCAGGATTTTGGAAATGTCGTGAGTAATGTAAAGGAAATAAACAACGAGTACACACAAAAAAAATAGGAATGGAAAAAAGAGATGAGTATATAAAAATGTTTTCAATGTTCCATGTTTACATTCTGTAACTCTCGTTTTCAATGTTCCTGCAACTCTCGCATCGACAAAACTAAGTCGATAAACTCTGAAAATTGAAACAAATCTGAGTTTTTTTTGCATCTTTCAACGGTCTGAGCGAAAATTAAACGCATAAACGCAGCTAATAATACAAATAATTGTTGTAGTGCTTTCAAAGTTTTATGTTTCTAGGTCCTAATTCTCATTGGACTGTTGCACCACCTAATTTATTTAGTTACCTACTTAATGATTAAAACTGGCTTCAAATAACTAACTAATATTTATCTAAATGCGTAATTTAGAATTGTTTCTAAATCTTCATTGTTCTGGCACCTAACAAGAGTAATTAATTTCACTTCATATTCGAATGATATTTATATCAAACGAACACAATGAGAGTACCGAAAAGTTGTTAATACACAATTTTGAATTTTCTGAGATCAAACGAAGAAAGCAATTGAGTGGTAAAGTCCTCTCTCGAAAGACCAAAGTGTCGCTATATAAGACCCTTATCATCCCCGTCCTGCTATACGGTGCAGAAGCATGGACAATGGCAAAAGCGGATGAAAGCACCTTGGGTCGTTTCGAGATAAAAGTTCTTCATGTGATCTACGGTCCCGTATGCATCGAAGGGGAGTGGAGGAGAAGATGGAACGACGAGCTGTACGGGCTGTAATTATTAGTATGCATTTGCTTTACATGAAGTATTGGAAAACTTTGAATATAATCCTTTCATGATTTTTAAGAGCACGTTCTCAGGTCTATTTGTAAGGCTGATTTAAAATCTGAACTTCGATTAGGTAAGGGTGATGGGCTTGCGATTGATGACATTATCGCCACACTTACATATTATGTAGATTAATGTAGATCAGTTGTAATACCCTGAAGTTTGGAACTTCCCTCGAAGAAAAAGAAATATTTAAAATCTACGATGTCTATATGTTTGTCTTCTTCTAGCCTTTTAGAAGTGTTGATAAAGCATAATAGCCTGTTTCCTGCAATGTCTTCGAGTTCTGTGTCTGCTTAAAAGTTTAATGCTGGGCAGTGGTATAAGAAGAGTGGGCATTGTCTTCTTGTTCTTCTTCACCACTGCAACCTTTGCACATATCATCGGTAGTAAGTCGCATTTTCTTTTTAATGTAACCCAACAGGTTGTTATCTGTTGTTATGATCACATCCAGTTTGGAGATTTTTTTGTCTAGGTGCATAATCGAACTTGATCTAGTTTTATCGAATTGTGGCCATAATTTCCTGGCCGTGGCACAGGTTTCAAGGCTTTTTCCATTTTTCATTGTTTTTTTTGAAATACCTATCATTACACCAATGATTTATGTAAGTTCAAACGATGTTAGTTCTTGATGACATTAACTTAAAAGCTTCACTTTGATTATTGTGTCAGAAATCAATTTTATTGCTGCTTGGCTACGAACGAAAATGATGGTATTAAATCGTGATAGCGCCATCATTGAAACCATTATTTAGTATATGCACCTACCAATACCTTGCCTCAAAAGACACTGTTTTGATCGGGAAGTGTGAGGGAGTTGGCAACATTGAGTAATTCAAAAAAGAAACCTGCACCTACTCTAACATCGTTTTCTATCAATCATTATGGATATTGTCGACTCACTCATATGTGAAATATTATTCACCCATTCCTTCCTATCAGGGAAGATAGTACTAAAAGGTTTATTAAAGTTCAGACAGAGTGAAATGTAGTCTCTGCTTGCATTGTTCCCTATGTACTTCTGTAGAACCTGTGTATATCCTATGGTGCTGGTTTTCCAGCAACTGGTCTGGCTGAACCCGTAAGTGCGTAAGTTTGCAGCAGTTTCTTGTACATATAGGGGCAGGGGTAAAAGAAGAAAGGTCCATATCGTCCCTGTTATGCCTATACATTCACACTTAGTATTTGGTGCCGTGACATAAGAACAAGTGTCATAAAACCAAATTTTGAAATTTGGCCTTATGACACTTTTCGAAAGCGTCATAAGGCCAGATTTTTTTGCGACTTAAGACCAAATTTGTTTTGATATTTTTTCAGTAACAAAAACCGGTCTTTACCGTTAGAATTATGATAGGAGTAACAACAGATGGTAAGTAAATGTAATCAGGAAAGTTCCAAGCTACTCATTTGTGTTCTTTGCCAGGTACGAAAAAGTCGTAAAATGGATGTTCCAAGTGATTTGATCCATAATTATGATTTTTGTGAAGGCTTAAGTGTACGCAGCCAACATTTTATATACATATACCTGATACTAAACAATTATATAAATTTATAGGAAATTGTAAACTATCCAAAAGATATTGTGTGCTATAATAAAGCGCGTAGTGCAAGTGTGGTAATCGACCTATACACAATGAAAACTTAGTTCGGATCCCGAAATCAAGTGCAGCTCATAATCATTCAGACAATGAAAGTTTAAAAAATAAAATAAAAACAATAAATGAAATAAAAAACCAATGTGGAAATGTTTCAGTAAAAAGAAGCAGCATACGCGAAGTTTTCAATGAAGTATTTTCAAGGGATTGTGAGAACCCTCCACATGTAAGCTTCTAATTTAGTTCAAGTAGTATAAGAGTTTTTTTATTTATTGCCAAATGTTTCCAATATATTGTAGCCATTTATATTATCTATTAAGTTCAATTTGGCAGCTCATGCGAATTCGAAACAAGTCGTTGCCTAAAACTCCCACCACTGTTTTGGACTTGTTCAAAACAGAAACCTTAATGAACAGTTTCGGCATGTTTTTAGCTACTCAATATTTATGTCACCAACAATATCAAATTTAATTCAAAACCTACCAAACGATTCCCCAAGATACTAGGTATCTTTTGGATGGCACTTTTAGTGTTGTGTCATCATGTGGATTTAAGGAGCTCCTTATAGTGCATTTCTCTTAAGATAACCATGTAAGTTTATGTACCTACTAATATTTGTCAAAAATGTTATGTTAAATGTAATGTTTTCAGTTATACAAAATAAAAATACTTAAAGCTATTAATGTCCTCTTTGAATCTTTAACTTTGAAAATATGTACAAGAATAATGTACCCTAAAGTACATCTCCAATCTTCTCAGGTGATGAAGATAAAGTTTGAAAGTGACATAAGACCAAATTGGCCTAAAGCCACTTTGGAAAGCGACATAAGGCCAAACGTTGAAATTTGGCCTTGTGACGCTTTCGAAAAGTGCCATGAGGCCAAATTCTAAAATTTGGTCTTATGTCACTTGCCCTTATGTCACGGCAACTCTTTATTTTACAAATCACACATTCAGCAAATTAAAAAAGAGCAATAGCCACCAAATTAAACAGCCAACTTGAACTTCAATACAAAAGATCAGCAATAATAAGCAGAAGAATATGATTTAAGGTTCGATTATAACTATTTCCTCAAATTTTAAAATATAACTTTTATATTTTTGAAATACATTTCAAAAACTTAATATTTAGAATACAAATTCGTGGCAAAAACAAACAATTACTTTTGCCTTCTTCTGTTAAAAACTGTTACAAAATAATTGGTTCAGCGTTTCTTTAAAATGCATGTGAGATATTTTAGCTGAATATTGAAGATAGAATACTATGGATTTGAAAAACCATCACGAATTTTATTGAAAAAAAAAATACTTCATAGCCTCAAAAAGTCTGACATACTTATGTTATTTCGAATTTTAAAAAGTAATATTTTCGAAACTTGAATTAACAGAAGCGGATTTAAATTTTCACCGTCAAGCACAAAAAACACAAAACCTTGTTGACCAGTATTGAAATGATAAATTTTGTACTCTTAAAGTTTAAAACTTTTTTCGTGTAACGTATATACAAGTCCAAAAAACTGGCTAAATTCCCATTAAAGTTTTTTTCCTTAAATATATAATCAATTATGAAAGTAATGTTTCTTCTCAATATTAAGTAGCAACAGAAGACTGATGAGTTTTTTATTGTTAAAAATGATCGCTATTATCTAATTCAAATGTGCTATTATCAATATATAATATAATTTAATTAATTATCATTAAAAAAATTGTTGAAAAAAGTCAGACAGTGAGCACACAATTTCATTGTTAACCAAAAACTTTACAAAATTTATCTCTAAAATTAAATAATAATAAAATATACTTTGTGAAAAAAAAACAATTTAATTATCTATCTAATGATATAGCTTTTTATTTTTTGTTCAACATTAAACTACTATTATTGGTTTTATGCAAATTTACTCAAAACCTAAATTTGACGTAACATCTTTTAACTACTTAACTTTTTTTCCCATATCACTTAAAGGCATCATCACTATAAACCTATAAAGAAGTCGTACTATATCTATCGATATATTCAAGTGGGAAGATCGTATAATTATACATTATGTATTTAGACATAAATAAAGAGACATATGTACATACATACAAAAAAACATACTTAATTGCATATGAATGCGTGATCTAACAGTAAAAGTTGTAAATCTATTGTTATAGTCGACTTTTAAGCTACCATTAATCATATGGGTTTAACTCTTTTTCTGCTTTCCAACTTAATAGTTTTACCTTTTAGAGCTTACCAATAGACATCAAACCAAATATTAGACTTTTATTACTTAACTTTTTTTTCTAATGTCGAAGACTTGCGATGACTAATATTTGAGTCAATCAACCCGGTATTGACATTTTAAAAATTGACTTTAACGACTTTTGATAAATTTTAAAATGGTTTAGTCTGCTGTTCTAAAGTGGGAAGCACTATGACGAGTACCTGTCTGAGGTATTTACTTTCTTTTAAATGTCAGGTTACTATAAGTTAACCCTAAGTCAATAAAAATAAAAACGTGAAATTTTTCCAGTAGACCCTTGACGAGTACTTCACCTAAATTACAATATTTTCAATCTCACTTTTGTATCTTAAGAAATTAGAATACAGTCAAGAGCAAGACCGCGATGATGATCATATACACAATCGTAAAACACTCCCTCATCAAAGTCGGGAACTTTGAGTGATGCGGTAATTTCATTAAGAATATTACCAACTCAAACTCGAAGTATCTGAAAGATACGCAAAGTATCTTCCGGATATACTTACTCTACTCCACTCATCCATTGACAAACGAAAAATAACAAGAAACCAAAAAACAACAACGGTCGTTTCGTCTCCCAAGTCCCAATACATCACTTTCACTGAATCTCAAATCAGCTAAGACATTTTGTTTTTTGTTGGTACCCCAAAACAGCCTTCCTGCCCCTCTCTTCCTTCTATCAAGTAGATTGCCATATGAATATCTGAACATCGACATCCGAAAAAATAAAATAGAAAATAAAAGTGATTTCGACAAAAAGACAATAACAACAATATGCAAATTCTATTGAATCGTAGTCATGATGGGCCCAAACCAAAGACCGGGCGTGCTTATGAAAATATTCATAATAAATTCAGTCATAGAGGGACCTAGCCTAGCCAAAGCCAAAGCTAAAGCCGAAGTCAAGTCATCCAAATGATTACAACATGCTTGCGAATTAGATTTAATGAAAGTTCGAACCACATAATATGCAGATTTTGTGTATTTTTTAGATACTTTTCTTTATCTATCTTTTTTTTTCTTCTCCTTACATTTTTGGTTCATTATTATTATTAACGTTGATTGGAGCCATAAGGAGGGGAATGGGGGAATGTGGAAGGAATTTTTGGTCAGATTTTTTGTTATCTTTATTTTTATTACATCTTTAAGCATGTAAATTAGATAGAGATAGAATTGATGATGTTAGATAGATACTTCTTATGCAACAGTATCTTTTCTTGTTTTTCCATAGATTTCCATAGATAGAGCTTCTTATCCAGGATGATGAAGTTTATTTGTTTGTTATTGTTTTTTTGTTTTTGTGGGAAAATTAATTTTATTTCAGCATTATGCCAGATTTTATTGGTTAGTTGACATGATTTTATCTTAATGACGAACGAAGAGAAACTTATTTACTTTATTTTTTTTTTTTTTGGTTTTGTTTGTTTTCATTTCGATGCGAGTTCGGAGTTCGCATGTGTGAACTACAATCTGAGTGATGTGACCTTCAAAGGTATTTCACTTTCATTTGGAATTAAATGTTTGTAGTTTGTGCCAATAAATCGAAAGTAGGTTGATTTGGATTTATAAGAAACAAAATTAAATACATTTCTTCGAGTGATTTATAAATGTTGTAACTTTTGGTTGACTTTTATATGTAAAGAGCTTATTATAGATATTATTCAAATGAATTGCCCAAAGTCTTTTGTTTTTAAACTTATTTTGGGTGAAATTTCTTCATTATTTTTAATTAATATTGCGATTTAATATCAATATGAGAGAAATTAGCTCCAGGTTATTGTCACATTGAAGGTTATTTTTAAGTTCATAAGTGCAAATAGTTTTTTTTTTTGTTATGCAAAAGTTTTTTCTTCAAAGAAATTACAACTGCAAGGCATGTTTTACGAAATATGATAAAATCAATGGGTTTTACCGAAAACGTATCATTGATTTTAACATTTCCATTGAAAGTTATTGCAAACGGTCCGATTTTTGTCTTATTGAAAATTTTAACGAAAATCCCTGGTTTTTTAGAGAAATTTAATTTGAACTGGGCTTGATGCCTTAAAATATAATAACATAATATTATATTACTAGAAATAAATATATGTACAGTTATTAAACAAATAATAAAAAGAGGCTGCGACCCACACTAATAACTTCCCATACCGTCTGTCGATTTGTCTTACTTTGTATTCATATATCTTTGTTTGTTCTCTTAATACTTGAGTCGACACCCATTTCTTATCCGTTTTTTGTTGTTTTTGTTGGTTTTCGTGTTTTATTAAAAAAGTTGTCAGTTGAATTTTTCTAAAAAATTAACTTAAAATTACCAACAATAGTTTGCATATGATGAAATAATTGGATTTCGAATTTTTTTTTTTTTAACGTTTGGTCAAAAAACTATTTTCAATAATTTTAGTAGAATTTTTTGAAAATTTGTATTTCTTATACAAAAAATAAAGATTTCAGGCCATAACCTTACGTTGACAACAAAATTTAGCACAGACTGAAATCATTTTCAAATCAATACCTTCATTTATTTACGAGATATCGAGAACCGAATATCAATTTTTTCCAAATTTTCGCACTATTTTTTGTAGATTTTAGTTTTTTGAAAAACCTGGCTGTAGAGCCAGGTTTAAACAAATTTTACTGAATATCAAACATAATATTTTCCATATAAGATGACATTAGTTTACAGACAATTTTTTTAAGGATATTTGAGACGAAAAACAATTTTTAGTAATGTTTTTTATTTTTTGTAAGAAAAACTGTGAAATCGATCTTTTCCAAAATTTGATTGAATGTTAAAAACTATATTTTTTATGAGATGAAATCAGTTTAACTTCAATATATTTAATTTTTAAAAAGATGTTTAAGTTCAAAATCAATTTTTAACAACTTTTAGTAATGTTTTTTTTTAAAGTTTTCATATTTTATTTTTGTTTAACAATTGTCAATTCAATTTTTCTCAATCTTGCCAGATGTTGAAAACGTTGTTCTTCATTGCATACCATTATTTTGGAGATAAAACCGTTTTTTGTTCGTAAGATATTTGTGGTAACAATTATTTATTTTCATTTTTTTTGATTTATTAAAAAAAAACAGTTCATTGATTTTTTTTCTAAATTATAATTGTTTTGTATCACATCATAATATATAATATAAAATTTAATTTAAGTCGCTAGCGTTATTGGTTCGTGGGATATTTTGGGTTAACCAACATTTTCACTTTTTTTAAAGTTCCAACAACTCAATTTTGTTAAGAGTCCTTTCTGCATTATTATCTGCATAACAAAATTTATTTGAAGTCGAAATCTCTACTGGTTCTTGAGATATGGACGACGAAAAAAGCTTCTCAAACGTACGGACGTGCGGACGTATGAACGTACATACGTACACTACACACGTACACACGCACGCATAGACAAGACATCTCTCTGAAAATCTTTTATTTCGATTCTATGGATCTTGAAACGTCAAGAAACGTTAATTCGACAATAACTTCAATACAATAACTTCCTATGGGAAGGTAATAATATGGCGTGCTTAGATATAGCTGGAAGACATGTTTCTTCTAAGGGAAGAAGAATCAGTGTGGTTGTACCTATATATTATGTGCCGGGCATATTTGGATGGACGTAACATTTTTGTCATATAGGAATAAAATGGATATAATAGGAGTGGTGTTGAAAAAAATAAATTGTTAAAAGTGTTAGAAATACAATGGTAACATATATAATCTAACTAGCGGCCCGGTACGTGCTTCGCTACGTATAAGGCATAGTAATAAAAAAAAATGTTTATTAAGTTCATTTATTCGAACAAAAAAATATTTTAAATTGCTAGCTATTAAAAGTCCAAATGACCCAAATGATAATATTGTTAACTTCCCATAGGAAGTTATTGTAATGGGTCCGATTTGTCAAATTGAAAATTTTGACATTTCTCGACGTTTCAAGGTCCCTAGAGTCGAAATAAAAGATTTTTAGAAGGATGTCTGTGCGTGCGTGTGTACGTACGTCCGTACGTTCGCGACGTTTTTTTCGTTGTCCATAGCTCAAGAAATTTTGTTATACAGATAATAAGGCAGAAAGATGCAGAAAGGGCTCTCAAGAAAATTGCGTGGGTGGTTTTTTACCATAGCAGTTTAAAAAAAGGTGAAAATTTTGGTTAACCCTTAATATCTTACGAACCAAAAATGCTAGAGACTTGAATTAAATTTTATATAATATATTGTAACGTGATACCAAACAAGTATATTTTTTGAAAAAAATCCAGTTAACAGTTTTTTTATAAATCAAAAAAACTGAAAAAAAAAATTTGTCACCTCGAAAATTTTACGAATACAAAATGATTTTATCTCCAAAACAATTTTGTGCAACGAAGAATAATGTTTTTGACATCTGGTAAAAGTTTGAGAAAAATCGAATTGACAGTTTTTTTACCAAAAATAAAAACCTAAAAAAAACATTACTCAAAGTTGGTAAAAATTGAATTTCGACTCAAATATCTTTTTAAAACTTTGAGATATTGGCTTAAAACTACTTTTATCCTTCAAAAAATATTGTTGTCAACATTCAGTAAAATTTTGAAAAAAATCGAATTGATAGTTTTCTTACAAAAAATAAAATCTTAAAAGAAAATTAAACAAAAGTTTGTAAAAATTGATTTTCGACTCAAATATCTTTTCAAAAATTTTGAGATTATGGCTTCCAACGAATTTTAACTTATAAGAATTATTGTTTTCAACATTCGGAAAAATTTTGAGAAAAATAGAATTGACAGTTTTTTTACAAAAAATAAAAACCTAAACAAAAAAATTAATAAAAGTTGGTAAAAATTGATTTTCGACTCAAATATCTTTTTAAAAAATTGAGATATTGGGTTTAAACTACTTTTATCTTTTGAAAAATAATGTTGTCAACATGCAGTAAAATTTAGAGAAAAATCGAATTGACAGTTTTTTTACAAAAAATAAAAACTTAAAAGAAAATTTAACAAAAGTTGGTAAAAATTGATTTTCGACGCAAATATCTTTTCAAAACTTTGAGATATTGGCTTTTATCTTTTAAAAAAAATTGTTTTCAACATTCAGTAAAATTTTGATAAAAATCTAATTGACAGTTTTTTTACAAAAAATAAGAACCTAACAAAAAAACAATACTAAAACTTGGTAAAAATTTACTTTCGACTCAAATAGCTTTTCAAAAATTAAAAATATTGTCTTCAAACTTTTTTTATTTCACAAAAAATATTGTTTTCGATATTCAGTGGTTTTTTATAAAAATCCAACAGTCCATTTTTTCATAAAAAAATAAAATCTACAAGAAATAGTACGCAAATTTGGTAAAAATTGATGTTCGGTTCTTGATATCTCTCAAATTAATTTAATTCATCTAATGAGTAAAAATTTAAGAAATGCTACTAAAATTGGTAAAAATTTGTTTTTCACTAAAAATCTATTTAACAAAACTAGATTTTCAAACTAAACTATTTCTTTATATGAAAAATATTGTTGGTAATTTTAAAATTTTTAAGAATAATTCAACTGACAACTTTTTTAACCCAACACGAAAACCTACAAACTTTGAAGCAAGACAAATCGACAGACGGGATGGGAAGTTTTCAGTGTGGGTCGCATCCCAGCCTCTTTTTTATATTATATTTATCAGCAAACAGTAAAAACTAAAAAATAAAAAAGAATTGGGTACTGTTACTATGGTGGGTCTATATGGGTTAGTCTAAAGCAGTTGGATAAACAATATTTTTTGTTTTTCCATTTTGAGCATGAATAAATAAACAGTTGGGGGTACCGACTCTGGAACAGGCAACATAAAGTTGGCCATGTGAAAAACATGATTCCTCCAAATTGACACCACAAACGTGAAGTGTTTGCCCTTGGGTCTTATTTATGGACATCGCAAATAATAAACGCACAGGATATTGTAATATAATTCATTGCCTCATCTTGATTCATAACACTGTCAATTGATTTATATGTCGTGACTACACCTGGCAGTTTCGCTTGAATTTCAAAATCAATGGCATTGATATGAATGCGTTCTTCGGTGATAAAATGGCGCGTTCTCTCAACCAATCATTATTTCTTTAATTCTGAAGAATATTCGGAAAAACACATTCAATCAACTCATCTATAGATTGCGCAATTGTACAAAAATTGTTCGGTAAAGTGATCAATCCGTTGGTACTGTCGATTGGTATTTTGCCATCACCAATTTCTAACAATTGTTTTGAAAACTCATGGGCAGTTGCATCATTATGTACATACATAGGTGAATACGCATATTAATGTTCAGTGTCAATTTTTGTACATATCTCCAAATAATTGATGACTTCAAACAGGCGTTTATTTCATCAACAGGAGTTGATCGAGGAATGACAGGCAATGTTTGACGAAAGTCCCCTGACAGCAATATCAGAGCACCACCAAAAAGCTGTTGATTACCCCGTAAATCTTGCATTGTTCGATTAAATGCTTCTATTGATTTTTTAGTCGCCATTGTGAACTCATCCCATAAAATAATTGACATTAATCGCAGAACTTTTGCCATAGCAGAATTTCTCGAAATATTGCAAGTTGGAGTTTCAATCACCTGTACATTCAATGGCAATTTTAATGCAGAGTGTGCGGTCCGACCACCTTCTAATAATGTAGCAGCAATTCCCGAAGATGCAAGTGCCAATGAAATTTTCTGTTCCGATCGAATAGTCGCTAAAATCAATGATACAACGAATGTTTTGCCTGTACCACCAGGTGCATCTCTACGTTTAAACCTTCTCTGGACTTCCACGAATAATTTAAAACCAAAATTAGCCAAATCGGTAAAGGCATTGTTGAGTTATAAATAACATTACAACGAAAAGTGGCATTGATTTTTATATATGTATTGTATATAGATTGATACAAAAAAGTGTCGGCAACTGCACAACACACAGTGGATCGTTTCATACATGCAAGACGTAAAAAAGTCAAAAATAAATTTTATGATTTGGTATATTTCTGTAGTACACCATCAATCAACAAAATTCCACTGACTAGAAATGTACAAGTAAAACTATTTTTTCTTGAACAAATTGAAAGCTTTTATACATCGAATTCATATAAAAACATTTGTCGCGCAGTATAAACCAGCAGGTAATAAAATGTTAAATACGCGGTGTCCCGTAAAGGATGATTCAAACTGCATATGGTGATAGGCCAAGTTATGGCTTTCTAGAATTTGGTAGCTCTCTTATGCCCAAATTTCGAGTGACTTCCATTTTAATGAAATTTTAAAAAAACGCCTACTTGTAGTCAGCTTTTAACTGGCCCTGTCCACAAATGATGATGTTATTTATATTTTTGGTATTTTCGAATAACCATAAGTTGGTAAAATTATTAGTAAGAAAAGAAAAGAAAAACTTAATAGACATTACCATTTCGCTAAAAATTAATTAATACTAAGCGATAAAAACCAAATTTTTTACTTCAAATTTTAAAATAGTATTATGAGAAAAATATTTACGACTTGGTGTTTGCTTTTTATTTCAATTTTTTTTTTAAACGGCTTGAATCTTAGCAACCATATAAAAACAACTTTTCTTTAAAAAAAATGTATTTTATCAAACATTAATTGTTTGTGTGCTACTTGCAGTCAAGGTTTAGCATTAGGTATGATACACGCTATCCCTTTATATATTTAAGACATCAAATATGTTACTGAAATTAGTTTTCGAAGCGTTACAACTGTTTTGTAAATCATGTATCTTTTAATACTTAGTAGTACTTAATGTTCATATAGACATGAGGCACGTCTTTGCTTATATGACTTCTACACTTTAAAAAAAAAAAAAACATTAAATAGCTACTTCTGTTGACATACTGTTTGAATTCATAAAGCACTATATAGTTTTAATTGGTCAGTTTAAAAAAAAGGCGTTTCAGAATGTGAAATATTTGGAAAAAAAAAACTCTATAGAATAAATTCCGATTCACTCATAAATTCTTACTGAAAAACCCCCGAAACAAAATTGAGTACAATACCATCGGACATTTTGAAATTTAATATCACACCACTGACATAGACGTATCCTACATTATTTTGATGATGATCGAAATGTTTATTTATTTTCTAATGTTTCAGACGAAAAAAACACAATAGGAAAATCTTTCTTTAAAAAAAAATTATAAAGAATTGGGGTCGAAATACAGTTTGGGTTCTAATATTATGTTTAAAACACTGTATGTCAAAATTCTGTATAAAAAAAAATCTGTATTTTAAAATTTTAAATACTAGTTGGTCAAAATACCGTATTTCAAAATGCTGCAAAAAGTCAGAAAATGAAGAAATCGATAATGTAAAGAAGTGCGCACTTTTATCAAATATTTTAAGACATTAAGAGGTGTTAATATTTTTTGAATATTTGTTTTGTTTTCTTAAAAATTTGTTACAAAAATAAAATAAAAATGAGTATTTTGCTATCGAGCTCATCAATGGCGAGAACAAACAAAAATGGACCTAGATTGCTGCCTTGAGGAACACCTAAGGTGGCAATGATGGGATCAGAAATGTAACTTCCAAATACTGCCGATTTCAGCCATTTGATGGTTATAGACAGAAACCCGAAAACTTTCAGTTTGAGATAAATGTGAGATTTTATTAATAGCCTTACTTTACCAGACAATATCGCACCGGTTTTTTTGGGGCACACAGTGGTGAAGAAACAACTTGTGTGGATTTAGTAGTGTTAGACCTACCTGCTGCAGTATGGTGAAACGATTGACTTACAATGTTTAGTAGTCCCGGAAGTTTATTATCAAAATCCCGAAAAGAAGACGGTGACTTTGAGAACTTATTTTACCTATCTTACTATCTATAAACATTTTATACTAACGCTAAATTAACAACATGGTTCCTTAAACTTTTAGAGATTTACTAAATCCATAATGACTTCTTTGAAAGTTTTCTAGAAATAGATTTTGATTTTTTTACAAAGTGCCATTGCTTAGGTGTATTCAGATGCACAGCTTTTGATATGAAGGAATTAGTTAATATTTTAAAATTTTACAAAATTGCTTATCATATCAGTTATATTCTCAAATGTTACCAACAGGTTGTTCAAAATTTTGCTTCTATGTGACAGCTTAAAACTTTACATTCTTTTGCTTGAAAATGTTTAAATATCTTGAAATTCTAGGACCCTAAATTTTCTATTCTCCGTGCAAAAGCCTTTTGCTAGACCGGTGTTAAAATATTTGTCATATTTTTCCTTTTATAGAACATTCTGCAAGTTCTAGCTGCTTATGACTTTTAAGGCAGTTATCTCTTGAAATTTGACAATGTCATATTACTAAACAAAAATTAAGTTGTTAGAATTCACTTAAAAAATTGTGAACATTTCACAGTTTTGCAAGAAAAGTTTTCTGACCGAGTTATTTCTCGTGGAGGGGATCACAACTACTCACCGATATTATATAGAACTCGTGAAGTTAACGAGGATATTATCGATGCAAATGTTTGGATTGGTCATGGAAATTTCATGAAAGGGATATGGTGAAGGTGATGCCAGCGTTCCTCATTATCAATGCTATAAATTCTTCATTAATGAATGAAATATATTAGGTAGAAAATAATCATGTATAAAAAAACATTAATTTTTAATCAAAATTAATTTTTTTGGAAAACCCAATATTTGCTACAAGAAACTTCGATATAATTAAAATTAACGCTTTTGTTTCCGTTTGTAACTCAGCTTTAGCTTTTTATCCTAACAACTGTGTGATATACATAAATAGAGACGTTAATTTTCTGAACTTATTAAAAATGATTATAATTTTTTACATTATGATGGTTAAAAACTCTTTGCATGGAAAAAATCACATTACGTCTTTTTTAAAACAGTTACCGGATTCACTCATTGTTAGGAGATGAAGTCACGCATATTTTAAATGAAACGGACACACATACTTTTTCTCAAAACATAAATTCTATAATTTTGCAAAAAATTATACTCTTTCTAAATTGAATATGTGCAAACCAAAAACGAAACAATGCCTTTGAAAAAGAAGCTATCGTGTAAAATGAGTATTGGGTGATAGTCCGTAAAATTGGAATTGGAAATTCCTAACATCAGATATCGACGCATATTTTTTGTAAGTTTTTTACAAAAAGAAAAAATACCAACAACAAAAAATCTTAAATTACATTAACGTTTCACTTTTCTTCTTTGCATTACAAAATGCTGCTGCCGCTGTAACCGCTGTTACCACTGCCACTTCTGATGCTCTGTGGCAGAAGTAAGTTGATTTTTTTTCTGTTCATGACTCAAAAAATCGCCTGGCAAAACCAAATTGTTATGAAATTTTCGAAATACGCTCAATAACCTCCGCACAATTTATTCATGTTCACGTAGCGACCCACATGTGTCTGCTATCAGTATATCCACCTAAAGTGGTACGTGTTACGTATTTTTTTTTCGAATCTATTCCTTGGGGAAGGTATTGGTTTTATAAAAAAAAAATCGAGAAAAGCCAGGTAGATAATATATTATGACACGATGTCATGAATCAGGAGGTGCTGCTATGGGTTGAAAATTGTTCATATTGTTTACATTCGCATTAATTCAAAGATCATAAACCAGAATGTTAGAAATATCATGTTTTGTAACATGAATAACATTGGACCTAGATGACTGCCTTGTGGAACACCGGAAGATATGCTGAAAGGGAAGGGTTGATCTAAATCGGAACATGTAATTTCAATTTGAAAAACAGGAGTCAATGCATGTAAGCCAAGGTTTTTTTGTTTGTACTTTTCTGAGACATTTTATTCAAGGCCTTTTCTAAAATCAGTGGATATAGCATCAAATTCATCAGAATTTGGCTTTTTGCAATTAGTCACATTATTCATTAGACTACACATGAACAACAGTTTCCAAGATTGAAAAAATACTTTGGAAAATAGATATTAAAAAAAAGAGAGGACAGTAAAATAACCTCTTTCAGTTTTTCATTTCAATGGTTGGGAGAGTACTTATAGACGAAGAAGAGGTTTTTGACAAATTTTGTATGGTCTCTAAGTGTTGTGTTTCGGAATGAGTAACAAGCTGTAGGATCCGAAAAAACAATAAGTGAAGGTTCTATCAGAGAATTGCCTAAATAGTCCAGTAAAATAATCCGAATAAGAGATACGAGTATTAAGCTGGAAATTTGTTTAAACCTAAACATTGTGTAAAAAGTCTCATAAAATCTCGTGTCGGACTGCCAAAAATGACGAAATCCGATTTTTATTCATTACCTCCGTTTCTATAGATCCAATGGTGTAAGCACATTTTACAAAATTTGTCAAGCATAACATTTGTTAAAATGTTTGTTTGATTCATTTTCAAACGCTCAACCATTTCGGAGATAGAGGGCGCTTCAAAGAAACAGCAAAATAACACAGTTTTTCTTTCATTTATGCAGATTTTTCACTTTTAACAAATTGTATATTAGCAGAAAGCGTTTCAGGTAAGCAGATTTTTATATAAAGCGTGTTCTTTGTAGTGAGTTTAATTGTAATGTTTACCTCCTATGAAAAGATCGATATAGCCAACATTCTGCTAGGTGCTTAGGGTTTTTCCGACGGTGTAAAAAATGTGTACCCCGTCTGATCTGGCTGTAGCCTTCAAAGCCTTCATTCGTCCAAAACTTGAATTTAACTCTCATATTAGGGCAGGTGCCCCTAAAACGAGTTTAAGTCTTCTGGACAGGATACAAAAGAGCTTTGAAAGTAATAAGCGATAGAAGTATAACAGAAACAATTACGTTATTCGAACACTGCCGCAATGTCTCATGTCTTTCATTGTTCTACCGGTATTTTTACAAACAATGTGTGTCGAAATACCCAGTTGCATTCCTCCCCAAACAATTCAGCCGTACTCGTACTTCTAGGAATGCTCATCAGTTTAACCTTGAGCTCAATTTCGGATACACTCAAGTATAGAGATTCTTTCTTTAACCGCACATCGAGAATGTGGAATGCCTTACCCAACTCAACTTAAAGACCAATGTTTAATAAGCGCTCACTTAAGGGGATATTACTACCCTTATTATGTAAAGACACAGTATGAGCACTAGGAAGAGGAGAGAGGTTGAAAGGAGGTGTCGGTGCACATTGGTTTTGAATTCCTGATTATTGCAATGGCTGGGAAAAACAGAGTGTGGTAGGGCAATCCACATTCGCGTAGTACGGCTAAAGAACGAATCTCTATACTTGACAGTACGACCGAAGTTGGGCTCGAGGGTATACTGATGAGCATTCCTAGAAGCGCGAGTATTACGGTTGAACTGTTTAAGGGGAGGAATGCAACTGGCTATTTCTCTTGAGCATAAACCGTTAAAATAACGGTAAAAAAGCGTGAGACAAGAAACTTTACGACGATGATGATATTATAACCGATTAATCTAAGAGCTCCACGTTCAATACTGTCTAAGAGCCTTAAGTAAGTTGCAGGAGCACCAGCCCATATATGAGAGTTATACTCAAGCTTTGGACGTATATAAGTCTTGTAAATAACAGCCAGATCAGAGGGGGAGAAAAACTTCTTACATCGCCTTAGAAAACCCAAACATCTTGCGGCATTTTTGGCGACATCGCGTATGTGATCATTCCACAAAAGGTGATTGGTGATACACATACCGAGAATATCGAGATGTTCAGTCTCCTCGATGCAAGCGCCATCCATGGATAATGCCAAGGGGGTCGTATCTCGCTTTAACGATACAAGATAGCATTGTGTTTTAGAAGCATTAAATTCCACGCGGTTTTTTAATCCCCATTCAAGAATACTGTTTAGGTCGGAATTTAATGAGGTTATCATATTTTCTCGTTGCAGTTCCACATCCGAAGAAGAGGGATGTGATTCTGAAAACAAATATGAAAAGCTGAGAGTACTATCGTCAGCAAAACAATGTATTGGATTAGAAGTTGCAGACAGGAGATCATTAATAAAAATGAGAAAGAGTGTTGGAGATAGAACAGAGCCCTGGGGCACACCAGCATTTATTATGTCGTTTTAAGACTTGAACCCATGCAATACTACTTGTATTGAATGATCCGAAAGGTAATTACTAATCTAATGAAGCACGGAAACCGAAAGCACGCATTTTCGATAAGAGAGCCTGATGCCAAACCTTATCAAATGCTTTTGAAATATGAAGTGCAATAATCTTACTTTCTCCAAAACGATGTAAAGATTTGCTCCACTGTTCGGTGAGATGAACCATGAGATCACCAGTGGACCTATTGCTGTGAAAGCCGTACTGCCGGTCATTAAGAAGCTTTCGGTCTTCGATATATTTCTTAAGCTGATAATTTACCAGCGTTTCCATGACCTTGGAAAGAAGGGACGTAAGTGCAATCGGTCAATAATTAGAGGGTGAGGAAGATTCACCTTTTTTGGGAATAGGCTGGACAAATGCAGTTTTCCATCCGCTCGGAACGAGAGCAGAGAAGTAGGACAGATGAAAAAGCTTACGGAGTGGTATTGTCAGCGTTGAAGAACACCTCTTCGGAACAATAGCAGAGATACCATCCGGACCAGCGGATTTATGTGTATTAAGATCTTTTAGGAATGAATGTGCACCGGGATCTCGTCTTTAATCCTTCCCTATTTTCCTAAAGCTCGCACTGTGTTTAAACTTGAAAGATGTTAAGGGTATTAATAACCCCTTGAGAGCCCGTTAATGAGAGAATATTTTCCTTTAACTTTAATTTGTCAATTGTTCAATATTTATAAATTAAATTATGGTGAAAAATATTTCAGATATGTGAGTTTTGCTCTAAAGCGGATTTTCGTGTTAAGTGGACTTTAATTTTTTACTATTTTGATCTCTTAAACCTGTGAAATGAAATTTCATATAAGCGGGTTTCACCCTTAAAATAGATTTTTCCTCTAAGCGTGTTCCATGCAATTGCGATTAGTTTCTATGAGCCTTTTAAATTTATAATCTGTTTTTGTTTTTAAGCGAGGTTTTCTCAAAAGCATGTTATATTGTGTTTGTAAATAATATTAATTATTTTAATATTAATCTTGCATTATATTGAACTTACTTGCTTAAAATCCCTTGCTAAAATTCAGAGTAATAACACCCAACCTAAAGTTACATTTATTTTCATTTATAGGAACAAAAAATCGTCCTCTCAGATTTTCAGATACATCAATGATGCCAGAGACGAAGCCTAAAATACAAAATAAAACAAAGAAACACACAACACAACATACCACATACAACAAAACAAAAAATGCCGATGAAATGAAACTATTAAGCAAATCATGATCACGGGCGCTGATGCAAATATTAATGAATATGTGCCTTGGAATGGAAGCCTTTAGGCCTGGATCACGCATGCTGCTCTCTGGCTCGGCTCTGTCGACTCCTCCGTCGTCGCGTCCGCCTCAGCTTGACTTCAACTTTATGCGAGAAGCAAATTGTTTATATTTTTTGTTGTTGTTGTTTTTATTTTTGACCGCATCATTGTGCAATTATTTTACATCTTTTTATCTTTAGTTGGTAGTTTATATTTTAAACATCAATGAATCGCTGTTTAATAAAAATGGCAGGGAAAAAATTGTTTTACTGAGTCATGTGCATGAAATTAATTTGCTTGCTCACACGCTGACGATGATGACATGCAAAAGATGAAAGAGGCATGTTTCCGCGGAATGGCGGCTAGGCTAGTGATGCGGCTGCGGCTATCTTAACATGCACATAGGGATATGGGATTGAGATGGCCATCGAAGCCGCCGTCCGTTGCCACCGCCGCCACAACTTTAGTGCAAAGTGATAAATAAGGATGCCAATTGGAAGAATAAATAAGGTTTTGCGAGCTTGCTTGGGAACTTATGAAACGCATCATGGACGCAAAGCGAAGCGATGGCACCATCATGATGATGGGTGCCATGAGGGCTGGAAAGTTTCACATTATACGACATACCTATCTACAATCTTGTTGTGTCTTGTGTTGTGTGGGGGCAATATTTATTATAGACTCAATTTGGTTACATCACTTTTTGCATGACCGATTACTCCAGCTTCAATCACCAGCCTCGTGCATCGTCGTCGTTGTCGTAGTCCCTGTGATATTTACTGAACTCAAACCATAGCATCAGTTTGTATGTTTTATTGCAAAATGCTTGGTTAAGTGGTTAGTAATTTCAGGCCACCCCAGTAGGCAAGGTGATGGCTTACAAACTCTTTTGCATTCCAAAATTATATATACTTTTAAAAGAGATAAGTAATAATTCAGATGAGGCAAAGGCGGTATACTCGTACCTATCTACGTACGTAAGGCTTCAAAATGGGTGGTCCCTAAAATTGGAACATCTCTTTAGTTAAATTACAGATATTAAATAGCAGCATAATGTGTAGTAATTTATCACATATGAAACTATAAATCGACACATTTTTTGATATTACATAGTTCTTTTTATTTTATCGACATTTAAAGTTACGATACGAGTTTAAATTTACATAAACAGATCGAAGAACACCTGGCTTGAGGTTGCAAGGACTCTGAGACAATTTAAACATACATTTTATTTAGTACAAGGACTTGCCTTGGTGAAAGTTTTGACAATTTTTTGTTTGGCAATAGTCAAATGAAAAGAGGAAGTTAGGCATTATCAATATTTTTTAAACTCTGAAAGAAAGCTCAAATTTACTGAAAACTCGTAACATACTTTTATCTTTAAGATGATTTTTGCTCATAATTAGGTTTTTTTTACTTTTAAAATGCAGGGAGTTTCTTGAGAATCATACGCAGCTTTATTTTATTATTCATTATTACGTCCAGAATACTTGTATGTAACGAAAAGTTACGTTTTTGACATCCAGTAAAGTTTTTGGAAAAATGGAATTGACAGTTTTCTTGCAAAAAAATAAAACATAGAAAAGTTTTGACTAAGAACTTTGAAAAAATTGATTTTTGACTCGAATATCTTGGAAAGGTTAGGTTAGGTAAGGTTGAAGTGACTGTATCGTTTGAAGTAGGTAGGTTTTAGGTTTTTGAGCTAGAGCAGTGCATATAGAAAGGAGGTGAAGAACTGTTTTATCCTCTTCTTCTTCCACACAGCTTTTGCAAAAGTCATTTGAGAATAGCCGCAGTGTGCTAAGAGATATTAGGCACCTTGAGCGCTTTAAATCTAGAATAGGCCACATATTTTCTATGGTCCGTGATGGATGTTATTCTACCTGATTTTGGTTTTCTTTATAGCGTCTTGTCTTAGCACAATCAAACACGTATTGGCATACTAACTCTAGCCAAACGTGATAAAATAAGTAGTATTGTATTGTTTTTGGTGATATCATTTGCTTTACAATTTCCTGGAATGTCTCTATGGCCCTTTGAAGCCTGACTATTTGAGAAAATCGGGATATTAGATGTTGATACGAGTATTATGTTTTCTTTAAGCCAGGACAAGACTACTTTTATCGCCATAAGTTTTGCCTGAAACACGCTACAATGATTGGGAAGGCGGAATGAGAGACTTAATTTCAGTCGTTCAGAGTACACACATTCATTTGTTTTTGATCCATCTGTGTAAAAGTGGACTAAATCGTCTTCCAGAAATGTCCTATCCTACCAGGATGATCTGGAAGTTAGTGTAGTATGTTTTCTATGGATTTGATTCTAAATACCTATAAGAATTACGGCGAATAGCAGAGTTTCCAGCTATGTATTTGTTTACCAAATATATCAAGAGGTGTTAGGGAGAGCTGGGTGTCCAGTAGCGCAGATGTGGTCGTGTGAATCGTACCTCTTATACACAGGCATGCTGAACGTTGGACTTTATATGAGTTTGTCGCGGTTTATAGCTTTTTCTAAAACAGTCCACCATACTGCCACATCGTATATTAAAATCGGCCTGATTACCGATGTGTATAACCAAGGCGTAATTCGGGGTTCCTACCAATAGCTTTTTTTCAAGAAAATAGAGCTACAGTAGGTCGTTTCGTTTCTAATTTAGTCTTTTGTCTAAAATAAGACCCAGGTATTTAGCCTCGTCTAAAAACTTTAATTGTATTTTTTTAATAGAAGTTTGAATTTATTAGATTTTAAGTTTAAACACAAACACTTTTTAAACTCTTTTAATGTTGCTTCTACAACGTTTTAATTCGGAATGATAGAAAAGTAGGATACAAAAACATATATTACTTAAGAAGGGATTTCCCCGTTTAAAATTCAAATTCTTATGTTACTATGTTTTCTGAATTGAACAATGAAAAAATATTTTAGTTTAATCAGTGATGCCACATTAGATTTATATAATAGCAAATATTTTTTTTTTTGTTTAAATTCAATACTCCCACTCAAAAAAATTCATATTATAATAATATACATACATAGTTTTGCTTTGATGTTTTTTTTTGTTTTTTTGTTTTTTTTCTATTATTATTATTATTATTTGTTTATCTATGGGGAATTTGATGGTTCAACATTTGTTGCTCTGGATTAGGAAAACCCCAAGAAAACCTAATCAAACCATTGATGATTCATTTTGGTGCAAGCCCAACTTTGTCTCAATTAAGTCCAAACTTTACAGCTGATAGTGGTTTTGTCAACATGTCTGCTTGTTGTTCACCTGTTGGAAGATATTTTACTGTAATTATCTTTTGTTGAATCTTTTCTCTTATAAAATGATATTTGATATCTATGTGCTTTGTACGTTTATGGTCAGTCGGATTATTTGCAATTGCTATACAACCGTTGTTATATTCATACATTATTGTGGGTTCTAACATTAATTTCATATTAGTTAAAATTGATCTGATCCAGCATGCTTCCTTAGCACCTTCAAACAATGCCAATGCCAATGCTTCAGTGGATGATGTGGCAACGGAATGCTGTCGTTTTGAATTCCAACTTATTGTATTGTTATACAATTTAAATAAATAACCTGTTGTACTTTTGCGATCAACTTCATCTCCGCCCCAATCAGCATCCACATAGCCGGTCAGTATTTGTTCAGAATCATTTTTCCCATAAATCAAACATAAATTCAATGTCCCTTTTACGTATCTTAACATTCTTTTGAGATTTTGCCACAATTCTTTATTGTTTTTATTTTGGAAACGACTTAATATGTTCAAAGCAACACATAAGTCAGGGTGTGTGCATAGCATTGCATACATTAGACAACCAATTAAATTTCTACATGGCGAATCATAATGCAAATCTGAATTTAATTCGCCATAGTTTAATTTTTCAGGCAACGGAGTACTGATTTGGTTGCACTCATTCATTCCAAATCTTTTGAGCACTGATTGTAAATATGCAATTTGGTTTAATTTAATTTTATTGTTATCACATTCAATTTTAATTCCCAAGAAAAATTGAGCGTCACCCATGTCTTTCATTTCAAACTGTTTGTTTAGATACTGCTTAAATTTGTTCATTCTGTCAATATCATGGGTAACAATAATGACGTCGTCAACGTAAAGTACATCTTGCAGATTGTTTTAAACCATATACCTAAGGCTTTATTTAGCTTACAAACACGATTTTTGTTTTTATTTATTCCTTCAGGAATTCTCATGAAAATTTCTTCGTTTAAATCTCCGTTAAGGAAAGCTGTTCTTACATCCATTTGATGCACTAACAAATCATTTTGAATTGCGAATGCCAACAACAATCTGAAAGTAGCAATTCGTGCGACTGGTGCAAAAGTTTCATCATAGTCTGATAAATATTTTTGACTGAAACCTCTTGCAACCAATCTAGCTTTATGTTTGGTAAAGTTACCATCGGAATCATGTTTAATTGAAAATATCCATTTGCAATCAACAATATTTTTATTATTTGGCATAGGAACTATATTCCAGGTGGAGTTCTTATACAGTGAATTTAATTCTTCACTTATTGCATTCTCCCACTGAATTCGATCACTATTTGTCTTAATATCATTATAGCATCGAGGAATATTATTTTCCATTGGCTGTGCAAATGTGTAATAACACTCTTCTTCGATAGTATAGAATGATCCTTCGTTTGAAGTCAAATGACAATTTTCTATCGATTCATCATCATCGATTTCTTTGTATGAAGCTTGTGGCATATTTTCAATTCGTTTACTTTTTCTGCGATTTTGTTCGTTTTCATTTTGACCTGATTTTTCCATTTGGATCGATACAGGATTTATAACATTTTGTTCCATTTTATTAATTTTTATTTTATCAAAGTTTTTAGCCATTGTTGAGTTCTTCGAGTTTTGTTCACCGACACTTATCTGTGTTTTTATACACAGTTGAAAAAGGCCTTGAATTTTTGAAATTTACTTCATCGAACAATACATCGCGAGCTACAATGAATTTATGTTTTTCAACATCGAGTACTTTATACCCATTGTAATTATATCCAACCAAAATGCCTTTGAGTGATTTTTTATCAAATTTACTTCTACCATTTTTTATCAAAACATAAGCGGTGCAGCCGAATATTTTTAATTGTTTAATGTCTGTCCGTTTATTATGCCAAAGTTCAAATGGTGTTTTCTTTACTGATATGGCTTTTATATTCAACAGATATGTTGCAGTTAAAACTGCTTCTCCCCATAATTCTTTATTTAGTTGAGCGTCAAATATCATACTTCTAGCCATTTCGATTAGCGTACGATTCATACGTTCTGCTATAGAATTTTGTTGAGGAGTGTGTGGTACCGTTAGGTGATATTGAATGCCCTTTTCAAAGCAATATGCTTTTGCTTCATTTGATAAATATTCTTTACCATTGTCACAGTATAGATATGCAATTTTTAAATTGAAATGATTTTCGCTCTTTGCGACAAAGTCTTTAAGAAATATAATGACATCTGATTTCTTACTCAACAAATAGACTTTAGTGTAATGAGTATACTCATCTATAAAAGTTAGAAAATAATTTTTATTGTCAATCGTAGATGGTGTGATTGGGCCACAAACGTCTGTATGAACAGCAAACAGTGGTCTATTTACATGACTCCTGTCTCTGTTCTTTGAAAAAGGGAGTCTGGCTTGTTTTGCGTAAACACAAGCTTCACACAACTCATTTATAGGATTTACCTACTAATTCTAATATATCAATAACATTACTCAATTGATTTCTTTTTAGTTGTAGCAATTTTAATCCGTAAATATGACCTAAACGTCGGTGCCATAGTCTATCTATATCTGATGTAGTTTGTGCTACATTACTATGCATATATCTATTTATGTTTTTCCTAAAAACTATAGATATTAAATTATGCTTAGAAATACCTGTAATTACTGGGATACTGCCCTTTTTAATTGTAACGTGTCCGTTGCTCTCAAAAATCACGGTCATTCCTTTGTTCTGGATGCGCTTCACCGAAAGCAGGTTTTGTGGGATGTCTGGTGAGTAGAGTACGTCTTCGAGTGTGATTGCTACGCCAAGATTTAAAATAATATCAAGTGTTCCTCGTTTCGATGCCGTAATGTATTCGCCACGTTTTGCTATTGCAATTTTGCTGGGTGTTTCCAAATCTTCAATCGATGAAAAATAATCATTGGTGTTTACTAAATGGTCGGTGGAGCCCGAATCAAGCAAAAATTCAATGTGTCTATGTTGCCAATATTATTTTTGTTTCCATCATCCGTAGAACACATGAAACTGATGCTTTCGTTTGTTTTGAATATAGCAGTTTGGGCCATTCTGTCCTTTTCATGGGTGGCTTGGCTATAACGCTTGTAAAAGAAACAATTCTTCTTTTCATGATTTTTGCGTCCACATAAATCACATTTAATATTTTCTGGTTTGCTGTGTTTGTGATTTTTATTCCATTGAAGGTTGTATGGTTGGTGATTGTTATTATTGGGTTTTGGTTTGAAAGGTTTTCCACTTTTCTTTCGACCCCGTAGTTTGACCTTTTGTTGTTCGATTCTTTGCGCAGTCAAAACTTTTGCGCTTGTATCAGTCTCCTCGCTTTGCAATTTTATTTCATAGTCCAAGATTAGATTTTTAACAAATTCCAATGTGAGTGTGTCATCTGAAATTGTTTGTATTGCTGTAACAACTGGATCGTAGCTGCTCGGCAAAGTTAATAACAATCGGGCAATTTTATTCATTTCCTTCATTTTTTCACCTGCAGATTCAAATTCTATTATCATATTATCAAAATTCGCTATATGGCTTGTTAGCGGTGTGTCATTTTTGTATTTTAAGCTTAGCAGCTTCTTTTCCATGATTAAACGCGTTGCAAGACTTTGTCTTGCATAAGTTTCATCAAGTTTGATCATGATGCCAATTGCGGTTGTTCGCCCTTGTGCAAAACTAAGCATGGAGTCACCTAAATGTGCAATGATTATACCTTTGGCAATTCTTTCTTTCTTATTCCATTCATCATTTGGTTCCAATGGTGCGTCTTCTTCCGCGTCTTCTTCCGCTATTAATGCACGCACGTGAAACTTCCAAATGCTATATTTCTCACCGTTGAATGGTTCAATATTTCGTTTGGATTTGGTTTTTATTTCATGAGCCATTTTATTATGATTTAATGTTTTTTTTTTTTAATTTACTTTTTAATATTGTTCTTAAATTCAATTTATTCCACAGTCACTTTATTTTCAATTCTTCCGTGAACTGGGCCCATAACCTATTAGATTTTAAGTTAAAACACAAACACTTTTTAAACTCTTTTAATGTTGCTTCTACAACGTTTTAATTCGGAATGATAGAAAAGTAGGATACAAAAACATATATTACTTAAGAAGGGATTTGGCTACACAGTTCAACATTCACCTTCTCTGGGTGCCGGGCCATAGAGACATTCCAGGAAATTGCAAAGCTGACGAACTTGCAAAAAGCGGAACAACTTTACCTCTGCTGGCTCATAATGCTAACATAGGTATCCCTCTAGCTACATGTAAACTTATGCTAAAGCAAGATACCATAGAGAAAACAAACCTCAGGTGGAATAACACCACCACCTGTGTCGCAACAAAACTAATTTGGCCTATTCTTAGTGCCAGGCGCTCAAAACAATTAATCTCTCTGAGTAGATTGCACATTAGCTACGTTATAGGTGTCCTGACTGGGCACTGCTTAATAGGAAGGCATGCTATTCGACTTGGAGCCCCTGCAAATGATTTTTGTAGGAGTTGCTTGGACGAAGAAGAAGAGGAGACAATCTCTCATCTTCTGTGCACATGCCCTGCCTTATCACACAGACGTAGAATCCACCTTGGAGACTACTACTTTAACGATACCAGCGATCTAAAAAATTCAGACATTACTTGTCTCCTACGCTTCATTCGAAGCTCCAATTGGTTCAACGAGTTAAGCTGATTAACTGATCCATGTGGTATCACAATGGACCATACTTTGGTCTAAGTGTGTTGGATGCCCCAACCAACAGCCACTTTAACCTAACCTAACCTAACCTAAGAAGGGATTTCCCCGTTTAAAATTCAAATTCTTATGTTACTATGTTTTCTGAATTGAACAATGAAGAAGTATTTTAGTTTAATCAGTGATGCCACATTAGATTTATATAATAGCAAATATTTTTAACTTCTCATAGGAAGTTATTGTAATGGGTCCGATTTGTCAAATTGAAAATTTTGACATTTCTCGACGTTTCAAGGTCCCTAGAGTCGAAATAAAAGATTTTTAGAAAGATGTCTGTGCGTGCGTGTGTACGTACGTCCGTACGTCCGTATATCCGTACGTCCGTACGCCCGTACGTTCGCGACGTTTTTTTCGTCGTCCATAGCTCAAGAACCAGAAGAGATATCGACTTCAAATAAATTTTGTTATACAGATAGTAAGGCAGAAAGATGCAGAAAGGGCTCTCAAGAAAATTGCGTGGGTGGTTTTTTTACCATAGCAGTTTAAAAAAAAGGTGAAAATTTTGGTTAACCCTAAATATCTCATGAACCAATGACGCTAGAGACTTGAATTAAATTTTATATTATATATTGTAACGTGATACAAAACAATTATATTTTTGGAAAAAAATTCAATTAACGGTTTTTTTTATAAATCAAAAAAACTGAAAAAAAAAAAAATTGTCACTTCGAAAATTTTACGACTAAAATATGATTTCATTTCCAAAACAATTTTGTGAAATGAAGAATAATGTTTTTGACATCTGATAATATTTTGAGAAAAATCGAATTGACAGTTTTTTTACAAAAAATAATAACCTAAAAAAAATAAAAAAAAAAGATGGTAAAAATTGAGTTTTGACTCAAATATCTTTTCAAGACTTTGAGATATTGGCTTTAAACTACTTTTATCTTTCAAAAAATGTTATTTTCAACATTCAGTAAAATTTTGAAAAAAATAGAATTTAACAAAAGTTGGTAAAAATTGATTTTCGACTTAAATATCTTTTCAAAAATTTGAGATTATGGCTTCTAACTAATTTTAACTTATAAGAAATATTGTTTTTAACATTAGGAAAAATTTTGAGAAAAATCGAATTGACAGTTTTTTTTACAAAAAATAAAAACCTAAACAAAAAAATTAATAAAAGTTGGTAAAAATTGATTTTCGGCTCAAATAGCTTTTCAAAAATTAAAAATATTGGCTTCAAACTTATTTTATTTCACAGAAAATATTGTTTTTTATATTCAGTAATTTTTTTATAAGAATCCAACAGTCCGTTTTTTCATAAAAAAAATAAAATCTACAAAAAATAGAACGCAAATTTGGCAAGAATTGATACATTTAGACAAACTTTTAAGCAAGACAAATCGATAGACGGGATGGGAAGTTATCAGTGTGGGTCGCATCCCAGCCTCTTTTTTTTTGTTTAAATTCAATAGAATTTCCTCGAAAATAGGACCAATACAGTTTTGTGTGGATCCACAACGATCAGCCCAAATTATTAGTTTGTCAAACGCATTTTGTAAGAGTTCTCCTAGGGTGTTAAGATGTTTTCCTGAAACCGCTATAGCAACGTCATCCAAATAGGCAATCAATCTCAAACGCTCCGCATCCAGACCAGTTAGGACCACCAGGTTCCAGAGGGGGGGGGGATAGAACACCACCTTGCATTGCAGTTGTGAGTTGATTGTTCTGCTAGTCAGCATTAAATGAATTGACTCCCCAAGCGAACTCTCTATGTTCAGAGATGTTAGTGCAGTTGTGATGACAGATGTGTCCACGTTGTTATAAGAGCGCCTTTGATGGCAAGGAAAGCAACCATAGTGAATTCTTTATGATGGAGGGATTATTCGATGTTGAGTACTATTGTGTGTAACGAAGTTTCCAACGATTTGCCTTTACAGTATTCTTGTTGAGACATAGACAAAGTTCTTGTATCAATATTTGCCCTTAAATGGATATCAATCAATCTTTCTAAGGTCTTGAGAAGGAATGATGATAGGCTTATATGTAGGTCGTAGATATTTAGGGTTGACTTGCGAGCACTTTCCTGCTTTGTATTATGCCATTTGGTCCTGCAGATTACAATATTTTGAAGCTATTGAGAGCCCATTGTAGCTTGTCCCTTGTGATCAGACCTTGTGGATATGTTACATTGAAACTTGAACGAAATTGATTGTTGCAAGTTGCGGTTAGAGAGCTACCAGGAAAGCGAGTATCCAGTAGTAAGTTCAGCGATTCTTCACTTGAAATTGTCCAGGGGCCATCAGCATTTTTCAGACAGCTTGGTACCGCCGGATTAGTTAAATGAATTCCGTAGCCTGGAGGCCTAAGAAGTTTTTTTATCGTGTCCAAAGATTATTTGGCAGCCTGACTGTGTGAAAAAATACGGTTATCAGATGTTGATATCATATTTTCTTTACGCTGGGACAAGACACCATTCATTGCCATTTGTTCGGGTTGGAGCATGCTATATTAATTGAGAAGGCGGAATAAGAGACCTTATTTTAGTTGTTCGGAATACACGCCTCTACTCGTCTTCCAGGAATGCCCTATCCTCCCAGAAAGATCTGGAAGGTATAGAAGTCTGGGATTTTCTATCGAACTTTAGTTGGGGCATGAAGTAGCCTGTGTACTTTGGAGTAGATTCTAAATAATTAAGAATTCCGGAGTTACCAATGCTGTTATTAGTCCACTTTGATGAAGCTCTGAAGAGAATAGCAGAACTTGCATCTATTTGTTTGCTGAGTACAAATTATAAAAGTGTCAGATAGAGTAGGGTGTCCAATGGCGCAGATGGGATCGTACGAAGCGATTCGGTTATACATAGGCAAGCTAAATGCTGGACTTTGCAATATCTTGGCAACATATAAAGATATTCACATCAAATTAATTCTATTTTTTTTAATACTAGGTAAAAATAATTTCTAAAAAAAGTTAAAAGTAAGTAAGTAAGTAAAGTAAGAGTTGACCTCGGGAACATACAAATTCAAACCAAACTTATCTTATGCTGTTCAAAATATTGTTGCGAGTACCTACAATAAACAACTAAAAACTGTTATACATTATTGTATCTTCAGAAAAAAGGAAGATATTGACTTGTACAGATGTTGTTCTTAATATTTTTTAGAACATTTAGATAGATCTTAGCAAAAAGAAACGATCGTTCACACCACACCATCTAAAAATAAATAATTGGAATAGAAGTCGACCAAAATGGTAGCCTTGAGGAACACCCAAGTTTTAACTTATTTGTTTGTAGTGTATTAGTGACCTTTATTACGTTAGATTCAGATACAATTGCAAACTGAACTTAAGTGCCTACGTACATTCTTTTGTATAACCGCAAAAATTATATGCAAAATTATGGTATGTATTACATATCAATTTGTTTCTGACACATCTATGACCTGGCCATTCTCGGGTTTGTCCATAAAGTTACACAACAAATCAAAACACCCTTTTATTTGTGTTTACAAAAATTAATCCACAATAGATCGGTATGTCAAAACGGCCATTGAATACGGCGACATTTGTGACACTCCTCCTTTTAATCAAAATTGTTTCAATCGTACTTTGTCTTGACTTTAAGCCGGAACACCGGACCTTACCTACCTACCTACTTTATTTTTCATTCTCTTAAGTGCGGTTGCCCCAAGATTCGAAATAAAAAGCAAAAGTAAATCAACTGAAAAATAAAACACAAAAATCGATTATCGGCTTCATAAAAATAAAAACTTGTTAAATAATAACGCTTACGGCCAAATCATTTAATAAAAGCAATCCGTTTGTAGTATACTAATTTGTATGCCATGAGACTTTGGTTTGGTCGGTTCCGAAAATAATTTAGGTAACTACAAGTTCATTCTTTATGTGCCTTCGCATATAACGTAGCATCGTCTTTTCTGCCTTAGGCAGACACTGGTTATGGTCGGAGATACAAAGATACAAGATAAAGATACGTATCGTAGATACGAACAACAACAATAACAACAACAAAAAAAAAAAACTAGAGAAAGTGCGAATAATAAAAGTAAAAGAAAAAGAAAAGGAAGAAAAAGAAAGAATTCTTCGACTTCGACTTTGAACAAAAACCCCACTAAAAGTCTCATAAAAATTGTCAGCAACACCCAAAAAAAGATACAAAAAGTAGGATACAAAAAGAATTATTATTATAAAATAGCCATTTTCTACGTCAATAAATTCGTTGTCAATGCTTTGGTTTTATTATGGCTGACAATGATGACGGTGCCGTTGTCATTCTGTACGGTCGCTGTCAGTGCGTCTAGGCCAGACTTTGTGCCGTCGCGACGTGACATTATCATACAATTATGACGACATCAATCTTCAGTTCATAGATACTCAATTATATTGTCAATAAAATACTCTCATCTTAACTTCAGGTAAATTGTACTCCTTTTTTGGGACGTGTTCAAGTGCAAATATTCGTGATGAAATATTACGCAATATTTATGCGGAAATCTTAGCGAGAATTTATTTACTCAAGAAACCAAGTTACTATGCATCACGATTGCTCAAAATATTTGCCTTGCAATTACAACTGACTTTTTATTGATTGTTTGTATCAACAACAATATAATTTGTAGTGTAAGTATATTGCAGTGAGTGTGGATTGTTGCAAGATGAAAGATGCAAGTTAAGCTTAAGTAGAAAACAACTTGCGTGTAGTGTCGTTTCGTGTCAAGTTGGTCAGTGGACCGATTTTGTTGTTTGAAGACTTTTTATTAGGCATACAGATAAAAGATATAAGCTCTCATTGTCTAAGCTGTGGAGCGATATTTTTAGCAGTTTTAAATTCACTTCTACTTATTGCGTAGATGGTTAGTTAAAATTATAAACATACATTTTTGTGACGTGATGGGAATTAACTATAAGGAGTGTAACAGTCAGATGTTCGAATGGTAGACGTGCGCAACCAAGAGGTCAAATTCACCACAGGTTTTTCTCAAAAACCCAACCTCTGTCTACCAACTACTACTCTCACGTCTCACCTCCCCGCGGTGAAAATCGGGTGCCTAGTAATACAGCTAGGGATTGCGTTCTTACCTCAGTGGAAATTTGCCGGGAGTAGCAAACGAAAGAGGTAGCGGAGGAATTTCCGAGATGGATTTAAAGGTCTCATCCACAGTTCTTGGTTGAAACACTTAGTAAAAACTTTATAGGGCTTCTCCGACGTAATTGGAGCTCAGGCATGTAAGGAGTTAAAATCAAGGACCTTAGGTTGAAGGTGCGTCAGAAAGAATTCCTGACCACGTAAAAAAAAAATACTAAGCGAATCACCAACAAACCTCGGATACGGACTAATTTACTGTTGACAACACACGCCAACGATCAACGGACAGGGAATTCGCATATGTACGTGCAGCCGACAATTATTGGAGGCCCTAGACTGCTATAAAGCAGATATTTCCGCCATCGAGGAGGCACGGGCCGGACAAAAAGAGAATGAAAAACTGCAATATTTACTATATTGACACCTATAGACAAAATGAACAACGCCTTTTTGGACGCGACTTTGTCATTGAACTATTTGTGCAACAACGAGCGCCTCATGGCCATTCGAATGAAGGCTAAATTCGACAACATTAGCACACGCCCCCACAGAAAAGATGGATGACAAAGGATATCTTCTTCAAGCTCTTGGACAAAACATAAGAGCAATGCCCTCACTATACGGTATTAAAAATGTGTTGTGACTTGTGAGATTTAAATTCCAAGCTGGTAAGGGCTCAATCCCTGCCTATGCCATCTAAAGTTTTTCAAGGGGACTACTTCTTGCGAAAAATTGAGAAATACTCCAAAGGTAATTCTTGTCATAAAAAGTGCTTTCTCAAATTAGCCGTTCGGATTCGGCTTAAAACTGTAGGTCCCCTCCATCCCTGACTACAGTAATCGTCTCAACGATTTTGCTGCAGGGCGAATGGTAGGCAGCACGCGTTTTTCACACCTCAACATCCACAAAGGAACCTATAGTTCTCCAGATCAGTCTACCATCCCCCAGATTGACCATACTGCGATCGACGCTAGACACGCTTCCAACATTATGGATGTCCGAATTTTCCAATGAGCTTACACCGGCTAGGACACTACCTCGTTGTAGCCAAGGTAGCACTTCGGGTTTCCAGACCCAGTGCAAAATAGGGAGATACTGGGAAAAGACATTCGCAAGACATCGCCAAATCCTTCTCCAACTGAGTCACAAGTAACCTCTTTCGAAGTTCTCTGCCATCAACACAATGTATCGAGAACCAGTGGCAATATTACAAAGATGTAATCAGAGAAGCCTTTGACGTGCTGGGTTTCAAACAGCCACCAACAAGAAATCTTTGGTTAGATGAGGAATGTCGAGAGGTAGCTAAACAACAGACACGCTGAGGTACTCTGCATAGAAGAACGAGAGCTGCTCACTAGCTCTATGCTCCGAAGAGGATAGAGGAACAACGATTTCTCAGAAGGAAAAAGAGAGAGAATAAGAAGCTTCAGTCCGAAGATGTTGAAATGTCAATGCTGCGTCATTCCGACCTTAGACGAAGTTTGGATGCCATATCTAAGCTGAAGTGTAACAAAGCCGATGGATCAGATAGCTTGAACGCCTCGAAATTGAACTCGAGGGTTAACTAATGAGCATTCCTGGAAGGCCGATTATTACGGCTGAATTGTTTAAGAGGTAGAATGCAACTGGCTAATTGGACAGAACATTGTTTATAAAAATATCGATAAAACAACGAAAGTCACGAAACATTTAGGAGGTGTTCGAGGGATGTAAATGTTTCGGTTATAGTTATGTCACCTATAATTTTTAAAGATATTTTTTTGGATTACATTCAAGCGATTTAGATAGATATGCGATTTATATTCAGGCTTTGGACAAATAAAGACTTTGTAATTTACAACCATATGAGAAAGGGTAAAACATTTCTTGCACCGAAATCCTGATCAAATATCAGCATGTTTGGCTATGTCGAATATGTGATCATTCCATAAGAGGCGACTTGTAATACACATACCGAGCACTAAAAGTTAATTAGTTTCCTGTCAAGATCGGAATTCAATGAGCTTACCATACGCTGCCGTTGAAGTTCCACATCCGAAGGACAAGGATCTAAAAACGAATATGATAAGCTGAAGGTACTGTCGTCAGCGTAACAGTTTAATGGATTAGAAGTGGCAGAAAAGAGATCTTTAATGAATATCAGAAATAGAGTCGGAGGCAAAACGGAGCCCTGTGGAACACCAGCATTATCCAATACAATTGTATTGAACGCTTATAAAGGTAGGTTCTTATCCAACGAAGAAGATATTCATCAATCATAAGACTGGTTGGACAAATGCTTTTTTTCATCCGATCGGAAAGAGACCTGAGGAGTAGGAAAGATAGAAAAGCTCACGCAGTGGTTTTGCCACCGTTGAAGAACACCTCCTCAAAACAAAAGCAGGGATACTATCTGGGCCAGCGGATTTGTGTATGTCAAGGTCTTTCAGTACTCTTGCAACTACATGAGTGCGAAAGAAGATTCGTCCATTGAATCGTTTACGCTCTCAAAAACTGGGGAAACCATGACACTCTCTGGTAGCGTCGAATTAACAGCAAACTGTGCTGCAAGCAAATTGGCTTTATCAATCGAAATTGCATAGCGAGTCTCATTATGGGCGAGCGTTGGAACCGAGGAAAAGGGAGCAAAACAACTGAAATCGTAGATTAAACCTAATTATTAACATTTAAAAATTAATTTAACTGTGCATACAAAAATATACATGTACATAGTTATGAAACTGTTACTATTTTTTCAATTGGTTTTTATTATTTATGAATCTATGGAAATTTATCATCATTATAAAAACTCAAATCACACATAGCTATATGTGTAGCTACGTACAAACATACCTTATTTGCCTACATAATGTACATAATGTATGTCCCTACTTGTCTATAATAATAATCTATTATTATTTGGTTTTGAACCAATATTTGTGAAATTGGATGGTAATTGCTTATACAACCGGAAATGCATTAATTTGCAACGTGTTGTGTCGTCTCGTGGGTCGCGTACATTTAGTTTGGTAGGGATGATCTGTGTCCGTATATTAATATAAATGTTGTTGTTTTTATTATAAACATATCTACATATTATATCGGAGGTGGTTTGAACCAGAAATTAATTTGATTAATAATAATAATTGAAACACACATTAAAGTAGGGGTAGTAATAATATACGACATTAGTTTTGACAAAAATAAAAGTATGTTACTTTACATACGAGTATGTATGTATGTGCATATAAGGGATTGTATTATTAAACATTAAATATAAATGTATATATATTTGTACAGGGTGGGTCAAAAATGTTGTCCTTATTTGAAACAAATCATAACTCTCCTGTTTTTAATTTTGTTTTATATTTTAAAGGTACAAAATTGGGGGATGAACTAAAATAACATACTGTGGTTTAAAAAGGACCAAGCTGTTTGATCATTTTTAACTTCCCATAGGAAGTCGAATTGAAAATGTTTACATTTTTCGAAGTTTCAAGGTCATGAGAGTTGAAATAAAACATTTTTAGAGAGATGTCTGTGCGTGCGTGCGCGACGTTTTTTTCGTCGTCCATAGCTCAAAAACCAGTAGCGATAAATAAATTCAAATAAATTTTGTTATACAGATAATAATGCAGAAAGATGCAAAAAGGTCTCTCAAGAAAATTGAGTGGATGGTTTTTTTACCATAGCAATTTGAAAAAAAAGGTGAAAATTTTGGTTAACCCTAAATATCTCACGAACCAATAACGCCAGAGACTTGAATTAAAATGTATATTATATATTGTAACGTGATACCAAACAACTATATTTTTGGAAAAAAAATCCAAATAACGGATTTTTTTATAAAAAAAAAATATGTATAACCTCGAAACCAAAAATGATTTTATCTCCAAGACAATTTTGTCAAACGAAGAATAACGTTTTCAACGTTTGGTAAGATTTTGAGAAAAATATAATTTACAGTTTTTTACAAAAAATTAAAAACCTAAAAAAACAATAAATGTTGGTAAAAATTGATTTTCGACTCAAATATCTTTTCAAAAATTTGAGATTATAGCTTCTAACTAATTTCATCTTACAAGAAATATTGTTTTCAACATTATGTACAATTTTGAGAAAAATCGAATTGACAGTTTTTTACAAAAAATAAAAATCTAAAAAAAAAATATTAAAAGGTTAGTAAAAATTTATTTTCGGCTTAAATACCTTTTTCAAAACTTTGAAGATATTGGATTTAAACTAATTGTATCTTTTAAAAAATATTGTTTTCAACATTCGATAAAATTTTGAGAAAAATCGAATGACAGTTTTTTTTACAAAAAATAAAAACCTTAACAAAAATTAATAATAGTTAGTAAAAATTTACTTTCGGCTCAAATATCTTTTTAAAAATTAAAAATGTTGCCTTCCAACTTATTTTATCTCACAGTAATTTTTTTATAAGAATCCAACAGTCCGTTTTTTCATAAAAAATAAAATATACAAAAAAGTACGCAAATTTGGTAAAAATTGATGTTCGGTTCGATATCTTGTGAACAATAGAAGATATTGACTTCAAATTAATTTCGTTCATCCAATTTATATTTGTTTATATAAGAAATAAAAACTTTTAAGAAATGCTACTAAAATTGGTAAGAAATGGTTTTCGACTAAAAATCTCGTTAACAAAAATAGATTTTGAAATCAAACTACAACTTTCAAGCAAGACAAATCGACAGACGGGATGAGAAGTGTTTTTTTTTTAAATGTATCAACAAGGAGCTGTAGTTGATGTTCCTTGAGCTTGACGATCTCACACTGCCCGAATTGAAGCATATGTACATAGATCGACAGGAAGGCGATCTGGTCAACTCGGTGTGCCCCACACCACAGTTCATTGCGAGTTCAAATACAAAAATCCAATTCGGTCGCAAAAATAATGGATATTTTCAAAGACCGAATAATTTCAATAGGTTAGGTTAGGTTATAAGGGGTGTGCACAGCATGAAGCTGTTGCGTACACGGGGGCCTACTGGTCCATTGTGATCCCCTGTAAAAGTAAAAATTTAGCATCGATGCTCCTCAATTCTGTCGATTAGCGTAGACTGGCTCGTTAACGAACCAGCCTGTGCTATCTATAAATTTCCTCCTGCTTGCCATTGAGACATGTGCTAGATCATCCAGTTCTCTAACAAACCTGTTTCCGAAATGACGGAGTCGGCTGGTTTGGAGGTTCGGACAGTCGCAGAGCAATAAATTGAGAATTTAATTAGCCTGCGCGATCTCCGGATTTGACTACACCAGACTATTAATTTAATTTAATTTTTTTTTTGTGGCAAAACCCCCATTTATTCGGCTTGATTCAAGCTTTAAACTTAATCTAACTTAAAAATTAAGTATTTTATAGCTAAGGATGAGGTTGGTGAATGGGACAGATGTCTTAGACAGGAAGTGCTTACATTTAATACAAACAAAATTTTCATTTAAATTGATATTCTCTAGCACGCGAGGACTGGGTTCATTTGAGCCGCAAAAGATGCATTCGGGGGAAGGTAAAAGAGGTTAGTGTTGCTCAAACTACGGAAGTTAATGTTGAGGAAGAATGAGTTATAAAGATTAGGACAGTTAATAGATCCAGAAAGCACGCGATGGACGAACAAAATATCAGATATCTGTCTGTTTCCTTCCAGATTTTTAAGATTAATTAATTTAAAGCGGTCTTGATATGGAGAAAGGGTCAGGGATCTTTCCTAAGCAGACTTCGAAGGTCAAATTGAAGGAAACGTCCTTTAACGCTTACAATTCTAGAAATATGTACACTTTGGTACAGAGGCGTATTCAACGAGGGGACGGACAAAAGTGATGTAGAGCGATCGAGTAACGCAGGTGTTGAAAAATTCATTTGATCAACGTTGTACAAAACTGATAGCTGAGTTAGATTTTAATATTTTATCCTCTATATGAGCGCGGAAATTTAGTTCTCGGTCACATAGGATCCCATAGCTGCGAATAATCTCAACAGAAGGTATGTTAAGATCTTACTCGCTTTCTTGAAAAAGATTTAAGCCTTTTATACATCAGACTGAGAACCTTTCGAGATCTAGTTAAATAAGGTAAGAATCATACATCGTAAAGTGAGATATGGGAATATTTAGAAATCAACTCCATATAAATAATTGTGAGGCAAAAAAAAGGAGAGGACCTAACCTAAGTGGCTACCTTGGGTTACACCAGAGGTAGCAACAAAAGTGTAGGAAAGAGTGCATCTGGTAAGAAGAAATCCATTGTAACAAAATCAGTTCAAAGAAAAAACTTAAGGATTATAAGTTTGTGGGATATTTTGTCAAAGGCTTTGGTAAGATCCATGGAGATAACGTCAACTTCGTTTTCTTTTTCAAGTGGCGAGAGCGTAAAGGACACGAATTAAAAAGGTTGGGAGTTCTAGACTTGAATTTCTGAAAACTATGTTGTTTGGGAGAAGAAAGATTTGCAATGAAAACCCAAAATATTGTTCAAGATGCTTCCAAATAATTTTGGAATATGTGACAGTTTGACAAAGTTAGTTCGAGATCATAATAATAAATTACTTTCAGATAGCTCCAGAATAAAATGTTTGCATAAATTAAGGCACTGAACCCATATGTATAACGACGTCTTATGAAAACGCTTTAGAAACATCTCGGCAGTGTGAGCCTGAAGCTTGTAAGAGAAATTATATTGCATGCCCAAACAAATTTCCATAAATCTCTGGATTCTTAAATAAATTAATAATACAAAAATAAATCTATAAAATGTAGGTATTATCACTTTAAACTTGGAACTATCTTTTGACCCACCTTGTATAAGGATAATAAACAACCCTTTGCTTACACATTTTTATACAACAAGAATTAAATATGACCAACAAAATGAATAAATCATAAATGCTTTTTGCAACATTGATTAAAATTATATTGTCGTCATGTTGTGATTTGTACGTGAAAATTATTTTTAGAATTTGTTGATATTAAAAAAAGATATAAATAGGGAAGTTTTTTTAAAAATAAGCACATGCTAACATAATACTGAATCTATTTATAACAAAAAAACACGTGCATCATAAATTATAATAATGATTGATTTTAATATAAAATGTGAGTAAAATTAATTAATTGAATTTAGTAACTTTTATGTATGTTTATCAAAATGGTTAAACAAATAAATATATTCCTATCGAAATAAAGTAAAATATAATCTAAAGCAAAAATGCATCATAATATACGACATTTTCTTCTTTTTTTAGTTTTTAAAACTAAGGGTCGTATTTAAATAAATTAGGTCCGTTGAGAACTAGGGCCTAGTGACTTACAACTCTCAATCATTCCTGTGTGCGAGTAATGTTGTCAGGGATGGAGGGGACTTACAGTTTGCAGCCGAATCCGAAGGGCTAATTTGAGGGTCGTATTTATCAACCTTAAAAAACCATACCATAAAATTATAAGACTCGAAAGAGTGTACTGAATTTGTCCACGTGCTAAACGAGCACACTCAAATATCGGACGTTAACAGTCAAGCAGAAAACACTCTTGGCTTGTTTCTTAACTCAGAACCTGATGATTACACTTTTAGTGTTCTATCTCCTCTAGGTGCATCTGACTTCAAATCTGCTTAATTCTCTTGATATAACTCTATAGTTAAATAAAAAGCTCCTAGAGAACCGTTTGGCAATACGAGAAAGCCAACTCGGATGCGGACAATCTCAATAATGATTTAATTATGTGATCTTTAACTTGGTCACTATGCTTCGACTTTAACTCCAGTGATGATATGATTACAAGGTTGAGTCTTATGAAAAAAATAGCTTTTATCCCGAACGCCGTAGACGGCAACATACATACATTAACAAAACGGGATGGTTTTATTCGAGCTGCAAAACACCCCAAGTAAGGAAAACCGAAAATAATTAAACCACGTCAGGATAGCTTGAAACACCTATATTCGACAGACCAAAGTTATTTATGACAAACATTACGGTAAAAAGTACTGCATTATCCCAAAAACAGTTTTCCTCGGTCCCTAAGTTTGTTGTCAATGACACTAATTTAGTCAGTTCAATTGAGAAACATATGAATTATTTCCAATTCCTTCAGTTCTTGAGTTAATGATTATATGGAACCAATCCTTTTCCTAAAAGAGTCCTAAAATGTTTCATTAAACTTAAATCCACTGATCAAACTATTATATTGAAGAGGTGTTCTTTCCTCTAGATAAAGTTCTAAATAAGATTTTCCATCTATTCTACATTACATTACATTACATTACACACTACACAGTACAGAGTAGAGAACACAGCACCTTGAGCGACTAGACTATGTAAGGTGATAACAACACAAGACAGAAGGACAGAAGAGAAAGAACAACAGACAGAAAGAACACATGACAGTTTTCTTTTTGTTGATTCTGAGATAAAATATTAATTATAACAACATTTTAAAAACAAGTATTTTGAAAGTCACTAGAAATTGAAGAAATTAACACTATAAGCGTTTTTAAAGCGAAAAAATAAAGTTTTATTGAAAAAAAACTAACATTTTTTAAACAATTCAAAACAAGTAAAAGAAAAATCATAACCAAAAAGTTTCCGTACACTCAATTTTTCCATTGATCTCTTTAAAAAATGTATCGAAATTAACAAATAATAAAGCCTTGTAACTCGTATCGTAGCACCTCCTTTACTTTCTTTATGACTTCCTGCAATCGGTTTTTCATTAAATACACTAGCATTTCCGGAGAAATCCTGTTTCATTTCTTAAGTAGGATGGATTTGAGGCCAGCTTTGTTTGATTTTGTGTGCAGCCAAATTATTTTTCTAAATAATCCCGCAGGTGCTCAATCGGCTTGAGAACTGGAAACTGGGTAGGGTGTTTAATTTTTGTTGACATTGTATATCAACCATTCTTTAACTAGGAGCGATGTGTGCTTCGGGTCATTATCTTGTTGGAATATAAAATTAATCGGGAGGTCGAGTTTTTAAGGACTTGACAGAAGTATTTATCCATCGTACACTCAATGAAAACTAAGTTTCCAACGCCGGAAGATGCCATACTTCCTTACACCATAACATTCCCGCCACCATGCTCCACAGTGGGTTTTACGTTTTTCATATTCCGAGCGGTATTTGGTTTGGAGAAAGCAAGCCATTCGACTAATATTTGAGCCAAAGATGTTAAATTTACTTTCGTCTTCAATTGCTGCTTTCAATTTCGCAGTCCATTCTAGCTTTCTTAATTGTTTTTCGTATAAACGGCTTCTTCTGGATCACACGACTTCAAAATCCATTTCTAGTCAACAAATTTCTTGTTGTCTGCGGATAAACATAAATTCCATCTTTTGATTTTAATTTACCGACAGTAACAGGAGCGCTTTCCGTAGGGTCTTCTGCGATACTTCTTACCAATCGCTTCTCATTATGACGATCAATCTTCCTTGGACGCCCGGATCTCGGTTTATTGGGTACTGTTTTTTTTTAATTGCTCCAACACATACTGAATGGATGAACGGAGCCTTTTTACAAGTTATTAAATTTCACCCAAAGTCATTCCTTTGATTCTCAAGTCAATTAAAATTCTTTTGTTAGCCAGGTAAATTTGCTTGTTTCGACTTTCCATAAACAAAATATTTAACCTTAAAAACTATAACAAGATTTCAACTTACGAAAAACTTGCGGAATTCTGATAAAACTCCTTACAGTTTCGTCATAATAAGATTTGTACGGAGACTTTTTTGTCTCTATCTTACTGAGCAAAGGGATGAAAATCTACATAACGGTATATTAAGTGCATACAAATTTTTAAAATTTGGTAAAAAGGCGAAGGTGGAAACTAACTCTCTTTCAGTGTTATCACTTGACTTTTACATCCTAGTACTTTTTGCAAAAAAAAATACTAAAATTAGGCTGCTGTAGGGACTTTTTGGACTGTGCTTGAATATAATTCCCACCTTTAATAATAATAATAATTCCTGGATCTTTAACTGGTCAGGGTCACTATGCTTTCTCAATGACGTTAACGCTAGCACTGATATGATCACAATTTCGATTCTCTTGGGAATAAGAACTTTTATCCCGAAAAGGTTTAAAAGAATTAGATCTTAGGAAAACGCATTGTTTGATTCGGACCATTAAAAGATTTTTCAGCTAAAGGAGGTAAACTTCTGTTGTTTAAAAGCCAACCCAACTGGTGTTCCCCAGGGTTGTGTTTTGTCTCCAACACTCTTTCTCATTTTGATTTTGGTTTCTTGCTGCAATTTCTAGTCCAATACATTGTTTCGCTGACGATATTACTCTTAGCTTTTCATATTCGTTTTCAGACTCAAATCTAGTATTGTTACAGCGAGATATACCTCTTTGCCATTAGGAGACTGAACATCTCGATACTCTCGGTATGTGTATTACCAACCATCTTTTGGAACGATCACATACGCAATGTCACCAAAAATTCCGCAAGATATTTGGGTCTCCTAAGGCGATGCAAGAACTTTTTCTCCACCTCTGATCTGCCTATTATCTAGAAGACTTATATACGTCCAAGGTTTGGGTATAACATCAATGAAAAAATGCTCAAAAAAAAGTTGAAAAAAAATAAAACTTCTGATAAAATAAATAAAATTATTCATCTCTGGGCTGGTGATCCTGCAACTTACTAAGACCTCTTGGACAGTATTGTACGTCGCTTGAACAGTGTCGCAAAGTTTCTTGTCTTTTTTGAACTTATTTTAACGGTTTAAGTTCTAGAGAAATAGCCAGTTGCATTCTTCCAGGAATGCTCATCAGCATACTCTTGACCACTACTTCGGTCGTGGTGTTAATTACAGAGATCCTTTCCTTAGCCGTAATACTCGAGTGTGGAAGGTCTTACCTCACTGTCTTTCAAAGTTAATATAGTATGCAGGAACCAACATGGACCGTCTAATTCTTTCAAAACCACTCTATCTTTCCTAAAACTCGCACTATGGCTTTAGCGTACAAAGGGTACTAAGACCTGCTTATATACACGCCTATAGTATTAGAATAGAATTACTACTTTTTTTGATAGTAGAATATAAATGGTACGGCCCTTTTTTGCTAAATTACTAAAATACCATTTTTACATCTTATAAATCCAAACATTATTAACTACATACCTTATTTTTATCTTCCCACAATCTTTGTAATACAAAAGATCCAAGAAGATAAACTAAATAATAACAATCATAGCTTTAACACAAAAGCTCAATGTTCAAACATAGAAAATTAACATTGTTAGCTGATATACGTTCTACTTGTATGTGTGTGTTCATATATTCGAAGTCATTACTCTTCTGTGGGCTGAGCTATTCAGACCAAGCAACAACGAAAAAAAGATACATTTTGTGAATACAGAAGAAAAAAAGATACAAATAACGTAATATGTATCTTTTCTCTTTTGTTTAACGCAATTTAGAACTCTATTCATAATATCAAATCTGTGCTTTTGTATAGTGATGGGAAAAAGAATCCTCCAGACATCAGGATGAGAGTATTTTTGCTAAATTTGTTACATAAAATGAATTGCAGATTCTAAAGATATTCTGACCCCGAGATGATTACTTATCGAGGGTATTACCATCAGTGAATAATGAGAAAGGTTAAATATATCATGACATGATTGTTAGATTTTTTGTTCTTGTGTCTTCAGCTTGACTGTAAAATAATAGGCTACAAAATTGATGAAGAAAGTTAACTCACCATACATGGGTTTAATTAAAATACCTCGTCGGGCTTTGGAATAAGTATGTTTTTTGTTTTGAGGGTACAGATGAACTAGTCTAGTAAAATAAAGGTTTTCTTGGAATGAGAGAATTAAAATTCATTTATACTTTTCTGTTATAGAATCTCGTGTCTGCGTCCTTCGTAAATGAAGGTCAAAGGTCACGAGACTATGATTTTTCTCAGTTATTAAGGGTACAAAATTACAACAATGTTTTTTCTTTTCAATAACTAGCAGACTCAAGTGGTGTTGACTAATTTTAATATGCAAGAATCACGAGTCGTACTGTGAACTACAGAGATTCGTTGTTTAGCCATACTTCGTGAATGCGGAACCACGTTCTGTTTTCCCTTGTCATTGTAATTTTTAAACAATTCACAATCAAAAAACTTGTTGCTCCTTTCTAACAGGGAAATTAAGAGCGTTGTGGGACATACCACATTCACGTAGTACGGCTAAAGAACGAACCTCTGTTCTCCTAAGTTGGGAGCAAGGGTAAACTGTTTAAGGGGAAAAATGTAGCTGGCTATTTCCTTAGAGCACTTGATTAATGATAAAAAAAAAGGGTGAGGCAAGAAACACTACGAAGATGTTCGTAGATTTTGTAGATTATATCCAAAGCCTCGGAAAACCCAAAAATTTGTTGGCATTTCTCGGATCATCCGGTATGTGATCGTTCCAGAAGAGGTGGTTGGTTGGTTATGTAGTACATGAAAAACCTATACACATTAAGATATATTATATAATTATTTAAGCAAAGGCTACAATTAAATAGTTTATGAAAGCTAGGATTCGACAATTTTGTGTTCCTTTTGCTCACAGTATCGCAATGTGAATAAATTTCACAACCATAAATAAGTGTAGATAAAATTATCCTTCTACTATTTCCACTCTTATAGGCGTAAATGATTGTGTTATCCACGTGGTTCGAAGAATGCCATATGTCCTTCCAATAGCATTGATATGATTATTCCAGGTTAAAGTTTGGTATATTGCCCATATCTATACCTATATTATTAGCGGTTTCAACATATTCCATTTGGGAGTTTCGTAAGAGCGCCGGAGGAAAGCAAGAAAGGTCAACAACTTTCTTTGAAATAACAAGTCTTACAGATTTATTAGGATTTAATACCAGACCATTTTTCTGTGACCAAAATGGAATTTTGTCAAGATCTTTATTAAGACAGCTTACACCGTGTTCTATAAGCCCTAACGGGCAACTCAAATGCAATTGAACATCATCGGCATATGTACATGTGTTTTAAACTATTTTTTACAACTGATGGTTTTTCATTTACATAGAATGAAAATAGCAAAGGACTCAGAATCGAACCTTGTGGAACACCGCGAGAGATTGGGATAAGTTGGGACAAACTGAACTGCTTGCATTCGATCTGTTAAGAAGAGTTTTACAGCACCGATCGAGATATTAAAATGTCGAAAGAATTTGTCGCATAAGACTGAGTGGTCAACCATGTGGAATGCTTTCGAAAAATCTATGAGTTCCAAAAAGTTTATTTTATCTATATCTAAGTCTTGTCGCAAATCTGCCGTTACTTTAAGTAAAGCTATGATACAACTATGACCTTTCCAAAACTTGGATTGTTTAATTGTGAGTAATTTTGTAGATATGAATATGGTCATTTGATTTTTCAGGATTCTCTCGAAAACTTTCGACAAAAGGGGTACAATTGCAATTGGCCTAAATTCATCATAAAGAGAATTTGTGGGAATTGGTAAAATCTTTGCTTTTTTCCATTGATCTGGATATTTACCTGAAGTTGAAAATGTATGATCTGCTAAAGGTTCTGTATTAGATGGTCTGAGCTACCAAATTAACGTTCTAATCGAAAGTCAAAAATATTTAATCGTGCCCTAAGAAAGCAGCACCTGAAAACTGATCATACAGTTTTACTTTTTTCATTAATGCAAGTGCTACTCAAAGGTGATAAGTTACGCTTAACGGCAGTAAGAAGCATTGCGTTTTTAACCTATTACATTCTACACGATTTCTTATACCTATCTAAAAATACTGTCAAGGTCAGAATGTTATGAGAATACCATATTTTGTCGTTGAAGATTAACATTGGATGAGTTTCAATTGTAATTCTAAGAGCGAATATAAAAAGCTCCAGATAATTACCAAAGCAGTCAAGTGCTTTAGGCATTTCATTTCAGCAAGAGTTCATAGAGCCCTGCGGCACTTCATCGTTTATTTTGAAAGTGTCAGACTTTAAGCTTTTTAATACAACTTACGAACGATACTTATTTTATTTTTTCATTCAACGAAGGATGGTTTCATCAAAACCAAAGGCACGTATTTTCATAAAGAAAGCCTGATTCCGAACTCCATCAAATACTTTTGAAATAACCAGTGCAAAAATCTAACTTACTAAGAAGCAGGTAAACGATTTTTTCTACTATTCGATTAGATAAACTATGAGCTCATCAATAGCTTTATTGATGTGAAAGCATTAACTGCGGGTTATTAAGAAGGTTTCCGACTTCGAGATATTCTTTGGGCTGATACGAGTCAGTCAACTTTTGATCTTGGAGAAAAGGGACGTAAGTTTAATCCGTCCTTGAAAAGAGTGCGATAACGATTTGGTTTTTTGGGTAGAGGCTGGATAAATGTTGCTTAACATCTACTCGGAACGAGAGTAGAAGATCAGTCCTCAGAATCGTAAATACTAATCTCTGGTAGCGTTTTATTTACCGCGAATTGTTCAAAAAAAACATAAGCTTTTTTGAGACAACTTACAAATGAAGTATCGTTTCCTCATTTTCTTAACAACGAAAAAATTCAAAAATTCAAAGAGCTTATTTAGGTCATTTCACTTCTCTTCGCTGCAAAATTCAGGACACACTTTTAGAAGTGTAAGAAACGTAAATGAAGCTGTTCTTTAAAATTCGGCTCTGTTGGAATTTTTACACTTTTTAATAGCCCAGATAACTCAACCTTTTAAGTGATATTCAGTTATATCGTCACAAAACCGTCGGAAATGTTCTCATATCCAAAAATGCAATACAATAGTATCCTATTAAAATTATTAAATTGAAATATAAACTTGAGCTAAAAGAGAACATTACAAAAGCGCGTTTCTGAAATTCGGACAGAATTTCATCATTGCTCCCGTTAAAATCTCAAAACCTGATGAGCTATATCGGCCTTTGGAGATTTGTATTTAAAAAACCTTATTTATTTATGGTAAAATTTCAAAAATTAGTTATTTTATCTCATTAAAACGACCATTTTTGTCATGGTCCACCGTGGAGTATACATACGTACTTTTTTCATTTGATTGATTTAGCAGAAGTTTAAAAACAAGATTACGCCCACAATAAATTAATCATTTATTAAAATAATCAAACCAAATACAGGAACTCAATTAAATAATCTCTTAAAAACAAATTAAAAAATATGTAGCATAGTGACAGAACAAGCAAATACATTTAGTAATTCATGTTACAAAATTAGCAAAAGAACATAATATATATGCGAACACTACAATACAACGCTGGCTTCAACCAACTTAAAAATGCATACGAGAATTCCAAAACTTATTATCCCACTTGAGTCCGAAGAGCAAAATCCAATAGCATTACCCAGGATATTATATCCTTGCACATCCTCTGAGTTCTGCAGCTATATGTGTAGTCTCGAATCCATGCACAGTGACATTTTCCTCCTATGCCATTAACATGATCCACTCAGCGAATATAATGTCATCATTGTGTGCAAATGCAGTTTCACAGGTCGCAGGACTCAGGTACAAAGAGTAAAAGGTGGGGGGGGGGAGGTGGAAGCAACAGAAGTGCCACATAGGACCTGTGTGTACACACGTTAAACAGAGATTATCTCTAACAACACCGAAGGGTTGTCGTTGTCGACGTCGTCGTCGTCGTCATCACCATCGTCGTCGTAGGTCGTCGTAGGTCGTCGTCGTCGTAGGTCGTGGTCGTCATCAAATATAGTCGTCATCCTGAATCCTGATGTGCAGGAAGTGATAGAGGGGATAATTACTTCCCAACATAAGGGTGGCGGCAATCCAGTTTAGCTTTGGCTCATTCAAAGTCTATCGTTGGGTCCTTTTGTTTAGCCTTCAAATTGCTTCCATTATTTGCATCATCGACTCGGTCGCTCCTAGTTATGGTGTCATTAGCAGTAGCGGGCCCATGTTCATTTACTACGTCATTATGTATGGGTTCCCGTGTATACACAGGTGACAATGCTGCTGCTGCCAATGCCTGGAATGGATGAGACGACATAGCCGACGATGTAAGCTCTGCTGCTGCTTCTGCTGTCAATTGACTCTCATTAGTGGTATGCGAGCTGTTAATGCATGGTGCATCTACTGGCGGTGCCACTGATAAATCACCGGCCTTCAACACTTCCAATTTGTTTTTGTAAGCCCTCTGGAAGTCCTCTGCCCGAAGGATATTTGGCGGCTCTAGGTTATCGCTTCTGTATCCCTGTGAAACACGAAACACCAAATTACATTACACACAGTATTAGCAAGGACCTTCCTTACAGAGGCAAATAAATTGATTTATTTCGTAAAATTCATTATACTTACTGCCGCTGGTGGCGCTTTTGTAGTTGTAGTCATCGTTGTGATTCGACGCTGTTGCAACAGGGGATTTGTCGCAATGAATTGATAGCTCGAATCGAATGAGGGCACGAAATAGCCCTGAATTGAGTATTTCTGTCCCGGGGGGACATCCACACGTCGCGCGTCGGGAGTCGCGAATGTGCGATAGACTATTTTGGCTGCAACAAGTTGTCGCACAAGATCCTCAGCTCTGGCCGTTAGTGGGTTTGCCAAGTCCAGGTCCTTTTCGCTGCGGTGGGACTTTAACTGCAAAAAAGTGTATAAAAAGGATATAAAATTGAATTTCATTGAATTACATTGACTGTCCCAGACCAGAACATTGGCAGGAATTTAATTTTCGTCCTGTAAATCCCCACAACGTTATATCAGCACAGATACAGAATTATTTTAATATAATTTGTGTGTCGTTATTTTATTCTTATAAAGCATTTAGAGTTTTAATAACGATAACAAAAAAAAAAACAAAGTGTGTGTTGTTCATAATGAAGAAAATAAAAATAAATGGAAAAAAGGATATTTCAAAGGATATTCAAGGGAATCAAAGTTAAAAGGAATTTTTAATACCTACGACATCACTCTGCCAGCACTAGAGTCATCCCGATTGGTCCTCTATCTACTGTTTATATCTTTTAATCCTTTTCAGCTTGGTTGGCTGTCGTTTTCATCCAACACAGAATATGTATACAGAGTAATCCTCTTACCCTACGTTTATTTTCTTTCAAATCTTAATTGAAATTAATTTCTTAATTGGAATTAAAATATCGAAGGGATTGGCATTTGTTTTTGTGGGTTGGGTTTGGATCTCTGATTGAAGGGGTGGCTGAAGGTTGGGAAATTCATGGGGTATGGGGGTGTTTCAGCAGACACAACGAAGCCCAATCTGCCATTGCTACTGCCTCACTGCTACACTCACTACTGACTACTGACTCATCAGATTCATGTCTTTAATTATAATGTGAGGCTTAAATATGATATTAACTATGGCAATAGCAGTAGAAGTGGCAGTAGCTGTGGCTATATGGCTGTGGCGCTACTGTGCTGCGGCTGTGGCGGTGATGCTGTGAATGCAACAGAGCATATTGTTAATAATTGATTGGAGAATTTTAATTGGGATAAATTAAATGAGTGATGTAAGATATGAGAAACGAATATGTATGTTTATAAATCTATAAATAATGGAGATGAACAGATTTAAGAGATAAATTCAAAGTGTCTTCTGTTAATCTATTTTAATTCTGGGTTAATAAGTTTTTGTGTAAGCAATAAATTCAAGATTTAAATAAAATAAAATGAACCACTGGGTCGTACGAACTTGCTCCTGTACACAAAGAGTCTGTTTATAAAAGTACTTATATGAGATTTAAAAATATATGTACCTATAAAATAAGTTTGTCTTCAAAGATATAAATGTCATTTGATTTGTCATAAAATCCACCATTTTTCAATTTTTTTGTTTGAAAATCGTTAGACCGGTTTTATTTAAATTTTCATTTTTTCTTTAAAATATTTTTGTTATGCAGCTGTTTAGTGATTGTAAATATACGTTTTAGATTTGAATTTCGTAAAAAATGTGGACCCTTTTTCGAGATATCGAATTTTGTAACAAAAGAATTCAATATTTTGTCATAAATCCAAAAAAATATATATACTTTTGATCATCAAATATTGAAATCGGTTCATTAGTTCTGAGAATTATCAAAACAAAATTGCGGTTCTATGAGCGGTACCCTGAAGCAATAAAAAAATACATTTTTTAAATAAAAGAAGCCAAGTTGAGACAAAAAAAAATTAAAGACAATTTGAAACTAATCCATCGCTTTTGGCGGAGGGAAATTTTTTTGTGAAGAATAGAAATTTATTCTGGAAGAATCATCATCATATATCGTCGCCGTTCTAGAGTTTTCAAAGAATGACTACGATATATTATTTCTTAGCATGTCTCCCTGTGTCTCCTTTTATCGTCTCTCATACGGAACTAATTTTAACAAATAAGGTATTAAAACAAATAGATTTTTCCGTAGACTCTGCGAAATGTATTTGAATATTAATTTATAATTTGTTGAAAAAACTTAACTTTGTATTATAATAAAATATGAAATACTTGGAAAATATTATGTTAAGGGAAATAATTTGTGTATTTGAATGAACTTATCGAATTACTACCATTTTTTTGTCGTTAAGCTAGTTTACCAAGTATTTTATATTTTTTGGGATGAGGTCTTTCTTAAGTTCTGAGCGGTATTAAGATCAGCTAAGGCAGGAGATGAATTGTGCGGATGTTTTTGTGCGCGCGATTCATCCCAAGACACAACTCATCCCGGAAATGAAAAATACTTGTTTGTGTGTTCAACTAGTTCGTTCAAAGCTTTTTTCTTTCGAAAGCTTTATTTTATTTTAATATTAGAAGAACCAGGATGGAAAAAAAATTATCTGAAGATAAGAAAGAGGCAGAACATGTATGTTTAAATTGTAAAGCGATCGTCTATTATAGTACCCGTAGCGTGATGGTTAGTGCGTTGGACTGTCATGCAAGGGGTCTTGGGTTCAATCCCTGCCTGTGCCACCTAACTTTTTTCACGGGTACTGCCTCTTGCGAGAAATTGACAAATCCTCCAAGATTAATTCTTGTCATGAAAAGTGCTTTCTCAAATTAGCCGTTCGGATTCGGCATATAAACTGTAGGTCCCTTCCATCTCTGACAACATTACTCGCACCATTGGCAGGAACGGTTGAGAGTTGTAAGTCACTAGGCCCTGGTTCTTCATGGACTGTTGCGCCACCTAATTTATTTATTTTTTAGATCGCCTATTGGCTGTGTAGTTAGGTTAGTGTCTAAAACGAATAAAGAATAGTTCCTTGGCGTGTTCACCTTAATGCAGATAGATAGATAAAGACATGTTTATGATGATAATAAAGGAATGTTATTGGTAGGTAGAAGGTACTTACTACAATCCAATCACATTCCTTCTTTCCTACAAGTTTTCAGCGCAAACATGGAGTTATTACGTTCAGTTTATTTTTTTAGTTAAAGTTTAAAAGAAACAAGCATACAAACAAGTACAAGAAATTGCTATTCATGTGTTGTTTACAGACAGGCTCTTATTCGTTTTGGATTTTAGTTATGAAGAGACACGTAAGCAGTAGTTGTAGAGGTTGTACGTAATACCTTTATAGGTAAAATGTGTATACGTTGAAAAAGTGATTCTAATAGAAAATACTTATACTCTTTCTGGCCCGTTTCTTCAACTTGTACTGAGTATTTATTCTTTTATATAGGCGAAGGCAAGTAAAATATGTGTGAAACAACCTTATTCTTAAAGAATAATATTTTAAAATCATATACATATACAAAGGTACCAAGATAATACTTCTGGGGAGAGTACGATAACTTTGGCGACAAAATCTAATGACGGATTTGTATAGAACAGCTAAAAACAAGCATTTTTTACTATCGGAGGGGGTCTATCTCCCCCCGTTTAGGCGGTAGGGGCAATTTAAAAAAATATGTACATTAAATGGAAAAAAAACAATTAAAAAATAACGGTAATACTTACAATAAAGTATTATACCTTTTTTCAAAGCCAACATTTTTGTCTATTAGCTTGTTTTTAAATGAAGTCAAAACTATGCATAGTTTTTGAAAAATATGGTTTTAAACTAAAAATTTATGCAAACAAAAATTAAAAAAAAGGTTTAAAGTGTAGTTTTTCAAAACATTCAAATTATCTACTGTTTTTTCTTAGAATTCATTGCTCTTATTTGTTTTTGATGAAAACCTGAAAACTAGATGACTTTATGTCTTCTAGTTCTTGAGAAAATTGAAAATTACCAAACAAAATATTTTAATTAAATTACTTTGTCCTTGCTTAAGTATTAACGTAGTCTTATTTTGATAGTAATAATCGAATATGGATTAAGATACACCTAGGGTAAATTAATTTTTCTTAAATCCAGCTTATTTAAATGCAAAAGAAACTTTGCATGCACCCCATCTTGCACCCACCGAACCTTGCCCTCTCCCCACCTTGCACGCACTCCAACTTGCACCCACCCCAAATCCTATAGTGTTCCCAAGTAGGGGGGGTTGCAGGGGGGCAGCATGCCCCCCTTACAGATCCCACTGTTGCATACACCCAAACTCGCACTCACATTACTGTTGCATACACCCAAACTCGCACCTACCATTGTTACTATCAAAATAAGACCACTCAAGCAAAAAAAAAAAGAATTAAATTAAAATAGTAGTTGTGGTTATTTTCAATTTTCTCAAAAACTAAAAGACATAAAATCATCTAGTTTTCAGTTTTTGATCAAAAACAAATAAGAGCAAAAAATTCTGAAATAAAAACAATGGTACATAATCTTGAAGTATTGAAAAATTACACTTTAAACCTTTTTTTTAACTTTTTTTACTCAAAATTTGAGTTTAAAATTAAATTTTTCAAAAACAATGCATAGCTTTGACTTGAATTAAAAACTGGTTAATAAAATAGAATGTTGGCTTTAAAAAATGGTAGACATGTGCATTCAAGAGGACACAAGCGTCCACAGGTTTTTTCTCAAAACCCACCTCACCTCCCCGTGGTGAACATCGGGTGCCTAGTACCTCAACTGGAGATTGGGTTCTAACCCCAGTGGAAAGTTGTTGGGTGGCGTCTACAGTTCCAGTAAGGTTGAACTACTTAGTGAACACCTTATAGGGCTTCTACGACTTATTCGGAGCCCAGGCCTATAAGGAGCGGTTTATCCGACTCCCCGTCCTTGGAGTTATACTAAGGATCTGGCCCTCCAGGTTGGGGGTTGTGCCGTCAGGGTGACTTCCTGACCACGTAAAAATTTTCTAGTTGCGAAGCACCAACAAGCCTCGGATACGGACGGATTCACTGTTGACAACCCAAGCAACCGAAATAAGGACAACGAACTTCGGATCTGTACGTGGAATGTTAGGTCCCTTAACAGACCACGTGCAGCCGAACAATTAGCGGAAGCCCTAAACTGCTGCAAGGCAGATATTACCGCCATCCAAGAAGTGCGATGGGATGGACCGGCCAAACGCAAACTAAAAGACTGCGATGTATACTACGGCGACTGCTACCGAGAACAAAGGCAGCGTCTATTTGGGTGTGGATTTGTTGTTGGAACTAGACTCAGGCAAAAGTCTTGAGTTTCAACAGTGTGAGCGAGTGCATCACGACAATCCGCATCAAGGCTAAATTCGCCAACATAAGCCTAATATGCGCGCATGCCCCAACAGAGGAGAAAGATGAGGACACCAAAGACATATTCTTCGAGCTCTTGGACAAGACATATGAGCAGTGCCCTGGCTATGACATTAAAATTGTCTTAGGAGATTTTAATGCCAAGCTAGGAAGAGAAGACATCTTTGGTGGCACAATCGGGAGATACAGCCTGCACGACACCACCTCCGACAACGGATTCAGGCTGATCGATTTCGCTGCGGGGCGCGACGTTCTGGTAGCTAGTACGCAGTTCACACATCTCAATATCCACAAGGGGACATGGAAATCTCCTGATCAATCAACCGTCAACCAGATTGACCACATTGCGATCGACGCACGACACTTCTCCAGTATACAGGATATCCGAACTTTCCGAGGGGCTAACATTGACTCGGACCACTACCTCGTTGTAGCCAAGGTACGGCTACGGATATCCCGGTCCAAGCCAAAACAAGGAAGTACTGTGAGAAGTTTCGACGTTAGACGGCTACAATCGCAAGAGACTGCCATGTCCTTTTCCGATCGAGTCTCTAGTAACCTCTTAAGGAGTCCTATGCTGCATGCATTAAGCATTGAAAACCAGTGGCAACATTGCCTTGCAGCCATCAGAGATGCCGCCTCTGAAGTGCTAGGTTTCACACGTCCACAACAGCGAAACCCCTGGTTTGACGAGGAATGCCGGCAAGCGCACGCAGCGAAGCAAGAGGCATACAAAACGGCGCTGCACAGAAGGGCCAGAGCTGCTCGCGAGCTCTACGAGCAGAGGAGGAGAGAGGAACACCGGCTTCTTAGATGGAAAAAAGAGAGCACAAGAAGCGCGCGATCGAGGAGACAGAGGGATGTTACAACAGGAATGAGGTTCGTAAATTTTACCAAAAGGTAAAAAAAAACTCCCAAGGGTACCAACCACGAACCGAAGCCTGTAAAGACGATCAGGGGAACATCGTAGTAGAACCGCAGTCTATGTTGAGAATATGGAAAGACCACTTCTCCAAATTATATAACGGCGATGACGAACCGAATCCCGCTGTAAGGGAGATAGAACCACTCAACTTAGGCGACGCAGATCAACAATTCCGCCTACCCGACCTAGACGAAGTGAAGATAGCTATATCTAAACTCAAGTCAAACAAAGCTGCTGGAGCTGACGGCATAGCTGCCAAACTATTTAAAGCAGCAGGCGATTACTTGGTAGGGAGCATGCACCAACTCATCTGCAAAATATGGTCGGAAGAAAGCATGCCCGATGAGTGGAATCTCAGCATAGTTTGTCCGATACATAAAAAAGGAGACCCTTTAAATTGCGCCAACTACAGAGGGATCAGTCTCCTTAACATTGCATATAAGATCCTTTCTGCCGTACTATGTGAACGTCTGAAGCCGTTCGTCAACAACCTGATAGGTCCTTATCAGTGTGGCTTCAGACCAGGAAAGTCCACTATCGACCAAATATTCGCATTTTTGATTTCAGTAAGGACTCATCGTATGTTAAGGATATTAAAGTTAAGGAAGGATTTTTTTAGCTCTTTTCTGTTAAATTAAAACGAAATTTAAACAACATAATTTCATTTCTTAACATGGGATAGACACATTTATGTATACATTGTAGCACAATTTTACATGAACATTGTTGCTCAACACGTAACGTGTGTACAGAGTTCAATGTATGAACATGGTAAATCAATTAAATTACTTCGATTGCATTATAATTCGATTGGAAATTTAAATCAAATAATTGCATAAATTCTCAAATGATAAATATGTATATTTCATTTCAACAGATTCTATATACCTATTTATGTATTCGTGAAGTATGTACTATACATTAACATCATTATCATCATAGTCCTGCTTTTGGTTTGACGAGGACGACGCACCACGCGACAGACAAATGGAAACCATTATATCTACAATTCCCAAATAAATGTAAAATATTTCGATATAGCAATATTATTTAAGTTAATATGAATATAGGAAAATGCGAATAAATGAGATTGAAACCAAATAACACGATGAGATTAAAACAAGTGTAATATGCAAAAACATATATTTATGGAAATGAAATAAATATGAAAATGTTTATACGCACTTTCTGATTGATTTTTAATTACATATGAGGGGTGTAATAACTTTTAAAAATCGAATTATAAGAACTTAATGCTGCGTTGATACTTTAAGGATGAACATTGTTTATTCATTGGGGGTGGGAATGATAGGATTTAAGGTCCAAATCATTAACTTACGAAATTGTTTTATTGGGATTAACGCCGCAATTCACTCTATAAACAGCGTTTCCTAAGTCCCCAAAAATCCTAAATCTATTGGATATCTTCATTTACAGACGCATTTAAAAGGGTTCGAGTAAAGGGAGGTATAAGTATGAAGGCTCGAAAAATTGTGTGTCTATTTTGACTGGCCTATCAAATGAAATAATTTATTATTCAGTTACTGTTTATCGTTTCTGAAGTACACCTATTTTAGAAAAGTTTAAAATAGTCTTCAATTCTTGCCGTCGCTTTTGCGAAGCATATGACCAATCCACTCCCACTTTCGTCTTCATTATTAATAGATTCAATGGGTTCCTGAACCGTTCTTTCATGAAGTTCAGTATTGAAGAAACTGTTACTTACTTTACTTACTTAGGTCCTCAGACCTCAGGCCTCTATGTCCAATGCATTGCCACTTTCGCCTTCGTATAATAGAGTCTATATGTTCCTGACCTATCCTTCTATGAAGGACCTCATTGGATATTTGGTTTGGCCAGAAAATACTTAGAATGTTGCGAAGACATCTATTCACGAAGGTTTGAAGCTTTTTTTGTAATGGCTGAAGCAACCTTCCAGGTGACATTTGTGCGACACAGTCGTAGCTTTGTTCTTAAGCTGATAGAGTTATTCCTCCAAATTTTAGACAACTTACCGAACGCCGCTTTTGCTTTGGCGATGCGCCAGAGGACGTCTTTTTCGGTTCCGCCTTCGATTGAGACGATACTTCCAAGTATTGAAAGTTCTCCACTTTTTCCACCGCTTGCGAGGAAATATTTATTTGAGAGGATGGTCAGGTTCCGACCCCACGACTTCTGCTTCTCTCTCCACGCTTCTTGTCATTTGATGGAGATCCATGATCCTATGAGAGAGTAAGAAAACATGCTCCGCGTAATTCAAGTGCTTTCAATTGGATGTCAAAGTCCATTGGATCCCTCCGCTTATTGACAAAGCTGCGCGCAGTACATCGCTTATCAATAACAAAAACAATATTGGCGACAGAATACAGCCCTATCTGACTCCGCTGCGGATTTCAAAATCCTCTGACAACCTGTAATCGTGCAGAACGTGAACGAGGATCTATCATATGTTGCCTTTATAATAGCAATTCGTTTTCATGGAATGCCTCTCCTCCGCAAAGCTAACCAGATGTACTCACTGTTGACGCTATAAAAAGCCTTCTTGAAGTCGATGAACAGAAAGTGTGGAACACGATATTCAACGCACCGCTCAGTAATGATCCTGCTTGTTCGGCATCGAGTGTCGCCTCAAGGTGTTCTCTGATACGTTCCAGTATGATTTTTGCTACTATTTTGGAAACGGCAGGTAGAACGCAAATTCCTCTCCAGTTTTCGCACTTTGTAAGATCTCCTTTGTTTGGAAGCTTGACGATCATTCTCTTCTTCCACTCATTGGAGAAGATTTCGGTGGTCCAGGCTTTTTTTATGAGTGGTGTAAGCAGTTCGCTTGATGACGTTGGCGCTGCTTGTAAAAGCTCTGCTGGAATTCCATCAATTCCTACCGATCTGTTGTTCTTAAGTTCCTTAATTGCGGCAACGATCTCATCTTTACTGGGAGCTGCGTTGCGGATTGGGATATTTGTTTGTTCGGGTGCTTCAGAAGGCATCGACTGCACGTTGTTTTCGTCCATTTCAGTTACGCCATCCGTAGAGACAATACCCACAAGATATTGAAAATCTTCTACCATCTCTTACTTACTTAATTAAGGTGGCGCTACAGTCCGGGGAGGACCTGGGCCTGAACCAACATGCGTCTCCATTTAGCTCAGTCCCTAGATAGCTGTTTCCAGTTTCGCGCGCGAAGTTGGTTGAGGTCTTCTTCAACCTGCGTGCGCCACCTGAGTCGCGGTCTTCCTCTACTGCGCCGCGTGCCGCCGCCGTTCATTGGGATTGGATTCGAAGACCTTCCGGGCTGGAGCGTTGATGTCCATTCGCTCTACATGACAAAGCCATCTTTGTCGTTGGACTTTTTTTCTTTTACCCAGGTCAGTGTCGCTGTACAGCACGTACAGTTCGTCGTTATATCTTCTCCTCCACTCTCCATCTATCATCTAGAGTAATTTAGGGTTCTTCTTTTCTTATCTGTTGGGCAAACTATGATGAGATTTCACTCATCGGGCATGCTATTTTTAGATCATATTTTGCAGATGGGTTTGTGCATGCTCCCCAACAAGTAATCTTTCTTGTAACAGTGAATAATTTGGCCATCTCTACCGCACAAAAATATTGACTTGAATTGATTAGGAAGTTCCGAGGGTCATTCTATCACCAATATGAACAATATTGGTGATAGCATACAGCCTTGCCTAACCCCTGTTTGGATTTCAAACTCCTCTGAAAACCTTTCTTAATGGAAAACGTGACTTTTGGATCAATGATAACGTTGATTGATAATAGCAGTGAATTTATATAGGATGCCTAAGATTCCTTTTCAAAAATTGTTCGATGATGATTTGTAAAGTGTTGAATGGATCCAGATTGGAAGCTCCATTGGGGAACACTGCTTTTCCGGCGTCGAGTGTGTCTTCAAGATGGTCTTCTTTATTAATTGCTTACGGTGTGTATTCGGGAGATTATAGCTTCGGACGGTTCATCGAGAATATGGCTCACTTTACTGGAAAAGGGGCGATTTAAAACCGCAAAAAAAGTATTCCTTCCACTTTGTGAGCTGATCCTCATCCCAAACTCTGAGCTCTGCAAACATGTGAGCCCTTTGGTAATTCTTAAACGGTCCTACTGTCAAACCTACTAACTGCTTCTGCTTCCTCTTCGCTAGACAATGCGTTGATGTAGTTACGCTTAACACGCTACACGCTACGGTGAACTTCTCTCATCTTTTAAATTGCTGTATTAAAAACACTGCCAATACAATTAGTTTAAACGCCATTTCTGCATATCTTTATGCTGTTATCTTTGAATACAAATGTAATTTATGTCGATATCTATTCTCGATCTTCAGGTATGGCCAACATATCTCTCTTAAGCCATGAATTTAGTTTCTAGGGTCTTGAAACGTCGAAAAATTTCAAAATTTTCAATTTAAAAGATTGGCAAGTTAACAATACTTATCATCACAATATATAAATTTTAAACCCTGAAATGTCCCTCTATTGCTATATGTACCTTATTTTATTTTACATCATTTGTGGTGGATTTTGAATTAATTACTATAATTTCAAATAATGTTGTGGTGGCAACTCTGCTCAAACGTTACTCAGAACACATCATCATAAACTAAATTAAGCACTTTCATAGCAGTTGTAAACTTAAAATAATTGTTCTGTCAGAAGTTAACAGGGATTATAAAACAATATTATTACCAAGAAAACACACTAAACACGCAATACAAACAGGCACACTCTTTCTCTATCTATCTCTTTCTCTTTTTTTCTATAGGTACATAGATACTTACAAGCATTTTGATGGATTTCTGACTTTCAGAGAGCGCATTCAATACGTAGTTCATTTCACGTTCATCTTCGTCATCATCATATTCACAAGTTCTTAGCCGAAGTTCGCTTATCGACACTCTTGATTGACTGCCATCCAATCTTGAACCTCTTCCCGTTCCAACGCTTTCGAAACTCTGATAAAGTGAAATCGATTTTTAGGCCAAAAATAAAGAAGATAATAAAAAACAAGTTTTATTCAATTTCCTTCATTATAACGATGAAGCGATACACAAGACATGATGCATACTTGACTGAGCCGGAGGATGGTTTCCTCGTCATCGTCATCATTGCTGTCGTTGGCATTTTGACCATAACCATCGTTGTCGCAGTACAGCCCTAAAGGCTTCTTCCATATTCCATCAGCAGCACCGCCGCCACCACCCCCGCCGCCATCACTGTCACCATCATCGCTGTTATCTTCATACAAACCGTGTTGGATGAGAGAGCATTGCCATTCGGTGCTGCCCACCAATAAGTCCTCCTCGTTGGGGATGAAGCAGTTGCAACAACAAATGAATGGCAACACTACGAAGAATACAATGTTGATAAAAAATCGACGGCATCTATGAAAAAATAAGAAAAAAGGATAAGCTTAAGGCCTCGTGAAGTCACAATGCATAATGGCCCAGTTTACGGTGTGCCTTTGCATACCGCAAAGGTATGCAACTAACCAACCTGCTTGCGTAGTCGTACTTCCGTAGCGGTTGCACGTAATCATAGCCACATCTATCAAAACGCCGCAGACACAGTGCTCCCACAACGGCTTTAAGGAGTCCTGCCAAAAAATAATAAAACCAACGTCTTTAGAAAATTGTTTTTCTTCCTTCCTTTTAACTGTGTATCAAGTATCGGGCGGGGATAGGAGGGTCGGGGAATATAAAGTGATGTCAAGTCGATATAGCGCGGTAGCGATGCATCGCTGCCATCGCATCGTTTCAAAGGACAACAACGACAACGACATCGATGACAACGAAGAACCAAGACACTTCATGAGCTCTTCCCTTCCTCGTTCACGTTCTCGTAAGCGTTAGCGTTTGCATTAGCGTTCCCCCCACTCCCAAATTCCCAGATAGAATCGATGATATTTGAAACTGTATACTCAACCCAGAAACAACATGCAGAGCAGCAAGCTGAAGGCATAATAGTTCATTCGCCACCAAAACCACCGCCATCCTGTCAAGTCCTGGCCATCAAGCACTCCGCCTTCGATAAATCCGGCTGCCTGGTCCTCGTAGTCACCGAGTTTATGACAAACGTCGTAGTCAACGTGCGACACAAGGTCCTCGATGCAGTGACAGTCGCAATCCCAGATACACAGGCAACGGGCTGTAGGTTCAACTATAAATTTTCGTTTTGAAATTACTTTTTGATCGGGTGACTTTACTTCAACTGAAAGGATAACGGATGATGAAGGAAAAATACAAAAAGGACGAAAAAAAAAGATGGAGTGTCGCGTAAAACGAAACAAGGTGCAAGAATGTCAAGTCTTCCTGTGTGTAGTGTATTTAAGAGAGGGGTTAGGAGGGGCTAGGACAGGGACGAGTGATGACGATGTGTGCCACAGACAATATGGAGTGCAGTGCAGCAGATATGACAGCTTTGAGCGTAATAAAATGCACTTAGATCGAGGAGGAAGTCATATGTCAAAAACAAAAGACTGTTACAAAAAGGGTTTAGAAAAATAGAAAATGGAGAAAAACTAAAATCGCTCAAACAAAAATTTGTATTGTCATGTGAGAACTTTTTGGTCCTCTTTGTAAATATGATAGCCTGGCTTCACTTTAGAATTTATACAGTATAGGGAAGGTACAGAAGAAGAGAAAAACTAAAAAACATGAATAGAATCTAGAGCAGATCAATATTGTTTATTAAAGTAAACAGAATAGTTCTGAATTTAGTTCGATAGACCAGGCAGGTTTTGGTAATAACTCATTTATTTCTGTAATAATTGTCTTAATAACATAAAGTCAATGGTTATGTCAGTAAACGTGTCAGTAACCCATAAGAGCCTTGAGGAAATGACATCCATAGTTGCAACATCACTAAATGCAGAAAAAGGTTACCGTAACGAGCTTACTTTTAATTCTGGAGAGACAATAAAAGGTGTTATCGTTATTCCAAGATTAAAAGGATATAACTTAATGTAAACATGTAATGCAGTAAATGTAAATGATTCAGATTTAGAAGACTGATCAAATATTTTTAAATTCTAAGAATTAAATGGCAACACCTGAGAAAGTAATACAGGGTGTCTGGCGGCAGATTTATATTTTTAAAATTAAATTTTAAAAAATCTATTTGGTTTATTGTTTTATTTAAAATATTAAACCTCGGACTAACTATGCGGATTTCAATTTTTGAGCATTATGTCATCCAAATGTTTTCCGTCGAGTTGCACGTACTGTTCCAAACGGAGCCTCGTATTACGCACCACACGCTGCAGTATGTTTTCTTTTAGGGTCACTAGAGTTCGGGGGTTGTTTCTGTAAACTCTGCCTTTGAGGTAGCCCCATAAAATAAAAAAACCTGTCCTATGTGTGGATGAGGCGCACCAAACAATGCAATGCCATGTGAGGCTGCCCTTTTCCGTATCGAAAGTCGTGAATTTTCACGTAAACGTCTTCAACCACTTCAATGTTTTCGGGAATCCTTGAAAATCGACTGGGCCCTGGCCGTGGAGTGTTCATAACCCAAGCAGTTGCCCGAAAACTTTGCACCCAAGAACAAATTAAATTCATACTCGGCCCATCACGTCTTATTCTTCATATACCGACTTCGTATATTGACGATGACGATCAATTAACTTCTACAGACGATCTATGTAGGTACTATTATTCTAGTAACAGATTTTTCCTATCATTCTTCCACGATTGACGACATTCCGAAAATTGCTCCTAATAAAGGTAAAAAAAGGGCACGTGATGTTGCTACATCCTCTAAAAATATACATAAGTCCTGCTCCTAAAAGATCAAATCTGAACAGAAGGCAAGACAAAACTGTATGCATCCCCAAAGCAAGCCAAGAACAAAATCTAGTTATGATCCCTCAGGCTAATTTGGAAGTTAATTCAACTGATGGAAATAGTAATTCATTAGAACCTCCAACTCTAGTTTCATATTCGGGTTTAGAAATTATTATTCCGGTCAACGTGAATAATCAGTTTGTTCCTAGACTTTTAGAATCAGAACCCAAATCCATATTCATTTCTCGGTTACTACCAGAAATTTTAGCTGATGACTTGTTGCAACATTTCGTTGCTTTAAAATCTATACCTAATTTTTCGTCTGTAAAATGTACCAAAATTAGAAAATCCAACAGTTTTGTTTCCTCTTCTAAAATAACTGCACTTCATACTTTATTCGAGCCAATTTGCAATGGCAACTGATCACCTTACACTTTGGTTAAAGAATTTACGGTTCCTTGTAGGCAGAATTCGGCTAAAGGAATTAATAACAACACAAATTTAAAAAAAAAAAACTGTGTGGGTTCTCCCTCTACTACTACTACTAAGAGGGCTCCGTAGCAAAACAAGTAAGATTTTTAATAATTCTCAGGCTTTTCCATACGATCTATTAGCTTTTACTATAACAGGATTAAATGCCACTATCTCAGACATGAAACTTTTTGATCAAGAGTTCTTATTTTTCAGGAAATGTCGTCACGTGGATAAAGCAAATTCAGTAGGTGGTGGAGTCTTAATAGCAATTAGAAAATATTTTTTACAACTTCCATAAAATTCCCTTTTAACCTGACAATTGAAATTATTTGCGTTTAAGTATCGCTGCAGTCAAAAGATTTATTTGTTTTAAATGTCTACATTCCTCCAAAAAGCCCAGCCTCAGCTTTTGCTGAACTCTCTCTTGTTCTTGATCTTATAATGGACATCGCTAATGTGGATAGCAATCTCCTTTTAGGTGACTTTAATCTCCCATACATTAAATGGGTCACATCAGAAGACGATCGTTACTTAAAAGCATCATTGAGTGCTTCTCAACTTACGGGCATCCACAGATTTTCAGAAAGTTGGTTGTATTCAAAATTATTTAAATCGACAACTTGATTTAGTAATTTCACGCGGCAGTAGTTTAATTAAACTCTGCTATATCGAATATAAATAAATACCTACCATTCCCTCTTGACGTTTTTCTTGACTTGGACGGTCATTTAGTAAAGAAAATAGTATTTTGCATGGCTGTTCACATTTTTTTGGCTTTCGGAAACCTAATTTTCAGCAACTTTCTGATCATCTATCTATTTGTGGTATTGAGAATATTCCAATTTTAAAAGACGACGTTGCAGTTTCATACTTTTACGATGTATTGGAGTCCTGCAAAAAAAAGGTATCGTTCCTCTTAAAACATTCAAATATATCAGTTTTTGTCATCTATGGTATACGAAAGAGCTTAAAATGCTTCGAAACGAGTCTTGAAAAAATCTTATAAAAAGCATGTCAGCTAAAGATCATGAAGTATATCCTTACAGATATGGAAAGTCATTATAAGCCTGACCCCAAAAGTTTTTGGAAATTTGTTAATAGGTATAAATCGAAAATCTGATGGCTACCTAGTAAATTTTACTTATAATAAAGACAACTTATATATTACCCTAGAAATTTGTAACACGTTTTCTAACAACTTTCATTGACACTCCTCTAAAAATAGATTAGAATTTCTTTCTGTACTTGCGACTGTCCCAGACTACCTTTAATAAGGTTCAAATGACGTTAGACAAAATCTTGTATTACTTGGCATTACTTAAAGATGATTATTCATCTGGTCCAGATGTAATTCCTCCAATTGTCTTGTAAGTTAGTAGTGGCATCTCCCCTTCTTCACATTTGGGTAAATTCAAAACCATATGGAAGAAGGCATTTATTAAACACGTCTTTAAAAAGATTAACAAGTCTAACATTTACATTAGTAATTACAGACAATTCTCAAAATTTCCTGTATTCCCAAACTTTTTGAACAAGTTGTTTGTGATAGTTTGAATTTTAACTGCAAGAATATTATATGTAATTAAAAACATCGCTCTATTCAAAAGCGTTCGACAGTTACTACTTGCATTTTTGCATAATTGTTCAAATACCCTAGAACTAGGTCAAGAGCTCAACTGTATTTACACATATTATTATAAAGCTTTTGACCAACTTTCTCATGATATCATCACATTTAAGCTTAAGGCAATGGGGTTTCCTACTCAGTTTATTAGATGGATTTCATATTATCTTTAAAACAGGTATTATCAAGTTAAATTAAGAGGTGTTTTCTCTTAACCTCTCATTGCCAAATCAGGAGTTCCCCAGGGTAGTCATTTAGGAGCTTTACTTTTAATCTTAGCTATCAATATGATGTACCACTTTGTGTACTTTACATTACAATTTTAATCTATGCGAATGATGAAAAAAATCTTCAAAAGCATAAATCTGTAAACGATCGATTACAACTCCAAGAGGATATTCACAGTTTTGGTATTTGGTGCAAAAAGAATACGTGACTATAAGTTCCCATTTTTAATTTTGGATCCTTCCAAAAACTCTTTATTTGTGCAATCACCGATATTTAATTCAATTTAATTTAGAAAACCTTTAATTTCGTAACGTTAAATCAGCGGCATTTTGTTGATAAAAATTCAGGACTTTGATACAAAAATTACTAATACAAATTTCCGTTCCTATGTAATATTAAGAAGCGTCAGAATTATTTCCAATTACTGTACATTTTAATTCCTTGAATAATGTTCATATAAATTTTCTAACGTAGCTCGAAAGCCGCAAAATGTTTAATAAAAAAACAAAATTCTAAACAAAACTCGCATATAAATTTATAAAACAAATTTAGTCTTAAAAGTTATGCGGTTATGGGGTTTATACTCATAAAATTCAGAGGGCTTACTCAAGACTTCCTCTTTTTCTATATATCATAATATTCCTTATAGTTTCTCTCATACACTTGCATAATAAAAGCTATTTATTGCCATCATACTGACTTTATAATAAGCTCGTTTTCAACTCTCATTAGCCCCTCATCAATGGTTATTAAAAACTTTATCTATATCCAACTCTGCACCTCGTTATCCAGCATTTCTAATCCCGTATACTCGCATTAAAACACTCTGGATGATACCTTTTTATGTACATACATAGCTTTACGCAACATTTTCAAAACCCTCAAAACAAAACCGTACCTATAAAATATTTTCACTACCTTCGTATTATATACAAAAAGTTTATAAAATTTGAATAAAAATTCAAAATGGAGGTTGCACACTGTACAACATTGTCGTCTACAGTATTCAGGTCTTTACTATCCTCGAGGCTTAAAAAGGAATTGCAACGTAAAACTTCCATCTTCGAGGATTAAGTGTAGCATTACCATAATAATTCCAGGCTATCCTTTTTTATCTGTAGGTGTGGGAAAGTGTTCCTCTCGAAGGTGGGAGAGAGAGACATAAGCTATTGTTGTGCCTATAGCCTAGTATCGTAGGTTAGGTGTGATGTTTTACTACGCAATATATCCTACTTACCGTTGCAATAAAGTTTCGTATTCTTGGTCTCTTCCAATGGCAGGAGGAAGGACACCGTTTCACCGATGTGCGGGGACAGATTCTTCTTCACCGTCGTCCTCGATCCGCAGGTCTTTGGGCAATCGCATATGCAAATGCTAAATTCATGAGCCACGCAATCCTCATTAATAACGACGACAGCAACTTGAAGCGCACCTTTTGTTGTGGCGTCAGTTATAATGGAAGCAATCCGAACCCTGTACTCGCCGCTGTATAAAAGAGCATTCTCCAAAAAGGGTTGTTTGATTTTAATTGTAAAAGCTGTAAAAGTAAAAGAGGAATGGGATAAGTCCAAAACGCAAGATGCGTGTTCGTGAAAAAAAAATTAAAACGTCAAAGGACACACACAAAAACAAACCTGGAGCCTCCTCGTCAAGCATATTTAAACAAAGATGATTTGGATCGGTTGGGCATTGTTCCAGGATATTCATGTTGCCAGGGAAGTATCCCGAATCACCAATACTGAGGACTCCATCGGATTCACCATCATCGGAATGGCTGTTGGTGCTTCGTCGTCGGTTGCGTTGGAGTTCCGATGCACTTGTGGCATGACAAAGAGTTCTTTTGGCAGCAGCAGCAGCGGCAGCCTCGTCCTCATTGCTTTGGTCGTCCTCTTTGTTGTTTGTGTCGGAGTCATCGTGAATTTTATTAAAATCGAACTTGGAGCTATCGATGGCAAGGACATCTCTAGGATTTATAGACTCATAGGGATTTCGATGTTCGGCTTTGACTCCATCAGATCCAGAAACAGCAGCAGTAGAAGCAGATTCATCCGAATCATCGACGTGGGGTATGAGGAGCTTGTGATTTTGCAAAGTGAGTGGGCGTTTAAGTTGGAATATGTCGACATGGGACGAGAACAAAATCGAGAGATTCTCGCTGGCATAGATCCCCGATAAACTCGTTAGACTTTCAGCATAAAATAGAAGGAAGAAGAAGAAGATCAACAACAGAAATCTTGTGAACATATGCAGCTTTAATTAAGGCAAAAGGACGACGACAAGGACAATGACAACGACGAGGAGGAGGACGACGCATAAGGCCGGCCATTGTTGTTTAAACAAACATCATAATCTCAATCTAGTTCTTTTGTTTAAAGGTACCTTTGTACCTCCAAGTCTTCTCATATATGGAATAGGGGCAATATGTGATGCAATGAAATAAAAATGGTATTATCCTTCGTTCCATGGAACAAGGACCGAAAACAAATGCAGTTAGAAATAATTTATGTGTTTTGTTATGCTTTACAGATGATTGAAAGATGCATACAGAGATAGAGTGAAGAACAAGTGCACGGAATTAATAGTACAAAACCCTCAAGCTATTGCTTTTCATCACAAATTTAAAGTTGAATGTTTTCTGCCTTGGATATGGGAGTGCATGTAGGTGACTTGCATTACTAATAGGTTCAAATATGAAATGAGAGCTTGTGCATTGGATTCTCGATATTGGCTACCGTTGATAAAATTTTCCAAAGATATGACAATACTTTTTCAAATTGGTTATTTTGAATTTGGGTTATTGAAAGGGGAGCCAAATTCTCCTAAGAACTTTATTTTCGAAAGTAATTTATTTACTTCAAAATGTACGAAGTTTAAAAAGGTTTCGAAAAAAATGTTGTCCACTATTAAATGGATATTTTTGAAAGCATTTCTGACCTGAAACATACCTTCCTTTTGGTCTAGAATGCGGTCTAATTACTTCAATTTAAGTTATTAAACTGGTAGATACTGTAGTTGGTATTGATTGATTGATTCATAGTTGTTAAATTGAAGTTCGAAAAAAATGAATACAATATGATATGTTAAATGGCTATCTTCACAATAGGCTATAAAAATCTGTAGAAATTGTCCTATAATACTGGTTTTGAATGTTTTTTTTTTTCACTGCAAGGCTGGAACAATATGACGAACGTTCGAAGGCTTGCTGAGAAGTTGTCAGAAAACTGGTAAGACATTTTCGAGCAATACTAAAAAATTCTGTAAAAATCTAACTAACAATAATTAAAAAAACACAACGCAATTTAATTCAAACAGTTTTGAAAAAATCATTTCGGGAAAATAATAATGTGTATGTATATAACTCGGACCAAAACACGTTTAGCTGAGCTTATCATAGAATCTTTCCGGAGACAAGCTATCGGCCAACATTAAGGATCTGCTTATAACTACTTGAAAGATTATAACCAAAAATGCTCTAGTTAGAATGACAGGGATATATCTTACTACGAATCTATAATGGTCTTTTCACCTCATTTTCCTACTTAAATGTGTACTTACGTTATTGATGGGGCAGTTTTCCACCAGGTGCCGTGGCGTTTTCGATATATCCCAACGCGTGTAGTGAGGAACTGCAAGGGCGCACTCATATTGAATACTGAATACCTAAATACAAGTAAAATCAATTCTTTTTTTTAGAATACAAAAATTCAAGGCGGTTATTAAAGTACCAAGCATCCGAAACAGACCGAATTTTCTTTTTAGGTTTTTTCTGAGAGCAATCACAATGTCGGCCATTTCGTTCACAGGTACAACTCGTCCCATCTCTCTTCGCAGGACACTTATTCCCCGAACACATGTGACACTTCCCGGACTTAGCATAATTTTTCTCAACATCGACATCATTGAATGTTGGAACATCAAAAAGTTGCTTCTCATTCATATCATCATATTGTTCATCCGTATCTCGCATAGTCAAATCATCGTAAGTCAGATAGCTTCTCTTTCGTATTCCTCCATTTCTTGCTCGTTTTCGAGTGATTCTTGTGGAAGGTATTGGCATGCGATCGTGATTGGTGACATCGTGAATTATGACGGAAGTATCAAGTTCGTTTTCGAGATTTCTAAGAATTTCATCTTTGACTTCACCATCATCTTGAAGAACTTCAAGCAAGTTGATTTTTTCTTTCAGCGTTAAATTAGGATCAGATAATTCTTTGGCATATAGTGGTTGATGTGGCAGATACTCCTGGGGCACATTTTCCAGGACGCTATATTGAGATTTGGAATGTTCTAGTGGAGTAAACTCTGGCACAATCTTTAAATCGCGATAGCCTGTGGGGAGAAAACAAGAAAATATCATTGTTTCTTTCAATACTTGCAGCATTTTTAAGCAAATTTAATCGCAAATTTTTAATCGCCCTAAAAAAGCAACAGCCTTTTTAGTACTTTTTCAAGGATTCTAAAGTAATTGTCCCAAATAAAATCAACTTCTAAAGATTGCAAAAGAAACAATCCCATAAATTTAAAATAAAAAAATAATTTAAGTTGACTGGATTTGCTTAAATTACAATTCTACGACGCATAAGAACCAAGAAGATTCAAAAAATCAACTAATATTTAAAACTAACAACTTTGCTGCAAACAAACCAATCTTCGACAAGACAAGCAATCTTTTTGCTAATCCTTCTTGCCATTTTTCGAAATAAGTATAAAAAGTAACGAAAAGAAAAGAACGGACTCAGGCAAGCTTAACGAGCTTTAATTCACGACTCGAACGTCCAAACGTCGTCATCCTCATCATCATCACCAACGTTTTCAACGTGAACACACAAAAAAGGATACGAAAGAAAAAAAAGTATTAAACTAGGATAATGCATCTATTCAATCCTAGCAGCAGCACAAGTACCAATCCCAGCCCAGTTCTACAGTCTCATGCTCTATATGATGTTCCTATGGCAAGCAAAAGATTGCAGACTTTTCGCCGTTGCGTTATTAAAAAACAGCAAATCCTGGACCATTTGCAATCCTTAGTATCGTCGTCGTAGTTCGTATAGATCGTCAACGGTCGTCCTCGTCCTTCGTCGCGGAGAGTTCTTTCGTGATTGTTCACAAAGTACAAGGACCAAGTTTGCGCTCAATTCTTCAAACAATGCCTATAACAATGGTCTCAATCTCAATGCTCTGCATATAGAATTATATGCTCCCTGACACAACACGCTCAAGGACGGACTTGGTAATGCAGAATTAAGGTGATGTTGGAAGGATGTAATTTTCAGTCGAAAATTTTTAGCTAATAAAGCCTTCCTCTGGTTAAAATATCATTCAAATGAATACCGCAGCACTGGTTGACACGCACCTGAAATGTCAAATTTTCATGAAGCGGGGCTTAATTCAGGCTGAATTGGTCCGATGGTATGGTTTATGCATTATGACTTTAATTTTCGCTGTACCGCTTTGCATAGACCTGTGACTTCAGAAAAGCCCACAAAGGAAATATCAACGGGCTTAACAGGTTCATCGCACGATCTCGGTTGTCAATTCAAAACACCTAAGTTTGTTGTTTTTCAAAACATATAAACAGACGACGACGCCGCCGCCGCCGCCAGTCCAAAATCCACACCAAACGTTAGCTCTTTCAGGATGCATTTGAGTCTCTTGTATTTCAGGTGGGTTGATATTGTCCCAAATGCAATTCATCCATGTTCATGTTGTATCTTCATCTCCTATGCCAGTAGAATTTTGTACGGGTGCTCTCCCAAGTCAAGAAATAAAATTCGCCAAGTTGGGATCTGTTGGGATCTGCCTCACTGCAAGGCCAAGTTCTAGTGAGTAACGTGAAGTCGGCTCTCTTATATCCCACTCAACGAACACACAAAGTTGTCTTGTGTCATTTATCATTAGCTCCTAGGTAAATAAAATTTTGTAAGTATGGAAACCTAAGTCCCGAGGTGAGATTCCTCAAGTTAGGATCGGCCTCTCCGAAAGGCCAAGTTGTTACGAGCGACACGAAATCAGCTTTTTGATATCTCACTCACCGAACAAGCACCGTTGTTTATAGTTGCTTACCTTTAGCTCATAGGTCAATAGAATTTTGTACGACGGCTGGTTCATACCTCGACATAAAATTCCTCAAACTGGACCTATCGGATGCTCGAGAACACTCTCACGCAGGAAGGTGATGTTATCGGAAGATCTAGAGTTTCGTAAACATATGCGGCAGCTGGTTAATCGCGTTCTTAACCAGGGGAATATTTTATTTGCATCCATCACACTACCAATAGTCCTATCGGTGGGATGAATATAGCGCCGCAAAAAGCTAGAAAGGGTGCTTGAGCAGAGCACGGATTTTATTAAAAGAATTGAATTATTTTTATGGTACCCATGATCCAGACAGGGCCTTATTCTTCAATTTCTCACTTAAGCCCAAGAAACAGCAAGAGAAATTCTACGTTTGATTTCAGCACTGATGTCATTTGCAGAGTTAATAGCAGTACCCAGTAAATTCATTTACCACCTCGAAGTTATACTTATCAATGGTCACGTTCTGACCGAGTCTACAATGGGAATCGACTCTATTCGATGACAGTAAATACTTCGTTTTGTCCTCGTTAATCACAAGACCCAAGAAATAAGGCCCTATCGGGAAGTACCAAGGAGACACAGTACGAAACCTTAATCATCCCAGTCTTACAGTATTGTGCAGCAGGAGCATGGACTCTTTCCCAGGTGGATGAAAGATCCCTTGGTATCTTTGAGAGAAAGGTTCTACGTACGATACATGGACCAGTTTGTTTCGACAGACAAAATAATATTTGGCGGTGAAGATACAATCACGAACTGTACGGGGACTTGCCACTGGTCAAAAAACTAGAGCGAATGAACATCGAAGCTCCAGCCCGTAGGGTATGAAACGCTAGACCTGAGGGAACCAGAAGCAGAGGCAGACCTCATCTCTCCGGTGGAGTGATCAAATTGAGGCCGACACACGCCGGCATGGTATTCGAAACTGAAGACAGCAAGCTAGAGATCGAGTAAGCTGGCGGGATCTATTACTTGAGGCCCAGGAGCACGATGCGCTGTAGCGCCAACTAAAGTAAAGTAAGTATAATCCAGACAGAGGTATAGGCTTAATCGCTGCTTGTGATGTCATAGGTGGTACATCTTCTGATGAATTGCAAATCCTACATTGTCAAATTTACCGAACGAATTCGAAGAAAACTAAAGCTCCCATCCTGTTTGTAAGAGAGATTTTCAAGTCACTAGACCCTGGTTTTCACAATATCCATTCCATGTTTTCGAACTCTATGTATATGTATATCCTCCACCTATGGCAGTTTAGCAAAAGTGGAAGAAGAAATTAAAGCCAATTTGACAGTTCCAGTAATAACTGTCAAAATTCAAAAGCCCCGATTGAAGGGCCAAACGTCTTCAAAGATTTTCAGTGTTGTATCCAACCGTTTTCTTAATGCTCATTTAAAAAAATTGTAATAGGCCCTCTTCTACGAAACCCTTAGCCCTAGCCTTTTTTTAAAATGATTATCTTTTAAAGACCATCCGGCCCTGACCAGATCCATATAATGCTGCCTTTATGCCACTATCCAACATCCAAACCGAGGCTTTACTACATATATATACGGACTCACTTTACTAATCCTTTTGCCCAACTTTGTCCTTTCGACGGTTTTTGTGAGTAAGTGTTGACTTAAGCAGATGATTTTCCAATCTTGCAGCTGCGATACGGAAATCACTTTTCTTCATTCCCCCAAAAAATGTTTTATCTTTGCGGGCGCGAAGGCAACAAAAGGGGCGCAAGAATGAGCGAGGACAATGGCCCGCCATCACACTTGCTGATGTTGAGTAAAAAGCAAATCGAATCGACTCGAGTCGTCCGTCCTCGTCTGTCGGTCGTCTTGATGTTGACGGAGTCTTTTTAGGTATATATAAAGGGACAGAGAGGGGGACCAAATATTTTTGTATTTGCATTTTTGTAAATAAATTCTCCTTGATTGACCGAAAAACTTTCTTGATTGCTACCAAAATAAAGTTTTTGATTTTATTTTATTTTTGCATTTTTTCCCGATTTTTCTTTTCTTTTGTATTCTCGCCACCATAACTGACATAATAGGGATTGTCATAGTCGTTTTCATCCATGGGCCATGGTCAACATTGTAAAGTGCGACAACGACAACGACAACAATGTACAGGATCCTTTCAACCATCATCGTCGTGGTATCAAGGATATGGACAAACGAAAAAAGAAATGTTAGAAGAAAAAGAGTCCTTGAAAATATTGCTCTTTAATATTATGCACAAAGTTTATCTTCTATACATGGTACCTACTCGTAGTCCTTGTAATACCCAGAGGAAAAATTCCATCCAGGATTCTTTTCTTTGATTATCTAATATAAGATGATGTAAAGTTTAGGGAATGTGTTGTGTAAGTCTATTGAATACAAGGATGTTGTGGGAGGAAGACTTTGTTTTCTTTTCTTTTTCGTTGAACTGGTCAGAAATTCAGCTTCAGAAGATGATTCTTTTGTAATATTTAATGGGCAAAACAAAATCTTATAGAAGTTATGGTGAAGTCTGAAGAAGTGAAATTATTTTTTGATTTATGTTTTGGGGAACGCATAAATATCTGAATTAAAATTGCTTGCTTATGGGGGAAATATTTTATAAAGTAAAATTCATATTTAATGTATCTTCTATTTATTTCATTATTTTTTAGGTATTCAATTTGGTTCACATTTGACTTTTGGTAACAAGTTTAACTAAAAATGATTATCATAAGCTTCTGGTTGGTACCATTGGGGTTTGCATTTCTTTGAGTTCTTATAAAATGTATATACATACAACATACATAATACCCACAACTTATGTACATATGTATATGAGAAAATATACTGATCGATATTATAATGCCAAATTGGTAGCGCTGAAGCTTGTATAGAACCAGGGCCTAGGGACTTTCAACTCCCAAAAATTTCCGTGTGTGCGTAGTTTTTTCTTCTCGGAGGATTTGTTAATGCCTTACAATACCCAGTACTCTTGAAAAATGGGGGATTAAACCCAGACCTTTGGTTTGAAGGTCCCTTTCATTTTTACTATAAAATCATTTTTAGTAATCTTTTCGCTGGTAAACGGTTAGTTAGTTTGTCTTAGTAGATTAATGGAACTACCAATTTTATCCTTTATAAGATCAAACCTTTTTAAAAAGAGGAATGCCTTAAATGAATAGTAGAGTTTTTGGCTTGCGAGGAATTGATAAATTCTCCCAGAGTAATTTTTGTCATGAAAAGTGATTTCTCAAATTAGCCGTTCAGATTCGGCATCGGGCATACACATTGTAGGTCCGTTTCATCTCTGACATGCCCTATCATCCCAGGAAGATCTGAAAGGTATAGAAATCTGGAAGTTTCCGTCGAATTGCAGTTGGGGGATGGTGTAGTTTGTGTGTTTTCAAAATTATTCTAAATACTTAAGAATTACGGAACGGCCAATGTTGTTGTTAACCCACTGCGATGAAACTTTGAGGCGAATAGTAGAGCTTGCAGCTTTTTGTTTGCTAAGCATACATAGCAAGAGGTATTAGATAGAGTAGGGTATCCAGTGCCGCAGATGGGGTCGTGCGAAGCGATCCTCTTATACATATTAAAGCTGAACGTTGCTGAGGTACTCTACGCAATTAGATCGAAGGCGTTCGAAATTGTCTTAGTTAGACTACCTATTAGATAGCTGGCGTAAAGGCAGAAGAGAATTGGCAAATTCATCTCTTCTATTTTTAATTAGGAATGTTTTGGGAAAAGTCGCATAGCCACTTTTGACAACAAAATTTCTACGTATACAACAACGGTTTGCTTGTGCCAAGCCTGCTCAGTTTTAGAAAAAGACCATCTAACCATACGGTGTCGAAAGCCTTTCCTAAGTCAACTAGAACAGAACTTGAGTTCTCGGAGCCAAATCTGGAGAATAGGGTGGATGAGGGAGCAATTCATAGCCCAATTCATGGATTTTTGCCATGGCAACTACACATGTGTGCACTGCACCCTTGCATTGTGAGCAAACCCATCTTGCGGAGAAATAATGCTTAATAAGCACACGAAATTCACTTTTTTCCATTTTTTCCTCAAATTAGTGAGTAGTCTGATAAAAATAGCTGTCAAGCACAAACTAACTGACGCAGCAAGTTTAAATTTTGACAGGAGTCAACTGATAGATGCCTGTTGACAGGAGCAGTGTTGCTGTTTCAGTAAAGAGGTCAGAAATTCAAAAAGTCACGGACTTATTGGCCCGCCCTCGTACTAACTTCATCGTACAAGCCGATCCAGGGGATACATGATATAGGGAGGTAGAATTTCGATAATAAGTTAAGGTACCAATCTAGTGTACATACATATAAGGAAAGGTTTACCGAGAACTGTTAGAACCTCGAGTACAGGACCGTCTCGTTTATTTGGTTCCCGAAATATCTTCTTCCTTCCCCCCTTTTATTCCGTCATCCACTTCTTCTAAGTGCATGATGGACAGGCTTATGCCAACCGTTTATTCTCTTGTTTTGTGCTAGGGAAAGAAAACGCAATCCCAACCGATTATTCCGGGGTTACTGTCTAAGGGTACCCTGACAAGCCCAGCGTCGTGGTTAGGCTAACCATTATCTCTGTGCCTAAAAGGTAAAACATCTTAAGTCGACTTAAGTTCTTTTAGGTATTCAATGTTATTTGAAATGTATGCTTCTTACTCTTTTTTTTAAGCCAATTGAGGTGTAAATAATTTCAAAAATTGGGAAGTTATAACTGATTGAAAATAGCTTAAGTCATTAACTGTAATGTATATGCATAAGGTAAAACAGCTTATGTTTATTACTTAAAAATTAAAAGAACTTATGTGCCAAATTATTGGGACTTAAGTTTTTTTTATTTCTTTTCTTTTTTAAAATCATCTAGAAAATATTACGGTAGAACATCTTATGTCTGCATTAAATCCCTGATTGACGTTAGAGCAAAAAAAATCCTAAGTGCACCTAAGATTCTTTACCTTTATTATAGTGACGATTTTGTAGTTCTTAGCTCGACTTAAGTTGTTTTACCAAATTTTGTATTCAAATAGCGAAATAATTTTGCAAAATCATCAACAACTTATGTAACATAAGCGATTTTACCGAATCGCAGTTGCCCAAAGTAACGGCCTTAGGTAGACATAAAGTGTTTTACTGTGTGCAAGTAAACTTCATATTGGAACGTCAGTGCTAAAATACTTATACACTGCCGCTCATCTGAATAGGTTCACACATATTTTCATATGTATTGCAATGACTTATCTTTTTTATATATGTATGTAATAAAAGAGCATCATTATGTGCTTATTTTGGGAGAAAAAAAATTTCTCTAAGCTTACCGTTATTCTCCCACGGTAGTTAGACTAAATGTATTCAAAAAAACAAGCATTTTTTTTGGCTCATCTGAATAAGTTCAACAGCAAAAATTGCAATTTGCGTTGAGTTGCGTGTTAATTGTAATCGAAATTTTATCTGTCAATAAAATTAGTTTGTTTTTCCTATATTAACGGTGAAATGGGTTGCGAAAAATCTTTAAGCGAGGAAGAAAAAGTCAAAATAAAAGTATTTCGGGAATCAGGCCTAAGCCAACGACTTATAGCGAAGAAAATTAAAACAGGTCAAAATTTGGTAGGCAGTTACTTGCGAAATATCCAAAATTATGGAAAAAACATGAGAGGAGGAACTTATACGGCCACATCAATGGGTGATAGACGTGCTATCATCAAAGCAGCTTCTAATTCTCATGATTCCGCGTCAAAAATAAATATAAAAACCGGTGTCAATTGCAGTTTAGCTACGGTAAAACCAGTAATTAAAAATGCTTCTCATTTGAAAAGAAAAAAAATCAGAGATAACCACCACTTAACGAATCTAGGAAAGAAATTCGTCTCCAATTCTGTAAGAAATACATGTCGTGGAAGTCAGAGTGGCAAAGTGATTTTTTCAGATGAGAAAAAGTCCAATTTAGAGGGCCCTGACGGCTATAATTATTACTTTCATGACCTTCGAAAAGAGGAGCATTATTTAAGTCGGCTGCATAGCTGTGGAGGCAGTATTATGGTGTGGGGAGCTATTTCCTTCTACGGAGGCTTGGAGCTCCAATTTGCTACATCGAGAATGAATGCAAATTCTTTTAAAGGTGTGCTAGAAAAGGCCTTCCCACAGATTTCTGACCTGTTTGGACCAATAGTGTGGACATTTCAACATGATAATGCCCCTATCCATACAGCGAGGACAATAAGGCAGTGGATTGAGAGTCAAAATGTGGAGATGCTGGTGTGGCTCCCATACTCCCCTGACCTTATCATAATAGATAATGTGTGGGGACTTCTCTCACGTAAAGTATACGAGTCAGGGAGGCAATTCGAAGACAAAAAGTCATTAATCGCAGCCATTAAAAAAGCCTGGTCAGAAATTTCGCATCAATACCTGGAAAAATTGTATAGTTCCATTCCAAATCGAATTTACGAGACTATATTAAAAAGAGGTGGCAACACTCATTATTAACGTCTGTTAAATAATCATACAATGCAAAAAGGTAAAAAAAATCTTTGAATTCAAATAGTTTGTATTGTTTTATTCCATTTCATCCGTTGAACCTATTCAGATGAGCCAAAAAAATGATTGTTTTTATGAATACATTTAGTCTAGCTACCGTGGGAGAATAACGGTAAGCTTTAAGACAAATTTTTTTCTCCCAAAACAAGCACATAATTATGCTCTTTGTCTTTTATTACATATATAAAAAAGATAAGTCATTGCAATACATATGAAGGGAGGCCAACAGTGAGGTGAAAATATGTGTGAACCTATTCAGATGAGCGGCAGTGTAATAAATTGCAAAGTTTGGGTCTTAATACAATTTTAAAAGTGAAAGAAAACTAAAAGATTATAATAATTATAAAGTGAAAAAGTGATCATTATATGTAAATAAAAAATTGATTAGTGAAACTAAATTTAATATGAAACGCGCACATCATATGTTGATGCTAGCTTTAACATCACAAAATAAAAAAAAATGATAAAACGGCCATGGAAAAATCCAGGGCATGGGCCCTGAAAAAGAAGGATTTTCTGGGTCGAGTTCTGCTGAAAAGGGTTAGTTTGTTGTAATATTATTGCTTTAATAGTAGTCATTTTTATTTCTTTCATTAATATCATATTGTATTTATACAATATATTTATGTAATTTCATTTGTTTGCTTCTAGATGATCCAAACAGTTTAGTTGATGCGAACACCTTGGTTGAAATCCAGAAATCTGATTTTGATTATGCCAACGATCTACCAGGTACAAGCAGAGAATTTCAAAAGCAATTGGAGAATCTATTGAATGTTGATTCCATCGAGAGTGAGGCCGATCAAGGAAATTATTTTGATTCTGGAGATGCCTTAGCTGACCCGACTTTCATTTGAATAGTGATAGTGAATTAAGTGAAGAAACAGAACGTGCAGTACAACTTTTGGAAGAAAATCTAAGGGGTCAAAATGTCAATCGTGGGATAAGAAAATAAAAACGAAATACTGGACAAGGATACTTCAATAATTCAGGTAAATTTATAGTAGAGAAGGAGGTTAGGAAATTGGAGAATTGTCGCATGAAGTGCAAAGAAAATATTTCAACAGAAGTTCAAAGAAATATATTTAAACAGTATTGGAAGCTAATTATCTTTGATATTTTTTTGTAAAGGCACTAGATATGCCTAATTTTTATGTAAAACTTTTCTCTTAAGTTACTTTGAATAAGCTTGTATACATTTAATATTAACCTTTATTTTATTAGCAACAATACAAACATTGCTGTGAAAGTATTTTATTTATTTTGTTTGTCTTAATAAATTATTCAACTTGACTAATGGCCATTTTTGTGTGTTTTCGAGTTTAAACGAGAAGTTAAAGTTTATAAAAATGTAGCTTATATTTAGAAAAATTCTTCTACCACGTTTGGCAAAAAAAACTTGAGTCGACTTAAGTTTTCAAAACAAAAAATTGTTGATTTGGAAAAATATCTTATGTACTCATATTTGATTCGGTAAAAGGACTTATGTCAAAAAAGCATATTTTTCTTAACCTAATCCTTCAATCAAAATTAAACAAAATTGCTCTTAATAGAATTTAAAATAATATTTCCTTATTTTGCCGACAAAAACTTCTGTTTCCAACACCTAATTTATTTCAGAGTACAATTTAAAATTTGAAATTGTTCTACTACAAAGTGTACAAAATCGACATAAGATGTTATACCTTTTAAGCACAGATCTAACCTTTGTAAGCGACAGGTATTAAGCAGTATATGTATTATATTATGAAATACGCTGTAATTTTATGTTTTGATAAAAATTGAAATTATATGCAATGACATGTTAGATTAGTAAAAAGAAACAATAAAATATATGAAATTACGATTACGATTTAAATAAAGTTAGTTACAGATCGAAATTTGAAAACTCTAAGCCCAAGATTTGTTTGCTTTCTTTGGGAAGAACTCTTGGCACCTACAAGTCTACCTCAGGCTCGCACAAAAAAGCATCAGAGTTACATTTATTGATTGTATTAAACATCCGAAACGAGCTTAGACGAGGCATGAATTGTGCCATAACCCACCTCTAACCTGAACTGCTTATCCGGGAATTTGCTTTTGTCCGTAGTCCAAATAGCCAGAGCCGTATTGGTGATCTTTCGAAAGCATTGCTGATACTCGGATGAAGATTTGTGAACCCAAGATTTGAGATACCGCAATTGCTATCGATCAGTGATATTAAAGGAGTTTTTTTCAGAGGTATAAAACTTAAAGCTGGCAACACTGTTTTAAATCGGAATTTTGTCAGCTGTAAATTGAATTATTTTTAGTTTGGTTTTGTTTTTCAAAATGAATAACCTTGGGTCTGAACAAACACTTCCAAATTTTGCAACTTAATTTTGAAAAAGGGCAATACCTACTCTTCGTAACACATATCGGATTCTATATTTAAGACGAATGGAAACGTCAATAAACAAAACTACTGTATCTTAGGTGATGAATATCCTCAAGTGACACTGTTACATCCTCAAAAGCTGTCCTGTCTGTTTGGTGTGCGTTATGTATGTTGGCTTTATTCCATTTGAAAGTTGAATACCTCTAAGATAAGCACCCTTTATAATAAGAATAATGTGAAACAAAAAATGTGTCAGAAAATATAATTGAAAACAATTCCGGGAAGAAAACTTCACAAAAACCATGGTTTGCATGGTTCGATGCAAGCAAAGAGGTTATTAGGGTGAAGAAGGTAAGTTTCCGTTGTTTTAAAGCCTACCCAACTGAGGAAAACTGGAATAAATTCAAGCAAGCAAGAAGGCCTGCAACGCTCATATTCGACGGACCAAATTTTTAAATGACCAAAAATTACGGCAAAAAATACTGCAATGTCCTAAAGGCAGTAAACATTTATGGTCATTTGTAAAAACTATCAGGAATTCTTCCTATTTCTCGGTTCCTCGCTGTCAATGACACTCCATTTGTTAGCTCTTTAGAGAAAGTAAATCTCTTTGCGAGGCAGTTCGCCGCCAATTCAACACTGCCAGTGAGTGTTATGGCTCCGCCTGTCATCGAGCGCGTTAGTGATTTTATAGGCTAATATTTTTTTGTACTCGTACTGTGGCGAAATTCCTAAAAGATCTCAACAAACATAAATCCGCTGGTCTGGATAGTATCCCCGCTAGTGTTCTGAAGAGGTGTTCTTCAACGCTGGAAAAACCACTCCGTAAGCTTTTCCATCTGTCCTACTCCTCAGGTCTCGTTCCGAGCGGATGGAAAACTGCATTTGTCCAGCCTATTCCCAAAAAAGGCGAATCCTCACCCTCTAATTACCGACCGATTGCACTTACGTCCCTTCTTTCCAAGGTCATGGAAACGGGATAAATTATCAACTCAAGAAATATCTCGAAGATCGAAAGCTTCTTAATGAACGGCAGTACGGCTTTCGCAGCAATAGGTCCACTGGTGATCTCATGGTTTATCTCTCCGAACAGTGGAGCAAATCTTTACATCGTTTTGGAGAAAGTAAGATTATTGCACTTGATATTTCAAAAGCATTTGATAGGGTTTGGCATCAGGCCCTCTTATCGAAAATGCATGCTTTCGGTTTTCACGAATCCCTGCTTCATTGGATTAGTAATTACCTTTCGGATCGTTCAATACAAGTAGTATTGCATGGGTTCAAGTCTGAAAACCACAAAATAAATGCTGGTGTGCCCCAGGACTCTGTTCTATCTCCAACACTCTTTCTCATTTTTATTAATGATCTCCTGTCTGCAACTTCTAATCCAATACATTGTTTCGCTGACGATAGTACTCTTAGCTTTTAATATTCGTTTTCAGATTCACATCCCTCTTCTTCGGATGTGGAACTGTAACGACAAAATATGATACAATGGGGATTAAAAAACCGCGTGGAATTTAATGCTTCGAAAACACAATGCTGTCTTGTAATGTTAAAGCGAGATATACCCCCCTTGCCATTATCCATAGATGGCACTTGCATCTAGTAGACTGAACATCTCGATATTCTCGGTATGTGTATCACCAACCACCTTTAGATTTTTAGATTTGTTTATTGAACTTTTATATATACAATTGGATAGTCTTAAGATTAAATAGATACATTGTCTTAGAATAAAATATTTTGTTGGCACATAGGGGGCCTAACTTTATATATTGGCTTAAGTTTAAATTAAAATATTGTTTAATATGTATGGCGTTCTAAAAATAAAAGTCGGTTGACTTGGTTATCCTCGGGGTGTTCCTTCCCGGTTGTCATTTGTTGGATTTGTTGATTGGTTAGAGGGTTGTTGGCTTGTTTAGCCACGTCGGTGGGCTGACTCGGGGTCAGCGTAGAATGCAACGGCATCTTCGTTGTTGACTTGAATTATGTTATCATCCATAATGTCCATGACGCTAAGGTACATGGGCTCTGGCAGTCGCTGTTGGGTTGTCATCCTTCTTATTAGTTGGTTCGGGTGGCTAGATGAGTTACCTACTAACTTTTTAGCCAAGAGTAGTAGGTAGTTGTCCAATGTATTTATTCTCGCTTCAGAATAAATTCTGTCGTTTTTAAAGTATTTTTGACGCTCCCTGTCAAAGACAAGCCCAGTGCAGATTCTTAGGATCTTTCTTTCGAAAGCTTTTAGCTGCTTCATGGCCGTTTTGGAGATGGTATACCAAACGGGAAAGCTGTATCCAATGACTGGTCTCAGCAGTTGTTTGTACATCAGGATTTTGGTCTGTTGACTTAGTCCATTGCTCTTCTTCATCAATGGATGGACACGATGAAAGGCCCAGCTGGCTTTCCTAAGAACTTTCTGGGCGTGTGGGTTAAACTTTAATAGCTCGTGGAAATAAATTCCCAGGTACTGGACGGTCCTCTTGGCTGAAAGTGACGATCCATCTGGGAGTTTCAACTTCAGGTTTCTGCATATTGTCGCTTTTTGTGATCTTCTACGGACGACAGTTGACGGCCTTCTGAAGCAGATGAGTTCCGACTTTTCTGCGTTGATTTTAATACCCCATTTATGGTAAAAGTCAAAGAGACGGTGGATGTGTTCTTCTACTTTCTTCACAGCTATATGTGGTGACATTGAGGAGCAGTAAGTCAAGGAATCATCGGCATATAGAAGGTTCTCGCAGTTGACGGGGTTAGGTTGGTCAGATGTCAGGATGCTGTATAGAAATGGGCCGAGCTTCGATCCTTGGGCAACTCCAGCCCTGATGTTCTTCATTGACGATTTGCATTTCTCCAATTGTACATAGAATTTTCTGGAAGAGAGAAAAGAAAAAATAATTCTTATTAGTGCAATTGGAAAGCCCAGCATGTGAAGTTTATGGATAAGGCCTTCAATCCATACGCTATCAAATGCTTTCTCAACATCCAGAAGGCATCCAACGGTGACACAATGGCTATTAAGAGCTGTGGTGATGTCGTGTTGAAACTTCATCAAAGGATGCAGCGTCGAGTGTTTTTCCCGAAAACCAAACTGCATGTCAGGAATTATACTGTTTTCATAGCAGATTTTTTTCAGTTTCCTTAATATAATTTCCTCCAGGAGTTTGCTGATGTTACTCAGGAGAGATACGGGCCTGTAATTAGAAATATAATTCCGATCTCCTTTCTTGGGAATTGCCACGATCTTAGCAGTTTTCCATTTTTGGGGGAAGTAGTCGTTGTTGAGGCAGTTGTTGAAGACGATTGTCAGGAATATAAACACTGCTTGCGGTAGCTTCTTCAGGATGAAGTTAGAAACCCCATCCGGCCCTGTTGACTTCTTTGGTTTGCCGTGGTTTATTATTTCACATATTTCCTCTGAAGTGCTCAAGTATGGGTTGTCAGTTGGGTTATTTGCCAGGTTGGTTTCGTTGAATATACTTCTCTCTAGAGTGGGAGCCAGAGTTTGTTGGATGGAATCATTCACTTCGTTGATGAAAAGTGGGCTAGACGGAGGGTTGGGGGCAAAGTTGCCTTCGAAGTGGTTGGCAAAGGCTTCCACTTTGTCATCCAACGATGTAATCTCAGTGGTGTTGTCCATCATGACTTCCGGTAGTGGTTTATTTCTTCCTATAAAGCGGTTGATTTCTTTGAAGGCGTCTGGTCCGGGTTTTATTTCTCGCAATCTCTTCTTGAGAGATTTGTCATTGTGGTGTCGAATAGAGTTCCGGAACATGATGTTAACACAATCGAGTTCGCTTTTCACTGTCTGGTATTCCCGATTCACTGTGTTGAGTTCTCTCTGGTGAATTCTCTGTAGCCTTTTCCTCAACCTTTGTCGGTGCGAATACAACTTTTGTACATATTCCGGGAGATGTTGGTACCTATCTTTGGATGTCATGGGAACCTTTTGAACGTCAAGAGCGTTGCCGATTGTCGCTTCCAGAATTTCGACGGCACCATCGATTTCATTATTCTGGAGGTTTCTGTTGGCAGGAGGAAGTACCAAGTGTTGCTCGATATGCCTCTGCAATCTCTCGACGTTGAGTTTTTTATAATTTATGTAGTCTGCTTGGGGTCTCGCAGTTAGGATGGCTGGCTGATTGAGTTTTATCGAAAGCAGAACTGCTTCGTGGTCAGAGTCGCTGGGCACCGTTGAACAGGTGAAGTTGCTGATTTCTGGAAGAATATAAATGAAATTAGAAGTTGATAGGAAAAAATCTAAAGTTGATGGAGTTCTTGGAAAGGTTGGCTTTGGTTGCGACACTACAACCAGAGAATGTTCATCGCTGTGAAGGTCCAACCAGTCGACGATGAATTTGCCTTCAGCACTGATAGCGGTATCCTGCCACCTGTGGTGTCTTGCATTGAAGTCGCCACCAATTAGACCGTAAGTTGTTTGTTTTAAGACACTGTTGAGTATGTTGAGGTCGCCATGGATGTTTACTTTATAGGAACCGCATTTGAAGTAAACGCCGATTACTGTCAACTTTTCTCCTTGTCCTAGATCTATCTGGACCGCTGTAGCTTCGCTTGTTTGAAGGCCTGGGATGATAATTTCGCTGGTGCTGAAAGAGATCTTTTCCCTCAAGTAGATGGCTGTGCCTCTTCCGTGCTGACCTTTGTCCTGTCGGAAGGTCTTATATCCTACGATGTTAATATTGTTCTTTCGGGTAACATTTGTTTCACTTATAAGAGCGATGTCCGGTTTGTTGTTTTTCATGAACATGTTGAATGACGTCCTCTTATCAAGGCTGTATAATGAGTTTACATTATACGTCAGGATGCGGAGCTTCTTTAGTTGCATATTTGGAACAAGAAGGTGGCCAGTGCCACGGACTTATCTCCATCGCTGAGCTGAGAGTAATTTGGTGGAACCGCACTCCTAGCTTTTCCCATGACCGTGAGCAGGTCGGAACCAAATATTCTCTGGACTTCGCTGTTGAGGTTTACTGGTGCTGCGGCTTTGGTTGGTCCTGTTTTTGCTGGTATCCTTGGTGCGGTCATCTTGGCTGAAGTTCCTGTGACTTGTTGTGCCTTTGTTGGTGCTGGTTTGGTTGGTGGGCCTCTTTTCGCCATTGCTGCATAGCTGATTGCCGGACGAGTAACCAAGCAAGCTGACTTAGCAGCAAGCTCTTGGTGAGAACGCTTCTCCGCCAATAGCCTGTTCCTTTCTGTCAGGCGAGCCTTTAGCGTTGGGCAGCCTTTAAAGCTGGCAGGGTGTCCAGCTTTTTGGCAGTTGGCACACCATACGTCCAACCCAGTGTTTTCTTTGCGCTGGCACTGTCCTGGTTCGTGCTTATCCTTGCACTTAACGCATACAAAGTCCCGCCCGCAGTTGGTGGCCACATGTCCAAAGCGTTGGCACTTATGGCACTGAACGATGTCGTTGGATTTTAGCTTCTCCCAATGGACACTCTGGTTCATAATGCGAGTCTTTGTGTAGACCTCATTGATGTCGATGGACTTTGCTAATTCCACAACGAAGTTGTTGTACACCTTTCCTTGGGCCTTCTTTGCTTTGAAGGGTGACACTTTTATTACTGGCAGTCCCTCTATCCTCAGCTCTTCTTCTACTTCGATGGCGGCGTACGTGTGGTGGATACCCTTTAACAAAAGCAGGTTTTTCCTGTCATCCTTTGGCGTGAAAGTGTTGAATTGTATCTTGCTTGTCAGCAAAAACTTCTTGACGGCGTCAAAAGATTCTCTGTTTCCAGCGTTGATGATGGTGGATTTTGTGTTACGGTTCTTGAAGGTCATGCTGAGGTTTGTTCCTTTGAAGTGTCTGCTTATTTCAGCGATGTTTCCAGAAAACACGAAAATTGGTGGCATTCCTGAAGATTTGGCGGTGTTGTCTTTAGGTTTGGGTGACTGAGTGTCGGTTGTTGTTGTTGTGGCTGGTTCCTTTGGTGGTTGGATTAGTTTTTTTGGCTGCTGTTTGGTGGCTTTTGGTATAGGTGGTGCTACTGTCGTTGTTAATGGTGCTTCGACATCCAGTTGAGGGCGTTTGACGTTGTCCTTTTTGGATGATGATTTCCGTCTTTTTTGACCTGGCAATGGGGATTCAGAATTGTCAGCATCGCTTTCCATTTCCTCGGATTCCAGTTCGTCATTGTCCTTGCTTGGTTCGTTGATGGTGGCAGGTAAGAATTTGCCGATAGTTTCACTAAGCCTCTGACTGTATTCGGGACTTAGGTGCGTGGCTATCCTGGTTAGCAATTCTTCTAACGAAGCAAGCGCTGCCTCCGGATTAAATGGTTCGCCCATTTCCGGCTTAACTTTCACTTTTTTATTTTATAACACTGATTTAAACAAACAAATATTTTTAAAAAACCTTTATTCGTGGAAAAGATCAGGGTGACTAGCGCAGGTAGCCCGTAGGTATACCTGAGTTTTAGCCTTTTAATTTAGGGGTTGATTTTTATTTCTAAATTTCTTCCGCTATAGGTGTATACTGTATCACTGCACTGCACTGAATCCCACCAACCACCTTTTGTGGGACGATCATATACGCGATGTCGCCAAAAATGCCGCAATATGTATGGGTTTTCTAAGGCGATGCAAGACATTTTTCACTCCTTCTAATCTAGCTGTTATCTACAAGACTTATATACTTCCAAGGCTTGAGTATAACTCCCATATCTGGGCTGGTGCTCCTGCAACTTACTTAATCCTCTTGGACAATATTGAACGTAGAGCATTTAGATTAAGTGGTGATAATAACATCATAGGATCATTTACGTAGCTTGAACATCGTCGAAATGTTTCTTGTCTCACCCTCTTTTACCGTTATTTTAACGCTTTATGCTCTTGAGAAACATCCAGCTGCATTCCTCCCCTTAAACAGTTCAACCGTAATACTCGCGCTTTTAGGAATGCTCATCAATACTAAACCTTCGAGCCCAACTTCGGTCGTACTGTCAAGTACAGAGATTCGTTCTTTATCCGTACAACGCGAATGTGGAATGCCTTAGCACATTCTGTGTTTCCAAGCCATTGCAATAATCAGGAATTCAAAACCAATGTGCACCGAAACCTCCTTTCCTAGTGATCACACTGTGCCTACATATTAAGGGTAGTATTATCCCCATGAGTGAGCGCTTATTACAAAAAAAATAATAATTTTTTTTTCTTTCAGCTTTTATTTCTAAATGCCAACAAAAGCTTGGCATTCATTAAAAAGCCAAAAACAACATCCGAAATTTTATCAAAATTTCATTAATTCTTTCACTAGAATAATCATTATTAACCGCAAACTTTAACAATAGTAAAGCTAATCTAATTTCCTCATTTAAAATAAAATTATATGGTTATGAAAGTTCATTTAATTCTCAAGAATCTGATGGTCGATTTAACTTTAAGGGGTTTGTTTATTGTTGTAATTATGCTACAAGAAAAACCATTTTGTTTTTCAATTGAAAATAAACTAAAAACCTAAACATAAAATACCATTCCTTGAATTTTCAGTCGAAAAATAAACAAAAATACAAAAATGAAAACTTAACTTCTTATTTTTATTCCAAACCAAAAAAAACTCAAACCTTTATTTGATAAAGAATGTTAAAATACCCCTCTCTGTGGTGTGGGTTGTTATTTCTAGTTTCTAAACTATCTTAAACATACAAACCATATATGTATGTATGTACATTGAACAATGTACATACGTACATTAAATTTACGTAAAAGATACATAATCCACAATCCATAAAACTTTTATCATGTGATAGCCACAGAGAGCTATGTACATACATATATAAGGTACACTTATACACATCATATAGGATATTCTCTTCTCAGTAATCAGATTTACTTAGTTTATTCATTCAATTAGAGTTTTCAAACTTTACCCATTCCCCAACAATCCCCTTACCCTTAACCAAAAAATCCTCTCCAGCTCATGTTGGACGAAGCCACTACTACAGAGCTTAATATATTCAATCCCTATAAACAAGCATCATTGCAACTTCAGGAATCATATAGAAGTAGAAGGTCCTGACATGGGATGAAAATCTCTATTTCCGATAAACAAAACAACACTCAAACCGTTATATTTACTTTGAACTCTCTCTCTCTCTCTCTCTCTCTCTCTCTCTGACCCAGTTTAACTTATAAAAACTACAAAATCAAATAAAATACAAGAAAAAACAATAAAATCGATAGTCGATTAATTCAAACAAAAGTATGACAAGCCAATTTATTCAGTTACAGAATGCGTTCTCCTATTACACATACCACCCTATCGGTATACCTAACTGCCACCATCACCTATTCCTCATACCTCCGTTCGAAGTTCTACAATAGCCTCAGGACGGCCGATGAACGCGGCGAGATATAAAAATTCAGCAAAACTCGATTGAAATCATTAATCAAACTACCAAATCGATAATACAACAACAAAAAAGAGCCAAAAAAGACCAACAAAAATAATAAAAATTACAAAAAACATCCCTGGAAGAATTAAAAAATACAAAATCAAACAAAATCGCAGAAAGAAAAAGTTAATAAATTTAACAAGTGAAGTCTTTGATAAATATTTTTAATTTCTCTTAAAATATATCTTTATCTATATTCACACCCACGAAACAACAGAACAGTACTCACCCGGATATCCGTTTAAGGGAAATGCCGGAACAACGCCATCCTTGGCAGAGTACATGCCAGAAGTCTCAACAACTCCTCCACTCGTCTCGAAGGCAGGGCTTCGAATTTTCATTCTATTTCTGGCCATGGCTGATTTATCGAGAAACTTTTCACGCCTTATCTTCACGACCGCCCTATCCACTTCTTTATCATCATCATGGTCATTAATGGGATGGCTTGATGGGGAACCTGCATCCTTATCGTCGGCGGCGGGTTCGGAATCATTCTTCGATGGAGTTCTTCGTGTGGAGGCAGTTTGGTGACGACGATGGTCATTGTAGTTTCTCCACTTTTGGATTTGCACAGTTCTGCCAAAATCTTTGGTGCCATTCCTAGCGCCAGCATTTGGTTTACCGTTATTGCTCAATTTCCCGGGACCATTATGATCTAAGGATTCATGGATCTTGCAGCTATCATCAAACGCACTGAGGGCTTTGTGTTTGGAATTGACATTCGTGGTGGTGGCGCTGGTGCTGCTGCTGCTGCTTCTGCTTCTAGGATAATGCAGGGTGTTCCAGTAGAATTCATCACCCATACCCCCAGCCGCAGTTTCGATGTCATCAGGATTCGTTCTAGTTCTCATCGTCGTCGTCTTCGTCGTGGTCGTAGAAATATTTCTCCTCGTCGAATCGATTACGAAGGAGTCGCGAACAGAAGCATCTATTCTGTCGTAGTCTTCATTGCTCGCCACATCACCATCGCCATCATCATCATCATCGGTGCTGCTGCCACTGGCATCCTCGAAACGCTGAGTGTCGACGTTGGAATACGAGTTTATGCTTTTAGTGAATGGAAACTACAGGAAACAGCACACCATACACGTGATGTTTGCCAAAGGACATGCGAATATAACACAAGAGTACATGGAAGAAAATTACAAAACGGATATAGTGAGCGGGGAGGATGTTCTTTTATATTATATTGATTTCTATAAACGATAAATATATATAAATATACTTTTCTGTTTGGTGAGATGTCTTTGATGTCGACGTCGTCGGGTTTCTTCTGGAGACGAAGTTTTTGTTGTTCGTTTTGTAAGAAGGAACCATGACTGTGACTGTGACTTCCTGGTGGCATTGGAACCGATTTTGAAGAAGCCAAAAGAAATGCACCTTCTTCTACTCGATTTGAATTGCTGGAAAAAAGAAAAATTATTCGTAAGGAAATCGCTTTCTTTTGTTACCTGATGTGATGTACTATCGTATACGTGTGTATGTAGTTTTGATTTATATTTTTAAGGAAATAAAGTGACATTTTGTATTAATAAAATAGCACTGTTTTCAGTATACAGCTGTGCTTATGTTAATCAACTTAAGCTAAAAAGCTAAAAGCATACAAATATCAAACGTTGATACTTTGAAGATTGCTATAAAGCGTTTGAATTCAATTTCCAAATAGAGTAAAACCATTGAGTTAATATCCATTGATCTTAACCTTGAACAAACGAACCTTTTTATATGAAAATTGCGTCAAAAAAAAATATGTAGGGTTTTCTATTATAGGCCTGGCTGCGACCCACACTGATAACTTCCCATCCCGTCTGTCGATTTGTCTTGCTTAAAAGTGTGTAGGTTTTTGTGTTTTTTTTAAATTGTCAGTTGAATTATTCTTAAAAATTTAAAAATTACCAACAATATTTTGCATATAATGAAATAGTTTTATTTCAAAATTTATTTTTGTTAAAGAGATTTTTAGTCGAAAACCAATTTTTACCAATTTTAGTAGCATTTCTTAAAAGTTTTTACTTCTTATATAAACAAATACAAATTGGAGGAATAAAATTAATTTGAAGTCAATAGCCAATAATTCTATTGTTCACGAGATATTGAGAACCGAACATCAATTTTTACCAAATTTGCGTAGATTTTATTTTTTATAAAAACACGCACAGTTGGATTTTTATAAAAAAAATTACTGAATGTCAAAAACAACATTTCCTGTGAGATAAAACTAGCTTTAAGCCAATATTTTTAGTTTTTGAAAAGAAAGTCGAAACTAAATTTTTACCAAGTTTTAGTATTGTTTTTTTTTAGGTTTTTATTTTTTGTAAGAAAACTGTCAATTCGATTTTTCTCAAAATTTTACCGCATGTTAAAAACGTTATTTTGCCCGGCACAAAATTGTTTTGGAGAAAAAATCATTTTTGTTCATAAAAAATTCGAGGTGACAAATATTTTTTTTCAGTTTTTTTTTTTTTTTTATAAAATTCCAAATTCCAAAAATATATTTGTTTGGTATCACGTTATAATATATAATATAAAATGTAATTCAAGTTGCTAGCGTTATTGGCTGTTAAGATATTTTGGTTTAACCAAAATTTTCACCTATTTTTTAAATTGGTAAAAAAACCACCCACTCAATTTTTTTGAGTCCTTTCTGCATTATTATCTGTATAACATATATCTGTATAATATATCTCTACTGGTTCTTGAGCTATGGACGACGAAAAAAACTTTCCGAACGTACTTACGTACGGACGTACGAACGTACGTACACACGCACGCACAGACATCTCTCTAAAAAGAATTTACTTCGACTCTAGGGACCTTGAAACGTCGAGAAATGATTACAATAACTTCCTATGGTAAGTTAAAAAAAAAAGTTGTATATTATGGGATATCAAGAAGGTTTTATCTTTATTTTAGGGCCCTGTTAATACTATTATGTGGGAAATCTAACATCATTCCAATGACCGCTGGGGCTTTGCTGGGCACATATCCAAAAAATAAACGTAGGTTTACCACAGGGCTCCGTTTGTATCCAACACTCTTTATTGTTTCGCTGATGACAGTACCCTCAGCTTTTAATATTCGTTTTTAAATTCTCATCCTTATCCTTCGAATGTAGACTATCAACGTAACAGTATGATGCTCATTAAATTCTGATCTTGACAGCAATGCCCAATGAAGAATCAAAAACCTTGTAGAATTCTGTGCTTCGAAAACTCAGTGCTATTAACTGTCGCATAAGCGTCCCCAATGCCACTATCCATGGGTGGTACTTGCATTGAGGAGACTGAACAGCTTTCAGTCCTAGATATGTCCATCACAAACCATCACTGATGTGGAGTGATATGGTGTTTGACATTGTTAAAAATGCTGCCAGGTGTTAAGGTTTTCTTCGACGATCCAAATCAGCTTCTGGTTCAGTTGGATTTTGTATAGGTGCGGGCCCAGACCGCTATTCCAAATTTTGCCACGTTTTTAGGAGCGACGTAGAATTGACGTCTGCGATGTTTCCGGCAGATCTTGCGTTTCGTTGACGTACGGGGGTGTTGGCTGATGGTTTACTGGCCAAATTTGAGTCAACCGACAAGTCTCCAATTTGGGCACCAAACGTTGAATCAACGACTAGGAAGGACGACCATGTACCTCATAAAAAAGCGCAACGCGCTTATCGTTCCTACAAAAGAACAACCATTTTGAAAATATAGTTTTATTAACTTCCCATAGGAAGTTATTGTAATGGGTCAGATTTGTCGAATTGAAAATTTTGACATTTCTCGACTTTTCAAGGTCCCTAGAGTCGAAATAAAAGATTTTTAGAGAGATGTCTGTGCGTGCGTGTGTACGTACTTTCGCGAAGTTTTTTCGTAGTCCATAGCTCACGATACAGTAGAGATATCAACTCCAAATTTTGTTATACAAATAATAATGCAGAAAGATGCAAAAAGGAATCTCAAAAAAGTTTCCATAGCAATTTAAAAAAGGTGAACATTTTGGTTAACCCTAAATATCTCACGAACCAATAACGCTAGAGGCTTAAATTAAATTTTATATTATATATTGTAACGTGATACCAAACAAATAAAAATAAATGTAAAAAAAATATTTTTCACCTCGAAAATTTTACGAAGAAAAAATGATTTTATCTCCAAAACAATTTTGTGTAACGAAGAAAAACGTTGTTAACATCTGGACAAATTTTGAGGAAAATCGAATTCACAGTTTTTTTATAAAAAATAAAAACCTAAAAAAAAACATTACTCAAAGTTGGTAAAAATTGAATTTCGACTTAAACATCTTTTCGAAAATTTGAGATTATGGCTTCCAACTTATTTTATCTTATAAGAAATATTGTTTTCAACTTTCGGTAAAATTTTGAGAAAAATCGAATATACAGTTTTCTTACAAAAAAATAAAAACCTAAAACAAAAAATTAATAAAAGCTAGTAAAAATTGATTTTCGACTCAAATAACTTTTCAATTTTATCTTATAAGAAATATTGTTTTCAACATTCGGTAAAATTTTGAGAAAAATCGAATATACAATTTTCTAACAAAAAATAAAAACCTAAACAAAATTAAAAAAAACATAAAAGTTGTTAAAAAAATATTTTCGACTCAATTATCTTTTTTAAAATTAAAAATATTGGCTTCAAACTACTTTTACTCACAGAAAAATATAATTTTCGATATTCAGTAAATTTTGTATTAAAATCCAACAATCATTTTTTTTTCATACAAAATAAAATCTACAAAAAATAGTACGCAAATTTGGTAAAAAATGATGTTCGGTTTTCGATATCTCGTGAAAAAGAAGATATTGACTTCAAATTCATTTCATTCATCCAATTTGTATTTGTTTATTTAAGAAACAAAAACTTTTAAGAAATGTTACTAAAATTGGTAAAAATTGGTTTTCGATTAAAAATCTCGTTAACAAAAATAGATTTTGAAATCAAACTATTTCATCATATTCAAAATGTTGTTGCTAATTTTGTAATTTTTTAGAATAATTCAACTGACTACTTTTTTAACATTTTAAGCAAGAGAAATTTACAGACGGGATGGGAAGTTATCAGTGTGGGTCGCATCCCAGCCTTTTTTTATGTGCACGTGTTGCTCGATGATGTAACATGCCATGATGAATTGTCTTTAGTGGCTGATTAAAAGAAAATATTTTGACAACAAACAATATGGTCACCACGAACCGTCAAAAGCAACTCGTCGCTATTGGCAAAACCCTTTAACTATATTAATAATTAAACAAATTAAGTTGCAATAAAAACAAAATTTTTAGTAAACGTGACGTGATGGTAAGTGCGCAGGATTGTCATGCCAGAGGTCTTGGGTTCAATCACTACCTGTGCCGCCTAAGATTTTTCATTTCATATGAATGTTGGCCATAGCTGAGCATAATATAGTCCATCCTTTTAGTCCAATTTTGCCATAGGCATTTTAACACTTCTGCCGGTATCTCACGAATTAATGCAACAATGTTGGCGTCAATGTCATTTAAACGTTAATTGAAATGTAATTGCCGCTATAGACATGAGCCTTAAATAATCTAGAGGCCTGAAATAAACTGTTCACAGAAATTGCCTCTCAATTGATCCATTGTTACACTTGCTGTGTGGGATATGGCACCTTCTTGGTGAAACTACAAGGCATGCAAGTCAAGCTCTCCTCCATTTTGAGCAAACAAAAGTTTGTCATCATCGCACGATAGCGCTCACCAGTTACATTGCGATTCGCATCATCTTTGAGGAAATAAGACAATGATTGCGCCAGGCCATAATTCGCACCAAACATTGACTTCTTATGGATGCATTGGTAGCTCTTGCAATGCTTCTGGCTGCCCTGCACTCCAAATACGGAATTTTTGCTTCCTCACGTATGCATTCAACCGGAAATAAGGTTTTTCGCTAAACGCAATGTTTCGATACAAAATTGGATCTTCGAACCATATTTTCAAGAGTCAATTCAACAAAAATTCGGTGTGGTGGTAGGTCTTTAGAGTTAAATTCTTTCACCAATAGAATTTTGAAAGGCTTCACACCTAAATCTTTCTGCGTGTTTGTGGTTTAATGTCCAACAATGTAAACTTGGGGATAATGTTAATGAAAACAGCCCCAATAGCCGCCTCTGTAAGTCGATTAAACCAACTATGGAAGAAGAGTTTGATGAATTATCTTAACTGAGCACGCATTTTCATTATAACGTTCAATAATTTGCAATGGTTGTTCGTTTGAAAGAAGACGGCGGTTAAATTAAAGACCCAGCTGAAGATTTTTGACAGTGACAGAAAATACGAAACGTGCGAGAGCTGTCCAAATCAATGTTGCCAAAAGGAAATTATCAAAAACAGCACCCATTACAAAATTGTTGGTGCCGAATGTCATAAATTCATGAAAAGTGCTTTCTCAAATTAGCCGTTCGAAATCGGCTTAAAACTGTAGGTCCCCTCTATCCCTGACAACATTGCTTGCTTGTAATAAATATAGTCCTACGTCTAATAAATATAAATATCTGAACATTTATGTTACTGCTATGTTTAAAAGGCCAAAAGAAAACTCTATTATTTAGATTCAAAATTAGTGATGAAACTTAAAGGACTTGAAGACTAAAAATCCAGCTTCTTATCAAATAATAGAATAATATAATTTTGCATAATAAATAATGGAATGGCAATATGCCTCCGGGCCGTATGTACCTAAATCAACTTCATAAAAAGAGGCTGGGATGCGACCCACACTGATAACTTCCCATCCCGTCTATCGATTTGTCTTGCTTAAAAGTTTGTCTAAATGTATCAATTCTTGCCAAATTTGCGTTCTATTTTTTGTAGATTTTATTTTTTTTTATGAAAAAACGGACTGTTGGATTTTTATAAAAAAATTACTGAATATAAAAAACAATATTTTCTGTGAAATAAAATAAGTTTGAAGACAATATTTTTAATTTTTGAAAAGTATTTGAGCCGAAAATCAATTTTTACCAACTTTTATTAATTTTTTTGTTTAGGTTTTTATTTTTTGTAAAAAAACTGTCAATTCGATTTTTCTCAAAATTTGTCCTAATGTTGAAAACAATATTTCTTATAAGTTAAAATTAGTTAGAAGCCATAATCTCAAATTTTTGAAAAGATATTTAAGTCGAAAATCAATTTTTACCAACTTTTGTTAAATTTTTTTTTTCGGTTTTAATTTTTTGTAAAAAAACTGTCAATTATATTTTTTTCAAAATTTTACTGAATGTTGAAAACAATATTTTTTGAAAGATAAAAGTAGTTTTAAGCCAATATCTCAAAGTCTTGAAAAGATATTTGAGTCAAAACTCAATTTTTACCAATTTATTTTTTATTTTTTTGTAGGTTATTATTTTTTTGTAAAAAAACTGTCAATTAGATTTTTCTCAAAATTTTATCAGATGTCAAAAACATTATTCTTCATTGCACAAAATTGTTTTGGAAATTAAATCATATTTTAGTCGTAAAATTTTCGAAGTGACAATTTTTTTTTTCAAATTTTTTGATTTATAAAAAAAACCGTTAATTGAATTTTTTTCCAAAAATATAATTGTTTTGTATCACGTTACAATATATAATATAAAATTTAATTCAAGTCTCTAGCGTCATTGGTTCATGAGATATTTAGGGTTAACCAAAATTTTCACCTTTTTTTTAAACTGCTATGGTAAAAAAAACCACCCACGCAATTTTCTTGAGAGCCCTTTCTGCATCTTTCTGCCTTATTATCTGTATAACAAAATTTATTTGAAGTCGATATCTCTTCTGGTTCTTGAGCTATGGACGACGAAAAAACGTCGCGAACGTACGGACGTACGGACGTACGGACGTACGGACATACGGACGTACGTACACACGCACGCACAGACATCTTTCTAAAAATCTTTTATTTCGACTCTAGGGACCTTGAAACGGCGAGAAATGTCAAAATTTTCAATTTGACAAATCGGACCCATTACAATAACTTCCTATGGGAAGTTAATAATAAGACTTCGCAATATCTATAATCTTTCTTTCTAAATCAAAGTTAAAAGCAAGACAGAACATTCTTAGCACTGTAGAACTTTGTTTCATAAATTGCTAAGTCCTGGCGAATAGTAGGTACTTAAACTTTATGTTACCATTAATAGAAAATTCCTCTTTTTGTAAAGGGTGATTATGTAGCTATTATCTTTTTAGCAACACTGGCTTAAACAGCTGACGTACGTTTCGTGTTTTGTTTCACTGTCTAACATTTTCAGTTTGGTCTATAATTTAACCATGAATCGTCTACAAACGAACAACGCTTGCAAATTATTGAATTTTATTATCAAAAGAAAGTTCATCGCGCGCTTCTTCAGAGAGCGATGAAGGTCATCGTAATGTAACTGTGAGATGATATCCAACTTTTGTTTGCCCAAAATGCAAGAGCTTGACTTGCATGACATGTGGTTTCAACAAGACGGTGCACGCGCAACAATGGACTTATTGAGAGGCGAGTTCGGTGAACATTTTATTTCACGTTCGGGACCGCTCAATTGGGGGCCTAGATCGTGCAATTTAACCCCTTTAGACTATTTTTTGTGGGGCTATGTTATAACTCATGTATGTATATACAGACAAGCCCGCTTCAATTGACGCATTGGAAGACAACATTGAGACATTTATTTGTGAGATACCGGCCGAAAGAGTATGCCAAAATTGGACTAAGCGGATGGATCATTTGAGGCGCAGTCAAGGTCAACATTTGCATGAAATAATCTTCAAACATTAAATTATATGGACCGTACTATCGATTCAAATAAAGATTTCATGAATTTTTTTGAATGTTATGTTTTTTTTTTTGAAAAACTTTCCTTTTAAAAAATCACCCTTTATAATCCCAGGAACAATAAACTCAACATCAATTCCCTTTTCCTGTACTAAGCTACATATAGCCTACAAAACCAAGACCAAAAATTCGCTTTTCTCGAAATTTTTTAAGCAAGCACTAAAATGTTAATGCAATAGAAAGATTCAAATTTTCAGTTTATCTTCTTTGCTTTTTTTCTTTTAAAAAACTAGTATCATCGAACTTACCCCTGATGACTTGCCCCAGATTCTTTGTTTAAATTGAGATTTGTTTTCAAATGCTTATCGAAGTTCTAAAAGAAAAAAGAATACAACAGAAAGTCATTACTCTTACTTTCGAATGCCTAAAAAGTGAAAAATATTGCAAACCAAAAAAACAAAGAACACTTACCACCCCAGGATTTCTATTTTGCGTAGCTCCATTGGATTGTAAACCTTGCATCTCTGATGTGACGCCCAACTGATGTCCGTTTTTGAACAAAAAAGCCTTCTGCTGTAATCGAGGAACTTTCTTCTGTCTCTCATCGCTGCTGCCAACCTTGCCACCATCACCATCTGCATCACCATCAACATCAGCATCAGTTTCAACATCATCAATTTCATCAGCATCAAACGTTCCCTGTGGCCTAATGCAATCCTCTTGTATGCCAACGACATGTGGTTTTCCAACATTAACCCAACTACTCGCTGATGTGGCTCCATCAACAGGAGCTGGGCCAACAACACCGATGCCAAAGGGTTGTTCGTGTACATGTTTCCTGGTGAAAGCTCGAAGCGTTTCCATGCGAGCCTCTTCGCCTTGACGTTCAGCTTCACGAAAAAGTTTCTCATTCCGCAACAACGCATCAGCATCATCATCAGAAACAGCAACGTTCAACGAAGACAAAGAGGACTGGGTTCGGGTTAGGGGAAGTGTTTGGGTCTGGGTCTGGGGCCGGGACCAGAACGGAGATGAAGGTTGCTTTTTGAGTCGTTTATCACGGAGTGAATTTTGGCCAGAAAATCCATCGTCCCTTTTCCCGCCACCATCGTTCAGATTGAGTTCATCATACTCATCGACAACATCATAGTCCAAGTCCATATTACCATCGTCGTTGTCCTGGACGATTCGCAGCGGAGTATCCCTGGAAGAAAATCCCATCTCGTGGACTACGACGTCGTCGTTCTCTTCGTCGAACGAGTTAGCTTGTTTGTTTGCCTCGCCAAAATGGGGTGAATCCAATATTCCGATAGCGAGTTTTTGCCGTGATTCGATTTTCTCGGATGATGGTTTCGGACCAACAACGGCAGCAGCAGCGGCAGCGGCAAGATTATTATGGCCGCTTCCCAGTGGAGCTATTAAAGAAAAATGCTTGTGTTAACGAAATGGGATTTTTCAGTGGCATAAAACAGGGCACGAAAAGTAAGTCGCTGGGAAGTCTGTGAAGTAGGTAATAGAAATAATCGTAAAAATTAACAATAACACTTTTTTCGTTTCTGTTGTTGTTGTTTGATATCCTGTTTAGAGTTCCGTAGTTTTAGTTCGCCAGTTTACCAGTTTACCAATTTGGCTTGCGAAAACGACCTCACGACTGCCATTTTTAATGCTGAGAAAATGTGGTTGTTTGAATGGGGGTGCTTACAAAATGGAAAATACACTTCCCCCATTGAAATATCTATTAAAGTATTTAGCAAAGCAAACGGCATGGAACTGTTACTGTAGCTGAAAATGTAACGTCGTCGTTGTCGCTCGTTGTCGGGAATAACTGCGGTATCGGTACAGTAGTGGTTAAGTTTTAGATTTATAAAATAATTGTGGTAAGTAGCAAGTTTATTTTTTTTTCTTCTAAACACAATTTCCGTTTTGGTAAACAACAATTGCCATTCGGAAATGATTTTGCAATTAAAGTCGGTGTAATAGTCTTCGAGGCAAAACTAACTTCATTATTTCGGATATAGGATGCGATTAGGAAATGTCAGTATTTTTTGACAATCTATTTACTTGATGGGTTTTAAAGTCAGTTTAGTTATTTAAGTGAAGCAAGTTGATATTGTTGCAAATTCCTGAAATGGGAAAACAATTTTAAGAATCGGCTTTAGGGTATTTTAATGAACTGAAATGTTGACAGGTTTTTTTCGATGAATTCTTATGATACATAAAGAACGAAAGATAATAGATAAAGGATCGTATTTAAAAATAGATGTTTAGAGGCTGTGTGAAATGAAAATGTTTCATAAAGCCAAAAAATTCCGTTAATGTGTTATTTAACGTTGAATACAAGCATTATAAGGAAACGCCCCTAGATGTTGCCTATTGTGTCTACATAAAAAGTAATTTCTCCGATCGGAATATTTTTTTTAAATCTGGATTCACATGACATTGGACAGTGTTTAAATTACGGCTTACACTACACACAGCGTAACTATTAGAAATGTTCATCAATTTCATCTTGTCTGGGATTATAATTGGGTTCATCTTTTGTGAGTAATCTACCTGGAAGTATACTCTCTGGAAACCTTACCAAACCGATGGAGTTCTTTCGAAAAAAAAAAGTCTTTATTAATATTATTAACCGAAAAATATTAAAATATTTTGTTCTATTTTTTTTTAGAAATGTACAGTTATTCAAAAAGAAATTTAAAAATTTAACAGTTAGTATTGGCCATATTGTTAAGGTGTGGCCTTACCGTAATACATAATGTTAATTGTGATTCTCATCTTAACGTAAAGTTTTTCGCCCAACATTATTTAATATCTTTTATTTTAGTCACTGACAGATTCTACCATGAAGAGATACATATTTGAATAATGCGTCAAGAACATAAAAGAGTTTTTTGAAAATGGGTGCTAAAAACAAAATAAATTTGGTGCATTTCGTGGTTTTGTTGGTCAACATAATAAACCTAATGTGTCTTCAATCGGAAAAATTAAGCTCAAATTTGAGAAACCCGTAGCAGAAGAGGCACCAATCTTGACTTTTCATTTTGCTCAACAATTGAAAATCTCAAAATTATGTGTATTTCAAATTAAAACTTTAACTAACACTCTTAAATCGTCTAATTGACTCAAGAGCTGAAGCCGACTAGTGACCATATAAGCGCTGCGCCGTATATTCGCCGAATTGTTTGTTTAACAGACAGAATTTAACAGCTAAAGAATTGCCGTATTTAGGCAAATAAAAATCCACGAGTTTTTTTTTAAAGCTGATGCATCCACTAAGAGACTATTTAGTTCGTACTTCCTCGAAAACTAGGTCGGTTTAGCAGTTCGAAAACACGAGATCATAACGGATGTGAAGCTAAACGATATGTGATTCCAACAGGTATTCAAGTGATACATAGGTACCGCTTTCTACATAGCCAATATAACGTCAAAATAAAGTTAGAAAAAAATAAAACATTTTTGTAAAAAAGATACGAAAATTCAAAATAACGTGTGTTGTTCATACTGTGAGAAGACCATTGAGAGATCACAATTTGGACGCTCACAGTCCACGTTAAGTCCCACTTTTGAGAAAAGGACACGTGGTTTAGCGGTTGAAATTTGCTCGAGAGCATTTAAAATGGGTTTTTAAAAAGTGGAGAAATATTCATTGGACTGACGAGAGTAAGGTTTTGCTTTATGGGGCTAAAGGGTCTCGGCAATGCAACAAAAACCATTTTACATGCAAGTTCGAGCACCATAGTATGGTAATGCTTTTCCTACTATGTAGTTTGACCAATATATTGGATTTAGAATCAAATCGTCATGCTGCCATATGCCGCACTAATGGGTCTTCCAGCAAGATAATGGCCCAAATCACACCAGCAGGGCAGCCAAACAAATGTTTTAGAAGAACAGTATTGAGGTTATGAAGTGGCCAGCTCAGTCTCCCGAACTCAACCCCATTTAAGATCTTTGGGCAGATATTGAAAAGGAAGTCTGAATGGCGAGACCCAAAAATAAAAATGACCTATGGGCGATAGTTGCGCAGGCCTGAAAGTCAATACCACCACAAAAATGGGAGGTGCTTATCAATTCTATGCCGCGTCGCTGTGTAGGTAGCTGTTATTAGAAACAAAGGTCATGCAAGATAATATTAAATTTCTACAATGAAAATAATATGGTTTTTAACTTATATTTTTAATTAAGTGCTTAAATCGTTAAGCACTGCTATTAATTTGTTCCCTAAATCATTTTATTATTTAGCAATATTTGTTATTTTTATTAAAAAGATACTTGAAAGAAAAGTATAATTTTACATCATAAATGATCAAGGCTCTTATTCGTCTTTCTTTTTAACTTAACTTATTTTTCGAATCACTGCTATTTTTTGTTCGCAGCTGTACTGCCTACATATGTCGATAAACATGGAACGATTTGCCACTTGGAGCACAACATTGGCTGCGTTTTTGTCGATATACGGCTTAAAACGTTGAGTAAAGTTGTCAAAAATGGAACCTGTGCCAGATATTAAATCAATTTAAAAAAATTATTTTTGTTTTAATCCATTTCAAAGTTCTATACCTCGAGAGAACTCTTAAAAAATGAATTTTTTAACTTCCGCGTAAAAGTAAAATAAACTAGTCAATAAAGATATTTGTTTACGACTGAAAGCTTTTGCAAATTTCTTCGTTTAACGATAACTAAAAAAACTTCAACTTTTTACCATCAATGTCAACCATCGATCAAAATTTGTATACTCCTAAATCTACTAAATCACATTTTTGTTTTCGTACATGTATGGCAACAAAATGCCTTTTATTTAATATATAAAACCAGTTAGATCAATACAATAAAATTACATTAGTACAATAAGCCTTAATTTGGTACCTATTTCAAATCCGTTGCTCTTACGCCAAACTCCAATACGAATTTGAAAAAAAGTATCAAATTAATGAAATCAACTTTTGAACGCACTAAGTAACTTCCATTTCTTAAATTTGCTTAATCGTTCAAAATGTTTACTAAATTTCCTTAACAGTTATTTTGTTTCAGAAGGCACAAATTTTGTATTAAATACAAAAGTTCAGTTCAGTTAGGTTATGCTTGAAAATTACTTCTTGTTAACAAGTTTGATGAGTTTAGAATGATTTTTGAAGGGGGTTGAATTGACAAAGTTTGGGTGTCTGAGACTTCGATCTACTAGCTTTAAATATAAGTTTCTTTACGATCAACGAATTTGGAAAACCATATCGCACAGCAGGACTGGCCATTGCAGTACACGTTAAAAACTATTTTCAATCTCGTCATTTAAGTGTTCTCATGGTAATGAGGCACTTGACTTTAGTTAAATGTTACAGTAAGTTATCTATCCCTGTCTTTTCATATCATATAAGAAAAGATGTCCAAGTTCGTGATGACGATAATAATTTGGAGGATTTGAATCGTAAATTTTCTACTTCCCAATCCCAATTTAGTTTTATGCTCTCAAGAATTGCAGAGAACGATAGTAAAGACCCATACTCGGTAAGTGCAGTAGATGGGTATTAAGTAGGAAAAGCAATCTTTTCTATAAAATCGAAATGCAATGGACTTGACAATATTCATCTTGACTTTTTTAAAATTCTCCTATCTCTGCTTCTTCCTCACATAATTCACATTTTAAACACAATTATAATGATCTCCCACTTCTTGGAAGATGCCCAAAATTATTCCTATCCCAAAACAAGCAAAGAAATAAAGGTACAGACCCTTTTGAAACTCTTATAACTCTTTAGAAACTTTTATAAGTACGAGTAACCAATTAAAAAAATCTATTAAAGACAAACAACTCTTGACACCTCTGTAGTCATGATTCTGGTCTAGACATAGTTGCGTTTCAGCATTGCTTAATGTGTCCGATGACACAAGACAAAAAATGTACTACTGTGATAACCTTACTTGACTTTTCGAAGGCATTTGATAGCGTGATTTATACACTTTACTGTGATAAACTGATTACTTTTAATTTCTATAACACAACTATAAACCTTATGTAATCTTATTTGACCAATCGTATGCAAACCGTATCTTGAAATGGTAAACTATCTTCGCTCGTTCGTGTTCATAACGGTGTTCCTTAAGGATCAATCCTTGGGCCTTTAATGTTTTCTCTGTTCATTAATGTTCTACCTTCTGTTTAATCCTTCTGTCAATACCATATCTACGCTGAGGATGTTCTGTTCAGTTATATATTAGCTTTTCTGAGAGCATGATTATGATTAAGAATGCAATAGCTAAAATTAACATTGGTCGACCCGCAATCTGCTTAAACTTAATCCTGAAAAAAACTAAAGCTCCTCCAATGTCGAATAAAAAACAAAAAACCTGAAAACCTGGAAGCTTTTTTCAAGTATCGGTGAGTATAGGTGTTGTATCTTACTTTTCAATTTGGTTGTTAAAAAGACTCCAAGTTATCTATCTAACAGACTTAATTATTGTTTCTCAAGTCGTTTTATCTTATTGCGCCCGTCCACCCATACGTGTTTGACATCGCGCAAGCAAGTTTTTGTTCATGCTCACAGACTGTGGAATAATCTTCCCAGTCAGGTTTAGAAACGAAAACAGGAAGTTCCAAGATATTTGTTTTGAATATTTCTCAAACTTGAGCTGAAATACACTTTTTAATATACTCAATTGTATTTCGTTTTGCTACAATTTTAATTATTTTTTTTTAATTAATTTTTGGATCTTCTTTAATTGTTTAAGCTATGCATGTAATTAATTCTGTATTATTAATAAGTTTTATTTGATGTACAGCTTTATAAATACAAAAATATCAAATATAAAAATATGTACTTCTTTATTTAAAGAATTTAATATGATTTAATTCGCACGTTCGAACAAAATTTCCTATCATAAACACAATTCGAACTTTAAATATCATGTGTGTGCCATAAATTCTTGAAGACAGAAAAATTCTTCTTTTTGTTTGTCTTTATCACTTATTCTATAACAGTTCAATAAGTGATGCCTATAGTTGGTCTACAATATTTGTACCTGGCTTTAACTTTGATAACAGGGAATGCCTTATAGATAAATTATTTATTAAGGTCAAAAGTCCTGTTAAAACCTTTATAAGAACAAAACAAAAAACCTACCATAAAAATGTAATAATTTCGATTCAGCTACTGATATTTTTAACCTTACCTTCATATAGGTCTTACATGTCTCACTTTCAATATGGAAACCTTTCTCAGCATACTTGCAATCCATTTAAATTCTTTTAAAACAAAAGTCTTGACTATAGACGACGAAGACGATAAACGTTACGGTGTTGCCTTTTAATCATACTTCCTAACTTTCATACTTTATCGTCAGAAATAAGTTTAAGGTTATGGGAAAAACCCAAACATAAAATCTAAATTCAGAAAATATTACGTGTAATTTAATTAAGGAAGGCTTTTCGAAAACTTCCCTCATCTTTTCTATACTCGTTCTGACTTTTTCAATAGGCCAAAAAGAAGAAGAAACCTATGTATAAGGAAAAAAGTTTGTTTTGTTTATTCCCATAGAAACCAGCTTCTTTAATAATAATAATAATTTTGATTTGCAAATATAGATACGAGGTATCGAAAGAGATGCGAGCCTGAAAAGTGCAGAACTACGGTATATCAACTAAACTATAGCAGTCTTATGAATGGGGATGGCATAGTCATCAAGATCAAGTTGAATGGAGTGGAAAATTGATTTTTTTGGCTCGAACAGGGCAAAATAGTTTGTTTTGAAAGAAATAAGAAAACAAAATGCAGATAACTTTTTTTTTCAATAATTCATTGGAATATTATATTTATGATGTCTATATCCGTTCCGTCGTCATCGTCGCTCGTCGTCGTCGTTGGTCTTAGTTGCATGAGAAAAACTCCCAACCCAAGGAATCACGCAAACATTCAGAGAGGGACTCTATTTATCATTTTTCCAAGGATAGAACCTGACTTGAATGGGAAATGTAGTTTTTGACCTCGAAGTTAAATTTCGTATCGAAGGACGAATCTCTCATTAGCCAATATTTTTATAACTTGGAGAAGTATATATTATAGTAAAGTGAAAAGTATGAAAGGTTTCTTTAGGTAGAAGAAGACAACAAAAAGAACAAAAGTTTATTCTGTATTTATTTAATTTAATATTTGAAAATTAAACCGAACTAAACGAGGTCTTTTTTTATTCGGTCCAGACGAAAATTTAAATTGGTTAAATTTGGGTTTATAAGAGTTATCTTGAAAGACGATTAAGACCAATCTCTAGAGAGTATTCAAGTAAGGTACGAGTACCTTCTTTTTTATATGAATGTATTTGTACCCGACGACGACGTGGTTATAGCCGCCTTCCAAACAAAGAAGACACAGGAATAAGTTGAATTGAAAATTTTTAAATTTAAATACAAAAGAGGGTATGGTTTGACCAAATTAAATAGAACAAAACTTGATAATCAGAGATAATGGACGCTTTTAGCTTTACGTTTTCTTTAAGTGCTCAGTACTAAATTTAAGTCTTTAGAAAATATTATATGAAATAAGCAGACTTAAAGCTTTTTTTTAATATAAAATCTTTAGGAATCACATTTTATTAAAAAAGTTAGCCATTTATTTAATTTGTTTAATACCAGCTTCCCAATAGTTTTTCTATAAAATAAATATTTTTTTTTGCAATAAATCAAATTGTCAATAAGGGAGCTTCCAATTTCAAGGCTTATAGTGAGTGTGGCCAATGATTCCATCAAATTTCAAAAGAAATTAACCACAGTCGTAAAGTTATTTTCTCATTCTTACGCAATGAGCATAACTATGGAAATACGAGTAATATGAAGAGCCGCTTGCAATCTTATGTGATTATTTTGAGGCACGCGACCAAATTGCACGAATCTGCCTTCTGAACATTTGAAACGTCTAAAAATAAAAAAGAGGCTGGGATGCGACCCACACTGATAACTTCCCATCCCGTCTGTCGATTTGTATTGCTTAAAAGTTTGTCTATATGTATCAATTTTTACCAAATTTGCGTACTATTTTTTGTAGATTTTATTTTTTTTATGAAAAAACGGACTGTTGGATTTTTTTCAAAATTTTACTGAATGTTGACAACATAACTTTTTGAAAGATAAAAGTAGTTTAAAGCCAAGATCTCAAATTTTTGAAAAGATATTTGAGTCGAAAATCAATTTTTACCAACTTTTATTAATTTTTGTTTTGGGTTTTTATTTTATGTAAAAGAAACTGTCAATTAGATTTTTTTCAACATTTTTCAGAATGTTGAAAACAATATTTCTTATAAGATAAAAGTTTGAAGTCTTAATCTCAAGTTTATGAAAAGATATTTGAGTCGAAATTCAATTTTCATCAACTTTGAGTAATGTTTTTTTTAGGTTTTTATTTTTTATAAACAAAAACTGTCAATTAGATTTTTCTCAAAATTTTAAAAGATGTCAAAAACATTATTATTCGTTGCACAAAATTGTTTTGGAGATGAAATCATATTTTAGTCTTAAATTTTCGGGGTGACAAATTTTTTTTCAGTTTTTTTGATTTATAAAAAAAACCGTTAATTGGATTTTTTTTCCAAAAATATGCTTCTTTTGAATCACGTTGCAATATATAATATAAATTATAATTCAAGTCTCTAGCGTCATTGGTTCATGAGATATTTAGGGTTAACCAAAATTTTCACCTTTTTTTTAAACTGCTATGGTAAAAAAACCACCCACGCAATTTTCTTTCTGCATCTTTCTGCCATAAAAGAATTTATTTGAAGTCGATATCTCTTCTGGTTCTTGAGCTATGGACGACGAAAAAAACGTCGCGATCGTACGGACGTACGGACATACGGACGTACAACGTACGTACACACGCACGCACAGATTTTTCTAAAAATCTTTTATTTCGACTCTAGGGACCTTGAAACGTCGAGAAATGTCAAAATTTTCAATTTGACAAATCGGACCCATTACAATAACTTCCTATGGGAAGTTAAAAAGAAACACCCCTCAAACAACTTCGAAAGATGCAAAGCCTCGATTTCTGCAGAGCGCATAGGACCTGGACGAACGAGTGGCAGCTTGTAGTCTTTTCAGACGAAAACAAAAATTTAATTTTGAGGAAACCGATGGCTCTTCGAAAGGAAGAGCATATTTTAGATCGATTGCACATGCACAGTTCTGCTGGTGGTGTCATGGTATGGGGAGCTATGGCAACATCGATATACAATTTCTTAATATAGTTGTATGAATGCCACAGAATACAATGGTGTTTTAAAAAAAGGCTTTTTTGGGAGCTTGGAATGGAAGTTCCAGCAATATATGGCTCCTATCCAAATCGGTAAGCTTGTAAAATCTTGAATTCAACTTCAAAAGGTGTCCCTATTACCCTGGCCGCCATACTCGCTGGATTTCAACATAAAAGAAAATGTTTTCGGATGGTTAGCACGCAAGGTATACGAGTTTGGAACACAACATCAAACTAAATGGGAACTCGCTGAAGGAAAGTGGATTTGTCATACTTAGTTCTTCAAAATTCTGTTAAAATGTCACTTATTAAACAATTTCATTTGCAACAAATTTATTTCAAAAGCTTTATTTGACTGGTCAATATTAAGATCCAAAGACCAGAAGCATGGGCGGCTAATAGTTTAAAATAAATAAATTGGGTAGCGCAAGAGTCCGTTGAGAACTAGGGCCTAGTGACTTACAACTCTCAATCATTCCTGTGTTCGAGTAGGTACCGTTGTCAGGGATGTAGGGGACCTACAGTTCTAAGCCGATTCCGAATGGCTGATTTGAGAAAGCACTTTTCATGACAAGATTTACTCTTGATGAACTTGTCAATTCCTCGCAAGAGGCAGTACCCGTGAAAAAAAGACTTTAGATGGCATAGGCAGGGATCAAACCCAAGACATCTGGCATGACAGCCCAACGCAATAACCATCATGCCACGAGTACTATTAATAGGTTATATGGCAATTTATGTATATGCAAGTAATCAACAATTGAAGCCTTACCTCTTTTTTGTGGAGGTATTCATTAAAAATTTTTGGTAGAATTAAAGTTTTTTTTTAGAAAAAATAACTTAAAAAGCTACCAATGCTGTTTTCTGTTTTCTACGACTTATGGGGTGGCAGAATCTTTGGGCCACCGCCTAGATCGTACGATTTATAGACTATTTTTTTGGGTTATGTTAAGGCTCATGTCTGTAGAGATAGCAGCTGGAATTGTTAGACAGAGTATACCAAAATCAGCGGATTAACCATTTGAGGAGCAGCCGCAACGAATATTTGCAAGAAATAAACTTCAATTGAAGCCGAAAGCATTATTGGCTTATGAGATATTTGGGGTCAAACGAGAGGTTTTCGTGTTTTGTAAAAAAAATGTTGTCAATTAAATTTTTCTAAATACACTGAGTTACAAAAAAAGTGGCGCACCTTGAAATTTTGCAACATTTTGAAGTAACTTAAACAAATAAACGTTTTTCTGGTAAAGTTTTGTTCATTAACATAAAAGTAAGTCATTCATGTAAAAAAAACGAAAAAATAACAAGAACTTAGAAATAAACCATAAATTAAGGAAAATAGGCAAAAACTTCATAACTTGACATCTTACATTTTTTTTTTAAACTAGTCCTTGTTTCTTCAATAGTGGGTATTGCCTCCACGAACATCTAATAAAGCTATGATTCGCCTGGACATACCTTGGATAAGGTTTGTTACGATGGTATCGTCCAAATTTTCCCATTTCTCCACTAGGGCAGATCTCAGCCCATTGAGTGTTTCTGGAAGGGCGGGTCGCCTCCTTATCATTTTTTCCAGTAGATACCAAACGTGTTCGATGGGATTCATATCCGGGCTCATCGCAGGCCAAGCCATAACATCGATATCCACTTCTTGTTAGTAATCGGTAACGCACCTAGCAACGTGTGGTCTAGCATTGTCCTGCATTAGCAAGAAATTGTCTCCAATAAATGGTGCGAATGGAACCACATATTCCTCCAGAATGTTGTTGATGTAGTAACTGGAGTTTACCGATCCTTCCACGATGCACAGCTCGGTTTTTCTGTGCATGGAAATTCCGCCCACACCATGACGGAACCTCCCCAGAAATTTTCGCGCTGGGCAACCGTTTCCGAAGAGTATCTTTCACCTGATCGTCTCCACACTCTACTACGTCCATCTGGTGAGCGCAGAAAAAATCTGGACTCGTCAGTGAAAAGAACTCTACCCCAGTCGGCCTCGGTCCAATCTCAGTAAAGTTTAGCAAATTCCATCCGAACGTCGCTTGTGCTGTAACGTGAGTCTTGGTACACGAGCAGGTCTTCTTGCTCTTAGGCCACTCTCCACTAATCGCCTCCTCACCGTTTGAGCATTTACAGCTCTCCCCCTAACGGATCGAAGTCTGTGATACAGCTCAACTGCGCTGTTTGGTGACGATCTCGAAGGCTTTGAAGCACCAAATATCGATCATCCCTTGCAGATGTTGCTCTGGGGCGACCTGAGCCTTTCCGCCGGTTGCAGGAGTTGGTTTCCCTGTACCTTTGAATGGCTCTTCTTACCGTCGTCTCCGGTTTTCCGATCATAACAGCGGCATACCGCGCACTTCGTCCATCCTCAACTAAAGCCAGCGCCCTGGCGACTTCTTCTGCCGTTATTTGCATTTTTTTCACAAAAATCACAAAAAAACTGATTAAGAATCAAATTAAAATAAACCCATTACAATAAACTAATTAAAACATTCACGGGATCACGGAAGCCAAAATTTGTATAACTCGCGTCTATTATAAAAAAATGATAAAGTTGCAGCTTTCCTCAATATAATGCACTTAATGCACTAATGTGATAAGGAAAATCGAAAAAGAATATGCAAACATACACACAAATATACAGTTAAACGAATACAAAAATAATCTCTGCAAAAACATAGCGGTATATTATCAAAACAATAACAACACATCAAAAAGTATGACTGCGACACTTTTTTTGTAACTCAGTATTTTGCAGAAGATAAAAAAGTTTGATTTTAATAATTGTTTTTGTTCCCGATATTTATAGTTGAAAATCAATTTTTACCAATTTTTGTATCATTTTTGAATGTTTTAATTTCTTATATATAAAACAATACTGATAAGATTTTTCTTAGACCATTATCTTACAATGACAACAAAACGAAGCACAGAATCAAACAATTTTAAAGTCAATAACTTCATTTATTCACGTGATATCAAGAATCGAGCATCAATATTTTTACCGATTTTGTGTAGTATTTTTGTAGATTTTTATGAAAAAAAAATTACTGTTGGAATTATATAAAAATTTGACTGAATGTTGAAAACAACATTTTTCATAAGATGAAATTAGGTTGAAGCCAATATCTTTAATTTTTGAAAAGATATTTGAGTCGAAAATCAGTTTTTGCAAAGTTTTAGTTATGTTTTTTTAGATATTAATTTTTTGTGAAAAAATGTCAATTCGGTTTTTCCTAAAATTTCACCAGGTGTCAAAATCATTATTACTCGTTGCATACAATTATTTTAAAGGTTTTTTTGATTTATAAAACAACCGCTCATTGAATTTTTTTTTTTTGTCAAAATTATACTACTTCGAAATCACGTCACATGATATTGATTGAAGTCACTAGCGTTCCCGAGTCGAAATCATGGCCCTATTTTCGTCCCCAAAATTCTCTGGGGTTCAAAGAGATTGAAAAGAGGATAACTTTCTGTTAAAATGTTGCTCCTCATTTGAAACTAATAGTGGCAGTTATCGGACAAAATACGATGTTTAGGATCAAATGAGGACGACAGCAAAAAGCCTCAAATGAACCTTTTTAATCTTGACCACAGCTTTTTACTCTGTTCATTTACTCTCTCTCTCTTTCTTTCTCTTTCTCTGATAATACTTTATTATACTCTCTTCCACTCTCTTATTTTCTTTTCTCTCTCTCTCTCTTCCCTACTTGCTTTTTCATTTCTCTCTCACTCTCTTTTATTTTATTTATTAGGATTTTTTTTTAAATAAAATAATTTATATTTATATTTTATACTTTTTTGTATTCATTCAACAAAACAGTTTTTATTAACATTAGTGATAATTTTAAAAGTAATAATTCTTCGTCGAAATCGTCTTCTTCGTCGTCGCTGTCGTCGTCTATGTCGTCTAGCCTCGGCCACGCGGCTGAGCGGCAAGCGGCTGAGCGGCAACTCTAAGCGACGTATGGCCAGGCACTGAGCGACGCTTTTGAGCAAAAACACTCCATTACCAAGACCGGAATCTCAGACTGACATTTCGGTTTGCCTACAAGCTACTGAGGACTAAATGTGAGAAAGTGTGCGTGAAATGATGCAAAAAACCAAACACATTCTCACATTTAGTCCTCAGGCCCATCAAAATGCTTCATTATAGTAAGCAGCCACATCTAAATGCTTCATTTTGAATGTTTCATGGCCTCGTTCAAAAACTAAACAATCCTAACCAACAGAATCTGAAGTGCTGACATGGTCTTAAATTGGAAGATTTGTATAGCTTTTTAATTTCAATCGAAATAAATGTTGTAAATGTATATTAAATAAAATAAAATTGACCAAATACATATTATTTAATGATTTATTAGTTTATTATTATTTATTTTGTTTACTTAAATTATTTGCGAGCGCAACATGCGCTGCAACTGGTTAAGTATAATTATTGCAAATGGACAAAAGTGTAAATCACTACTTTGTAAAACAACAAAACAGACAATTTTTTCAGCTGTAGTTTGCTTAGAGCATTTTTTTTGGCGACGTTAAAAGTTCAGGTGGAAACAATAGGCGAGGCGGGTGCCTCCGTATTTTTTTTTGTATAGACAATGCTATACGAGAAGCATACTTGTGAAGTTCCATTGCCAACTTTAGCTAGTTCAGATTCCTCAATTAGATTAGTATTTTCATCATTTAAGCAGTTCGGTAGTTGCAAGACCAAATTTTAGTTTTGTTTGTTGCAGAAATATTCCTGAAAATTTCTTTTTGAGGGACTATGTGTAAGAATTTTGTTTGTAGTTAGGTTTTGGAATACAAATTGGAGGGAACCATGTTTTAAAAATGAGTTGCTTTGTGTAAAGCATCTTAAAGGAATAGAAATAGGCAATATTTAGATAGATTTAAGTAACTTTTTTTATTCCAATATGGAGAAACCGAACACCCAATAGAAAAAAAAATCGGTGAACGCGCCAAAATCCATACTTCTTGACTAAATAATGTTATCTTCTATGTTTACGCATGAAATTACGAATTTTGTATCGTATGAAAATTTCTAGACATTTTACAATCTGAAAAATTAATTATGCTATGAAATAAGTGGCTGCTATTAATGCTAATTTTTTTTCTAAAAAGTTGATGAAGGTTAGCTGAAGCGGAAATTTCTTTAATGAACATACCTAAAATATTATTGGCTTTCTCAAAAATATTTTTCTACACTAACCACTGCTTTATACCTGAAAACTATTGTTTATGTATATTTTCTTCTATGTTCTGCATTTATAAAATGTAATCTATGGAAGTATTTACTATATTAAGAAAAACATGTACGTAAAACTCATTAATTTGTTTCATTTTTAGCAGCACTTTTACTAAACATACCCTTCAAACAATAATAAGTAAACTTGAACTTTGGTAACTAAACATTTTTAAGGAATGAATGAAAATTATATTTTGCGTTAAACTGTGGAAATTCACTAAAAAAAAACTTCTGTACGTCAACAATAAACATTCATGACGATTACATGTTCTATTGAATTAGTTGTGCATGAATTCAGAACGATTTTAAGACGTTTTCATTTTGTGATATATGTCAAAATTTGCATTTTATTTGCTCTGCATTTATTCAACAGGTTCGCTATAATCGTCCTGATTACTTTTTTAAAACATTGGTGTTCCTTTGATGCATAGTTTTTTTTTGATAGCAAATACATGTATGCTTCCATCAATCAAGAATGTTATGGATGAGGTATTTTTCTATTATAACTATTTTTTTAAATATAATATTTATTAATCAAAATGGAATTCAAAAATAGTTGCAAGCTTAAATCATTAAAAACAAACTATAAATACATTTGGATTAATTAAATTGATACAGATTTTAATTACTTGCAAAAAAAATATTTGGGCCGTTCATTAACGAAAATTTATTAGAATTCAATACAAAAATTGCGCTCGCACCCTTAACTTGATGGTTCTTCGAACGTATCTTTGATACAAAAATCCGAGGTTAATTTTGAAATTTGAAGAATTTCGTAGTGATTTTTGTAAATTAGTGAATTAATTATAATAAATTGATGGTGAACATGCTTTTTTGAAGACAAAAATGTACATTGGTTCGCTATCAACAAAATGACTGCAAAATTAAAGCTTAAAACTGACTTCTTCATCGAAAAAAAGTAAAAAGAAAAACCTGAAAAAAACTTATCAACCCCTCCATTTTGTTTTTGCTGTGCAAAATGCCGCTAGCCCACGGCATCGTTTTTTTTTTTGTTTTGCTCATATATATTCATGGATTAATTGTCAAAATTACAAATACAACAATGTAAACAAACGGGTTTTGGAGAGTGAAACGTACGAAAGATTCCGGTCTTGGTAATGGAGTGTTTTTGCTTTTGAGCGATTAGTAGTTAAAGTCGAGATTGCACACACGAAATTAACAACTCAATGTTTACTTCGACCATCTTTACTTCTTGCCGCTCAGAAAAATAAAACAAGTTTGGTTGCTGAGCGACGCCGCCGCTTAGCCGCTCAGAATTTTGTTTCGCCGCTCGCTCATTGCGTGGCCGCTTCTATGTGATTTCATATGTTTTATATTTTTTTTTTGCCGCTCAGCCGCTTAGCCGCTCAGCCGCTTACTGCGTGGCCGAGGCCTAAGTCGTCGGTCGTTGTTGGTGTCGTCGACTTTACTAGCTAGATGGTTACCATTTTCACTATCACCAGCTCCATCCTTGTCATTTCCACCATCATTGTTGTCATTGTCATCATCTGTTGTGACAACAACAGTGACAACAAAAAAAAAAAGCAGGTACACGACCAGGTAGGCTTAAGAGGACGATATCTATTTTCTATGTTGATAAACCTTCATTTAGGACAAAATATGCGTAGAAAAACGGAAAGAATTCTAAAGATTCGTGTAGGATAAAATGAGGACGATGAAAAATCGTTAAGAATGATATGAGGTTCATTTTTCTGTATATAGGAGGAAATGAGGAAAATAGGGCTGGCCCAAATTTCGACTCGGGTTATTATTTCGTGAGATAACGAGTTACCCATTTTGAGGTTTCAAAAGCATAGGGCTGGAATTCGAAATCTGTCAAACTATTTTTTTTTTTTCAGTTTAGTCTTCAGTCTGAAATTTACGACAGTGGATCGCTTAACTATTGCACAACTCATACAAATTTTTAGAACCTACTACAAAAATAGTGATTCTGCCACGGCCACATATGGGGCTTAGGAGGAGATTATGGTTTACATAATCGTCTAACTACGCAAGCAATTGGCAAACATTGTGAAGAAATGTGAAGAGTCTGGATTGGTTACAGATATTTTAAGGCCTTTGCATCATCTTTGCACTCGTACCACTGAAAATATCGCTGCTGTAAGTAAAAGTGTTGCCGAAGACCCGAATGTGTCGATTTCTCGTTGTTCTCAGGAATTAGGACAGTCTTACGGCACATTATGGCGTATTTTGCATTTGGATCTACACCTACATACATACATCTATATAAAGTCCAGCCCACACAACAACTGATGCAAGCTGACCATTCACAACGTCGTAGATACGTCAAAAGGGTGCTTGAACAACAAGCGGTGGACGGCGATTTTTCAAACAAAATTTTCTTCAGCGGCGATGCACATTTCTCACTCGGTGGGTATGTTAATAAACAAAATTGTCGTATTTGGGGTTCTGAGAATCTTCAAGTAATTGAAGAGAGGCCATTACATCCACAAAAATTCACATTTTGGTGCGCAATTTGGTCAACTTACTTCTTCGAAAACGACAATGGAACAAGTGTCACCGTCAATTCGGAGCGTTATGGTCATATGATAACCGATTTTTTGTCTGCCTGCTATTGAAGAAAACGACTTGGAGAATATGTGATTTCAACAAGATGGTGCCACATGCTTCACAACTCTAGCAACTCACAACAAAATCAACTGGCCACCAAGATCCTGTGTTTTGACACCGCTGGACTTTATTTTGTGGGGCTGCGTGAAAGACGATGTTTATCCCGATATCGTGAAGTTATGTTTGAGATGCCGCCCAATATGTGTCAAAAAGTGGTCGAAAATTACCTCAAAATAATCGATGCTTGCAGCAATTCGCGTGTTGATCATTTAAAGGATGTAGTGTTGCACCAGGGCCGGATTTAGAGGTCCAGAGGCCTCGGGCAATAAAGGAGTGGAGGACCCCTCGCCCCAAATTATTTTCAAAATAAAGTAAACCATTTTTTTCACTCGAGTTTTTCAATAAATAATTTTTTGAGAAACCAAGTAGATTCCTTTAGTATTGAACAAACACATACATACATATAAATATAAACGGAAAAAAGAATTATCTGAAATTAAATTTTAGGGTTAACGAACGGAACCTTTCGGGCTTTTTTCGCCGAAAAATCGTTGGTGGTTTCGTTGAAATCCAGTTCTCGGAGTAAATCGCTTTCAATGCTAAGGAGAGAAAGCTTTGATAGACGGTTTTGTCCCATCGTGGTTCGAAGCCTATTTTTTATAATTTTCATTTTTGAAAATGAGTGCTCTCCAGTGCAATTTGTTACCATCAAAACCAAATACATTCTCAATGCAATTGGAAGTGCTTCTTATCAGGGCCATTTGAGATTTTGATATTTCACTGATTGCCTGATTGGAGTGAACAAATATAGATCAATGATTTCTGTTATTTAAGATAAATATAATTAAATAATCATGTATGTACAAGGTACTGTAGGCTGTAAGTAAAGGTAAAAGAACAAAAAAAAATACATATCACAGAAAAAGTTGTTTACTAGTGTTTGCTAGTTGGAATTTGAAACAAAAATTTTCCGAAGTCTCTATTGTGGGTGCCCCCCGTTTGTGGAGGCCCCGGGGCTTCTGCCCCGGTTGCCATCCCCTAAATCCAGCCCTGTGTTGCACCCATAATATCAACGTTCAAACTTTGTAATAAAAAGAAATATCACGAAAATAAATATTTTATAAGTGTTTTATTTACGTTTACTTTTGAGACCGCAAAATGGATGACCCTGCATAATATAAATTTTGATTCAAGTCACTAGCGTTATTATCTAGTCAGATATTTCAGACCAACTAAAATTTTCACTTTTTTAAAAAAATACTTATAGTAAAAAACCACCTAAAAAACCACCCACTAAATTTTTTGAAAGTCCTTTCTGAATCTCTAAAAAATTGAGAGGGTGTTTTTTTTACCACATTAACTATTTAGTAACTTTTTTAGACTTGAATTCAATGTTATAATTATTAAACAGTGTGACGTGATACTAAACTAATAAAATTTTTCAATTCAAATATTTTACGAACAAAAAGCGATTTTATCTCCAAAATAATTTTATGCAACGAAGAATACCGTTTTTGACATCTGTTAAAATTTTGAAAGACAGTTGTTTTACTAAAAATAAAATTCCAAAAAAAAAAATTACTAAAACTAAAAAAATTAAAGATATTGGCTTCAAACTAATTTCATCGTATAGAAAATATTGTGTTCGGCCTTAGTGTAAATGTGTTATAGAAATCCGACAGTCAGTTTTTTTTTCATAAAAAATTAAGATCTAAAAAAAAAAGTACGCAAAACTGTTAAAATTTGTTGTTCGATTCTCGATATCTCGTGAATAAATGAAGGTATTGACTTCAAAATTATTTCATTCTTTGATACATTTTCTTAAACAAATCCCATTTTCAAGCTTACATAAGTAATAAAAACTTTCAAGAAATGCTACTAAAATTGGTAGAAAAATAGATTTTAAAATCAAACTGATTTATATGCCAAATATTGTTGGTAATTTTTAGTTAATTTCTTAGAAAAATTCAACTGAACACTATTTTAACAAGTCACAACCAAAAACTGGTAAGAAATGGTTTTCGGCTTAAGAATTATGAGAACAAACATACATATTGAATTTAAATAATTTATCTTGAGCAAAACATTGTTATGAACATTTTGTTAAAATTTAAGCAATACAAATCGACAGACGTTATGGGAAGTTATCAGTGTGGGTCGTTTCCCAGCCTCACAGCCAAGCAATTTTATATTGAAATAGAGTCAAATCGATATGAACATTTTTTACACTTCTTATTTTAATTTGTGAAAATGTAAGCAAGTTTTTTTATAGGTATGTAGCTGACTTTTCTTAAAAAGAATCTCTTCAACTCCAAATATTTCCAAATTCCTGTCAGGAAGTATTTGTATAGCAAATAAAATCCAAAAGCACATTTCTAACCCACATCCTGGTTATGACAAAGTAAATATTTCTCACCTTTTTAACCATTTGGGATTTAATATTGTTGATCCCCTCAATATAAGGAATTATATGGTTTCCAACAAGCTGTCACGGTATAAAATTGAATTAATCTTTTTTCTTTATATCAGCTATTAAATTTTTTGGTAAAAACTCATATCATAACCGTAGTTAATTTTAATTAAGAGTAAACATTAAAAAAAGAAGAAATATTTACACACAAAAGTTGTATACCCTTATAATACAAGAGAGCACATTAAAAGTAAATAATTATAACACAATTTAATTGTAAAGATAATCTCAGAAAAGGTCCTTGTTTTATATTATACGAAGGGTGTTAAACCAAACGCGTGGCGAGGTGAAGAAAGAGGGTAAATATTTGAACCTCGTGCATATTTAGAGGAGTTGGTATAATCTATTCATGTGGTGGCTTCACCTCGTTATGAACTGCGATAAAATTGAGTGTGTGTTGTCTGCGGCGGCAGCGGTGGCGGTACACAATTGTGGTTGTGGTTTTGAAATGGAATCCTAAATTTGATGTGCAAAAATCTAACTTGTTGGAACAGAGGTACTTTAGTTGTGTATAGGTTTAGATATGGAGGTTTAAGGTATGCGAGAAAGTTTTTAAGCTAATTTCGAGCGCGTTTTGTCCACAAATCTGGTAAATTCTTTTTGCTGTAGGATATAGGGATGCTTATTTTTGTGTTTTTTGTTTACAATAATAATATTGTGAAGCGGAAATATAATATCTCAATGAAAAAACAAAGTAATTAATTTTTAACATTACTTAATTTGCGGCATCAACATTTTTAAAAAGTAAATACTAAAGATCATTTTGTTACAAAGACGAACATGTATACAAATATTCATAAACTATGTGGCGCAACCGTCCATTGAGAGCAAGGGCCTTGTGACTTACAACTATCAACGATTCCTTTATTGTTGGGTTGAAGGGAGCAAAAGTTTTAAACCGAATCCGATCGGCTAATGTGAGAGAGCACTTTTCATGACAAGAATTACTCTTGGAGGTTTTGTCAATTCCTCGCAACAGGCATTAACCGTGAAAAAAAACTTTAGACGACACAGGCAGGGATTGTACCCAAGACAGCACAACGCACTAACCATCATACCACGGGAACTACTAAAAAGATCTTTAAAGGTGTGAACTAAAACCTTCAAACCTTGCCTTAACTTTTATATAATAAGTGCGAACTTAATCCACCATTTTTATAAAAAAAACACAGTTCGATATTTAGGAGACTAAGAGACGTTTGGAAGGTGGTGCCAGTACTCATCTGTTTTTAATTCTTAGACAAAGCGTGGCAAAGCATCCCACATTAGCGTAGTTTGTCTAAAGAACAAATCTCTGTACTTTACAGTAAGACCGTAGGTTGGACTCTTGGGTATACTGATAATCACTCTTGGAATCGCGAGTACTAAAATTGAGCGGAATCCGTTGAAATAACAGTAAAATAGTTTGAGCCAAGATACATTACAACGATGTTATTGTTACCAATTTCTTTGAAAGCTCCTTAGCAAGTTTCTTGCATTTATCAGAAAACTATTTTTGGCCACATCCAAAAGATAATTTTTAGTTCGAGGGCGAAAGGATTTGGCCTGATGAAATGTTTTTGATGAATTACTAAGCGAAATATTGATAAGGAAGGGGATACTGCCGGTCATTAAGAAACTTCTGTTCCTCAAGATATTTCTTAAGTTGAGAATAAATTAACCATAGAAAATGAGGACGTGAGTGCAAAAGGTCGATAATTTTAGGGAGCAGAAGATTCGCGTTTTTTAGGTATTGGTTGAGCAAATGATATTTTCAATCTATTTGAAACAAGTGGACGAATAAATCTTCAGGATAATAGTGGAGATACTATTTGGACCATCGGATTTATGAATATTAAGATTAGTTTACACTCTTGTACTAGTAAAAGCAGTACGAAAACAAGTTAACTTTCTAAAGAGGGCTAATTAAAGGAGTTTAATAACAACCGGACTGCGGAAGAGGAAGAATTCCTTATATTTTTTAATATAAATTTTTAAGCTACTACTAAAGGGTCAACGCGTTGACTGTGTACGAGTAATGTTTTCAGGGATGGAAGGGACCTACAGCTTTAAGGCGAATATGAACGGCTAATTTGAGAAAGCACCTTTGATGACAATTCCTCGCAAGAAGCAGTTCCCTTGAACAAACTTAAGATGGCACAGGTAGGGATTGAACCCAAGATCATGACAGTCCAACACACTTACCATCATGCCATGGGTACTAAAGTAAATGAACTAATGATGATATTATCAAAAATCAATTTAAATGCTCTACGTTCAATATTGTCCAAGAGGATTTAGTAAGTTGCAGGATCACCAGCCAAAGATGGGAGTTATGCTCAAGCTTTCGATGTATATAAGGCTTGTCTATAACAGGCAGAAAACACAAACTTCTTGCCGAATGTATGTGATGTAATGAAGACTATAAAGATGTTCAGTCTCATTGATATCCCGCTTTCACAATACAAGACAGGATTATACAACACTGTTTTGGTCGGAACTTATCATATTTTGTCGAATATGAAAAGCTAAAAGTACTATCGTCACCAAAACAACGTATTGGATTGGAAGTTGCAGACAGAAGATCATTAATAGAAATGAGAATGAGTGTTGGAGATAGAACAGAGCCTTGGGATACACCACCATTTATTTTGGGGTTTTTAGACTTGAACCCACCCAATACTACTTCTATTGAACGATCCGAAAGCTAATTATACTAATCCAATGAAAGAGGGATCCATAATGAAAGCGGAAAGCACGCATTAAATTGGCGGCGAAAGAGATTAGCCATTGCCAACGAACGAAGGAACCGAGGAAGATGAAGAATTCTTCATGTTTTTTTTACAAATACCCAAAAATTTTGACTGCCTTTGGGATATTGCAGTATTTTTTGCCATAATTTTTCGTCATGCATAAATTTGGTCTTTCTGGCTTGCTTTCCGACTTTCCTCAGTAAGTTGGCTTTTTAGCAACGGAAACTTACTTCTTTGGTCCTAATTAACTCTTTACAGTTCGCATCGAACCATGCATTTTCCTTAGGTCTGATGCTTTTAACCCTGATCAGGATAAAAATTCTCATTAACTAGAGAATAAAACTTGTTATCATATCAGCGCTGGCGTCAAACATAGTGACTAGTAAAAGATTCTGAAATAATTATTTATACCGTCCCAGTTTTCTTTTTCGTATTACCAGACGTTTCTCTTAGGAGCTCTTTCTTTAACTGAAGAGTTTTGACACGAGAAATGGTCAGATGGGGCTAGAGTAAATAGTACACTAATAGTGTACTTCAGAGGTAAGAAATAAGTCAAAATTTTTTTGCTCGACCTTCCACGTCCGACATTCGAGTGGGCTTGATGAATTTTAATGACTCTGCCTCCTCATAATTATGTTGTTTACAGTCAGCATCGTTTAAGTTCTAACTAACGTCTCTTATTAAACTTTCTTTAAAATATTGAGAAAATAAAATAAAATGGTAGCAGACGGAGTATTCGAGTGCACATCTCTCTCAGAGGGTTTAAGGCTAAAGAAACAAAGAAGTGGATTGAAAGGGTATTAAATGTTTCCAGTTATAACTGCATCAGTAGGCATATTGTCATTCTGCAGCGTTTTTCGAATTGAAATGGTCGTGATTTTACTACTCCTTAGCCTTTCCCAAGCGAAATAATGACGTCATAATGAGATCATTCAGGAAAAAATAATTTATATGAATCTGTTTATGGACTTTTATTTCAAAGAATTAAGTATTATAACATATGTAATTATGAAGAAATATTCATTAAAAACCACTTCCTTTGTTTGAGTCCTTCAATTTAACTATCAATGGCTTGGGAAGAAAGTAAATTATTGCTAAATGTGGGCAGGAAAATACATTCATATGTGTAATAATGGAATACTTATATCCGTAAAATTCAAAAGAATTTCATTTCGGTATATTAATACTAATGACTAATTCCCAGAAATTATTCTCATCAACAAAAATACACTATAAGACCGACAATTTTGTGTCAGAAAATTCTAATTACTTCCAACTGTATGTTGGTAAGTACTCCTACACAATATTGTACTTTATAAAATACATGCAATCTATAATAAGTGTTGTTGTTCTTAAAAATAGAGCCATTCCGTATGTGATAAAAACTTCACAACGAATATGTGGTGCGGTTTTGTGTTGGCGTGCACATAATGTTTATTTTCAAAAAATAAAATAAATAATAATATTTAACGCAAATACAATTAAAAGAAATTACCAAAACTTTCAGACAAATAAAAATAAAGCCAGGAATTTCGTCCGTTTTTTTGTATTCCTTTTTCCTTAAACAAACAAACAAAAAAGATCTCAACGAAAATTATGTCCTTAGGAAATTTGATGGCAACACAAGAAAAACACACTCCAGAAAAAACAGCAAACACCTACTCGGCAAGGACGAGCGACGTCGTCGACGATACGATGATGATTACCTACTTTCCCGCCACCAACAACGATGGTACTTACCTGTTTCTGTACGAACTTACCGAAGTAATTACCTGGAGATACCAGGACCAAACCAGAGGAGTACATTACCTTCATTGATGGCATTGTGCTGTTTCTGTTGCTTCTGCCGCTGCTTTTCCTGTTGAACACTTCGAATTCCTGAAACGGGTGCAACTTCTGCGATTGATGCACCAGAGTTGATGGCCGGAGTAGTTAGAGGGGCATGAATGGCAGCATCGACAGGATGCTCACAATTTCCCGGGCTAGTGTTTGTGTTGTTGCCATTTGTATGTCCACATGTGTCACATCTTATTGACTGAAAGAAAATAAGAAAATGAGAATAAGTAGTCACCCAGCAGTTCAACAAGGGGGTGTTATGTAGGGAGGTGAGGGGTTTATATGAATGAGGAGGGTAGAAAATAGAAAGGATATAGTTGCTGGTGCAAGGAAGCGTGCGAAAACGAAAACGAACAAAAAAAAACGAGGGGGAATAACTTGCACAACTTTTATATGGATCCTTGAGAGGATGAAAAAGGACATTCTCTCTTCTAGATGTAGAGTAGACGGTTGGTAAATATATGCACTTCTTTGCAAGTTCTCCGTATCATGTTATAAGTTTACCCGATTGCATTTTTCTATATCCTTGGGGTTTAATGTGTATTTTTTCTCTAGTAGTATATTTTTATTTACAGCTGTGGCCAAAATAATAGCAACAGAACTTAATTTTTAACTTCCCATAGGAAGTTATTGTAATGGGTCCGATTTGTCAAATTGAAAATTTTAACATTTCTCGACGTTTCAAGGTCCCTAGAGTCGAAATAAAAGATTTTTAGAAAGATGTCTGTGCGTGCGTGTGTACGTACGTCCGTACGTCCGTACGTCCGTACGTTCGCGACGTTTTTTTCGTCGTCCATAGCTCAAGAACCAGAAGAGATATCGACTTCAAATAAATTTTGTTATACAGATAATAAGGCAGAAAGATGCAGAAAGGGCTCTCAAGAAAATTGCGTGGGTGGTTTTTTTACCATAGCAGTTTAAAAAAAAGGTGAAAATTTTGGTTAACCCTAAATATCTCATGAACCAATGACGCTAGAGACTTGAATTAAATTTTGTATTATATATTGTAACGTGATACAAAACAATTATATTTTTGGAAAAAAATTCAATTAACGGTTTTTTTTATAAATCAAAAAAACTGAAAAAAAAATTTGTCACTTCGAAAATTTTACGACTAAAATACGATTTCATTTCCAAAACAATTTTGTGCAATGAAGAATAATGTTTTTGACATCTGATAAAATTTTGAGAAAAATCGAATTGACAGTTTTTTTACAAAAAATAATAACCTAAAAAAAAAATAAAAAAAAGTTGGTAAAAATTGAGTTTTGACTCAAATATCTTTTCAAGACTTTGAGAAATTGGCTTTAAACTACTTTTATCTGTCAAAAAATGTTGTTTTCAACATTCAGTAAAATTTTGAAAAAAATAGAATTGACAGTTTTTTTACAAAAAATTAAAAACCGAAAAAAAAAAATTAACAAAAGTTGGTAAAAATTGATTTTCGACTTAAATATCTTTTCAAAAATTTTAGATTATGGCTTCTAACTAATTTTAACTTATAAGAAATATTGTTTTCAACATTAGGAAAAATTTTGAGAAAAATCGAATTGACAGTTTTTTTACAAAAAATAAAAACCTAAACAAAAAAATTAATAAAAGTTGGTAAAAATTGATTTTCGGCTCAAATAGCTTTTCAAAAATTAAAAATATTGGCTTCAAACTTATTTTATTTCACAGAAAATATTGTTTTTTATATTCAGTAATCTTTAGATATAAAATATTCCTGTCACAGTGTTAGTAGCCATATTCCTCCGAAACGGCTTAACCCATTTCAATGAAATTTTGCATATACATTCGGTAGGTCTGAGAATAGGTTTTTATCTATTTTTTATTTTCCTAAGTGTTATGGTTTAATTGCATCAACATCGTATACGGTGCAACGATCTTACGATAGTATTCAGTGACGCTATGTACAATGAAGCATTGATTGCTATTGAGGATCTTTGCATTATCAGTGCCAACTTACCACTCAGTCAATTCGGTATGCATTCACCGAAATGCATCTGATTTAATAGACACTGAATTGAATCGTGAACTACAATACAAAACTGTAGAAATGGCAGCGATTGTTGCTCGCAATGTCCCACTAATAAATGATGAACAAAGAACCATTTTTGACCACATCATGCTCGCAGTTTCCGCAGGACAAGGTGGATGCACCAGGTGGAACTGGCAAAACATTCCTTATTTCGCTAATTCTTGCTAAAATACGATCAAATAATGGTATCGCATTGGCTGTTGCGGCAAATTTTTTGGATGGAGGTAGATGAATGCACTACGGCACACAAACATTCGCTTGAGGCGTTGAAGAGGACATTAAAAAAGATATAAAAAACAGCGACACACTATTTGCCGGCACTCGATTACTCCTTTCAGGTGATTTCAGACAAACACTTCCCGTTAATCCGCGTTCCACGTACTCTGATGAGATCAACGAGTGCTTAAAATCATCGCCACTGCGGCGTAATGTTGAAAGAGTACAACTGAAAGTAAATGTGCGTGTTCAAATGCTTCAAGATCCATCCGCTGAAACAACTGTTAGATATAGGACACGGAAAAGTCACTTCAGATGAAACTGGATGCATAAAATTACCGGTCGATTTCTGCACGTTTATTGGTTCACAAGATTCTCTCATTGACCAGATATTTCCCGATGTGCACAGACAATATACAAATCACGAGTGGCTGGCAGAAAGAGCAATTTTACCAGCAAAAAATGTGGATGTCAACAAATTAAATCTCAAGATACAACATTTGTTACCAGGAGACTTGGTGTTATACAAATCTATTGATACAGTTTTTGATGCTACCGAAGCTGTAAATTATCCAACTGAGTTTTTGAACTCATTAGATTAACAAGGTATGCCACCGCATAATTTACAATTGGACCTCCGGTAATTTTCTTTCGTAATTTGAACCCACCACGGTTGTGCAACGGCACGCGATTAGTAATTAAAAATTGATGAAAAATGTTATCGAAATCATATTTCTAAATGGAAAATTCTGAGATGAAAATATATTTTTACGGCGAATCCCTATTATACCCACAGATGTGCCAATTCAATTCAAACGCCTTCAATTTCCAATTAGATTGGCATTTGCAATGACTATCTATCAATAAGTCTGAAGGCCAAACGATGTCTGTGAGCGGCTTAGATTTGAGCACTTCATGTATTTCACACGGACAATTATACGTGGCATGCTCTCGAGTGCGCAAACCATCCAGTTTGTTTGTATTGGCGAAAGATGGGATCACAAAAAATATTGTAGATACACTCTTTTGCATTAAGGGATTGATATTGTTTTTTTTTTGAAGTATTGTCATAATTAGCGATTAGTATATAATTTTAAAGAATTAATTTTAACAAAGTAACCAAATTTGTTTGGTGATTTGTTATTTTAATATTTTGTCACCGTTTACAGTGCTCTATACCTCTCCCACTTATATACCACATCCTTACACACTTACAATAAGTTATTTGTTTCTAGCAAAATATTCTCTAGAAATTATTTATATGACGAAGCAAAGTTTGTCGGGTCAGCTAGTTTTTTTATAAAAATCCAACAGTCCGTTTTTTCATAAAAAAAATAAAATCTACAAAAAATAGAACGCAAATTTGGTAAGAATTGATACATTTAGACAAACTTTTAAGCAAGACAAATCGATAGACGTGATGGGAAGTTATCAGTGTGGGTCGCTTCCCAGCCTCTTTTTTGAAATTATGTCTTCACCACTTCTCTGATTTAACAAATCTAAAATTACAATGGTAGACATGTGCACTTAAGAGAACACAAGCGTCCACAGGTTTTTCTCGAAACCCACCTCTGTCTATCAATTCCTACTCTCGCACTTACCCGCGGTGAACACCGGGTGCCTAGTATCTTAACTGGAGATTGGGTTTCAACCCCAGTAAAATTTGTTGTAGGTAGCAAACGAGAGAGAGGTGTTTCCACTAAGGCACCTCTCCTCATCCAGACGGCAGCGGAAAAGTTCTCGAGATGGAATTAACAGTGGCGTCTATAGTTCCAGTTAGGTTGAAATACTTAGTGAACACCTTAGAGGGCTTCTACGACATATTCATAGCCCAGGCCGAATAGAAGCGGTTAGTAAACTAAGGATCTGGTTCTGCAGGTTGAAACTTGTGCCGTCGGGGTGACTTCCTTATCTCGGATACGAACGGATTTACTAATGACGAACCAAGCAAACGAAATAAGGAGAACGAACTTCGGATCAGAAGAGGAGAGAGGAACCACGCGATCGAGGAGATAGAAGGATGTCACAACTGCAATGGGGTTCGTAAATTTTACAAAAGGTAATAACCCCCAAGGGTACCAGCCACGAACAGAAGCTCGTGAGGACGATCAGGGGAACATCGTAGTAGAAGCGCAGTCTATGTTGAGAATATGGAAAGGCCACTTCTCCAAATTATATAACGGCGATGACGAATCGAATTCGGCTGTAAGGGAGATAGAACCAATCAACCTAAGTGACTCAGAACAACAATTCGGCCTACACGACCTCGACGTAGTGAAGATAGCTATATACACACTGAAGTCCAACATAGCTGCTGGAGCTGACGTTATCACTGCCGAATTGTTCAAAGCAAAATCGATGACTTGGTAGGGAACATGCACCAACTCATTCGCAAAATATGGTCGGAAGAAAGCATGCCCGATAAGTGGAATCTCAGCATAGTTTGATCAGTACACAAGAAAGGAGACCCTCTAAATTACATTAACTACAGAGGCATCAGTCTCCTGAACATTGCGGATACCATCTGCCATATTATGTGAAAGTCTGAAGTCATTCTTCAACAACCTAATAGGTCCTTATCAGTGTGGCTTCAGACGAGGAAAGCTTGGAAAAAAACCAGAAACATCAAAACGATACCCACCATCTCTATATTGATTTTAAAATTTAAAGCAGTGTATGGCAGCATCTATAGGAAAAGCCTTACAAAGCAATGTCTAACTTTGGCATCCCTGTCAAACTTATCCGTTTGTGCATAATGACGATTGAGAATGCACGCTACTCTATCAAGGTCGAAAAAGATCTCACCGATGCATTTGATGTCAAAAAAGGTTTTAGACAAGACGATCCACATGCGACTTCTTCAACATCGTTCTGGAAAGAATTGTGCAAAACTCAACGGTTAACTCTAGATGCACAATCTTCCAAAGGTCCATCCAATTATAATGTCAGTGGAGCGTCACATGGACAGCTATAACTTGGAGGAGGTAGTTAAAGATATTGCCTACCTAGGCACCGCTATTAACTCGACACCAGCGCTGAAATCGAACGAAGAATAACACCTGCAAATCGGTGATTCTTTGGACTTAGAAGAAGGCAATTGAGTATTAAAGTCTTCTCTCGAGCATCTAAAATCACCATCTATAAGACATTCATCATCCCGGTTCTCATTTAAGGCGCTGAGGCCTGGACCCTTTCAAAGATAAGAGCGTCTTGGGATGCTTCGAGAGATAAACTCTTTGGGGCGATTTTTGGTCGCGTCTGCATAGATGGAGAGTGGAGGAAAAGATACCACGACGAATTGTACGGGCCGTACAGCAACACTGACCTGCTTAAAAGAATAAAAGTCCCAAAGACTTAGATGGCTGGGTCATGTAGAGCTAGGTCTTCGAATCCAATCCCGAGGGACGGCGCAATAGAGGATGACCGCGACTCAGGTGGCGCACGCAGGTGGGAGAAGACCTCAACCAACTTGGTGTGCGAAACTGGAGATAACTAGCTAGGGACCGAACTGGCTGGAGACGGATGTTGGTTGAGGCCCATGTCTCCCCCAAACTTTAGCGCCCTTTTCACTAAGTAAGTAACTTTGTATTGCAGTGTCACTTGCGAAGGTGGCCATGATTGCGTTGACGTACAACTGAATATTTGTTTATGTATTAAAGGTACAAGTTTGGTCCTAGGACACTTCCTTGTGGTACTACAATGGTGACCATTTTGTTAAGTTCCGAGTAATTTTGGTGGGGTCTTCCCGTACTCTAAAAAATTGGTTCATACAAAGGATTTCACTATTTAGTACTAATTTCTGTGAAAGTCACTATGCAGTTTGTCCTTAAGCCCCAAGTGCCAAACCTTATTAAAGGCTAGAGCAACATATATTCAAATATAAACGCTCATACTTTTTCTTCGCTGAGTGCCATTTTCCTTAATTACATCCTTAATTCGATATACTGATGTGGAATGTTTATTCCTATGTCCAAACTGATTGTCTTATTTCTTCCTTTATTTTGCTAAGCCTTTTCAGTAGCAGTTGTTCGAGAACGACTATAATTGGTATAAGTGATATTGGATGTTTCTACTGCTCGTGGCTTATATAGTTTAGGTACATATTGTTTATTATGAAATTAAATTATTTGTAGTCTATCGAGGACATTTCTTTCTAGACCGAGAGCTGCGAGGGCTTATTTTTGGCGTGAAAGAAATCACTTGATATTAAAGTTGTAGGTAGTCTTTGTAAGGGATGATAACAGAAGCGTTCCCCTGCCGGCACGTAGTGGCGACTCGCTGATGTGAAATATGGTTTCGACAGACATTTAGGTGGCCATATTGGTCCTACATAAGGTTGTCGACCTTTGTGTTTTTGGACCTTTGGAAACCACTCGAAATTGGTGTCATCAATAAGCCCTCCAGTCTATGAGTGTGGATATGTACATGCAAGACGTCTAGGTGGCCGCAATTTCCCGCTAGACTTAGCCGAAAATGCATTTTAAGTTTGGCTAAATTTTGACACCTGAAATTTGAAATGTAATTTTCGGAAGCCAAACCCTTTGCATTGACCTAGATTTCAAGACATTACCTTTACAATTAATATACAAAGTAGCATTCGCAAATTTAATAACTATAGTAAACAGTTGGTTGAATTTAAACTTCTGTCAATTACAATTTCATATTTAGGAGTGAAACCCTTTTTAACTTATTATATTTATTTCAAAAACTTACCTTTACAATACATTTGATAAAATACTATAAAGCATTCGCGACTTTTATCGCAAAATTCTAGGTTTGGTTTGGTTAAAGCTTCTGCTATAATCAAGCTTTAATTTGTTGGGATTTAAAATCTTAAAATGATGCATTACCATCGATTGTCATCGAAAATCATTTCAAAAAACACTCCGTAATTAAATCGCTATTGTCAAGAGTTGTCGAAGAGCTTTCGGTTGCGATATACATATTCTATTGGATTACGTCTGTTATTAAAAGATTTGCTTTTAATCGCGTGGGTCTATAGAATGCGGCAACCTAAACGTCTGTCGAAACCATATTTGAGATCAACGAGTCGTAGTCAAGATGCAATCCATTTGAAGGGATCTGATTAGCGGATTATTTTTGAACTAAGAGATTTAGTTCGTGGGATCAATTGGTTGAATTGTTTGCAAAAAGTATCTTAGGCTTATTAAACTTTCAGATTTATTCAGGAGCTGAATCCTCTTCACCTAGTGATAGCATTTATCGAAATAGTTCATTTCAATTAAATTAATTTTGGTTCTTAACACCATAAGGGAAGACAACATGGTTTACAGAGTATATTTTTGCAAAATCAATCCGCTGTCTGAGTTACTTTTTCATCTTCACCGATTTTTGTTCTTGATATTTCCAAAGCTCTCTTATAAAAAATGCATGCGTTCCTCCCCTTAAACAATCTAACAACAACTCGCACACTTATAGGAATGCCTCTCATAGACTCTCGCGCAAACTTTGATAATGCTGTCAAGAGATTAGTTCTTTAGCCGCACTACGCGAATGTGGAATGCTTTACCACACTCTGTCTTTCACAGTCATTAGGGAATTCCAAGCAAAAACCAGAGTCTAAAGACTAGTGCTTGAGATGTTTCTTCAAGTATTCCTAGTATTTTGGCCATAGCTGTATGTACATATATTGAGGGGTCCCGTAGATGAAGTTAAAACGAAAAAATAGTGTAAAAAGAATATCCTTATGTTGTTTGCTAAGGATTTTTTGATTAAAATAACTTACTGCATTCGAGGAAGGGATAATATTCGCTGCAAATATATGAGGGAACATATAGTTATAGATGAGATTTTTGTTCTATGTTCATCTAACTTCTTGATTAGCAAGAATTCTTGTGCTCAGGGAAATAATAAATTTTAAGGGCAATTGTGCGAAAGAATAAGTTGGACGCAGACTTGCGAGGGCAAGGCAACAACAAACCGACTATGAGCTATGGCATTAAGATATAAATTAAGATTTCTCAAGATTAATTTCATATAAGTTTTTCTTGTGTTTTCTTTGGTTCTTGTGGAAAAATAAGATGATTGAAGTTCAAAAGACTGACGTTTCTATTACTTATAAGTAGATGGGAAGGTTTGGTACAATACGAGTACACACTTGGTGTAAGCTCAAAATAACAAAGATATAAAATGTTTCCATTCGCATGGTATATAATGAAAGCTTTTGCAATATAAAGTAGGTAAGCAAGTGAGTCTTAACGTAAAGTAGATGCACTCTATTGTTTAGGGAATGTAACTGTTCAAGTTGCCTTGATAATAGAAACAAGTCTGCATAACATACATACATATGTATAGGTACATAAATATTTGATGTATACTCTTTGTTTGTATTGAAAACCAAACCAAAATAAATTCACTTTAACTTTTTGAGTTTTCAACTTTTCGATTTGTACTCAGCTAAGGAAAGATTTTTCAACTTTAAGCCTTATGGTTTTATTTGAAGGTACTTTGATTTCTATCAGTTTTGAAATTTTGTGTAGCCTTTTATAATAAAGTTATTTTTAAACATATTCAGGGGTAGGGGAAACTTAAGAAAGAACCTTCAATGGGTAAAATTTCGATGTAAAGGGTTTTCGTGGTAGCCATATTGCTTCTTTTATTTTCTGTCTTTTAATCAGTCACTGAAGACAAATCATTATAACAAGCTACAGAGTAGAGCAATACGTACACATTATTACATCTTATTATCAAAATTAGTGTTGTCTAGTACCAAAAATGTAGGCCTTACGCCCGGCCCTTTGTATGGGTGTCATGGTATCCTTCCAACATTTGGTGGTCAAATTCAAAACAGTCAGCCAAAACCCGTACGCCAACGAAACACAAGATCTTCCGAAAATTGTTTCTATTTTGTCGTGCTTTGACAGCTGACAACTGTATTGTCATTGCAATTTTGTTTGTTTTATTTCAGAAACTATGTAGGTATAGCAACAGTTATGTTCTTAAATGTATAAACAAAATGTATAAACATAAATAAAGAAAAAAAAAGTTTGTAAACATCCGTAAACTGTCTTCTTAACGCCTAGGTTTGAAACTGTATTACGTTTTGTAAATTCTTAGGTCGTGCTTTATGACACATGATATTGTAAAACATCGTAGGGTCGGTTAGAAGCCTGTCAAAAGCCCGACCGACCTAACGCGTCGTTGTGGTTTAGCCATTAGAGATGAGGTGAAGCCCGTTTTTGGATGAATGGGTACGTGAATAAGAAAAAATGACAAATTCAGCACCACCCCAATCCACGCTTCTGCCCAGATTTGGACTTCGATAAAGAAAACATAAATGACCTTATTGTTTGGTGTGAATTTCAGGCTGAAGGTGTCATCGGTCCGTACTTCTTCGAAAATAATACTGGTCAATCACCGTAAATGGCAATAGCTAAAGGTTGATGGTCACCAACTTCTTGTGGCCTAAATTGGATGACTTGGACACCGAAGACATATGGTTTTAACAGGATGGCGCTACTTTCCACACAGTTAAAAACACAATCGTGTGATTTGACCACTTTAGACTTTTTGTTGTGGGGCGTTCTTAAGTCGCAGGTCTATGCAAATAAGCCGCAAACCACCGCGGCCCCTAAAGACAACATAATCAATGGCATCGATTTACTCGTATACGCTAAGATAGTTTGAATAGTGTACCTTTCGAATGTTATGTTATATTTCATACATAATGTCATGGAGATAAAACCATGTTAATATCTGATAAACAACTTATTTTATATCAACTTTGAATATAATAAAATAAATGAATTAGGTGGCGCAACAGTCCATTGAGAACTAGGGCCTAGAGACTTACAACTCTCAACCATTCCTATGTGCGAGTAAAGTTGTCAGGGATGGAGGGGACCTACAGTTTCAAGACGAATCCAAACGGCTAATTTGAGAAACCACTTTTAATGACAAGAATTACTCTTGGAGGATTTGTCAATTCCTCGCAAGAGGCAGTACCCGTGAAACATTTCTTGCGTTAATTTTGGGACACCCTTTATAAAGACAAGTATTTTTTTAAACACTTAATCAATCCAAAAAGGTTACCATTTGATGAGATTTCGTTTCTAAATAAATATGTATATCAACTTGTTTGAAATTAACGCAAGTATTTCTTGCGTTAATTTTGGGACACCCTATATAATGTGACGTGATACCAAAATAGTATAATTAAACAAAAATCAATTAACTGTTTTTTTTTCGAAATCAAAAATATACCAACAATGTTTTGTCAACTCAAACATTTTAAAAACCAAGAATGATATTACCTCCGGAATAATTTCATGCGACGCAGAATAACTTTTTTGACATCTGCTAAAATTTTGAGAAAATATAAGTAACAAGTAACTTTTTGTTTTTGGCTATGTCAAGTCATTTGTGTATACCTGAGGACCACATTAGAAGAGCTCGGATCAATTATTAAAGGCGAAATATGTGGCCGAGTCATCGGAATTGGCCACAAATAAACAAAATATTTGGTGGCAGTGGAGCCCTACAAAAATATTTTTTATGTCTTAGGCTTTCTTGAAGAGCAATTTTATCCAAAAAATAAGGTAATTTTTAAGAGCTTTCTACATTCTACCTTTAGATTTTAATTAAAATCAGTCTAGAATGCGGTCCACACTGATAAATTCCGATTTATACTTATCTATGGTTTTTTATAAGATCTTTTGATAGGTTTTCGTTTTTTTGTAAACAAAAGTTGCCAATAAGATGATTCCGAAAAAAAAACAACTTCACATTAACAATATACTCCATACGAAAAAAAGTAAGATTGTAATATTTTTTTTTGCAAATTGCAAAGAAACCAGTGGTAACACTGCCAAGAGGCAATCAGAGAAGCCGCCTCTGACGTGCTGGGTTGCAAGCAAACCATAAACCTAGAACCGAAGGCTGCCAAGACGAAAGTGGAAACATCATAGTGGAACCGCAGTCATGCTGAGGATATGGAAGGAACACTGTAGACTGCAGTATAACGGCGACGACGAACCGAATTCCGCTGTCAAGCAAGATGATTCATTCAGCATAGACGACGAAAGCCAACAATCCCGTCCTCCCGACTTAGACGAAGTTAAGATTGCCATATCTAAGCTGAAGTCTAACAAAGCAGATGGCTTGAATGCCGAGCTCTTCAAAGCTTACTTACTTACTTAAGGTGGCGCTACAGTCCGGGGTGGACCTGGGCCTCAACCAACATGCGTCTCCAGCCAGCTCGGTCCCTAGCTAGCTGTCTCCAGTTTCTAACGCCAAGTTGGTTGAGGTCTTCACCAACCTGCGTGCGCCACCTGAGTCGCGATCTTCCTCTAGTGAGCTCTTCAAAGCAGCTGGAGATAATTTGGTTAGGAGCATGCAACTTATCTGTAAGATATGATCGGAAGAAAGAAGAAACCCTCTAAACTGCACCAACTATAGAGGCATTAGTCTAATTAACATCACTTACAAAATCTTCTCTGCCGTAATATGTGAACGTCTAAAGCCCATCGTCAACAACCTGATGGTCCTTATCAGTGTGGTATAAGACCAGGAAAGTCCGTAGTCGATCAAATATTCACAATACGGCAAATCCTGGAAAAAATCCAAGAACATCAAATCGACACCCACCATCTTTTCATCAATTTAAAGGCCGCATATGACAGCATCTACAGGGAAGAGCTGTATAGAGCCATGTCTAGTTTTGGCATCCCTGCCAAACTCGTCCATTTGTGCAGGATGACCATGGAGAATTCACGCTGCTCCATAAAGGTTGGAAACAACTTAACAGAAGTTTTCGATGTCAAAATAGGTTTTAGACAAGGTGATGCGTTGTCATGCGATTTTTTTAACATCGTTCTTGAAAGAATAGTGCAAAGCTCACACGTCAACACTAGAGGCACTATCTTTCAAAAGTCTGTCCAACAACTGGCATATGCTGATGACATTGACATAATCGGAAGAACTCAGCGTGATGTCAATGGTGCTTTTGTGAGTATTGAGGCAGAAGCGGCAAAAATTGGTTTAACGGTTAATTAGGGCAAAACAAAGTACATGCTGTCGTCAAGAAAAGACTTACAACACCGACGTCTCGGCCAAAACGTTACCATCGACAGACGTAACTTTTAGGTTGTCAAGGACTTCGTCTAACTAGGCTCCCCTATGAACGCAGAAAACAACACCAGCCCTGAGATCAAACGAAGAATAACTCTTGCTGACCGCTGTTTCTTTGGGCTAAGAAAGCAATTGAGTAGCAAAGCCCTCTCTCCCCCATCATCCGCGTCCTGCTATACGGTGCAGAAGCATGGACTATGACAAAAGCGGATGAAAACACCTTTCGAAAGAAAAGTTCTTCGTGGGATCTACGGTCCCGATTGCTTAGAAGGGGAGTGGAGGAGAAGATGGAACGACGAGCTGTACGGGCTGTACAGCGACGTAGACTTAGTCAGAATGGCAAAAGTCCAACGACTAAGACGGCTGGGTCACGTAGAGCGCATGGAAACCAATGATCCGGCCTGGAAAGTCTTCGAATCCACACCCACAGGACAGCGCAGCAGAGGAAGACCGCGGATCGGGTGGCATTCACAAGTGGAAAGTGAGCTCACCCAAAACTTAGAGCCCGAAAGTGGAGACATCTAGCTAGGGACCGAGCTAGATGGAGAAGTTTGTTGGGTGAGCCCCAGTTCACACAGGACTGTAGCGCCACCTTAAGTAAGTTAGTTTTGTTCCGAAATATTTTTCTGGAAAACCAATTTTCACTAATTTTTAGTAGCATGGTTTTGAAAGTTTTTGTTTCTTATCACAAAATTACGGTTCGATTTTTCTTAGGAAAATGCGTTAATTATTATAGAATGAAATAGTTTTGAAGTCAATGCCTTAATTGATTCTCAAGATATCCGACTCTAAAATCAATTTTCATCAAGTTTGTTTTGCACTTTTGTCAGATTTTATATTTTTATAAAAAACTTTATAAAAATCTGTCACCTCGATTTGTATAAAAAAATGTCAAAGACGTTGTTCTTTTATGCATGCAATTATTTTGGAGGTAAAATCATTTTTCGCTTAATATTCGAGGTGTCAAGCAACGTTTTCATTTTTTTTAAATTTATTTAGTAAAAAAAAAAACAATTTTGAATATCCTTTCCGACTCTTTTGATGATAAAAGAAAATATATCTGAAACCGACATCTCTTCTGGTTCTTGATTTATACAGGCATCTCTTTAAGAACCTTTGACTTAGATTATTTAAGAGACCTTGAAACGTCGATAATTGTCAAAATTTTCTATTAGACAAATCGGACCGATTGAAATACTTTCTTATGGGAAGTTGAAAAAATAAAATCTCCTTCAGAACTCTCTACGAAAACATTAAAAATCAATAACCATCGCTGGAACAAATTAAATTTCCACATCAAAATGATCTAACACCCGCTGTCAAGCCTTTCATAAGGCTCCATAAAACGATGTACGATCATCATATATCATTTCAAGATACTCTCACATTCCAGTGTGAGAACTTTTAAAGATGTTGACAAATTTTGGTGAACTTCAAGAAGCTTTAAATATTTCTACCGAGGACAGAAAAAAAAACCACTTAATTGCCATAAGAATTAAAAGTTGAGGCTAATTATTGTCTATATTTTGTGCGAGACAGAAATTAATTGCAAATTAAAAACATAAACTAACTCAAACGCCACCTTCTTTCTGGCACAGTCAATCGAATGGACAAACAAACAAACAAAAGAATTGTAGATATATAATTAACTAAAACATTCGAATTACCTTGGCAAATTGCAAAGGATACATTACAACTGGCTCCCCCCGACTAATCTCAATTAAATAGGGTGACATTAGCTTTGCTCGGGTCTTCCTTCGTTGGTCATAAACTTCGTCAAGCAGCAGGAACTTATCCAATGTTTCGACTTGAAAACTCGGACTGACTCGGATGTGGACCATCATTTGTCTTTCACAGTCTGGTGTGGATCTGGAAGTTGTTCTCCGCCTCTGGACATTTGGACATTCCAGCAGAACAGCACTAATTGCCGGGGACGACAACGAGGACGACGACGATGAAGTGGCAAACGGCAAAGGTATATCTGCCTCGCGGACTCTCACTTGGTCTCGTTCGTGGAGGTGATGGAGGATAACTTCTTTGGGATTAATTAAAAATGATAAAATCACAATGTAGAAATAAATTAAATGAATAAATGCCATTTTTGTAAAAATAAATAATTGAAACTATTTGAAAGATGTTTCATTTTGAATGAAGTAGAGAAAAATTCAAAGGTTGAGTGTAAAAACAAAAGTTTTAATAAAAATAACTTAAGTAGTGGTTGGATGAGAGCTTAAGAAAATATGAGGATTTAGCTTAGGGACATTGGGGTGGTGGTGGCTAAGTTTAATTTAATGACACCTTGAGAAAAAATTTTGTTTGTAATCTTAAAATGCTTTATTAGGTTCTTGGAATAGGTACATTTATATAAAGCATTTTTTGAGACATTTACTATAGGTGTTAAAGTGGGTATAACAATTTTAATACCATAGCTATGCACATAACTCATTCGCCAAGTATTTTTTTCCAAAATATGGCGGGTCAGGCAGTTACTTTGAATATTGTGTGCTATTGATACGGTGATAACGAACTTTTAATGGAAGATATGGATTTGGATGATATGTGGTTCCAATAAGACCACATGCCACACAGGTAACGAAACATAGTTCTTTTGCGCTACAAATTCAATAACTATGTTATCTCACGTATTGACGATATCAAGATCATGTGATTTTACACCGTTGGACTTTTCTTTTTGAAATTATTTGAAAGAAAAGGTGTACGTCGACAGGTAAGCAACAATGTCTGAATGTCGAAACAATATTTTATTGTTTAAGGCCAGGTCCAAGGCCTTACAGCACTAGGGATGAAAACTATGCAGCCCGAAATATTCACCATTGACTTTCTCGAAAAACTCACATCGTTCTCTCTTTCTGGAGTCGAAAATAAAGGGTTGCTTCTTCCATTTTGCTCAGGTTATCAAAAGAAAGGTTAAAGAGTTGAGAATGATTGTAGCAGCCTCTTTTCTAGGCAACTTTAGTGATACGGAGCAGCACCAAGTTTGTGACCTTCGAGTAATGCAAGAGTTTTCCGAACTAGTCCTCTCTCTGATAAATTGACCAAATTATTACCATCTTGTAGGAAATGATGCCTTCCCTCTGGGTAAAATGTAATTACTCCTTTCCGTGACATTGTACACCTTTTCGAAAAAGAAATCAACTGCTACACTGGACTAAGCAAAGCAAAGATAACCATAGAGCAAACTTTTGGTTTCCTCAAAGCAAGTCCTATGATAAATTGTGACAGCTATTTGCATTTTGTACAACCGGATGGCGATCCTGGAATGAAATCTAAGAAAGAAGCAGCTTGTAACGAACCCACTCGGGTGTAAACCTCTCCTTTCCTTACTACCATTACAACCTCGGGCTACAGGCTCCCGGGGCTGATCCTGGCAGCAGAAAGGAGAGGGTGTCCAGGCCACGGTAGCTTGGCATGCTTGCGTGCGCACGAACTAGCTCGCCGACGGGGGGGTTCTTGCTGCCGCAGCACTGGACGGGGTTACGACTTCATGCCATGTAAAATTTAAAAAAAAATGGAGACACGAATTGTCCTTGGGTAGAGTGATTCCTATAGAGGGGGAGGGTCGTTGATGTTGTTGACCCTCGGAGGATTTGCCCACCCTTTGTATCCAACGGATACCACCTTGGCTACTACAACCTCCTATTTATGTAGTAGCCCCTAACTCACCCTTTAGCTCCGCCTAACGCACACTACTCCATGTGCGTCACCTTCACCTCAGTCCTAGGGTTTTTAGCTGGCCATCCTAGCTAAACTGTTAAAAAAAAAAGAGAAAACAACCGCCTTCCCAAAGCAAAAACACCAAACCAACTGAGAGACCATAGTCAAGAAAAAACCATATTGTTTCTTTGTTTTAGAACGTTATAACATGGAATTTCTTTATTAAAAATTATTAAAATTAAACTAAAATAACAAAAAAAAAATACAATTTATAAAAAAAATTAAAATTCTAAAAAGATAAATAAAAATTAAATGAAAACTGAATAAAAACTAAATGAAAAGTAAATAAAAATTAAAAAAAAAAAATTAAATAAAAATTTATGGGAAAAAAGTAAGTAACAAAATAAATTGAATAAAGCAAAAAAAAAAAAGAGAGACCATCTGGTATCATTTACCATCATTTGGGAATAATTAATAAAATGCTAACCCAAAATCATTAAATAAAAGAATAATGAAAAAGATTAAAAAAAAAGAAAATAAACTTACTTTGTGTTTTTTTTTTGTCTTACAAAATGTGTGGGCAGCCCCACTGTAGTGCACTACGTCGCCGGGTTGCTCCTCCACCTGCAAATAATCTTTTTTCTCAAGATTTATATTTTATTTATTTGTTTCGATATAATATTTTACTTTCTTCTTTTTTTTCACATTTATGTAACTTATTCTTTTATTTTCATTTTTTTATATTTAAATTTAGGTATTTTCTTTAAAAAAAACTTATAATTAAACACAAACTTATTATCACAACACGAATTCACACACTTGGAATAGGGATTGCACAAAAAAAATCGGGGGGAATAAGGAGTAGGTGGGTATATAAGGTAGGTTGAGGTAAGGTACACTGGGACACTATGCACTTTTACAGGGACAAATTTTTGGGGGTACTGCTACTGCGGCTCTGCTGCTGCTGCTGCGGCGCTGCTGCTGCTGATGTTGCTGATGATGATGATGATGGCACAAGTAGGTATGTATATATTTCTACATATATATTTTCTTTTTAGAGGACACTGAGCAAGGGTAAGTAGTTTCTGTATAGAGTATAGATATATAACTTTTCCTTTTGGAGGCACGGGGCACAGGTTCGTATGTATATGTATTTTTTTCTTTTTCTTTTCTTTTAGGGGTCACTGAGGCAAGGGTAAGTATTATATTTTTTTGTAGGTATTTACTTTTTTTCTTTTTTTCAGGATGCACGATCACCAGTAAGTATACAAATATGTATATATACATATTTAATTTTTAAATGCACCTATGAATATATAAAGTTTTCTATAAGGATGCACACTGCACAGGGCACAGGTAAGTATTTTTACATATATATATTTTTTTTCTTTTTTGGAGGTCACGGGTACGTATTTTTCTTTTTGCATATATAGCTTTTTCTTTTTAGAAGCACGAGGCACATATGAGTAATATTTATATATGTATATATGGCTCAAAATCACCAAGGTGCAGAATTGGCTTCGCTAGCAATTTAATGTCTTAAATCTTGACTTAATTAAGAAAAAAAAATTAAGAAAATACTAAAACTAACCTGTTTTGTGTGTCTATCAAACAATATAATTTATTAATAAACTAAATTTTAAATGAAATCAATATACACGCATAGAAAATCATTTCGGGAACGCGTCCTAATCTACAATCTTCAACAACAAGTTCAAAATATAATTGAAAAATGTAAGGTATTCAACGCCGGTCATCACTTAATACACGGTATTTTTTATACAAAATCTAGTTTTAGAAAGGATACTAATAGATTATTTATTTTTAACTGTAAAAAATGCAAAAACAGTTTGTCCGATACCGCACAAGTCATTTCAGTGAACATATCGATAATCGATCAAAAATAATTTTAAGTAAACGCAGCCATTCGGTGTGACACGTCAGTCGAGGTAGAGAACAATAACAAAGCCGGCTGCCAGAGTATTTATTGTAAAATAAATTTTATCAAAATGGTAAGTACCTTTTTATTCATTATTCGTAGAGCGTACATCAATAGCCCGTCAATCCGTGAACGCATTCATTACATTTAATTATTGATGAAATTCTTTTCTACGACACGAAATTTTTAAGTTACCTCAAATATTTTCCTATTGACAAAGTCAGATAGCATTTAAGATGACCGCCGTATAATTAAAGCGCGAGCTTATTTGAAATCGTCATTTCGGGAACGGTCATTTCGGGAACGTTTCCGGACATGATTTTTACGTATTTTGCTTGTAGAAGATTTTGTATGTATTGTTTTCATTATTGCTTATTTAATATAGATACATAATACCTATACCCATGTTATTAAACAAAGTTTAAATTATGTACTTTGTTTTGTTTTTGTTGATTTTATCAAACTTAGAAAAACGTTCCCGAATTGATGGTTTTCTGTATAACATTTAGTACTAAAAAATATTACTAAAAAAGTATACAATTCTGTGCACTGCCCTTTCAAAGTTTATTTATATACAATTTTTGCAACAGTATAAACTAAAATTCATCATCATAGCTTGCAATTTTTTTTGTCATAAAAAAAATTTTGAAATTTGCAACCTTGGTGATTTTGAGCCATATATATTTTCTTTAGGGAGGAACACTGCACAGGTAGGTAATGTTTGTATTTTCTTTCAGGATGCTCACTGCACAGGGCACAGGTAGGTATTTTATATTTTTGAATTATCAAAGCACGGGTAAGTATTATATATGTATATGAAAAAACTTTATCACCACTTTGACACTCTTTTTATTTGATTTATTTTGTTGTTTGTGTTGTTTAGAATTTCAAAAACTTATATGTAGATTTTACACTTTGGTCACTTCTGAAGAAAATGTTAAATTTTCGCGAACCGAAGGTTCTAAGACGACGATAGTGTAAATGTCTCGGGTGCACTTTTACTTTTCCTTTTTCCCGATCGTCTCGCCTAGTTTTTTTTTTCTTCATTTAATTTTTCGCGGCTCACCCGTATTACTCCCAATTATCAACTTTTAAGTTTTCGCGGCTCACCCGTATTACTCCCAATTATCAACTTTTAAGTTTTCGCGGCTCACCCGTATTACTCCCAATTATCAACTGACCTCTTTTCTTTCGCACAACCTAATTATTTCCTATAGCCATGGTGATGCTCCGCCTCTTTTCCAGCACTTTTTTTGGCAATTTGTTGGTTGACAGTTTGTTTTTTGCCAACGGTCCTTTTATAGTTTACTGTGCTCTAGCGAAGGTCTAGGCAGTGGCGTGATTAAAGAACGGAGCATCATATGGCCTAATGGATGAGGTGTTGTTTAACAATTTATTATTTGCGATCGTGTTATGTTGACAATTGGGTTAACACAGTTGTGAGCGGCGAATTAGACCCATTATTATTATTTATCATTATTATTATTATCATTATTATTATTATCATTATTATTACTATTAGTATTATTATTATTATCGAGTTGGTTCACTTTCTCAGCGGTTTAGAGCTGGAAAACTTTTACCGACCCCTTAGGGTTCGGCTCGAGGTCATGAGGGGGGAATTCACCCCAACTCATAATTCGTCGCGATTTGGCAATTGCTTTTACTCTGTGAATTTACGTTTGGATTTAGGTTGACTGTTGCAGGAATCTTCTAACTATATTACATGTTCCTAGCACGACTGCCTTTTGAATTTCTTCTATCAGATCTTCCATTTGAAGCAGTTTGAGGTGTTTCATCAGCGTTTTCGGGACAACGGCTGTCGCCGATATTACGATGGGTGTTATCGTTACTTTATTCGCATGATAAAGTTCCTTTATTTCGTGTGCCAGCTCGGTGTACTTGTTGATCTTATTTGCGTAAGCTGTTCTTAGATTTTGAGTTAGAGGGACGGTTATGTCGAATATGTCGATTGTTTTGTTTTGTTTGTCAAATAGAACTATGTCTGGTTTGTTCGCGAGCACGGTGCGATCTGTCCTGATGGATCTATCCCAGTACAAAATAACATTTTCATTTTCTAGTACGGGTGGTGGTTCATATTTGTAATATGGTACGTACTGGTTTATTAATCCGTGCCTTAAAGCAAGTTTCAAGTATATGAGCTTGCCCACCTTGTCGTGCCTGTTGAGGTAGTCTGTTCCGGATAGCATGGGACACCCGCATATGATGTGTTCGATCGTTTCGTGTGCGATGTTGCATCTTCGGCAGTTGTCTGTCGGGATATTGTCGCGTATTATATATTTGACATAGTTTCTTGTATGGATGACTCGGTCCTGTATGGCTATCATGAAACCTTCGGTTTCAGAGAAGAGTTTTCCTTTTTTGAGCCATAGGTTTGAGTGGGTTCTGTCTATATCATCTTTCAAGAGTTCATTGATATGTGTTCCATGCAGTTCCTTAATCCTCCAGGCTTCAATCAGTTCCGCGTTCGTTTTGACGTTGTCGGGCTTTCCAAATTCGGTGGATGATAGGTTGAGTGGCGTGTAGTTTTTATCTGCCTCAACTATGGTCTTTATGATTGCGCAGTCCTGTTGGTCTAGGAAGTACGATCTTAGATCACAGATTTGCCTATGATGAAGATCAGCTAGATCCGTGATTCCTCGTCCTCCTTCTCCGCGAGGGAGAACGATTCTCTCTATCGCGCTTCTTGGGTGATGCGATTGGTGTTTCGATAGCGTCGTTCTGATGGATCTTGCAATATTGTCGATGTCAGTTTCAGTCCACTTGATCACCCCGAACGAGTAGTTGTATATGGGCACCGCCCAGGTGTTGATTGCTTTGCACTTATTTCCTGCATTAAGTTTCGATTTTAAGATTCTTTCCAATCTCTGATTAAATGTCGATATAAGTTTTTCTTTTATTATTTTACTTGAAAAGCCTTTTAGTTGTAGGAATCCTAAATACTTGTAGTTGTCTCCGTCGCTCAGGTTTTCAATGAGCTCATTTTCACTTAGCGGGCACCCTTCATTGACATTGCTTATTTTTCCGCGGACAAGGTGAGCTATCTTACATTTGTCGAGTCCAAATGTCATACTGATGCTGGCACTGTACTCATGGACCATCTTGAGCATACGATGCAGTTTTTCTGTGTTCGATGCGTACAGTTTAATATCGTCAACGTACATGAGGTGATTCAGGTATTTGCTTCCTTGCTCCGATTTGATCTCGTACCCAAGGTTGCTTGCTAGTTTCCCCAGCTGCTTGCTCAGAACGTTCAAACCTAGGCAGAACCAAAGAGGGCTGAAGGCGTCGCCTTGAAATATTCCGTTCTTGATGAATATTGGTTGGCTTACTTCAGGTCCCATGCACAGCTTAATGTTCCATTTTGTCATTGCATATGCCATATACTTAATTATTTGACTATCTATTTTGTATAATTTTAAGACTAGTAGTAAGTACTTATGCGGTATAGAATCAAAAGCTTTCTTATAATCTATGTACGCCATACTTAAATTCCGCCCTTTAGCGATAGCTTGGTGCACAATCACTGAGTCAATCGTTAACTGTTCTTTGCAGCCTTGTGAGTCTCTTTTGCACCCCTTTTGTTCCATTGACATTATGTTGTTTTCGTCACAGTGCTTATATACCCGGTTTGTTATAATTTTTGTGAAGAGCTTGTAGACTACTGACAAACACGTAATGGGGCGGTAGCAAGATGGATCACTGGCGTTCGGTGTTTTTGGCAATAAATATGTGCTGCCCGTCATCATAAACGATGGTGTTGCGTGCGGGTTTTCCATTATTGCTGTGAAACATCGCGCTAGAGGGCTGTGGAAGATCGTAAGCTTTTTTAGCCAGATGTTGTGGATTTTATCCGGTCCTGTAGCCTTCCAGTTGTGTGCGTCCTTAATGGCTTCCCTAACATTTTCGGCTGTTATTTCAGCGGGTTGCATTGGTATGATGTGTTCCGTATCAGCCTCTTCTTCCTGAATCAAAGGTGTTCTTTCTTCACATGGCTTCGGAGCACTCCATATGCCCGCCCAGTAGTTCGTCATGTCGTCCATCGTTGGTGGGTCGGTGGGTGCGTTATTCTCTTTATTCAGTAGCCTATAGAAACCTTTCTCATTTCTGCTGAAGATTTTATTCTGAAGTTTTCTATCTCTACTCTCCCTGTATCGAGCTAATCTCTTCGCGAAGACTGCCAATAGTTGTCTTCTGGCGTCTTTTATGTTCGTGAGCTCTTGCGGGGTAAGGTAATCGATCAGGGTTGGTAGAATGATTTCTTTCACGCTCTGGAGCACCTTACGCGATCTGACTCCGTTCTTGTAGGCCGTTAGTCTACCCATGTCCTGCCTTAATTTCTCGATTCTGTTGACGAGCCGTTTCTCCCATTGGGGGAGACGTTGCTCAGGTCGGCGGTTCTGACTTGTGTTAGGTGGTCTCGGGCGTTGGTGCGTGTTGCACCCCATTGCTCGAGCGATACTTATTGCCGAGACATATATCAGGCCGCCTATCTGATCCAGGCCAGTTGCGCTGCTTACATACGTAGGCAGGATATGGGAGTTCACAATCTCCGCATATTTGTTTACCTTATAGTCGGGGTACAATTTTGGGATAGTAACCCTCATGTTCGGGTCAGCATCTCCGTACTCAGCAAGTGCCGCGACGAATTGTCGCTTTAGGTCTTGTAGGAGGTTTTCATCCAAGTTTTGCCCTTGTGGCTCTTCTGGGTCCACGCTTGGGAGTGCATGATTCGTATCCGCGTCTTCATTGATTCCATGGGAGATATTCTGCATTGCGGTGTTGTCTTGGACTTCCTCCTCGCTGTTGTTTTGCATCGATCGACTGTCTATTGCATCGTTAGGTCTGAGTTGACGCCTTACGTCTGCTTTTATTTCATTGCATTCAACATCTGTCAGGAGCTTCCTTCCAACTATGGCTCTTCTTCTGTCTGCTATATTCTGCTCGGTTAGTCTTTGGAGGTCTGGATATTCGGTAAGAAACAACCGTCTCATTTCGGTCCTGTATGCAGTCATGTTTTCTTCAATGTTTGTAGTGGTGTAGTAGGAACGCATTATACATTTGTTCATTTCTGTAGTCCATTTAATGCGTTGCCTTGGGTGTCCAGCGTTTGTGGTTGGTATAGATTCTATACGCAAAACACGTGTAGCAGGATTTGGTAGTGTATCTGTATCCGGTCTATTTTGTATGGTAACTGGTTCGGGTGTCCCGACCGGCGCCCCATCCAGCGTCCGGCCACCAACGGCTCGCGTTATACTGTCACTCCCAGCGTTGGCTCCAGAAAGTGCCCCGACGACCTCGGGTAGCGGCCTTCGATTTCTATTTCTTTCATTTTTCATCTCCATTGGTATGGGTTTTGGGTAATTGGTTGCACTATAACTCTCCACTTCGACCAGTTTGACATGGGTGGCCCTGGGTCAACATAGCTCTAGGTTTCTCTGAATTAAGTGCTTAAGCCCCCCCGCCTGCGTCACGGCTTACCCGTGGGGGGGTTATTATTATTATTATTATTATTATTATTATTATTATTATTATTATTATTATTATTATTCTTATTATTATCATTATTATTGTTATTATTATTTTTATTATTATTTATAACCTTATTATTATCATTATTATTGATTATTATTATTATAAATATGATAATTAGTAGGTACTATTTATTATTAGGTGGTATTATTTTTATAGGTAGGTATCATTATTATTTGTAGGTAGGTATTATGGTTATTAGTGCATTATTATTAGGATTATTATTATTTGTTGATTATTGTTATTCTTTTTTATATTTATGATTAATATTATATAGTTATTATTATTATGGATTATTAGGATTATTATTATGTATTATTAGTACTATGTTATTTTATATTACATATATGATATTATTATATTATAATTATTATCATCATTTTTGGTTTCCTACAAGCTGTGCTAGGAAAAGAAACTTCTTCCTAAACATGAGAATCTTAAAACTAATATGAAAGGTTGAGTATACTGTCATCAGCGAAAGAATTTAGTGGGTTAGAAATTTTAGACAAAAGATCAATTATAAAAATGAGGAAGAACGTCGGAGACAAAACGGATCCCTGGGGCATACTAGCGTTTATTGTATGGATATCAGATTTAAACCCGTCCAATACTACTTAAATGGAACGGCCCGAAAAGTAATTTCTAACCCAACAAAGAAGAGATACCTCAATTACAAAAGCACGCATTTTCGATAAGAGAGCTTGGTGCAAACTCTATCAAATGATTTTGAGATATCAAGTGCAATAATCTTACTTTCTCCAAAACGATGTAAAAATTTGTTCCACTGTTAAGTGGCATAAACCATAAGATCACCAGTGGACTTATATTGCTACGAAAGCCGTACTGCCGGTCATTAAAAAGTTTTCGTTCTTCAATATATTTCTTAAGCTGCAAATTGATGAGCGTTTCCATGACCTTTGAAAGAAGAGACGTAAGTGCTATAGTTAGAGGGTGAGGAGGATTCGGCTTTTTAGGGACAGGCTGGACAAATGCTGTTTCCCATCCGCTCGGAAAGAGACCACTAGAATAAGAAAGATAGAAAAGCTTGGCGTTAAAGAACACCTCTTCAGAAAAATAGGGGGAAGCTATCTTTTCCAGCGGATTTGGGGATGTAGAGGTCTTTAAGTAGGTACTCTATCAACTGAACGAATGGGACAGGAGGAGCCAAGTTACTCATTGGCAGCTTCGAACTAACAGCAAACTGTGCTGAAAGCAAATTGTCTTTATCAATCTAGCTTACAAAAGGAGTGTCATTGGAAACGAGCGGAGCGTCGTATTGGAACTGACGATGACAAAGTGTTACGCACATTTTTTACAAATGACTAGAAATGTAGTAGTAGTATTGTAGTATTTGTAGCCGTAATTTCAAGTCATGCAAAAATTTAATGCGTCGAATATGTCCATTCTTACTTGTTTAAACTTATTCCGGTTTTCCTCAGTGGGGTTGGCTTTATAACAACGAAAACTTACATTTTTGATTTTGATAGTCAAAATCATTCTCCACTAACTTTGTAGCCGAAATTTGTTCACAACTCCGGGGGGAAATTTCAACTCATTTTTTTAGCCGCTAGCTAAATGAATGCCCCAATAATTCCTATGGTCATTTGCATTTCATATCTATTTGTTTTGATTTTTGTTAAGTCCCTATTTGATGATTAGACACTGGGTCATATGCTAAAAGATGAGAAAGTTCTCAGAGTCAGAGCTGACAAGCCTGAAATCGCATGTGAGATCGATCGAGCAGACTCGGACTCAGTTTCATATGCAAAAAAACGAATTCTTGCTTTACTCGAACTTTGCAAAAAGTTCATCTTTCTATTATCACTCTTTCCTTTGTTAGAACAGTATTAAATTTACGTTCAGCATCGTTACTTGTTTGTTTAAATGGTGTCATTAACCAAGTAGTTATGCCATACCCTTCATCGCTTAGTAATATTGTATTGTATATAAAACACGGGAGTCGTGGACTGATCCTGGCCAGCAAACTTCAATGCTTATAAATATTTCATCCGCGTTGCACGTAGCCTGTACATTTATTGCGGTTGACGTACTCCTCGTATTGATAGAGTGGTTTCCTTATACACACATGTATACAATCCAGAGCACCAATGGCGTAAGGAAAAACATACTTACTGCTCCATAACCTTTGCGCTTCTTCTATTTCTTCAGAAGTGTTTGGGAATATGATCCAATCAGTTGCACGGCTTGCAATTTTTGTTGCGACTTGCTGTAGCACTATAAATATCGTTGATTGATTGTCACCAATTTCTTCACCAACACTGCTTTGAAATCCAGGATCTCCTACAGAAAAATCCTCATTTTTTCTTGATGAGTCAAAGCACAACCGCGTGTTTCCAGGATTGGGTCCAAAAACTCATCTGTCAATAATTGCACACCTGTTTCACTACCCGTGGCATGATGGTTAGTGCGTTGGACTGTCATGCGAGAGGTCTTGGGTTCAATCCCTGCCTGTGCCACCTTAATTAAAAAAAAAAAAAAAGAGTTTTCACGGGTACTGCCTCTTGCGAGGAATTGACAAATTCTCCAAGAGTAATTCTTGTCATGAAAAAGTGCTTTCTCAAAATTAGCCGTTCGGATTCGGCATATAAATTGTAGGTCCCCTCCATCCCTGACAACATTACTCGCACACAGGAATGGTTGAGAGTTGTAAGTCACTAGGCCCTGGTTCTCTACGGACTGTTGCGCCACCTAATTTTTTATTTATTTATGTTTCACTAAATCTATACAATTTTTTCACCAATTGCTCATCTTCTATTTTTATAAACCCGATTTGTAACAAAATTATTCAGAAACTTGGCCATTTTGATAGTTGTTTATCAACTGAGTAAGAGAAAACCCATCCTCAACAGTTTGTGAGATCGATCTCATGCAATCGAGCGTTTGCTCATCTTTTTGCATATCAAAACTAGAACTTTCTCACATAGAGATTTCGCCGACAGATCGATCTCAACGCTTTGAGATCGAACTTACAGCTTGAGATCGATCTCGGTTTCTGTATTTTTTTGCATACCAATCTAAGAAAGTTCTCAGAAAAGTGAGTAAAGAGCTTGAACTCATCTTTTTGCATATGACCCACTGTGTGGTCCTTCGAGCAGCTTTCCATGTTAAGCTAGGCATACACGATGAACATGCTTAGCGAACATGTTCGGTTGCGTTAGCCCACACACGACAAACACAACGACGAACATTCAATTCGGGACGATTGTCATTGTTCAAGAAAGTAGAATGTCTAAATACCAAGCGCAAGTAGTTGCCCTTATGGCAATTTATTTATGTGAAAAAAATAAATAGGATTTAGGATATTTTTAGGATATTTAAATTATTTATTATTTATCTTCAATATTACAATAATAATAATTTTTAATATTTTGGAATTCTATATAATATGTAATGATAAAAAATAATAATTTAAGTTGGCAATGGCGTTGCCGTCTGCCTGATTGACGTGATCAGATATTTTTTTTTAAATATACATATATATAATAAATTAAATTACGTTATAATTTAATTTCAAACATCTTTACTCGATAATAACAACATTTTTCACTTAAAAAAAGAAAATAGAGTAAAATAAATACGATCTTATAAAAAATTAAATATTACAAAAACATGACATTAGTTTTTTTTTTTACTATAAAAATTCAGTTAAAATGTTATGTCTATAGGTGTATGCAGTCTCAATGAATTTGTATAGAGCAAACCAGTTATCGCCATTTAGGATGTTCTTTGTTTGTTCCATAGTCAATGATAACTTTCCGAAGTGAGATAGCCTCAGATCCTTGTAGATAGGACATATTGCCAGGAAGTGGAATGTGTCTTCTTTCATTCGAAGATTGCATATAGTGCAGAGATTTGTCCATGATTTTTTGAACGGTGCACCATTCAAATTTAACATCTCGCATCTCGCTCTGCAAATCAGAGATATCGCTTTTATGCTATATCGATCATTAAAATAGTTTTCATTCATAAGGTCATAGTTTAACTCGGGGTATATCAACCTGTTATTTGAAGATATGGCTTTTTCTCTGCTTTCATTTCTGTGACTAATATCAGATAATTCCAACACTTTATAAAGTTGTTGTTTCAACACTCCGGGATTGACATATTGTATATTAAGACTTAAATCATGTTTCGCTGCCAGACCTATCCAATCATTAACCCATTCTAATTTATTATCAAAAGTATATTTTGTCATAATAAGTGGTAGTCTATGTTCGGGGTATTTCAGAACTTTGAGTACGTAATCGAAGTGCAACTTTAATGTGAAATTAAATAGATTTGACAAACCTGTTTCTAAGCTGAGTACATAATTGGGTGTCGTAAGAGGAAGATGGAAGAGTTTTTTCAAAAAGTATCGAAGGAGTTTTTCAACTTCGTCATATTGTTTGTACCCCCAAGTTTGAGCACTATAGCACATTATGGATCGCATTACTGATTCAAATACTCGGTATTTAGCTGATATTGGTATTTCTTGTTTGTTTATTATGTTTCGCCAGGACGCATTAATAAGGCTTTTGGCGCTTGCCAGTTTATTTTCGAGGTGTAGGTTGAATTTCATATTTGGTGTCAATAAAATTCCCAGATATTTATAGTGTGTTATACTATTTCAATCTCATTACCATCAAAGAAACATTTTTCCGTTGATAATAGTTTTGTTTGTCGGTTTCGAACAATCATTATTTTGGACTTATCTAGGTTTACTTTCAAGTTCCAGGTTTTGCAAAAACTGTTCATTTTATTTATCATTAGCTGTAGACTATGTGGGGTTTCTGCTAATAGTAAAATATCATCTGCGTATAATAGTACCTTTATGACTTGTCCTGCTATTCTTATGCCTGCAGGTAGATGTGCCGTTATATCGTCTATAAATAACGCGAAAAGTGTGGCACTCAGAAGGCATCCTTGTTTCACTCCAGACTTGGTTTCAAACCAGTTGGAGACATTTTTGCCGTCCCACACTCTTTGCCGTGTATTTGTATATAAACTTTTAAGAACTTTGAGCATTTTTGTTGACATTCCTAGTTGTGACAATTTATAGAAAAGCGCATTTCGGTCTATACAGTCAAAAGCAGCTCTAAAGTCTACAAAGAATATGTAAAGTTTCCTATTTTGCCTAAGGAAGAACTGAGCTATGGTTGTTAATATGAAAATGTTATCTACTGTAGAATAGCCTTTGCGAAAGCCTGCCTGGTATTCACTTAGTATTTTGTTGTTTTCTACCCAAGTGTTGATTCTATTCAAAAGAATAGAGCAGAATAGTTTTGCGATCGAGTTCATGAAAGAGATACCTCGATAGTTGCTCGGTGCATTGACATCACCTTTTTTGTATATTGGATATACAATGGCATCTCTGAAATCTTGAGGTATCTCTCCCAATCTAAGAATGGAATTAAATGTAGCTAGCATTTTATTTAAGAAAACCGGTGGAGCATTTTTGTAAAATTCATTTCCAATGCGGTCTGGGCCTGGTGCTTTATTGTTTTTTGAATTAAGAAGTGACAGTTTGAGTTCACTCATAACTATTTCGGCATCAAGAAGATCATTTGTTATATATGGTTCAGCAAATTGAATGCTTTCTCTAATGTCATGGGGATTAAGTAATAGTTTGAAATATACGGCTAGTTTCGATGCGGATACATGGATACCACAGACAAAGTCGGTACCCTTAAATATCTTTATTTTTCCCCAAAAACTTTTACTGTTGGTTGCGGTTGATAGTTCTGCTGCTAGGGACCTGAAATAATTTTCGCGTTTGTTTTTACAAAGAAGTTTATAGTTTCGATTGGCATCTATATATTGTTTGGTTACATTTTTATTTGGGCTTGTGGAATCTCGAATTCTTCTAAGAAGGGTAAAAAAAATAAATAAAAAACAAAAAAAAAGTTGTGGATGAAACGTTATATTCGTTCTCATGTTAATTTATTGAGAGAAGTGGAGATAACATTACACGAAGATTTAAAAAAATTTTTGCGAATGGAAGCCAAAACGTATAGAGAACTTCTTTACAAAGTTACACCTTCAATAATTAAAAAAAGATACTGTTATGAAGATGCCATAACGCCTGATGATAGTTTATCTGCAACTTTGCGATTCTTCGCCACTGGACAAAGCTACGAAGATCTGCAATTTTTGACGAATATTTTCGCACAATGCCTGGGAAAAATAGACATTAAAACGTGCGAAGCAATTATTTCTGAATTAAAAGATTTTATTAAAGTAAGAAGTTGTGATGTATACTAGTACATATGAATTTATGTACATATTACATGAATACATATAATTTTGTCTTGAGGTTTCTTAATTAAAATCTTGATATTGTGGATCATTTAAAAGTTCCTGAATCGGTGACTGAATAAATTCATTTGAAATTACGATTATATTGATGTTGGGTTCCCTAGGTGATGGTGTTGAAGAAGAAAATTGTCCAGCTGAGCATGGAGAAACAGAGGGGCTGTACTGGATGTTCGGTGATATGAAATGTGAAACTATTTTTCTTCGTGAGCTGATAGAATTCCATATGCTAAGGCTTCGCCTTGAAGGATTGCATCATCAATTATCCGTTTGGCGAATAATTGTTGCTCTGCCTCCATTTTTCGGAAGCCAATTGCCCATGCTTCGCCATAAATCGAAGATTCATCTCTTTCGGGCGTAGTTTTTGAGTTCTCCAGAAAAGAAACCGCTTTCTCCAGAAAGTTATCATCCATCTTGGTATCTGTGCTATGATAAAAAAATATTAGTAAATACCTAAATAAATAGTTAAATAATGCAAAAAAACATGCTAAACAATTGTTTATCAATTTTAGATGCCAAAAAATGCACAGGAGTGGAAGGAATTTGCGTGCGATTTTGAAAATAAATTGAATTTTAACCATTGCATTGGTGCTCTAGATGGAAAGCACGTGAATATAGTTAAACCAAATAAATCTGGCTCTTACTACTTCAACTATAAAAAACAAGTTAGCTTTGTCATGATGGCGCTGGTGAACGCAAATTATGAATTTTTGGGAATAGAGGTTGGTATCAATGGACGAGCTTCTGATTCTGGTGTATTTGGACAGTCATAATTGAAATACAATTACGATGAACGTCTTCTTAACCTTACAGAACCAGAACCATTCTTAGTTGGAGATGATGGGTTTTCTCTTTTGGAAAACCGTATAAAGCCATTCATTTGACATAATTTAACAAAACAGGAGCAAATTTTCAACTAAAGGTTGTCTTGAGCACGTCTAATAGTGGAAAATGCATTTGGGATCTTGGCTAACCGTTATACAGTTGTACATTCAACAATAAATTTTGCTCCTGACAAAGCTGGTATAATAACACTTACATGCTGTTATTTATTTACATAATTTTTTGATTAAAAAATATGTCTTACTTGAATAAATATGAATGATTTGAAGCCAATAAATAGTGGCAATATAACCGTAAATGCAGCTAATATTCGCCACAAATTTTGTTCTGTATGAAATAAAAAAATAATTAGAAAAAAACGTTTACCTTTTCTGTCTCATTGTCGTACGTGTTGATACCATCAAGTTGAGTTTCTTGATCTCGCAGAAAATCAATGTTATTAAAATACCATAAATTTGCCACATATACTCCTACTTTTTCGGGACTTGCTCCCGATTTTTCACTTCTCTTGATTTTGCTCAGCTCCCTTCTGGAGCTAAGTGCGTTGTATTATATATATTATTATTTTTTTACGATGTCCAAAGTGGCACTTTGGTCAACATCCTTGTATTTTTGTGAGAGGTTTTCCCAAGCTTTGTTTTTTTCATTTTTGTTTTTATACTTTTCGCTTTTGGCATCCAAGATTTCAACCTACATAAATGCAGCAATTCCAAAAGTTCCTCTACAAAAGTATTACTTACAGTTGCCATCTTCTGCAATGCTCACTCCACGACATTCATATGAGAAATGAGAATTTGTTCGCGAACATCGCCATACATGACCAACATGAAAGCTAACGATTATGAAAAAATCAAAAATTTTCGCCAACAGCGAGTGGTTCGCATAGTGTGTGTGCACTATAGAAAACAAACAGCGAACACGAGCAGGTTCGTCGAACATGTTCATCTTGTATGCCTTGCCAAGCTTTAGGGACGGACAACGGACAGTGCTGTCGTTCTAAAAATTTCAAGAGTAGTATTTTTCTGTCATTTTGGGGAGTATTTTCTTAAATTGAGGAGTAAAACAAAATGAAACAAACACATGCTTGGCCCATGAACAAAATTGAAAACTGAAAATAATAATGTCCAAATTCGAAGTTAATTGACCTACTGCGAAGGGTAATGTTTCACTGCTAAAAGGCCAACATTTTAAAATAATATATGTAGTTAAAATAAAAAAAAAAAGATTTTAAATTCATTACTTTTTCTTTATTAAATAAGAATTTTTCAATTAAAATAATATTTAACATCACCATACAAAAACTAATTTCATCATTTTAATTCATACATAGGTTTTTGTTTGAATATTCATAAATACATAAGAAAAGCTCATCAAACCATATGCCTTATCGAAAAAAAGAACAAAAATAAAATACATTCATAAATACATAAAATACAAACAAAAGTTCACCCTAATGCGGCATATACATTGTTCAAATGCTTGTCAAGCATGTGAGAGAGTATTAGTTAAAACGAAACACGTATACAATGTGTGTATGCTTGAAGCAAAATCAAAATGTTTTGATTTTTCTTCAATCAGATAGACAGCATTGATATAATGTATATTCGAAATTGATTGCTTGATCAATCTTTTATATTTTTTAAATGAAATGAAACGATCAAATTCGCAAAAAATATTTTTCCCGATAAAACAACCGCACGTCTATTCACCTCAAAATTAAAATAAATATAAATGATTGAAAGCTTATGCATGATGTGTGTATATGACAAAATTTACTAATACACTCTCACATGCTTGACAAGCATTTGAACACTATATATGCCGCTTTACACGTTGACTCGTGCCCCATGCCTCAAATTTGACAATTATTGTTTGTTTTGTTTTGAATGCTCCTTCTCGTTGGCTTAAATTTGTCGATAGTTTTTGAAGTTGAGTAAAATTTATAAAACAAAATAAATATAGGATTTTGGAAATGGAAATTGAAAATTTATTAAAGCTGTTGAACTGTGCATCGATTGCCATTAATGACATGGACACGGACAGCAGTGAAGATGAGGCTGTTGTGATGAAATTGCTGGGTTTGTGTAAGAACAGCTTTGGAATGTGAAAAAACAAAGCAGAAGAGGTTGTGGGTTAAGACTTGGAGAAAAAAAAGAAGTGAACATAGTTCGTTCAGCTTTATTACAAGGCAGCTTCGAACAAACGACAAAACCTCATTTTTTAATTATTTGAGGATGTCTGAAGAAAATTTTCAGCTGCTATTGGGCATAGTCAGTAGTGACATAACTAAAAGCAACACATTGATGATGGACGCAATCCCACCGGCAGAAAAACTGGCAGCCACTTTGAGGTTCCTTGCAACAGGCGAGTCGTACATGAGTACCAACTACCAGACCCGGCTATCACAGCCTTTTTTAAGTAGAACTGTACCTGAAGTTTGCCGAGCTCTGTGGAAAAATCTATGCCCATATATTTAAAAGTGAGCATGGTTTTAATTTTTATTTTTTTTGTTAATGGTTATAATAATATTAAGATAGTCAATAGTCAATACATTCAAGATAGAAAGTCGCTATCATCAAAAATACCCTGCAACGTTTGCTCCAGTAAATCTGGTGTGAAAGTACTCCTCGATCCATCTGATTGAGGTTGCAGGCGTTCGTTTGATGAAGAGCTACTTTCAGCACGCTCTCTTTGCAACAAATCTTCTTCGACTCTCCTCCTTAAAACTTACTGGATTTCCCAGCACGCGTTTCTTTGGATGCGTTCGTCCTGTATCCTATCCATTTCAAATACGACTTGCTTCCCCAACCAAGCGTATTAAGATTTTTGTTGTAATTTCTTCTGCAACAGTCCTGTTACTGCTGCAATTTCCTTTGAAATGGATGACTGCATTTTATACTGAAAAGAAAGACAAAAAATATGTTATTAACAAAAATTATCATGATTAATTTTTTACGTTTCCTTCAACGGAATTGGAGTGGGACAGAATTGCTGACAAATTTGCAATTTGCTGGCAGACGGGAAGCATATACCATTCCGAAGCTACGAAAAGATGAAGCCTTTTACCATAATTACAAAGGCTCCAATAGCATAATATTATTAGCCTTAGCAGATGCTAGTTGCCGGTTAATCTATGTAGACATTGGGTGAAATGGAAGGACCAACGAGGCAGGTGTTTTGTTGCAAAGCAAATTGAGGGATGTTTAAAAAAAAATTGAGGGATGTCATCGCTGATGCAAACAATCAGTTCCCGGACAATTAAATTGTTGGAAATGGAAGAATTCTTCCATTTGTTATTGTTGGAGACGATGCTTTTCCTCTTCAAAAGCACTTGATGAAGCCATACCCATTTGCAACAAGGTGTGACAGAAAAAGAATTTACAACCTTCTTCTATCGAGGGCAAGACATGTAATTGAACATACTTTTGGCATCCTTTCCAACCGATTTAGGATTCTTCAAACGACAATTAATATGCGCGTTGAGAATGTTGAACTAGTCACACAAGCTTGTTGTGTTTTACACAATTTTTTGCTTCACCATGAACAAATTTCAATGGCAACAATATCGAACACTTCCACGGACGTACCAACAACAAGTTCCTACTCCCAACAAGAAGCAGAAAATCCCCGTTAAGGCATAGCGGAAAAGATTCGACAAAGCTTTGCAGAATATTTCACACAGGAGGGACAAGTGGAGTGGCAAGAAAGACAACTAAGAAATTAAAAAAAATGTCATGAATCAAACTACCAATAAAGAATATTTCTTGCAATTTCAATTGTAATAATAAATAAAAAAAAAGAGGCTGAGATGCGACCCACACTGATAACTTCCAATCCCGTCTGTCGATTTGTCTTGCTTAAAAGTTTGTCTATATGTATCAAACTTTACCAAATTTGCATAGTACTATTTTTGTAGATTTTATTTTTTTATGAAAAAACGGATGAATTTTTATAAAAAACAATTACTGAATATCGAAAACAATATTTTCTGTGAAATAAAATAAGTTTTAAGACAATATTTGTAATTTTTAAAAAGCTATTTGAGTCGAAAGTAAATTTTTACCAAGTTTTAGTATTGTTTTTTTTTAGGTTTTTATTTTTTGTAAAAAAACTGTCATTTCGATTTTTTTCAAAATTTTATCGAATGTTGAAAACAATATTTCTTATAAGTTAAAATTAGTTAGGAGCCATTATCTCAAATTTTTGAAACGATATTTGAATCGAAAATCAATTTTTACCAACTTTTATTAAATTTTTTTTACGGTTTTTAATTTTTGGTAAAAAATTGTCAATTCGATTTTTTTCTTTTAATTTTACTGAATGTTGAAAACAATATTTTTTGAAAGATAAAAGTAGTTTAAAGCCAATATCTCAAAGTTTTGAAAAGATATTTGAGTCGAAATTCAATTTTTACCAACTTTGAGTAATGTTTTTTTTAAGTTTTTATTTTTTTATAAAAAAAACTGTCAGTTTGATTTTTCTCAAAATTTTATCAGATGTCAAAAACATTGCATGCACAAAATTGTTTTGGAGATTCAACCATATTTTAGTCGTAAAATTTTCGAGGTGACAATTTTTTTTTTCAGTTTTTTTGATTTATAAAAAAAAACGTTAATTGGATTTTTTTCCAAAAATATATTTGTTTTGTATCACGTTACAATATATATAATATAAAATTTAATTCAAAATTTTCACCTTTTTTTTAAACTGCTATGGTAAAAAAAACCACCCACGCAATTTTCTTGAGAGCCCTTTCTGCATCTTTCTGTCTTATTATCTGTATAACAAAATTTATTTGAAGTCAATATCTCTTCTGGTTCTTGAGCTATGGACGACGAAAAAAACGTACAGACACGCACGCACAGACATCTCTCTAAAAATCTTTTATTTCGTCTCTCAGGACCTTGAAACGTCGAGAAATGTCAAAATTTTCAATTCGACAAATCGGACCTATTACAATAACTTCCTGGCACTATGAATGAGTGCCAGACCCGCATAACAAAGTTTTCACTTACCCTTTTCTTTGCATTTCTTTTTGAGGATTCATCATCATCCGGCTCTGGCGTCTCACAATGTTGGCTAGTGCTGCTTTTTAATTCGTGTCTCTAAAAACACCAATGTAATAAATTTTACAACAAAATTGTTTAAAATTTAATTTATTACCTCTTGTATATTCGAAACCAAAGGTTTCGTTTGACAAAATGTTTTTAAGAACGGCAACTGGTCAGAACACCACAGCTGAGGTTCGGGGATATCTTCCAAGCCTGCGCCACTCTTCTTGTTTTTTTTTTATTTCACGGAACTCCTCGCGACGAAATTGGGTTTTCAACGTATGGATTTTCCGTTTAATTATTTCAATGTTAACATTTGGCATGGTCGGTAACATTAAATCCACAATGGACTGTAAAGAATCGCATCTATTTATTAACCCTATCAATATAATCCTTGTGACAAGGATTATAAAGATTAGGGTGAATTTCAAAAAATGTTATCAGATCCAATGTGGATTCCCGTGTCCAAATTCCTGGAGACATTTTCAAATTCAAATATCGTCGGTGAAAACAGAAAAGTATGTAACTCCAAATTTCCCGAAAATAAAATTTTGATGCTGTCTGTTAGATTTAGGCGAATACTACAATCCATGAAACCGGGAATCCCCATTTTGTTCACATTAACCGTTGAAATTTTTAACTTCCATAGGAAGTTATTGTAATAGGTCCGATTTGTCAAATTGAAAATTTTGACATTTCTCGACGTTTCAAGGTCCCTAGAGTCGAAATAAAAGATTTTTAGAAAGATGTCTGTGCGTGCGTGTGTACGTACGTTCGTACGTCCGTACGTCCGTACGTTCGCGACGATTATTTCGTCGTCCATAGCTCAAGAACCAGAAGAGATATCGACTTCAAATAAAATTTGTTATACAGATAATAAAGCAGAAAGATGCAGAAAGGGCTCTCAAGAAAATTCCGTGGGTGGTTTTTTTCACCATAGCAGTTTAAAAAAAAGGTGAAAATTTTGGTTAAACCTAAATATCTCATGAACCAATGACGCTAGAGACTTGAATTAAATTTTATATTATATATTGTAAAGTGATACAAAACAAGTATATTTTTGGAAAACAATCCAATTAACGGTTTTTTCTATAAATCAAAAAAACTGAAAAAAAAAATTTGTCACATCGAAAATTTTACGACTAAAATATGATTTCATCTCCAAATCAATTTTGTGCAACGAAGAATAATGTTTTTGACATCTGATAAAATTTTGAGAAAAATCTAATTGACAGTTTTTTTTATAAAAAATAAAAACCTAAAAAAAACATTACTCAAAGTTGGTAAAAATTGAATTTCGACTCAAATATCTTTTCAAAAACTTGAGATTATGGCTTCAAACTAATTTTATCTTATAAGAAATATTGTTTTCAACATTCTGAGAAATGTTGAGAAAAATCGAATTGACATTTTTCTTACAAAAAATAAAAAAGAAACAAAAAAAAAATTTATAAAACTTGGTAAAAATTGACTTTAGACACAAATATCTTTTCAAAAAATTGAGATATTGGCTTTAAACTACTTTTATCTTTCAAAAAATATTGTTTTCAACATTAGGAAACATTTTGAGAATAATCGAATTGACAGTTTAAAAAAAATAATAAAAACCTAAAAAACAATTTATAAAAGTTGGTAAAAATTGATTTTCGACTCAAATATCTTTTCAAAACTTTGAGATATTGGCTTTAAACTACTTTTATCTTTCAAAAAATATTGTTGTCAACATTCAGTAAAATTTTGAAAAAAATCGAATTGACAGTTTTTTTACAAAAAAATTAAAAACCGAAAAAAATTAACAAAAGTTGTTAAAAATTGATTTTTGACTCAAATATCTTTTCAAAACTTTGAGATATTGGCTTCTAACTAATTTTAACTTATAAGAAATATTGTTTTGAACAATAGAAAAATGGAATTGACAGTTTTTTTTACAAAAAATAAAAACCTAAAAAAAAATTATAAAAGTTGGTAAAAATTGTACTTCGACGTAAATATCTTTTCAAAAATTACAAATATTGGCTTCAAACTTATTTTATTTCACAGAAAATATTGTTTTCGATATTCAGTCATTTTTTTATAAAAATCCAACAGTCCGTTTTTTCATAAAAAAATAAAATCTACAAAAAATAGTACGCAAATTTGGTAAAAATTGATACATATAGACAAACTTTTAAGCAAGACAAACGGGACGACAGGCGAGATGGGAAGTTATCAGTGTGGGTTGCATCCCAGCCTCTTTTTTTTTTTTTTTTTTTGCTCTCCTGAAAAATTTGCCAATATGGAGTTACACACTTTTCTGGTTTTCAAACAAATTCAATGTTGTTTATCCCAGCAACAAGAAAATCGAATGAAAAAGAACAGCATAAAACGAATATGAGAAAAAAGAAACGTTAAAGTGAGTCTACTAAAAATTTGGCCGAGACTCACCGGAAATTTTTTTTGCATCTCATTTTCTCACATCTGCTTTCTTTTTTGCACTCATGTGAGTCGTGAATCGTGAGGCATCGTGTAATAGCAGACTAACTCCTCCAGAAATACAATGAGACCTTTTCCCTTAAGTCATTTAAATCCCATTTTTTTCAATTTTATTTAATTTATTTTTGGTAATAAAACAACATCTTTATGCAACAATTCTAAACAAGTTTATTTTTATACATTTTTATCAGCTCGAGCAATCATTTATTATCTCACCTACAAATCTATTAAAGCAATAATTATATAGTTTTATTATTAAAGTTCTATGTTTTACTTGTGTATGTATGTATATCATACTCACAATTTTATTTCTTAACAATTTTTTATTTATAATTATTTATAACAACAATTTGAAAATTGTGGATTTATATTAAAATGTATCTACAAGCTACTTTTTTCTTTTATTTATTATTTGCAATTTGCAATATTTTGTTTTGAATTATTTAATTACTTCTTTTTATCACAGAAACAATATTAGGGACCATAGGTCTGGCCATTAAATAGGGATGGATGTTAGTTTAGGTTTACTCTTTTCTTTTTAATAATTTTTAATTATTTAATTGTTAAGAAGCATTTTCTTAAAAGAACGGAGTCTTTTTATGGAAAAATTCCAACTTCTTTTACTATTATTAGGTTTTTGTTTAAATATCACTACTAACTTAATTAAATATATTTCAAAACTCAACCAACACGCATTACAAATTATTACTCAAAGGAACAATGTAAATTTTAATTAATTTATTTATTTTTATTTTTTTTTTGTTTGTATGTAAAAAATGTTTAACAATTTTATAAATTATTGTTTAATACTTTTAATGGTCCTATAGGGTAAGTGCAGAATTTTTGGTTTTTATTTGAAAAGTGTTTCTTTTTTCATTTAATTAACTTTTAGGCTTATATATAAGTTAAATTTAACTGTGATTGTTATGATTCGATTCGGTCAGGGTTAAAAATATGAGTCTTTTAATTCTTAATATATATTTTCATATCATTAATAATATAATATCAGCTAATTGCTTCAACCAGCATCTAAATTTTCGGATTAAAAGTTTGAATTAATGAAGGTTTTAAACAAACAGATAATTGAGTTAGGTTACTATATATTATTTATAATTTTAAAAAGCAAATTTTGGTTTAACTGTCTGGTACTTTTGTTATTTCGTAATTGGGCTAACATTTTAAGAAGGTTTGTAATACAAACGTCATTACAATTTTCAAGTATTTGAAAAAAGTAAAAATGTCCTAAGGTTGTCACTAGTTCAATAGAATTAAATAGCAAGAAAGGAAACTAAGAAAGAAAGTATAGCTCTTTATTACCTCTTTTTTCAAACAATTCATTAGGCTATGACATACAAAATTCTGCATTATTAGAGCTCAAAGCTAATTACCAGCGCGGGAGTTAGGGTAATAATTAATAAAGAATGTTATCGTTATAGGGGATATTTCAAAATGAATTAATAACACAAAAATTTAGTTTTACAAGTTTATTTACTTTTCATTTTTGTAAGTTTAACGGCCAATTTCTTGACAAAGTTCTGATCTCTAAAACTAGGAAGAGGGGGGTGGGGTGGTCGCAGGGGTCACACTTATGTTTTAAGAATATAAATGTCCCAAAAACAGCAAAAGTGATACTCCCTAAATTGAGCCACAAAATTCTTCATATTAGAATCCGTTTTGTTTTCCTACAAAAAAAGATCACATTTTTCTGGTAAAATTTCTCATTTCCTGGTTTTAGCATCTATATTTTTTTAGCGTTCTTCGCATTTAAAGAAATGCCGACAAGAATAAAATATATAATTTTTGGAAAAAAGCTACGTTTCAACTTACTTTCTAACATTTTTGCGTGAAATGTACCAAAAACCCTCTAAACAATTGTATCTTATCTCTTAGGTATGGCAAATTTAGAAAACTATTGGAAACTTGGAATGCTTTCATATGCAGAACTCGGTTCAGCAATATTTCTACTTCTTCCAAGGTCCTAATTTTTAGATTCATTCCGGTTTTTGGATTTAATTTCAGAGCACAAGGATATCTTATGTACATAACATATTTTAGGAAATATCGAGCCCTTCCTGCCACTTTATCGTAATTAATTCTGGTGCTTACGATAAATTGGCGGGAAATGGTCGATATATAAACATAGACGGTTTGCCAAAAAGTCATAAATATATTAGCTGCATAATGTTAAATGCTGTGGACGCTGACAGTTTCATAAAGTTCAAGTTACATAGGCAATTAAACAAACTTAAACTATTTACTTTTCGAGTACTTTATTTTACCCAAAGTGTGGGAGGGCATTATATACATATATTAGCGTTTAGAATGATCACGGGTACAAATAGACATAGAGCTATTTAAACACTATGTCAAGATATAACGTCCAATCTAATATAGTCAATATTTCTATGGACAAAATGACCAGATAAAAGTGAAGATAAATCATTTTATCGAAGACGAGAAGCTCGTTTTGACATTATGTGCATCTGAAGAAATATTTAAAAATACTTAACTTTTATCAATATATGTTTGCATTTTTGATCTCGACAATAATCTTTTGGCTGAATATATTTAACATATTTAACACACGTTTTGTAGAACTCAAAAATTACTTGAAACCGAGTTTTACAGATATGATAAGATGTGATGCTCGGGTTCAAAATATATTTTAAATTAAGTTCCAAAGTTTTAGCAAGAATTACTAGATCGAGTTTTTAATTTATTTTACAACTTCGTCAAGAAATTGGCCGTAAGACAAAACATACTTATAATGTAGATAGCTTCAGTGGGAGAACATTCTTTAATAATGTGACAATGTTTAAACACCACTTGATTGAAATGAAGGAAAATTGTATTCCGTTTTTAAAGACCTACTCTACGAAATGTTGTAAAAAAAAAGCTTAAAGCTTTATCGATTTTTACAATATTTCGACATCTCCAAGATTTCAAAACAACTTTTTGGAATAAATAATATTTTTCAGGCTATGTAGGACGAAGACTTTCTTTCTATTCAAAAGTAAGGTTGTAAAAAGATTTTTGGACAGCGGCGATTATTTTGTTGTGTGTCACTATTCCAAATAATTTGTTGACGCAATAGGTCCTGAGGTTAAATATTTAATTCAATACAAATATGAAACATTTCGATTTTGTTTCAAAATCAGAAGTGGAACCCTTATCATGCGAGAGGAAGCTTGTCTTCGAGAACAAAAGAAAAGTGGTATAAATGAAAAGCGTAATTATGGAATTTATAAATACAAACATTTTTCTTTGCTACTGTCAGCAGCGGCTGTGCGTCCTCGACAATTTTACGAATATCATCTTGAATTGAATGTAGAGCATTAGCATAAACCATTTCTTTTACACAACACCAAAGAAAACGGTTCAAAGGTCTTAACATCTCAAGATTTTGTATCAACTCATCATGAATTAACACGGGTAGAAAGCTTTACATAGCTCAATTTTTGTAATAAATTTGATCAATTTCAATTCTTAAATGAAATGTAATTCGTTCTATTTTTAAAAATGAAGTAGCTTTCACTCTTGTCAAATGTCAAAAGATAACACTTGCTTTAATAAGGTGCTATTCAAAATGAAACCTATTATTGCAAAAATGCGACATAAGTGACAATAATAGTCTTATCCGTAAAGTATACTTCTTCAGCTTTGTAACGCATTTATGCATCTTTAACATATCACTTTTTCATTTGTAATTATATTGTTCAATAATAATTCCGTCATGTGTGAGAGCTCTATTTAAATCGCAACATACAAACATTAACACCTTGAATATTTATTAAACCTGATAGAAAGAAATACTTAAGTATGCATAGCATATAAAACAATGTCATTACCGGTTCCTGTTTTTGAGACTAACTTTGGACATAAAGTTTGTAAAACGAACTTTACAAATACGAAATTTTTAACACCAATGAATTGGCTTTGCATCGCGCCTCCTTCCGCCCTGATAAATGTTGAAGAGTGATCTTTTAATAACAACATATAGTTTCCTAAAGCAAATTCTTTAGATTTCTTTTTTGCCCAGATGCATAAAAAGAAGAGTTAGGAAGAAGATACGATATTAATATTTTTTCTCATAAAACCTGGGAAAGCCTTTCAGGGAAGAAACACTGTACTTTATCCAGGAAGATATGGCCTAAATGTAACAAAAACCATTCTATCGAACTTTTATGCAGACCCAGGCATAATATAGCCATGGTCACTGCAATATTTTCCGGCCATGGGCTATGGGAGAGAATCCTCACAATACTCACTACCGTAGCTGCGGAGACCAACATGAAAGGGAAACTGTGATTCGCTTTCTCTGTAAATGACCTACCCTGGTCAGTTCTAGAGAAGCTTCGGAAGTGTTTTCCTTAAGGATCTTGATCAACTTTCCAAGATGAAAATCAAAGACCTCATCTCCTTTCTAAACGCGACGAAATGGCTCTAGAGTGACTAAAAAGCGCTATTTGAGCCCCACAGAAAAAGCTGCCTGTGACCGACATCTCTACCTACCCTTCCCGAAAAATCTTATAATTGTAAAGCCTTTCTGTATGATAACACCACATTTGTATACAATTGCGTTCCCGTCAAAGATACTTCACAATAAGCTCTTCGGTAGAATTGATATTCTGAAGTTTTTACAAAGTTTCTCAAAGTTTTGTTCGGTAATAATGGACGTCTTAAGCTCATCGTCAACAACCGGATAGGTCCTTATCTGTGTGGTTTTAGACCAGGAAAATCTACAGTCGGTCAAATATTCACATTACGGCAGTTCCTGCAAAAGCCCCAAGAACATCAAACCGACACTCACAATCGATTTCAAGACCGCATATGACAGCTTCTACAGAGGCTAGCTGTATGGAGAATTACTAATTTTGGCATTACTGCCAAACTTGTCCGTTTGTTCATAATGACCATAAAGAATTCGTGCAGCTCCATAAAGGTTGGAAACAACTTAACAGAACCTTTCGATGCCAAAAAAGGTTATATACAAGGTGATGCGCTGTCATGCGATTTCTTTAACATCGTACTTGAAAGAATAGTCAGAGTTTCAACGTCAACACTAGATGCATCCTCTTTCAAAAGTCTGTCTGTATGCAGATGATATTGACATAATCAGAAGAACTCAGTGTGATGTCAATAGGCCTTTTGTAAGTCTTGAGGTAGAGGCCGCAGAAGTGGGTTTAACGGTTAATGAGGGCAAAACAAAGTACATGCTGTCATCAAGCTAGAAATTATAACACTGACACGATATCTCGGTCAAAACGTTACTAACGACAGACGTAACTTTGAGGCAGTTGAGGACTTTGTCTACCTAGGCTCCACTATGACCACAGAAAACAACACCAGCGCTGAGATCAAACGAAGACTTACTCTTGCTAACCGCTGTTTCTTTGGGCTAAGAAATCAATTGAGTAGCCCTCTTTCGAGTGACCAAAGTCTCGCTATACAAGACCCTCATCATCCTCGTCCTGCTATACGGTGCATGGACTTTAATAAAAGCGAATGAAAGCACCTTAGGTCGTTTCGAGAGAAAACTTCTTCGCGTGATCTACGATCCCGTATGAATAGAAGGTGAGTGAAGGAGAAGGTGGAACGACGAGCTGTACGGGCTGTACAGCGACGTAGACTTAGCCAGAAGGATAAAAGTCCAACGACTGAGATGGCTGGGTCACGAAGAGCGCATGAAAACCAATGCTCCGGCCCGGAAAGTCTTCGAATACACAAGTGGAAAGTGACCTCACCCGACTAGATGGAGAAGTTTGTTGGGTGAGGCCCTAGTTCACACAGGACTGTTTGAACTGCGCTAGAATTATTTCTAGAATTATTTGACATTTGACCAGAATGTTGGAACTTTTTTCTGTAGAAGAAGTAATTAAAGAGATTTTATGTTTCCCAACACAAATAATTTCATGAAAATGCTTATATATATGTACATATGTTGTTTTTAGATTACAATTTCAGTTTTGAAAAGAGGATCAGAATAGTCAGTTTGTTATAAAAATGCCCAGGGTGGCGCGGCGTGAAATCAGAATTAATTTCTAATAAAAAATAATAACTTGGTACCGAAGAATAACTATAGCTTACTATTTTTGTAAACTACTTAACCCGCTTTTAATTAAAAATATAAATGTTTTACAACTTAATAAACACCTTCCTGAAAATCTTCTAACTATCAACTTAAATAAAACTTGACCCTACAATTTAAGAACTATCTCACTTTAAAATTTTCTTGCAAACCATTTTAAACAATAAATATTATTAATAAAGTTGTGGTACATATGAATGAGCTGTTTTTCAGTACTATTTTGAATATTTACATAGTTTTTTCGAATTATTAGACAATTTAAAGATGTTTTGTGTTTAATAATAATTGACAAGTTAAGAGTAAGAGGTTAGATTTTTAACAACTTTTTGTTTTTTTTTATAGTTTTAAGACATTCTTAGAACTACAATAGTTTCTACAAATAGTATACAATATATGTCAGTGCCTAAGAAAAAATATATATTTTTATTTTTTAAATATTTTTAACAATTTCTTCAATATTGTTCATATCTACAAAATTAATGGTTTCTTTTGGTCTCGAAAATGTGTGGTAAAAAAAAGTTTACATAATTATTGTTTTGCTAAAATGGAAAATACCCTTTCTTTTAGTGTTGTGTTGTTGTCTAACTTGGAAGATTGAACAATTTTATAAAGGAAGTGTGCACAAAACTACTGAAGACTGGTAGACGGGTCTTGAGAGAGAGAGAGTGATGTTAGTTTTTGTTTTATAATTTCTGGTCATCATCTTATAAAACATTGCATGTTTTTTGAGCATTAATCATTGATCCACTTGGACATTTGAAGACCTCTGTGGCACTTCCACCTTGAGCAACTAGCCATCCTAATCTGAAATGTTAAAAAAAAAACAAAAAAATGTATTAATTTTTGTTTGTAAATTACTGAAAATCAAACTTTACATATTTCCAAACTCCCCAGAATCGGTATCTATACCAACATACATAGACTCTGCACATAGTTCCTGAGCTGAGACCAAGAAGAATATTTGCGTTGGAGTGAGATTTAAGCCTGGAAGTCGTGCCATTCCTTTGATGGGACCTGTCAGAGAAAGCATTGAATGATAGGAGATCTGCATTCCACCCGAATGAATCAGAATGTCCATGCGACTGTAGTTGGAGAAGATGTTGACGGATTTTGGAACGCAACGCATTGCTTTCTCTTCGAATGTTTTGGTTATCGATCGGAGGATCTCTTTAGCTATGGCAACACCAACTGAGGCGTATTGCATGTATGGCGGAAGTCTTCCGTCAAAATATGGCACCAGGATCACAGAAAGTGGGACAACTAGAAAAAAGGAAAGGTGACGTATGTATTTAAAATTCATTTCTTAAATGCTAGATTTAGATAATAATTTTAAAAAAGGTACGCTTTCACATAAGATTTTAAACTTTTAAGACAGAATTCTGGCGGGGTACAGCTTAATTTCAGATGAAAGTAATAAAAATGTATAATAATGCAAATTTTAAAGATGAGAGGTTGACTAGTAGGTGAAATAGTTTTCGTTGAAATCAATATTATCTTAGACATAAGGTAGATGAGTAGAAGAGATGGGGATTTCGAAAATAAGTTGGGTAAGTATTAAAACCATGAAACTTTTTTTTATATAATAAGATCACACTCAAGGGAAAATTACTTGTTATGCAGAAACACAGCCACTTGGAGAAGAATAGACAGACGGTGTGAAAGGAGATGTCGGTGCACATTGGTTTTGAATTCCTAAATATTGCAATGCCTGGAAAAGACAGAGTGCGGTAAGGCATTTCACATTCGTGTTGTACTTAAGGCTTAAGAACGAATCTCTGTATTTGACAGTATTACCGAAGTTGGACTCGAGGGTATACTGACGAGCAGTTCCAGAAGCGCTATAGTATTACGGTTGAACTGTTTAAGGGGAGGAATGCAAGGGGCTATTTCTCTAGAACATAAACTGTTCAAATAATAACAAGAAACCTTACGACGATGTTCAGGAGAAGTAAATGAACTAATGATGATATTATCACTATTTAAATGATCTACTTTCAATACTATCCAAGAGCCTTAAGTAAGTTGCAGGAGCACCAGCCCAGAGATGGGAGTTTTACTCAAGGTTTGGACGTATATAATTTCTTGTCGATAACAGCCAAATCAGAAGGGGTGAAAAATGTCTTGCATCGCTTAAGGAAGTCCAAACACATCGACGTCGCATATATGATCGTTCCACAAGAGGTGGTTGGTGACACACATACCGAATCTCATTGATGCAAATGCCATCCATGGATAATGGCAAGGGGGGTATATCTCGCTTTAACGATACAAGACAGCATTGGGTTTTCGAAGCATTAAATTCCACGCGGATTTTTATTCCCCATTGTACATTGTACAATGCTGTTTATGTCGGAATTTAATGAGCTTATCATATTTTGTCGTTGCAGTTCCACATCAGAAGAAGAAGGATGTGATTTTGAAAACGAATATGTAAAGCTAAGAGTACTATCATCAGCGAAACAATGTATTGGATTAGAAGTTGCAGACAAGAGATCATTAATAGAAATGAGCAGGGCCGTCTTAACCCTTTTGGGGGCCCTGGGCACTTTTCGAAAATGGGGCCCCTGTATGATTATATAAAAATGTTATGTTGTGTAATAAAGGTATACAGAAAAAATGGCACGAGTACGATAACTTTGGCGCCAAGATATAATAACGGTTTTTGGTAGAGGGTCTTAATACAAGCATTTTTTACTATGGGAGGGGGGGTCTATCTCCCCCCGTTTAGACGGGAGGGGCAATTTAAAAAAGTTATTATTTAAAATGGAAAAAAATAATTAAAAAATAACGGTGATACTTACAATTAAGTTGTATACATTTTTTTAAAGCCAACATTTTGTTCTATTAGCCAGTTTTTAAATCAAGTCAAAACTATGCGTAGTTTTTGAAAAATTTAATTTTAAACTCAAAATTTGAGTAAAAAAAGTTAAAAAAAAGGTTTAAAGTGTAACTTTTTCAATACTTCAAGATTATCTACCATTGTTTTTATTTCAGAATTTATTGCTCTTATTTGTTTTTGATCAAATACTGAAAACAAGATGATTTTATGTCTTTTGTTTTTTGAGAAAATTGAAAATAACCACAACTACTATTTTAATTTAATTCTTTTTTTTTTGCTTGAGTGGTCTTATTTTGATAGTAATAATGGTATTTGCGTATGCGTAATGCGTGTTTGGGTGTATGCAACAGTAAGGTGTGCGCGAGTTTGGGTGTGTGCAACAGTGGGATCTGTAAGGGGGGGCATGCTGCCCCCCTGCAACCCCCCTGCTTGGGAACACTATAGGATTTGGGGTGGGTGCAAGTTGGAGTGCGTGCAAGGTGGGGAGGGTGCAAGGTGGGGTGGGTGCTAGATGGGGTGCATGCAAAGTTTCTTTTGCATTTAAATAAGCTGGATTTAAGAAAAATTAATTTACCCTAGGTATATCTTATCGATTATTACTATCAAAATAAGACTACGTTAATATTTAAGCAAGGAAAAAGTAATTTAATTAAAATATTTTGTTTTGGTAATTTTCAATTTTCTCAAGAACTAGAAGACATCAAGTCATCTAGTTTTCAGTTTTTGATCAAAAACAAATAAGAGCAATGAATTATAAAAAAAAAAAAATAGTAGATAATCTGAAAGTTTTGAAAAATTACACTTTAAACCTTTTTTTTAACTTTTTTTATCACAAATTTTGACTTTAAAACAATTTTTTTCAAAAACTATGCATAGTTTTGACTTGATTTAAAAACAAGCTAATAGACAAAAGTGTTGGCTTTAAAAAAAGGTATAAAACTTAATTAAAAGTATTACCGTTATTTTTAAATTATTTTTTTTTCCATTTAATGTACATATTTTTTTAAACTGCCCCTACCGCCTAAACGGGGGGAGATAGACTCCTCTCCTATAGTAAAAAAAATGCTTGTTTTTAACTGTTCTATACAAATCCGTCATTAAACTTTGTCGCCAAAGTTATCGTACTCTCCCCGAAAAAATCACATAACTTTGAATTGATATTTATTCTTTTAATTTTTTAAATAAATACATTTTTTTAATTCATTAAAAAAATAAATAGTTATTGCAGCATTTAAAACATACGCATAAAAAATGTACAAATAAAAACAAAAAATAAATATGTCATATAAAATTCAAAAATAAACAAAATTTAAATAACAGACAATTAAATAAGTTATTGAGAATGTAATTCAAAGAACAATATAATGAAACAGACTATATTTTTTCAGGTAAAAGAAAGGAATATTTATTGAAGGGGTCTTTTTCTTGATTTAAGATTAGTAAAATCATTGATCACATCTTCGAAATCGATGCCTCTGAGGATGTCGCTTTCGATTGACATTAGCGACAAACGTGTCGTCAAGTAGTCTCCGTTCACATCTTCGGTGTAAAATTTAGCAACAGATTTGCAGTTCTCTTTTAAATCTTCTGAATTCAGATTTTTTAATCGAAAAAAAGTAAAAACGTTGGCCAATTTTCGTATGCGAACCTAGTCGCTCAGAATTACTGAAGGTCCACAGCCGTAAAAAAAGTCTGGCGTGAGCTTCTACACCTCATCCTTTCAGAAAGGTCCTTATATTCGGAATCCGGTTTTTTTGGTCTGATGTTATTTTGTGGAGATAATAGTTAATCAGCGTTTTCATGACCTTGGAAAGAAGGGACGTGAGTGCAATCGGTCTGTATATAGAGGTTGAGGAAGATTCGCCTTTTTGGGGATGGGCTGGACAAATGCTGTTTCAGTTCGGAACGAGACCTGAGGAATAGGACAGGCAGTGTTGCCAGTGTTGAAGGACACCTCTTCAGAACAATAGCAGGGATATCACCCGGACCAGCGGATTTATGTATGTTAAGATCTCTTAGGACTCTCACCACAGTACGAGTGTGAAAAAGGATTGGAAACATAGAATCACTTATGTATGCGCTCAATGACAGGCGGAATCATAACACTCTATGAAATGAGCCCTTTATCATTCCATATCGGATTTTGTTTAGGTCGTATGGCCTTAATATGTATGTGTGTATGTTCAACTATCAGTATACATAGTGATTTGCATAAGGTGCACCAAAAAGTTTGAGCAAAAAGGTTGGCTTAAGAAAAAGAAAACAATTGTATAGATGGGGGGAGCTAATTCCTAAACTGTACTAACTATATTTAATCCTTTTTTTATTGGGGCATGTCTCTTTTTTAATAAGCCTCGAATTAAAAATAACAAATAATATGTAGATTAACAAATTTCAGTCATTGGTGTGTTCAAATAATGACTGGAGAATAGAGTACCTACAATTTTATGGCACCTTGGCAAATTTGATACTTACTAAACATAAGCAAGCTTGCTCGTTACCTAGAAGGAATTTTCAGATCAAGGAAAAACAGCAGTTGCAATAACATTGAGAGGACTATCAGACCAAACAAAAATTGATCTTCGAAAACAGAGCTGTTAAAAAGACATTAAGATATGGAGAGATTATACAAATGTGGAAACATTACAGAGCACATTAAATGAAGAATAAAATGTATGTAATGAATACAAATGTAACATTTATGTTATAAGTACATATACGTTTTTTCGTTTCGTTTACATGCCAAAATAGGCCTCTAAAAAAATGAGCCCTTAATATTAATATTTAGGTAATCCGCATCGCACTTTTCGATTTCCCATAAGAATAACACGGGAAAACAATTTTTTTTCTTCTGATTTTTATAACTAACGAACGACAAATTGCATTGTAATACCTCTTATGTATTTTGTAGAGAATTGAACGCTCTACAAAAACGGTCTGAGGTCACTTTTTGATAAATCAACTCAGTCCAAAGTTATTTAAGATCAAAGTTTAATTTACCCTTAATTAAGGCATTTTCTTTACAATACTCTTAAATTTATAAGATTACTAGTTTCAAAACAAACTGAAAGTTTATTTCTAAGCTCTCAGAGTTAAAAAAAAAACAAGGGTTGTCACAATAAAAAACAGGATACGAATTCATAATGTTTTCTTAATTATTGACAAACTTTTGCTTAAAATTCCTAAGAACATTTTAAATAGTTATAATAGTTGCTTGTACATTATTTAATTCAACTTACTTTGTAGTATAGAAACCAAGAGATTACAATGGATATTACAATTTGATATTAAGGTTAACAAATCAAATCAGAATAAATTAGGGAAACAATTCAATTTTTCTTCTTAGCAAAAGAAAAATGATTTTTATTAATTTTCTGCAGTAGATCATAAATCAAGAAATATTTTGTTGCCAGCGAATGAACAAGTTATCGAGCATTATGGTATGCTCCTTATATGTTTCCTATACTGATAGATGAAAACTTGGTATTACGCCCAAGAGTCCTATCAACGTCCCTATGATCTGGAACTTTGATACTAAGTTAACCAAACAGTGCTTTCAAAGGTTTCAAAGTTCTGACCTTAAATTAGAAAGTCGATTGACTTAAACACTATTTTATGACGAGTAATAAGGGTTTTTGTTTTAAAAATTAAAGTAAGTTTGTCAAAAGACTTAAATAATTAAATCTTAGTCTTGAATTAAATTAGTTTTTACAGCTTTACAGACAACAGACTTATGAAAAGGTTCGTATTGCCTGCTTAGCTCAAAATTTTTTATTAAACGTTTACTCACTTTTAGTCATTTAAAAGCAATAGGCAAATCTTTTGGTTGTTTGATTTGAATTGGAAACAATATTTTAAAATCTTTTTCGGTTAAAAGAATTTCTATTCTATTCTTCTTTTAAAACAACACTTACCAATTGAATGACTCAAAGTATCATAAAATATTTTGGCCACAATAGGATACGCCCATCTAAAAAGTAAAAAATACAAAAATTAACAAACTGAATATTATTTAATAAAAACTACTAACGCATCATGTGAATCCACATCCAGTGCCACAGAGTCCGGAATAATTTTATTACGTTTGTAGATCTTGAGAATATTTTCAAACCAATTATCTGAAGTGATTTCAATTGATTCCAGTTGTTTGATCATCGCTGTAAAATTCGTAAAACCCTCCCATGGATTTGTTTGGATCTTCAAGGCAGATAGTTTGACTAAAGCTGCCCCCTTAAGGGACGGCGCTCGTTTTAAATGAGCTTTGAGTGATCTAAAAACAACTTCCGTCTGCAATAATTTTTGTTTTTTATTAAGTTTAAATTTAGAATATTTAAGTTCATTAAAATACCCTTCTTATGACTTCCTTTAAATCTTCTGAGGAATGCTGAGCTATAAAGAGTGCTGATGTAATTTCTGGCAAAGCCCACATTGTTGCTCTAGTGCAAACAGCTGGATCTGGGTATCCTTGTGGCAGTATACCAAGGGCGAATAACAATAAAATTGAGTTATGTGATACTCTGGTGGGATATTTTGTTAAAAGCATTTCAACAGATTTCAGATAATCGGAATTTCGAACTACTATCGGTCCTGTCCAATTGCTTGGTATCAGAGCTGTCCAGTTAAGCTGAAATGTAAAAACTTATTTGTTAATGTTTTGATTGAAAATGTATAATGAAAAGCTAACGAGAGGATACTTCTCCTGAAGTGATGACACATTGTACAGGACAGAACTATTCCAAAATCCCCTTCTTGAGTGTTCAACACGAATCTATAAAATATAGGAAAAAGAAAAACTTAGTTTTCAAAGTTAAAATTTGACAAAAAAAAGTACTTAAGCTGTTCCTATTTCTATTGTTGTAAGCAATAATTGTAAAACCGACAAACAACCGTATTGACAAACTTAATCAAATCTGAATTATCTAATTTTTAATAAAAAGAAAGGTTACATTGACATGGGTCTGATCTCGAGACATTCAAAATCTCAAAGCTATTAAAAAAACCTTTGACTGATTCGAAAAAATGTTTGTTAACGCCGATATTTCTTAGTTACATTTCAAAATTTCAAAGAAATTTGTTCATGAGTCCTACAAATTTCGTACATTAATAGTAATATGTAGATCGCTTACAGCATGAAAACCATGCAAAGGATATATTACACTACATTACCATTCCCATTTCTCTACTATTTTATTGTAATATTTAATGTTGCTATTAAACAACTCCAGTGTTTTGGTATTAGGAGTGATTTTTGCTATTCTTTTTCTTGTTGGCACAATTAAAGTCTTCTAGCAAACACTTTTAATAAGCAATACATTTTATTGAAAGGATATAATTTCAAGAACTTACTTACAAAAAATTAGAATAGTTATAGGCTACATCTTTACTGAAAAACCAGTTCCAATTACCTGTTTTTTTTTTGGTTAATTTCATAAACCAAACTTTCTGCACATAATAAGCCTTATGAAATAAAAATAATATTAAAATAAAAACTTAAAATCATTCACCCACTCTTGTATCTTGAAAACGGTTTTATAATTTTTTGAATTTAATTTGTAAATCTGTACGTATTTATTGTACATATATACTTTAAAATTTTTGTTTTTACAAAATATTTTATTTAAAATATATAATATATATTTTATTTAAAATATAAATAAAATATAATTTAAGAATGAAAGGTACAAGCATTGAATAATTATTCAATGGTACAAGTAAGCCGCAAGATACAAGTATTTAAAAGTTTATTCCAAAAAAATGAAAACAATGACAACAAAATCAATTGACACTATTTCCAACTCATAAAATAAAGTTGAGAGCAGTTTAAAAAATGTTGTCTTCCTATTTAGACATCTAAAAAAATATGTCATAAGGTTCTTATCATAATATCACTTCTTTTAAGATCAATATATTTTTTTAAGTCATTTTCGGGAAAGGTTTAAAAAACCAAATGCAATGTTCTTGCGTTTTAAATTATTCGGAAAAAAATGTCAGGAAGAAATCATTTTGCGTGTTATTTAAAATTGCTTGATTGCAAAATTAAAAACAACTTTTGATTCAAATTATATGAGTTTTCTAGAAGAGTGTTTAAATAAATATTTCAATGGAAGGTTACAATATTACGTCCCTTCTTTCCAGGTTAAAGAACTAAAGCTTCTTAATGACTGGCAGTATGGCTTTTCTGTACAAATACGTCCACTGGTGATCTCATTTTCTATTTCACCGAACAGTGGAACAAACCTTTACATCGTTTGGAGAAACTCTTCCTTATTGTTTTAAATGATCTTCTCTCTGAAACTTATAATCCACTAAACTGTTTCGATGACGACAGTAGCTATAACTGAAATATTTGTATATCTTGAGCACCGCCTGCCGCCGCCCCGGCCGCTGCAAGTTTTCATATGCTTATCATTATTTTATCGCTATTTTATTTTAATAAGCAGTAATAATATGTTATTTATAATTAAAATTTTGAATTTTGAAATTTTGTATGTCATTAAATTCATAAACAAACAGAACTATGAGGTTTCTCAGTCATAAATCATTGTAATTTCAAAATTTACCAATTCTCTTTATTTTTACGAAAGTATAAAAAGGGTATCCCAATTCCACAGAGTTGTCTGTCGAATTAAAGTAATGGCCAAGAGTACGATAACTCAGGCGACAAGATATTATAACGGATTTTTTAAGAACAGTTAAAAACAAGCATTTTTTACTATGGGAGGGGGGTCTATCTCCCCCCTACTGTTTAGGCAGGAGGGGCAATTTAAAAAAATTATTACTTAAAATGGAAAAAAATACTTAAAAATAACTCTAATACTTACAATTAAGTATTATACATTCTGTTCTATTAGTCAGTTTTTAAATCAAGTCAAAACTATGCATAGTTTTTGAAAAATTTAATTTTAAACTCAAATTTTGAGTAAAAAAAAAGTAAAAAAAGGTTTAAAGTGTAATTTTTCAAAACTTCAAGAATATCTACTATTGTTTTTATTTTAGAATGTATTGTTCTTATTCGTTTTTGATCAAAAACTGAAAACTAGATGATTTTATGTCTTTTAGTTTTTGAGAAAATTGAAAATAACCACAACTACTATTTTAATTTAATTATTTTTTTTTTCCTTGAGTGGTCTTTTTTTGATAGTAATAATATGTAGTAGGTGTGAGTTTGGGTGTATGCAACAGTGGGGTGTGTGCAAGTTTGGGTGTATGTCACACCGAGGTGTGTATGGGGGGGGGCATGCTGCCCCCTACAACCCCCTGCTTGGGCACACTATAGGATTTGGGGTGGGTGCGAGGTGGAGTGGGTGCAAGGTGGGGAGGGTGAAAGGTGCGGTGGGTGCAAGATGGGGTGCATGCAAAGTTTGTTTTGCATTTAAATAAGCTGGATTTAAGAAAAATTAAATTACCCTAGGTATATCTTATCTTTTTTTGGTAATTTTCAATTTTCTCAAGAACTAGAAGACATAAAATCATCTAGTTTTTAGTTTTTGATCAAAAACAAATAAGAGCACTGAATTCTAAATAAAACAGTAGTAGATAATCTTAAGGTTTTGAAAAATTACACTTTAAACCTTATTTTTAACTTTTTTTTGTCCAAATTTTAAGTTTAAAACAATGTTTTTCAAAAACTATGCATAGTTTTGACTTGATTTAAAAACAAGCTAATAGACAAAAATGTTGGCTCTAAAAAAATGTATAATACTTAATTGTGAGTATTACCGTTATTTTTTAATAATTTTTTTTTCCATTTCCATTTTTCCAAATATTTTTTTAAATTGCCCCTACCGCCTAAACAGGGGGAGGTAGACCCCCCTCCTATAGTAAGAAATGCTTGTTTTTAACTGTTCTATACAAATCTGTCATTAAACTTTGTCGCCTGAGTTATCTTACTCACCCCAAGTAATGTATCTTCAGATCGAAAGTTTTGAACAGAAAACTCTTAACATTGGTTACTTAAACGCACTTTTAACGCTAGTAAACAAGTTCTTTGATATTTTTCATATTAATGGTTGTATTGATTTTGATCAACATTTAAAATTCTCAAATAATACTTGGATTTTTCAAGAAGAAGTCGTATTTTGTAGTTTGATCTTTTAAGAGATTTTTTTTTAAATATGTTGCAGAGCTGCTTCAAGTATTTTTGTTTCGATTGTTTTTTTATATATTTCATTATTTTTCAATTTAGTCGTATTCAAAAAGCATTTTTTATGAAGTCCACTTGAAATCAGTTTTTAACCAATGCAAAAGTGTAGAAAAAGATGGCAAGAATTTACGTTCTCTTTTTCTATTTGGATTATAAACAATTCAAAAGATGAAATTATTTTCTTTAAATAATTGTATAGGCTTTTCTCATAATTATAGAAAAACGGTTTGGTATAATTAATTTGAAAATTTAGAAAATATATACATATGATTTAGTTTTCTCATATCAAATTAAGACATTTTTTTAACCCATGTTTAAAACTAGGAAAGGTGTAGTCAAACCATAACGCATGATGTTGTTTGTGAGTTACACCTTAACGTTAAGTTAAATTCCCCATAGGTTTTGTTCCCTATCGCTAGATGATAACAGAATTTTTCGGGCAGAAATTGAGTAATGGACGATTTCAAAAGGACGGCGGCCGGCGTGGTGGCATGGCGGGCGGTGCCCTCTGCCAACGAAACATTGACTCTTTTGCTCTAGAAATTCAATTGCGTTAGACATCGTTGAACTTTATTCCTTGTGGATATTTAAATGCAAATGTTTAATGTTTATTCCAATAATATTCAATAAATATTTTTTAATGATTTCACTTATAATCTACAAGCGAATTCTAGTCCTCCATCTTGTTTACTTTGTAGGCAATTCATTAATGAACCTTCTTAAAGTCGAAGCTTTGCGCTTGAGCCTATAACAAGTTTAGAGTTTCTAAAGTTAATTGATACTTTGAAAACTTAAAACCCTTTGTTTGAACGAAGATGCCTTGCTACATTTCTGTTCTCAAATATTAGTAATCCTCGATAAGAAAAACAATATAGCCGCGTTATTTGTTGACATATCCTTTGATATGGTTAATCACGCAATTGCGAAACCAATTTTCAAAGCGTTAGGTTTCGTGGTTTCATAAGTGATTGGTAATGATCATTCTTAAATGAAAGAAAGGAATAATATTAAGACACTCGATTTAGGAGTGCCACGAGGTTCGGTCTTGGGACCAATACTTTTTGTTTGAATATATTAATTCCTTATTAAGATTGTTGTTCAAAGTATATTCGTCTTAATCTTATATCTGATATAAATTGGGATCTCATCTGCAGAGCACAAACTGATAATAAGTTCGAAAACTAAGGTTGAGTTTGTCTGGCCAAAAACTCTTGTTGGGGAGGTTCCTTTTTTGAAAAAAGTACAGTGTCTTTTGGTTTTACAAAAGAGTGGTCTGTAGAAAATATGTGGTAAGCCTCGTTGGTAAGCTAGTTTTCAACTATTTAGGGATTTAAAATTTTGTTCAGCGTATTTATAAAAAGTTCTAAAAATGTACTTAAAAAAATCAGGCAATCTTAATTTTAGAATTGTTGATAATTATAGTTTGTGTGGTAATTTTTGAACTAAGTTTCTATTTTGATGTTTCGAACAGTCGCATTTCGAAATTTGTATGATGTTTCCTCATGTCGAATATGTAATAGATTTCCTATTTCAATTATAATTAGTATAAATTCATTTTGAAACAAAATTTTAAAGCATAAGTCAATACTTTAAATCTTCGTCCGAGGTGTATTTTTCAGCAAAATAAGGATCCAAACCAAAGAGCTCATGTTACCAAACATTGGTTTCGATATCACGCTTCACGCTAAGCCTACACACCGCCATGGCGCGCCACAAAGACAAAGGTGGGACTTAAATGTCATTGAGCACGGATGGGAGTATTTGCAATGGAAGATCCGAAAAATGACATTTAAAGCGCCTCCATACTAAGAAAAAAGCTTGAAGAGAATTGGCAGAACATTGCTTACAGAGCCGTCTTTACCCTTTTGGGGGCCCTGTGCACTTTTTGAAAATGGGGCCCCCGTATGATTATATAAAAATGTTATGTTATGTAATAAAGGTATACAGAAAAAATCACATAACTTTGAATTGATATTTATTCTTTTAATTTTTTAAATAAATACATTTTTTTAATTCATTAAAAAAATAAATAGTTATTGCAGCATTTAAAACACAAATAAAAACAAAAAATAAATATGTCATATAAAATTCAAAAATAAACAAAATTTAAATAACAGACAATTAAATAAGTTATTGAGAATGTAATTCAAAGAACAATATAATGAAACAGACTATATTTTTTCAGGTAAAAGAAAGGAATATTTATTGAAGGGGTCTTTTTCTTGATTTGAGATTAGTAAAGTCATTGATCACATCTTCAAAATCGATGCTTTCGATTTACATCAGCGACAAACATGTCAATCTTTCTTGAATCATTGTAGTTCTGAGTTCGTTTTTGATTCTTTTTAACTTAGAGAAGGAACGTTCCCCACTACAATTGGTCATCATCATACTTAAGAAAATTCTTAGTGCAATTTCAACATTTGGAATTTCATCTTCAATTTTATTAGTTTTTAAAAAATTATAAAGCTCTAGAATGTTGTCAGTTTTTTCATTTTCGTATCGACTAATTTTCAAGTAGTCTTTTAAATTCACGTATTCAGCATGTAGTTCATCTCCGTTCACATCTTCGGTGTAAAATTTAGCAAAAGATTTGCAGTTCTCTTTTAAGTTTTCTGAATTCAGATTTTTTAATCGAAAAAAAGTCAAAACGTTGGCCAATCTTCGTATACGAACCTATAGTCGCTGTTTCAAATGAACGCTTAGTGTGTCGACAATGGGAAGAAAGGTTTCAATTTTAAATCTTTCTTTCCCAGTCAGAATTACTTCTACACCTCATCCGGGTTTTTTGTCTGGCTGATGAATCAAAGTTATCAAAACTGTCCCTGAGCCCAATTATAAATTCATCTATTGCACTCAGCAAATTTATTGCAACATCCAGGGTAATATTTTATTTTTGAAGTAAAGTACTTGTTTTATTAATTCTTTGCAACACAGAGTTCCAAAGTTCTGTAAGTATGGTAAATTCAAGCTTGGACATTTTTTTGCAAAGACTAAATGCTTCCTCTCTGGCCTCTCGTGCCTGTCCTAAATCGTTCGCGATAGACATCAAAGCTTCTTCAATTTCTTAAAGTGCATCAGCTCGCGCCGACCATCTTGTTTGAGAAAAACTTTTTAAAACTTTTTGTTGGACCTAAATGAGCAGTCAACACACTCCATCGATAAGAAGATACCGAAAAAAAGTTATACAATTTTTGAATAATGTCAAGGAATTTGGTTGCTTCGAAAAAAAACCCAGCGGCATGCACTCCTACCAAGTTTAATGAGTGCCCTGCACATGGTACAAAAGTGGCAAATTTACATTTTTCTTTTATTCTTGCCTGCAGACCAAAAAACCTTCTTGACATATTTGCCGCGTTGTCGTAGATTTGGCCTCTGCAATCTGTTATCGAAATGTCGTGATCCTCCAAAAACTTCAGTATGGTTTCCGCTACATAATCAGATCTATGTTTGTTAGTTAGAATTAAGCCCAAAAACCTTTCAACAGGCTCGTGATCTTTTACGTAACGAATAATAAATGTTAGTTGATCAACGTGATACAGATCGGGTGTACTATCAACGCTTACTATTGACCTTATAGAACAAATAGTGAGAAGTGTAATCTTTCATCTATCTCATTGAATGGCCAAAAACAAAAACTCTACCTCTTAACCTTGAAATCTTAAAAAATTGAGTGCCGTTCAACCGACCGACGGATAGTTAAATCGCCTATGTATGAGTTACTGCGTTCATGCAAACTTGTATGCGCGTTGCAAATATAGAAACACCATTATCTTTATTTTTTCATATTCAGATACAGTGATATTCAAAATGTGTGTGTTTTTTTTGTTTCTGTCAAAAAGCAAACTGCATTGCCACTCAGTTAGTTATTCAAATTTCTGTTTTAATTATTTTAAATATAATTTTGCAATGAATGTGATTTAAATTGTTTAGCAAAGGTTGTTGTTCAGCAAGGAAAGTACGAATTCTGATCATTCCTTAGGCATCTAAAATTGTATCGAAATATTTTTTTTTCTTAAAAATAGACCAATAGTGGTTAAGTGATATTTCAGCAATTTAGGGGCCTGGGCCCTGTGGTAAAGAAGGGTCTGATTGCTTATATTGAAGCAAAAAATTTAGTTTATTCCATGCCATGTAATCCATGTAGACTTTCGTAACCATATTTTTTAGGTTTATAGTAAATACGGGTTGAAGTTCTTAACAAAAGTAATGTTTTTTCTTGTAATGTCAACAAAATACACAGTGTAAACGTAACTACTTCATCAAACTCATATAGAATTGTTTAAATCCCGCGTTATTCAACATTAATTCTAAATTGTACTGAAAGCGTTTCTTCACAAGAAAAAAAAATATTTGGTTTTATCTTTTTAAGCCACCCAAAATTAAAAAATTAGTCTTAAGTAATGTCTAAGTTCTTAAAAATATTTGAAACTATAAGCTGCTTCTATTGTTTATGTTTTTTTTTTCAAAATTTTAATATAAATTCCTTTTTTCTGCAGAATGGCATACAATTTTTTTTTTAATTTTAAGTTCCCGACACTTTGTTTGAGCATTTGTTCAATACGGAAATTATATTTGTTTTTCCTATGTCATAATATTTTCCTAAAACCTAAACCACAGTCAGGTATTTTTAACTTTTGCGAATAATAGAAGACAAAGGTACATATGACATTCTGAGGTTACATCTTAGTCAAAATAAAATTGAGAGACATAACAAAAATAAACTAAACCATAAAATTCTTCCAGTTTCAAAACCACAACATTCATTTATTTAAATTCTAATAAAAATGTATTGCGTTCTATTTTAGTTCCTGATATAATTTGGTTCTAAGCTACATACATACATACGAAACGTATATCAATGTCAAAGTCAGAGTGTATTTCAATGTATTATTAATGCAATAATTTGTATATTCTTATCAATGGAGGGAACTTAGGTACCTATTCTATAAGTAAAGTATTTTTAATCAATTACTTTACTTTCTATACCTCCTGTCACTCAAACTGTCAATTAATCTTTTTCTCAACAATTCCCAGAATTTTGTCACGAGTATTTCAAATGTACGATTATAGATATTTCTGAATCCTGAAATGTTGCATTGACTGAGTGGATTCAATTTCTCAAAGCCTTTTTCCCGTTGATGTATAATACCTTTCATATAAACTGGGTATGATGTTCAAATGGTAGACATGTGCATTCAAGAGGACACAAGCGTCCACAGGTTTTTCTCAAAACCAACCTCTGTCTACCAACTCCTACTCTCACCTCCCCGTGGTGAACATCGGGTGCCTAGTACCTCAACTGGAGATTGGGTTCCAACCCCAGTGGAAAGTTGTTGGGGGCAGCAAACGAGAGAGGGGGGGAGAGGTGCGTCCACTAAGGCACCTCTCCTTATCCAGACGGCAGCGGAGGAATTCCCGAGATGGAATCAACGGTGGCGTCTACAGTTCCAGTAAGGTTGAACTACTTAGTGAACACCTTATAGGGCTTCTACGACTTATTCGGAGCCCAGGCCTATAAGGAGCGGTTTATCCGGCTCCCCGTCCTTGGAGTTATACTAAGGATCTGGCCCTCCAGGTTGGGGGTTGTGCCGTCAGGGTGACTTCCTGACCACTTAAAAATCTTATAGTTGCGAAGCACCAACAAGCCTCGGATACGGACGGATTTACTGCTGACAACCAACGCAAACGAATTAAGGACAACGAACTTCGGATATGCACGTGGAATGTTAGGTCCCTTAACAGACCACGTGCAGCCGAAGAATTAGCGGAGGCCCTAGACTGCTATAAAGCAGACATCACCGCCATCCAGGAAATACGATGGGATGGGCCGGGCAAAAAGAGGATGAAAAACTGCGATATCTACTATGGTGACTGCTACCGAGAAAACCAACAGCGCTTATTTGGATGCGGCTTTGTCATTGGAGCCAGACTTAGGCAACAAGTCTTAAGCTATAGGTGCATCAACGAGCGCCTCATGACCATCCGCATCAAGGCTAAATTCGGCAACATTAGCCTGATATGCGCGCACGCCCCCACAGATGAGAAGGATGACAACACCAAAGATATGTTCTTCGAGCTCTTAGACAAAACATACGAGCAGTGTCCTAGCTACGATATTAAAATTGTCCTGGGCGATTTTAATGCCAAGCTAGGAAGGGAAGACATCTTTGGTGGAATAATCGGGAAAAACAGCCTGCACGACAACACTTCCGACAACGGATTCAGGCTCATCGATTTTGCTGCGGGGCGAAACGTCATGGTTGCCAGTACGCGTTTTCCAGACCTAAACATCCACAAAGGAACTTGGAGTTCTTCAGATCAATCTACCGTCAACCAGATTGACCAGATTTCGATCGACGCTAGACACGCTTCCAGCATCATGGATGTCCGAACTTTCCGAGGAGCTAACATCGACTCGGACCACTACCTTGTTGTAGCCAAGGTAGCACTTCGGGTTTCCAGGCCCAAGGCAAAACAGGGAGATGTTGGGAGAAGGTACAACGTCGAACGGCTACAATCGCAAGAGATCGCCAAATCCTTCTCCGACCGAGTTACAAGTAACCTCTCTCGAAGTTCTGTGCCGCCAACACAATGTATAGAAAACCAGTGGCAACATTGCCAAGACGCACTCAGAGAAGCCGCCTCTGACGTGCTGGGTTTCAAGCGACCACCAACAAGGAACCCCTGGTTTGATGAGGAATGTCGGCAGGCAAATGCAGCCAAACAACAGGCACGCAAGGCGGCGCTGCATAAAAGGACGAGAGCTGCTCATGAGCTCTATGAGCAGAAGAGGCGAGAGGAACACCGACTTCTCAGAAGGAAAAAGAGAGAGCACGAGAAGCGTGCGGCCAAAGATGTTGAGAGGTTGAAAAGCAGGAATGAAGTTTGAAAGTTTTATGAACAGGTGAAACGAAATTCACAAGTACATAAACCTAGAACCGAAGGCTGCAAAGACGAAAGTGGAAACATCATAGTGGAACCGCAGTCAATGCTGAGGATATGGAAGGACCACTTCTGCAGACTGTATAACGGCGACGACGAACCGAATTCCGCTGTCAGGCAGGATGATCCATTCAACATAGACGACGAAAGCCAACAATCCCGTCCTCCCGACTTAGACGAAGTAAAGATTGCTATATCTAAGCTGAAGTCTAACAAAGCCGCTGGAGCGGATGGCTTGAATGCCGAGCTCTTTAAAGCAGCTGGAGATAAGTTGGTTAGGAGCATGCACCAACTTATCTGTAAGATATGGTCGGAAGAAAGCATGCCCGATGAATGGAACCTCAGTATTGTTTGCCCGATCCTGAAAAAAGGAGACCCTCTAAACTGCACCAATTATAGAGGAATCAGTCTACTTAACATCGCTTATAAAATCTTCTCTGCCGTAATATGTGAACGTCTAAAGCCCATCGTCAACAACCTGATAGGTCCTTATCAGTGTGGTTTTAGACCAGGAAAGTCCACAGTCGATCAAATATTCACATTACGGCAGATCCTGGAAAAAACCCAAGAACACCAAATCGACACCCACCATCTTTTCATCGATTTCAAGGCCGCATATGACAGTATCTACAGGGACGAACTGTATAGAGCCATGTCTAGTTTTGGCATCCCTGCCAAACTCGTCCGTTTGTGCAGGATGACCATGGAGAATTCACGCTGCTCCATAAAGGTTGGAAACAACTTAACTGAACCTTTCGATGTCAAAAAAGGTTTTAGACAAGGTGATGCGCTGTCATGTGATTTTTTTAACATCGTACTTGAAAGAATAGTGCAAAGCTCACACGTCAACACCAGAGGCACTATCTTTCAAAAGTCTGTCCAATTACTAGCATATGCTGATGACATTGACATAATCGGAAGAACTCAGCGTGATGTCAATGGGGCTTTTGTGAGTATTGAGGCAGAGGCGGCAAAAATGGGTTTAACGGTTAATGAGGGCAAAACAAAGTACATGCTGTCATCAAGAAAAGACCTACAACACCGACGTCTTGGTCAAAACGTCACCATCGACAGACGTAACTTTGAGGTAGTCAAGGACTTCGTCTACCTAGGCTCCGCTGTAAACGCAGAAAACAACACCAGCGCTGAGATCAAACGAAGAATAACTCTTGCTAACCGCTGTTTCTTTGGGTTAAGAAAGCAATTGAGTGGAAAAATTCTCTCTCGAAGGACCAAAGTGTCGCTATATAAGACCCTTATCATCCCCGTCCTGCTATACGGTGCAGAAGCATGGACATTGACAAAAGCGGATGAAAGCACCTTGGGTCGTTTCGAGAGAAAGATTCTTCGTGTGATCTACGGTCCCGTATGCATCGAAGGGGAGTGGAGGAGAAGATGGAACGACGAGCTGTACGGGCTGTACAGCGACGTAGACTTAGCAAGAAGGGTAAAAGTCCAACGACTAAGATGGCTAGGTCACGTAGAGCGCATGGAAACCAATGCTCCGGCCCGGAAAGTCTTCGAATCCACACCAACAGGACAGCGCAGTAGAGGAAGGCCGCGAATCAGGTGGCGCGCACAAGTGGAAGGTGACCTCACCCAACTCGGAGCGCGAAACTGGAGACATCTAGCTAGGGACCGAGCTAGATGGAGAAGTTTGTTGGGTGAGGCCCTAGTTCACACAGGACTGTAGCGCCACCTTAAGTAAGTAAGTATAAACTGGGTATGTACATCTATAGAGACGTTTCCCCGAACAGCACAGTGCTGATGCAGTATTTTTGTTTAACCAATTAAGATTTTACCTTATTGAGCTGTTCAATGAATGTTGTGATGGCCTCCTTCTCCGACATCTTCTGGTCATAACTCAGGCCTGATGGTAGAAAACTATCCAGAACATCACTTAACAGCCTTGGCGCTGACAGTTTCAATCGATACGGTGGGGCTTTTGGACCCATCCATCGAATTTTGTTCTAAAATAAAAGAAATAACGTGCGAATAAGAAAAATCTACCTCGAAGTCTTTCCACTTACTTCTAGAATGGGAGCAGAAGTTGCAGGATCTCCAATAATCAGCAAAACATGCGGCCTCCGACCATAGCTCAGGTCATAGTAGATATCAATGAGGGGTGTCGGGCCCATTTCGTAGATTTTCGATATCAACGGAGCTATTGACGACGGACCGAGAGCTCCAATCGGCAGATATCCACCAAGATGCTCCAGCACAAGTTGAATCGTTGATGAGTTAGTTGTCTGCCGAAGGCAACTGCCATACAGTCGTCCTAATTTACGAAACGGCCCCGAAGTCGTATTGTGTTGAAGGAGTTCTATATAAAAGAAGAATTACCAATATACAGAATTATAGTGATAGTTTTTTTAAACTAAACTCACGTTGCATTTGAATATCCACAGATTCCTGAGCACTTCGTGTGGCTCTCAAACTGGCCACTTGAGTTGTTGAACAGCTGAACTCTTTGAAATCCTTACACGGATCTAGATTCCAGTTTAATTTGGCTTGTATACTCGATGCGGCAAACCGACAGGCGGGCTCATGGCATTCGGGTGGTGGTGCCATTGTTGGCATGCAGTCTTCATCGTCTGAATAACAATCTCTTGGAAGTTGTGACGGTGCTGTGCTAATTAAAAATAATATCGGTGAAGCAACTAGAAGTGATGTTACCAAAAGTGTGGCTGTTGTTATGGCTATTTTGTGAACGGTCGCCGAGGTGCGCAACCATATGCAGGGGGCACAGCAGATCCAACCAAGGGTAGCATTCTGAAAGAGAAACAAACAATTTAAGTAAGACTGAATAGGTAGATTTATAAAGTAGGTAAGCTTTAGACATTTTTAAAACATTTAAGCCACAAACAATTGCAGTTTGTATTTTATAAGATGCTTCAGTACTAGAAAAATAATATGTTTTATTTTTTGGTTTTAATATTTCTAAAGTCTTTTGATATAAAACTGACTTAAATTAAATAATCAAATAATTTCTATACAGTTATTATGACTTACTTAAACTCACACTCTTCAATGTGTCACACATAACCTTGAATATGTATCGTTTGAAAAATGTTTAACGAATATTTGAAATTCTAAATGAACAATACAATAGATTTTTGCTATAAGCTTTTTAATCTTATGACCCTTTCACCATCTCTCAATCAAAGACTAATCTAAATAAATTTCAGTGAAGTTTTCAATTGAATTGTTGATTGGAGACTGTTAGGTAATCAGATAATTTTGTACAGGAGCTTACAAATATAAGAAACCTTTTACCACTAATTCCTTTTTTATTTATTGTGACTCTTGAAATATTGTACAGGGTTATCCATTTTGCAGTTTCAAAAGTAAACGTAAATAAAAGACATATTAAATAATAATAAATCTGACGAATGTTGGTTTTTAAATGATCAAAAGTTAAAGGTTTATCTGCATAAAAACAGTCTTTCGCTAAGTCCCACAAAAAAAATTCCAGCGGTGTCAAATTGCTTGATCTTGGTGGCCAGTTGATATCGCCACGACAAGAAATTACGCGGCCAGGAAATGTGTTTTGCAATAAAGCCATATTCGCTCGAGTTGTGTGGCATGTGGCACTGTCTTGTTAAAACCACATATTTTTCAAGTCTTATTCTTCAAGAGCAGGCAAAAAAAGGCAAGTAAGCTCCAATCACACCAAAAAGTGATTTTTTGTGGATTTAATGGTCTCACTTCAAATACTTGAGGATTCTCAGAACCCCAAATACAATTTTGTTTATTAACATACCCACAGAGTGAGAAATGTGTTGTTGTGTGAGCTGGACTTTATATGGATGTAGGTGTAGATTCAAATGCAAAATACTAAATATATAATGTGCCGTAAGACAGTCCTAATTCCTGAGAAAGACGAGGAATCGACGCTTTCGGGTCTTCGGCAACACTTTCACTTACAGCAGCGATATTTTCAGTGGATACTGACAAATTCGTCATACGATCGATAACTTTTCTTAACATAAAGTCTGCGAATTTCCTGCAAAATGGGACATATCGCTTAGAAATGATAGACGTCTTCATTTTGATTTAAGTTACAGAATCCACAAATAGGATTAATATCACTTTGATATAGTCTAAAATATAGTTCAAAAATTACTGTTCTGACTATAAATATAAGGCTCATCATCAATGGCGGATCCAGGGGGGGAGGTCATGACCCGACATGACATGCAACTATTTCCTTAAATTCAAGAACAAAACCTTTTTGTCTCTACAATTTTTAAGTTTTGTTGACGCCTTTATAAGATCAAAATACGAGTAAGCAGATTGATAATGATAGTAATAAGAGACTCCCGGAAATTGAGTTCGAAAAAACTACGTCAAAAAAAGCCCGACATTTTTACATATCAGATCCTCTCTCATTTTCTGGATTTTTTAATTTTTGCAGCGTTCTTCGCATTTATAGAAATGAAAACAAGTAAAGTGCATTTTGTTGGAAAAAAGCAACGTTTCAAAACAATTTCCTACATTTCTGCGCGAAATACACCAAAAACTCTCTAAACTATTGTATTTTAGCTCTTAAATATGGCATATTTAGAAAACTGTTGGAATCTTGGAATGCTTTCATATGAGTCATCCAAATTCAATAGTTAGACCATACCTTGCTGGACAACAGTGTTCTAAATAATTTGATAACAAAAGTTGTCAAGTTGTCATTTTAGCAATTATTAAATTTTGTTAGCATCCTTTACAAAACATTAAAGAACATTTTTAAGCGGTCAGTAAAACTCATCTAAGTGTGTGACCCCCCCCCCCCCCCCTGATGAAAAGTCTGGATTCGCCCTTGACATGCATCAAGGAAACAAGGAGTATTCTTTTGTGTAAGTTGTTGTCAGTTGTTTTTATAGCGTTGGTTAAAAAATCAGCATTAGCCTTCAGGTTTTGTATACAAATTAGAGGTAAACCAGACTCAACGCAGATAGCGTAGTTTGGGGTATTCAAGGGAAAATTAAATATTTTTCAATACCCTCCATCCATTGATAGCCGTAGATCTCGTTACTATATCAGAAAAAGGTGTTAATTGTGGCGTTGAACGTTTCGTCCACAAAAGACTTCGCAAACAAATGGGGACTCCATTGAATTAACTGCTGACTTGGCTTTAGCAAGTTTTTCTTTTATATAAGCATTGATACTCAAATTACTCGAAATAACGAAACCTATGTTTTTAAATTCATTGACAACTTCGATGCTGGTGCCATTTAATGTCCAGTTATTCGATTTTTGTCAGACTGAGTTTTGTGCCTTAATATCATTATTTTAGTTTTTGCAGAAATAATTTTTAGATCCCATAAATCGAAAACAGCTTTGAGCTTATTTATATGAAGCTGAAGTGTCACCGGCTTGTCAGTAAAAATGACAAGGTCATCCGCATATAATAACATTTTTTACAAATATATCTTCAAAAGAAAAATGATTCTGCATATAGCTTATAAACAAGGCGAACATTAACGGACTTAGAACACACCCCTGTGGTACACCAGGTTCTGAGCAAAATTAATTTGACTAATATATATATTCAATAGCAACTGCTCATAGACCCTTACACACTTTGCTGACACCCCGAATACTGTGAGTTTATATAATAAAGACCTTCTGCAAATAAAAGTGTTTTTCCCTAAAAAAACGTCTTTCCACTGTAGTAAAGGCAAATATTTGATCCACTGTCAAAGGGTTTGGTTGGAAAACTGCTCGAAAACAACTGATAATATTATTGCACTGTGCAAAATTCGACAATCTCTGGTATAAAATCTGAGTGAAAAGTTTTTTCTTAAGTGGCAGTAAGAAAAATATTCAAAAATGGTATTTTTAAAACTTGAGCAAATAGCTAAAAATTAAGAACACTTAAAATTAACTCCGAAACTTATTTTTCTATGAAAGTATTAAATTCAAGGTTTTCTCCAAACTTCATATAGAGCCAAAAAAAAAAGAATTAAAAACTAATGAGAATTTTTCAAAAACTAAGTAAGACACTTAAATGATTTGATTTGTACTTTGAAAAATCATCACACAATTTATGGTTAATAGATATTTTTAACTCTAAATAGGAAGTTATTGTAATCGGTCCGATTTGTCGAATTGAAAATTTTGACATTTCTCGACGTTTTAAGGTCCCTAGAGTCGAAATAAAAGATTTTTAGAGAGATGTCTGTGCGTGCGTGTGTACGTACATTTGTACGTCCGTACGTTCGCGAAGTTTTTTTCGTCGACCCTAGCTCAAGAACCAGTAGAGATATCGACTTCAATTAAATTTTGTTATACAGATAATAATGCAGAAAGATGCCGAAAGGACTCTCAAAAAAATTGTATGGGTGGTTTTTTTACCATAGCAATTTAAAAAAGGTCATAATTTTGGTTAACCCTATAAATATCTCACGAACCAATAACGCTAGAGACTTGAATTAAATTTTATATTACGAGTATATGTTATAACGCGATACCAAACAAATATATTTTTGGAAAAAAAAAACCAATTAACGGTCTTTTTATAAATCAAAAAAAAATGAAAACAAATATTGTGTCACTTCGAAAATTTTATGAACAAAAAATGATTTCATCTTAAAAACAATTTTCTGCAACGAAGAATAGCTTTTTTAACATTTGGTAAAAATTTGAGAAAAACAGATTGACAGTTTTTTTTTTAAATAAAAACCTAAAAAAAAACATTACTCAAAGTTGGTAAAAATTGATTTCCGACTCAAATATCTTTTCAAAAATTTGAGATATTGACTTTAAACTAAAAGTATCTTTTTAAAAATATTGTAGTCAACATTCAGTAATATTTTGAGAAAAATAAAAAAATTAAAAAACCTAAAAACAAATTAACAAAAGTTGGTAAAAATTGATTTTCGACTCAAATATAAAATATTGTCTTTGACATTCAGCACATTTTTTATAAGAATCCAACAGTCCGTTTTTTCATAATGAAATAAAATCTACAAAAAATAGTACGAACATTTGGTAAAAATAGATGTTCGGTTCTTGATATCTCGTCAATAAGTGAAGATATTGACTTCAAACAATTTCTCATTCATCCCATTTGTAGTCCGGTCAATTTAGACATTTGACCCACGACAAATTCAGGGGAAGCTGAAAATTCTTAAAATTGTTTAAATTATAATTATAAACATTGTCTTAAAAGTCCCAACCGATCCCATGTAAGGAAAAAATTTTAGCGGGGTAATAAGGTTCAAAAAATGAGTTTTTCGCGATTTTCTTGAAAACGGTAAGTTTTATCGCAAAATTACCCCAGACATAATTTGTAGATCAGGGAATTTCCTATAAAAAAGGTATCAATAATTTTTTCCCTAAAAGCCACCGCTTCTGAGATATAACGATGCAAAAAATTGCGAGCGTCATAATATGCCTAAGTACCTCACCCATATACTTTCTGTAGCTGTAATGTAAGTAAGAATATGTTTCTGTCGGTGATTTTAAGTTACATTTAAAATATAAAATACTCATGAGTATTATTCTGAGAATATCAGGTATAATGAAACTCGATCCCTTAATACATACAATAGTGTAACCTTGAGGCAACATCTGTCTCTCTGTTCAGTTGTGTGCGTGGCTACGGTCGTATACCTGTTTTGTCTAAATACTCAATACATAAAATAATGTTAGTCAGAAATTTTTGGCAAATACTCACAACAAGTCTCGATTTATTTCAATGTTAAAAGAAAAGTTTACTGCTGAGAATATACTGCTTAAACAAGCTCATAACGACGCCGATGTACTGATTATCGAAACAGCAATAGAACAAGTTAACATGACAAATATAACGATTGTTGTGGGTGAAGATGTAGATTTACTCGTGTTACTCACTGCTCGAAGTCCAGCTGAAAAAACTATTTTCTTCTTAAAACCAGGAAAATCTCAAAATCAATCAGAGTTTTATTCATCAAAAAGTTTGTCGACTTTTGCAAAGTGTCGAAATCACATACTATTTTTACACGCCATAACTGGCTGTGATACGACATCTGCATTTTACAGGAGGGGTAAAACAACTGTATTCAAAATGTTTGAAAAGCAAGACTTACTTGCAACTGCTGAAGTTTTTAAAAAATGTAATTCAACTCCAGAAGAAGTTATTACCAACGGAATTCACTTTCTTCTTCGTATGTACGGAGCTCCTAAAAAAACTACCTGCTTAGACAAGTTTCGATATGCATCTTTTGTCAAAAATACTCGAAATAAGAAACAAGTACAATTAGCTTGTCTTCCTCAAACCTCAGTCTCTGCTCATCAACATCTTCTTCGGGTATACTACCAAGTTCAAGTGTGGCTTGGTTATCAACTAAACCCAACAGATTGGGGTTGGAAGTTGGTCGATAATATATTAGAACCAATTCAGACTTTGCTTCAACCTGCGCCGGAAAAATTGCTCAACACTATCTTTTGTAACTGTAAAAAAGGATGCAATGCTAAATGTGGTTGCAAAAAAGTTGGGCTGTTTTGTTCTCTGGCTTGTACGAATTGTCAAGGCCAGTCTTGTTCTAATGTAGAATCACCAACAACAGAGGATTCATTTAATACTGACGAAGAAACATGTGATGCTTCACTTTTAACACAATTCACCTATAGTCAGGATGAAGAAGAAGAAGAAGAAGAAGAAGAAGAAGAAGAAGAAGAAGAAGAAGAAGAAGAAGAATAAGAAGAGGAAGAAGAAGAAGTGATTGACGATTCCGAATCCGACGAATAAACTATTAATTTCTAAATCTAATCACAACAGACCCGTGGAATAGGCCTATTGGGGAAACCACGTTAAAAAAAACGCGCTAAGTACACTACCTCAGAGGTGGCGTGGAAACGTGTGCGTTTATGACGCTTGCAATTTTTTGCATCGTTATATCTCAGAAGCGGTGGCTTTTAGGGAAAAAATTATTGATACCTTTTTTATAGGAAATTCCCTGATCTACAAATTATGTCTGGGGTAATTTTGCGATAAAACTTACCGTTTTCAAGAAAATCGCGAAAAACTCATTTTTTGGACCTTATTACCCCGCTAAAATTTTTTCCTTACATGGGATCGGTTGGGACTTTTAAGACAATGTTTATAATTATAATTTAAACAATTTTAAGAATTTTCAGCTTCCCCTGAATTTGTCGTGGGTTTACTGATTTTTTGGTCTAATTTGACCGGACTATTGTATTTGTTTAAAATTGGTAAAAACTTGTTTTCGACTTAAAACCTCGTTAACAAAAATAGATTTTAAAATCAAAATATTTCATGATATGCAAAATATTGTTGGTTATTTTTAATTTTTTTAGAATAATTCAACTGGCAACTTTTTTAACAAAGCACGAAAACCTACAATTTTTTAAGCAAGCAAATCGACAGACGGGATGGGAAGTAATCAGTGTGGGTCGCATCCCAGCCTCTTTTTAGTTTTGACTTAGCCTTATAAACTCAGGTTTTAGTTGATTTTATCATTTTTAAAGGGATATATTTTAAAAACCTAAAGTGAAAGACAAATTTACAGGCGAGATTCGAATTGAAGACATCTTACTTCTTTAAAAAATCATTGTTGACCATCAGTATCATACTCATAACTAAAATACAATGCCTTATTACAACTAACGGGTTGTCCATTTTGCGATTTTAAAAGTATAGAGCTGGAATTCGACATCTGTCAAACTAAGTTGTTAAATCATTTTTTTTTTAGTCGAAAGTCTGACATTTATGAAAATGGATCGCTTAACTATCGCACAACTCATACAAATTGTTAAAACATACTACAAAAATGGAAATTCTGCCACTGGACTGGAGACTGGATTGGTTTCGCTCGTAAAAACTGAAAATATCGCTGCTGTAAGTGAAAGTGTTGCCGAAGACCCGATTCCTCGTGCTTCTCAGGAATTAGGATCGTATCACGGCACATTCCGGCGCATTTTGCATTTGGATCTACACCTACATCCATTTAAAGTCCAGCTTACACAACAACTAAAGCCAGCTGACCATTCACAAAGACGTAGATACGTCAATACGTGCTTGAACAACAGAAGGCCAGGCGGTGGACTGCGATTTTTCGAACAAAATTTTCTTCAGGCGGTGCTACATGCCACACAAAGCGAAAATGGCTTTATTGCAAGCGAAATTTCCTGGCCGCGTAATTTCTGGCCAACTGATTATGCGATTTGACACCGCTGGACTTTTATTTGTGGGTCTACGCGAAAGACCGTGTTTATGCAGATAAAAGTTTAACTCTTGAGCACTTAAAAACCAACATTCGTCAAGTTATATCTGAGATACCGCCCAATATGTGTCAAAAAGTAGTCGAAAATTACCTCAAAAGAATCGATACTTGCAACAATTCGCCTGGTGGTCATTTAAATGATGTAGCGTTGCACACATAATGTCAACGTTCAAAATTTATAATAAAAAAGAAATATCTTGAAAAAAAAATATTTTATACCTATGTATGTGTTTTATTTCCATCTCTGACAACATTACTCGCACACAGGGATGGTTGAGAGTTGTAAGTCACTAGGCCCTGGTTCTCCATGGACTGTTGCGCCACCTAATTTATTTATTTTTTTATGTGTTTTCTTTACGTTTACATTTGAAAACGCAAAATGGATAACCCTGCATATCTGCTCACTATGAATATTCCATTTTAATTTTTTCCATATTTCAAGAAAGTTAATAAAATATTCGCTCGATAAATAATAAACAAATTAAAAATAAATTGTTCATATTTCTCATAACCGTAGTTCACTGTATATAAAATCTCAATCTTTATTAGCAATATCAATATTTGTTATTGTTAGCTTAGCTACATGAAGACAGTTTATACAAATGTTTATAGCTGTCAATCATATCGAGATTAATGCATCTGTTATTGACGTCAATTCGTTGATACGGGTTGGGAGATTGGGATAGATATCTGATGTTGGTTTGCTGAATGCACCATGCCAATGCACTGCACACTGCACATTCAGTTCACTAGAATATTAATTTTTATTGAATCGACTATAAAAAGGGATTTAAATAAAAAGAAAACAACAATTACACCCACAATCCAATTAATAAAAAGAAAAAGCTACAATTTTATTATTCGACATTCGCCACAAAGTAAAGGTCAAACCTCAAATCGATTTAATTTATTAAATACATAAATCATCAGTCTTACAGTTTCCAGTCACTGAAATTTCAATAAAACCACACTGTCAGTATCCAACTGTCACTTACTCATCATCTCAAAAATATACAACAATGACATAATATAGATAATTTGCAAAACTGTCAAAGAAGACTTTTTCTGCTGCTTGAACTTTAGACACTTTCCTTTATATTGAGAGAACCATAGGTTATAGTGGCTCTCCAAGATGGAAACGGACACACTTAGGCCAGTTTAATGGCCCATTGTGATACCACAGAGAGAACCATAAAAATGGCATAATTTTGTATTCACTTTTCAAAATTCATACAAAGATGTTATAAATCATAGGAAGGAATTTTCAGAATTAAATTTTGACACTTGGCAGCCATTTATGTCTGCATTCTTTATGAATATCGTGTTTATCACTTGGCCAATTTAGATATATTTTTCAGGAAGGATTTTTGAGCTTGAATGTACATATGTACATTATATACATAAAATAAGGTCAGGTACCTATCTAAAACACAACCCTCCCTACTCAGTACCCAAACTATGGGCAACGTCATCACAAGTTGGCAGTGTCCTGTGTTCTAGCTGTGTGAAAGTTAAGCAACTTTCAAGTGCCAGAGCCGGAAGGCGTGAGATAAAGAGTAGGCATTCAGCATCACACTTCCGGAACATTTTCCTGGCTCAAATTTCCATTTTGTTTTATGCCCTGAAGAAAATCAACAACAACAACAAAAATGCTCTTTTGTTCAATGCGAGTACAGTAGATTTTGTACTAAATATAAAAAGACAAAGGGGAGGGGATCAGTTTCTGTCCCACCCTGACTTTTTCGTTTCTCTCCATTGCATTATTGTTTTTAAAAAAATATATTGCTGTTGCTTTTGGTGTTGCTGGTTGCTGCTGCTGCAAAGTCGAAAGTATTGCTGCCATGCACCGTTTTGTAGTTTGCTTTCAAATGCAATATGCGGCGAAAGGAATAATAAGGATATACGTACTACATATTTTTGTCCTTATTCGATGAGGAAACCTATTCTGTTGGCAACACAATAGAAAAATGGGTGTTGAAAAGTTTTCACAAAGGACTGACTTTCGACAGTTTTCTCACACCAGAGCTGTTGTATGTCGTAAATGTGCTAGGGGTCTAGTGTTTAAATTTTTAGCTTTGTTTTACTTTTCTATTTTTGCTTGTAGTCTTTTTAAACTGAAGTGCCCCTGGGAAGCAGAAGACAATGTCAAGGTTTATTAGTTGCATTCTAAAAAAACAAGAACAAAAAAAGAAACATAAACTTAAATTATTTTGTTTTAAAATTGAACATTGTTTTATATACAGAATCTAAGTGCCAGGGGAGGATCGAAATTAAGTTTAAATAAAAGAATTCGGAGCCTTTACATTGTGGCAATTGAACTTTGAAGAATTTTTACCAAAATTAATTTCTGGTATAACTAAATAATGTTATCATCAAATGATGGTTCAACGTTCAACTAATAGACTTAAGCGGCCCATACAAACCACACTTGTGTGCACACACAGGTGTACTGGCACCCGGTGTGGTATTCCGCCACACACGACACACCAAATCGTATACACATTAGTTGTGGAAGAGATCTCAAAAAAGAAAGATTAGAATGGTTGACGTTGAAGCTTGAGCTTTTATTGAAACAACTTGTCATGCATCGCAATCAAAAATAATTCATCGCACCGATCAAGACACCGATCAATCAAAAACTTTTGGTTTTACTGCCTCCGTGTATGACCGCGAAAATGGGTGTCTGCTCTAGCCCACAAAAAGCACACATTTTGTACACACCGACACAAGTGTGAACACAAGTGCGGTGTCTATGGGCCGGCTTTAGGTAAAGATTTATAAGTTTAGGTGAGAAATGAACAAACATAAATTAACTTAAGAAAAATCTAAATAGAGCAAAATTTGGATTACCAAAAGGTTCCATTCTGAGACCGCATTTGTTCTCATATTTCGCACAATGATTTTTAAGAAGTACAATATGTTATAGATAATGTTTGCAAATGTCGCTGTGCGTCAAGATATGGAGCGTTGGAAATTTTGAATGGTTAGTAAGACTCCATGATTTAACCCCTTTAGACTTATTTGTTTGGAGGTGTATGAAGCAATGGCGAATGCAAGGGAGAGGGGGTTGTAGGGGTCATGAACACCCCCTTCTACCCCCCCCCCAGGAAGAGAAATATATTTTTAATTTTCGTATTCATTCCTTTGAATTCAAAACTAATCGTATAGCGTTAACCGATATGACCCCCTTATATTTTAAATTATTTATTTTTAATATATAAAAATAAAATATCGCTACTACTTCTACTTTTATCTGAAGACTGGACCAGGAACACAATATAAATTGGAAATCCAGCGCCGCACAAATTCATCAACTTTTAACCAATGGACAATCCAGGGGGGTCATATAAGCCATAAAGTTCGTCTGTTTTATTTTCCTAGGAAACATTTTCTGGCAAACTTTCTCATTTCCTGGCTTTTTGCAACAACATTTTTAAAGCGGTTTTCTTTTATAGACAAAATATTATCAAAAAATTTCATGACTATTTTTGCGTCAGCTTCTATACAAAATCTGTTGTTGAGAGTAAACTTTAACTCAAACTAACAATAGCAGTTGCAATGTCAATTCTAGAAAAAGAAATAAATTTTGCTGATTTTGAACCTTTTATTTGAAGAGGGATTACAAATATTTCTTACTTTAAAATGCAAGAGGTTATGTATTTAAGTTTAACTTTAAATACTTTTTTAAGCTGTGAAGTTATGTTAGTCTCAATTGTTTCTGTCTTCCATAGCGGCTTTCCTGGATGGGGCATATCTTAAATGTCGAATTATTTTTGAATCTCAAATCTTCTTTTTCAAATTTTCGACCGGTAATACCTTCTTTCCAAGGTCATGCTAACGCTGATTAATTACCAGCTAATTAAATATCTTAGTGAACGAAAACTTTTTAACGGCAGTACGGCTTTCGTATGAATATAGGTCTATTGGTGGTACATGGTTTATCTCAACGAACAGTGGAACATATTCCGTACGTTGTCGTTGATTTAGAGATACTAACTTATTGCACTTGATATTTCAAAGGCATTTCTTCTTTTATCGACAATGCGTGTTTTTAGTATCGACGGATCCCTTCTTTATTGAATTACAAATTACCTTTCGGACTGTTCAATACAATTAGTATTGGAAAAATTCAAGTCTGAAACACACAATAGAAATGATGGTGTAACCCCATGGCTCCCGTTTGTCTCCGACCCTTTTTTTCATTTTTATAAATGATCTTCTGTCTGCAACTTCTAATCCAATAAATTGTTTCGTTGACGAAAGCACTCTTAGCTTTTCATTTATCATTCATTGCGGAATAAAATACAGCGTGGAGTTTAATATTTAGAAAACTCAACGCTTTTATCATTAAACCGAGATATACCTCCCTTGCAACTGAGAGTGGCACTTGCATCAATGATGCAAGAATGTGCTGTTCATAACCAACTACCTTAACGGTCACATTCGCCATGTGTCGGTAAAAATGCCGTAAGATGTTTGGGATTTCTGAGACGGTACAAGAAATTTTTCTTTTTCTATTCTGGGTACACTTTACGAAAGCTATATACGTACAAAACTTGACTCATCTCTGGTCTGGTGCTCCAGTTACTTACTTAAGCCTCGTTACAAATGTTCAAAGAAGTACTTTTAAAATGATTAACATTAAAATTAACATTATCAACTCAATCACTCCACTCGAACATTGTTGTAAGCTTTCTTGACTTAGCCAAGTGTTTGCAACTTTCTTCAGGCTAGTCATTTAAGACCGCTTCTTGTTATTTCAAATATTAATCATGTACTCCTCTGTTCCTTACACTATTTATCAGCAATTTCAATCTGTTGGAGAACAATAACTTAAATCCAACCGGAAGTTCCAAATCATGGATTCATTAAACACTTGGAAGGTGAAAGTTGAAATTGGAATCGAAGACACAGCGGTTAACCCTGAGCAACGTGACCAAAGTTGCCCTGTAGACTTTTTGTTTAGAAGGATACTGAGAGTAGCGGGAAGGTGCAAATATAATCATATTAAATTTGTTTACAATATGATGTATTATTTTGAGGCAATTTATAATTTAATGTTCAATGGAATCAAAGTCAAAGCAACAGACAAATTCTAAGAAAAATTATAGCTTTCTTTTATAAAACAATGATGTTTTTTGTATTGCAGTAGACAAAATATTATGAAAAAACCCTTTGAAATAAAGTTTAGTTAATGAAACATGGGACACTTATCTTATGAAATAAGAATTAATAGGCTACAAAAATATCTAATGTGAAAGGTTGTTTTTTTAGTGGTATGAGAAGTTGTGAAACTTCTACCAGGAAACCCTTCCAAAAATGCTCTTCTTTTAAAAGTTGGTTAAAATGTTTGACTATTTATGACAACCAAAAGAAGAAATAGAGACATAACAGATTAAAGGGTACTAGCTATTGGGAGAAGTCATTTGCTTTTCTTACCGCTCTAAAACCACCCTTTGCAGGACCATTTTTTATAAGCTCTTTTCTTTCTTATTTCATACGTCATATTTTGCACGTATTCCAAGTTAAATTAATTTTTTTTAAGAGATACTTAAAGATAAAGTCTATCAATTTTCTAACAATTCACCTACCGTTTTGATATCAATTTAATCAGATGAACAATTTAAAACATCCTTAACTATTGAGTCGTATGGCTTTATTGTCCATAACTTAATTTTACAGTATGGTCAAACTTGGACATCTTTCTTTACGCACTCACTTTAAATGCGTTTGGACAACAATCCAATAGGAAGACTTTGAGGGCCTTTGAACACGTTTCTAATAATATTGTATTATAATAATATTGATTAATGAATTAACCCTTTAAGGGTTTTGATTACGTTTAAGCTATTGTTCCCGAACTAATGTTAATTTACCTAAAATTAATAATATTTAAAACCGTTTATCTGCGGGTTACTTAACCATTTTTCCATATACGAGTATACCATAACCTATTCTGTTGACCCTGATTTCACATATAAAAGCCTTAAATAGATTGCCCTCAAATACTTTTAATAGCATAACATCCTGGCTTATTATGTGTTAAATGACTCTTCATAAATACATAATTTTATATATGGAATGGCTATGGTATAGATGTAGCTTTTACCATACATACCTACCCTCTTATATATGTCAATAAATCGATGGTCATTTGGATTTCAATGCCATGATGATGCCTACAATTTCTGACATTGATTAATTTTTTTTGTAGGTATGTGTTTCCTTTGGTTTCAATTCACAATTCATAAAATGAACAAGGATAAAAGAGAAGCATTTTCAAGGTGACGTCAATTGAGCTTTTTGAATTGTCTAAAGTCAGGTACCAGCATAGGTAAGTATGGATATGTATAATGTACCATTTGATTTCCACGTGGGAACACCCCCTTATGTGAAACATGCTTCAGATGATGAATAAAAGTTATGCAACAAGCGTATTTATTAATCTACAGGTGAATGGGAGTGTTTTTGTTTTTAGTTTTTAAGTTGGTTTTTTAAGGATTTTTGTTGAAATATTTTCAAAAAAATAATTTGTTTTAGTATTGTTTATAAAATTGTGAAAAATCTAAACAACGTGGAAATAGGTTTGTGGCATCAGCAATTATTTGTTTTTCAAATTTTTGAAGATGTTAGGTTAGGTGTTCCTTATTTAAGCTTTGTTGTTTTGGAAAAAAGAATTGTCATGCATTTTTAAGAACCCAAGAACTGTTTTAGTTTGAGCATATCAACTTTTGAAGAGAAAACATTTTATGGGCAAACAAAGTCTACAGCTAAAACGTAATTACGTTAACATTTTCCTGAGCCATAAACCACAAACGTATCACAGTTGTACAGAATTCTCATTTTCATTAAATTTAACCATTATAGTCCCTGAAGTCTCACATCAAGCGATATGTTCTGTATGAAAAACAAATAAAATGTTCTCCATACAATAAACTGTTTTTATTTTTATTTTTTTTTTTTTTCTGCCACAGAAGTTTATTTTTGTGTGCAATTAATTAAAAAATAATGATTCACAGCACAATTGAGAGCTCTTAATAACAAATTAATCTAACGAACTGGTTACTATAAACAAACCACAAGCCCCAACCTTTCACATAACCACAGGGAAGTGGCTACAGTTAAACAGTAACATTTTCATTACTAATTAAACGTGTTTTTAATTATGTTACATACATACCTAACTAAAAAAACAATATAGTAAGTATGAAAATTCAATTGCTTTATTTTTTCAAAAACGTTCTAAAAGAAAACGCCCTTTAAATTTTTGTATTGTACTCCAAAATGATAGAATACTAAGATTAAAGTTAAAATCATTTCTGAACTAAACAAGAATTCTACATAACGGAGAAAAATAAAATTAAATAAATACTATAGCTTTTTAGATATTTAAAACTTTTTTGTCATCTTTTAATTTTAGCTACAGGGCTCTAAGGCCCAGTGAAGTAAGACCCAGTTAATTACAATGCATGGCTCGGTCAAACAAATTTGATCCTGCATCATAAGAGTCGCTGTTTAAAATGGTTCCTATATTTAAAGATCTATAAATATATTTATCTTAAAATATACGCTAGTAGCCATAGAGTGGTGGTAAGTGCGTAGGACGGTCACGACAAAAGTCTAGGGTGTAATCCCTGCCTGTAGCATCTAAGTTATTTTTACAGATACTGCCTCTGGCGGAAATTGACAAATTCTCCAAAAGTAATTCTTGTCATGAAAAATTCTTTCTCAAAAAGGCCGTTCGGATTTAACATAAACTGTAGGTTCCTCCTATACCTGACATGACTCGCACACAGAAAAGGTTGAGAGTTGTAAGTCGCTAGGCCCTACGAGCTGTTGTCCAACCTAATTTATAAATTAAATGCTATTTAATTTCTCTTGTTTTTCCGAACATTTACTAAAAATTAATTTATATATTAATTAATTTATTTAAATATTTTTGCTATGCAGTTATTTAGTGCTTACAAAATATGTTTAAGTTTTGAATTTCCTTACAGAAATGTTGACACGTTTTTGAGACACCGAATTTTGAAAAAAAAATTTAAATCAAGGTTTCTAGTTTTGTTGGATTTTTCGAAGGCTTTCGATTCCGTTAATCATGTCAATCTATGTAGAAAGCTCATGCAAAATTTTAGTTTTTCATCTAGTGCAACTAAATTAATTTTTTCTTATTTAACTGATAGGAAGCAAGCAGTGCAAGTGGGTGACACCCTTTCAAATTTTTTGCCGAATGCCACTGGTGTACCACAAGGTTCCATACTGGGTCCTCTCTTGTTTTCTGCTTATGTAAATGAACATTGCAGCTCTCACTTGTATGTTGATGACGTTCAGCTTTACTTCAGCTGTACACTTGGCCTTATCGAACATGGAGCTTTCTGCGTCAATGAAGACCTGAAGAGAGTGGCAAATTGGTCTTTGTCAAACGGACTTATGTTAAACCCTAAAAAATCCAAATGTCTTGTAATTAATAGAAAATCTCTTGACCTTTCTTATTTTCCACCGATTGTTTTGAGCAATGCTCCAATCGAATATGTGCTTATAGCAAAGAATCTTGGTGTGACTTTTAATCGTCTTTTGACTTGGGATGATCATATAAATGGACTCGTTGGTAAGGTTTATGGAGTACTTCGTACGTTATGGGTTACACAATCTTTCACTCCATTAAAAACGCGTCTGCTTCGCGCTAAAACATTGGTAATTCCTATCCTGGTCTATGGTTGTGAAATCTATTGTAACTGCAGTTTCACGAGCAGGCGAAAACTTAATGTAGCTTTCAACTCAATCGTTCGTTATGTTTTTGGATTAAGTAGATATGATAGGATATCGAATTTTTCCTCGCGCTTACTAGACATGCCTTTCGAAAAATATATAGAACTTCGTAGTTTGTTTTTGCTTTCCGACATACTTATCTCACACCAACCACAATATTGTTTTGACAGAGTAAAAAGGGCGACCTCAAACAGATCTCTTCAGCTATTTATCCCTCCTTTCTCATGTTTAACATCGGAACGTCAATTTTTTGTAAATTCGGTTAAGCTTTGGAACACTTTACCTCGTAGTATAAAACAAAATCTGAACACAACAAGCATAAAAAGATTGCTTAGATCTCACTTTTCAATTTGAACATTTTAAATAATCATTGAATTTTTGTATCTTATGATAGTTTTAATAATTAAAGTAAATTTTTGTTTATTATCTTGGCTCAGCCTTTTTGTAAAATAAGCTTACAGCTACTTTATAAGATTTTCAATCTTACTGTTGTTAAGCAATTACGATATTTAAAATAAAATTAAAATTAAAATTAAAATATATATTTTTGATCATAAAACATTAATATACAATATACCAAAAATATGTATTTTTTTATTGTGTTGCAGCTTTTGATAAAATTCGAAATTTCGATTTTTGTATGAACATTTTTTATTTTTGGTCTTAAAAATGAATTTACAGAAACGCCTGACGCGAATCAGCTTGAAACCCTAATTTTAATCTCGATCGACTCAATGCTTTATGTTGTATAACAGACAGGCATACAAATGGATGCGCCGGACCTACTTTTTTCGACGTCTCTACCATCGTAATTTGATTAAAATATTGAGTTCGAATTCAAGGCCTGAAAAGTCTCCGTACAGCAGCTTTCTTTTTGTTGATTCTGAGATAAAATATTTACTATAACAATAAAATAAAACTAGGTAGGTATTTGAAAATCACTATCACAATTTTTTTTTTTAAATTTGGTAAAAAGGTGATGGTGGAAACTAACTTTTTTTCAATGTTACCAATTTGGTTTTTACATATATTTTTAGTACTTTTTTTCAAAAAAAAAAAAAAACTTAAATAAAGCTGCTGTACGGAGACTTTTTGGACTAAGCGTATATGTAATTTCTATGCTGCTCAAGTAAAAAACGATAAGATGGAAAAGAAGATGAAAATCATTATTTTTTGCAAAAGCACAATTGTAATTAAAAGAAAAGAACTTCAAAAAGTTTGTAATCAGTTTTCCAGATAGCTGGACTTTAAGCCAAAAAAGTTTGATAAATTGTGTAGATTAAAAAAATCTTTCTAAAAAATGTATCACAGTTATAAATTTAAAGTCAATGGCGCAAAATGTTAAAGAACATATTTTTAAGGGTTTAAAAATTTACTAGTTAGCAACTTGCTAAATATTTAGCAATTTACTAAGAGACTCCAAAATTGTACACCAATCTTTTCATTTTGCTAACAAGTAAATTGCTAATTGCAAGTAAATTTTTTAAAAACGAGCATCCAAACATGTCTAAAAAATGACAATTCGTGAAAATAAATAAAGCAAAAACATTCCAACGGACCTATTAATTGGGATTCCCAACTGTTTACTGGACCATTCCATCCACCACTGCTATTATAAGAATAATTGTAAAGATGTCATATGAAAATATCAAATTGCTAAAAATTAAAGTAGCCATTCCGAGATTCCATGATGATTTGTCTTTAGTGACTGATTTAAAGAAGATATTTTGACAGAAAATAATAGAAACAATACAGCCACGAGCTTTCAAAATCAAACCGTTCCTATTGAAAAACCCTTTATAAACAAATTTCAAGCGTATACCATATCTTTCATTCTAAAGTTGACCCCTTGTTCACCTTATTTTACAATACTATTGTTTTGTGTGCCCATAAGCCTTCGCTTAACTCATTTATAAATTCTACAGCAATTGCATTAGGTATGGTTTAATAAAAAAATAAAAACAGAACAAAATTAACTGATTGAAAAATCAATTAACAGAAACCAACAAACAAACATTATTAGTTACAAATTTAAATAACCCAAATCAAAGGAATATGGATATCAAACTCCCATTAATAATGCCTTTAACCATTATAAATTGACTCAAGACAATTAAGAGTCTTTGGAGGTAGTTTCTTTAAAGCTTCTTTTATTCTCAAAAGCACGATACCATGATTTAATCAAGAGATGAATTATTTAATGTATCTTAAATAACATTTGTGTAGTAGGCCGGATGTTGGTGCCTCCAAAACAAAATGATGCATTTAATTTATCTCGTTTACATAATTTGCGTTAGTTAACGATTATAAAACATTCAATGGAGCACTAAAAAATTAATGACTACATCATCTTGTTAGGACGTCGTTTTGTTTGTTTGTTTGTTTTTTAACAATTTCACACCCGCTAGCCATTACTTAAAATAATCAATGATATAACAAAAAATATGCCATATAATTAATTTAATGTTGAGAATCCAAGATTAAACAAAAACCAGATACAACTATAAAAATAGCAGGTGTTTTTGATTAATCATTCTTTTCAAGCCAATCACATTTGAATTATTTTTGTTATAGAGTGTGAGAGACCTACCTCAATCTTTTAATTATGTTTTTATTTTCTTTGCCTGTTACTATAATATACCTACTTATAGCGTTCATGCCCATTATCAGAAACGCTTTCATTAGTTGTTATCCAACGCGATTAGTGCGTGTCATAAGCTCCCCTCAAGTTTTGCAGATTGTTTATATTTTTATTTTCGTATTCTCATTTTTAATGATTAATAGAATTTTGCTATGGTAATTCATTTGGAATGATTATTCCAAAATGCTTGCCCTAAAATAATACAGCTTATACATAGGTTGGGTTTTAGGTAGCTCTTTACCACCCTAGCCCCTTCTGGCAATTAAGTTCCATAATAGGAATACCCTTGAGACAAAATGGATCAAGCGCCCATCATGCGTTTAATTAATTTATATATTATAGTCGTCGCATAATTAATGTTTTAATAAATTGAAACAATTTGTTTAAGAAAAAGAATACACATTTACTTTGGTATTCGGGAGAAAGAAAGAAACACCGTTGGAGATTTGTAATTCTTTTGTTTTCGCATAAAAATATGGTTGAGGTATTTTTGTTTTATTTTTGTATCTAAATTGTATTTTATTGAGATAAACATTTCGGAGATACATATAAAAGAAATTCTTAATGGGTGGATTAATTATGTATTTATTATGGAAACTAGGAGAGATTAAGTGAATTAATTGAATGGTTTTGTTGTTGTTCGTACGTGATGCACAAGGTACTTTGTATGTACCAAAAGACTATTCTGTAATAAAATTAATTTCTATCTTACATATATTATTTTTGATTAGATGATGAATTGAAGAAGATTTATTTATTGGTTTATTAATTTAAAAAAAAATGTTCATAAAATTATATTTTTTTAACTGCAGAATTTAAAATGCTTATTTGCTTATTTTGTTGATATTTTTTTAGCTACATTTTACTAACTAGCCCTTGTATAACTTCTTTTTTTTAAATATACAATTCCATAATTATAGGGTGGTTAAATTTTAAGAGCCAATGTTGAATGGAAACTAAACCTAAACTTCAAGTCTTTTTCTGCTTTTCACTTGACATTTCTCAATTGTAGACTAACTCAACTTGAACCATGGAAAGATATTGTGTATCGAGCGACGCGTTAATGTTATTTACAAATTTTGAGCAACCCGGGTATGTAGGAGATGCAGAAAATGTTGCTGTTGCTCGCGATAGTGTGACAGAAAAGCCTAACAATTGCAATTGACTCAAGAACTAAAGCCTTTGACCATTTCAAGCGTCGTCAATGTTCAGATTGGTGGCAAGAAATGGCAACAGTAAATTATCAAGTTTCGGAGAATATCATCTTCAGGCACATTTTTACCTCAGTGGATTCAATAAGCGGAATTGTCACATTTGAGCGAATGACAGTCCAATAGTAGCTGTCTTAAAATCAATGCACCCACAAAGAGTGACTGTTTGGTGGAGTTTTATGAACTGGTGGCACCATCTGGCAGCATTTTTTTCCAAAATGAGGTTACTGTGAATGGTGTTCGCTATCGTGAGATAATACCTAACCTAACGAACTTTTTATGGCCCGAATTGGAAGATATGGATATGACGATATGTAGTTTCAACGAGACGGTGCCACTTAAAATAAATTAAATTGGGTGGCGCAACAGTCCGTTGAGAACTAGGGCCTAGTGACTTACAACTCTCAACCATTCCTGTGTGCGAGTACTGTTTTCAAGGATGGAGGGGACCTACAGTTTTAAGCCGATTCCGAACGGCAAATTTGAGCAAGCACTTTTCATGACAAGAATTACTCTTGGAGAATTTGTCAATTCCTCGCAAGAGGCAGTACCCGTGAAAACAATTTTAGATGGTAAAGGCAGGGATCGAACCCAAGACCTCTGTCCAACGCAGAACAAATTAATTGGAAGCCATAATCTCACATTTTTGAATAGAGATTTTTACCAACTTTTCGAGGTGAAAAATATTTTGTTTTTTTTTTGATTTATAAAAAAAACAGTTAGTTAGATTTTTTTCCAAAAATATACAAGTTTGGTATCACGTCATAATTTATAATTAAAAATGTCAACTTTTATTAAAATAGCTATGGTAAAAAAACCACCCACGCATCTTTCTGCATCTTTCTGCATTATTATCTTATCTGTATAACAAAATTTATTTGAAGTCGATATCTCTACTGGTTCTTGAGCTAGGGTCGACGAAAAAAACTTCGCGAACGTACGGAAGTACGAATGTACGTACACACGCACGCACAGACATCTCTCTAAAAATCTCTTATTTCGACTCTAGGGACCTTGAAACGTCGAGAAATGTCAAAATTTTCAATTCGACAAATCGGGCCCATTACAATAACTTCATATGGGAAGTTAAAAATAATAAAGAAAAGTTCAAATATCAATTATTATTCTTTAAATATTTGAAAGTCTTATGAAAGACGTTTCAAATTCTTTTTCAAGACTTTCAAATATTAAAACTGCAGGGGGGGTCGCATTTTTAAAAAGATTAAGTATTGTAAAATACACTCAAGGCCAATTAGTTCACTTTTAATTCATATTTCCTACAATATTCTTTTGCGAATAAGACAGCTATAAAAAAAATCAAAACTGGGTGTCCAACCAAAAATTTATTGATCAAAAAGAAATTTGTCCGGGGTCATCAACAGGAATCGTACCACTTGACTACAGCCATACTTTTTCTCATTCAAATTTGTGTGAAAATTCTGTAAATTTCTTTTTCGTATAAAGTTTCTTATGCCAAAAACTTAATTTAGTTTCGCGAAGGACATTTGACCAAAGATTAGATAAAATCAGAATGAAAGAAATCTAAATGAACTTAATTAAGATGGAAGTATTTTTATTTATTATTACCCAAGAAGTGAGAACTTTTGCGTCGCCTTGACCCAACAATGTCTCCATTAAGTCTGTGCCATACACAAATTATTATTAGAAGATAGGTTCAGAAACTAGATTTTAGTCCTTTCATATAACTGAAATATAAACAACTAAAGTTGAAACACACACAATCTACACACACACATTTGATGGAGGTTATGTTATAAAGGCATAGATAAAGTTATGAGGTCCTTGAGATATTTTTTTTCTTCGAAACGACAACGACGGATGTTGATGTAAACTTTTTATATTTATTCTATGATATCAAAGTCATAAGTCTCATAAATAGGTTTATAGTATGTCACATTTCAAGTCAAACTCTACCTAAATTAGACCCACATTCGACTCAGAAGAGTAATATATCATAATAAGATACCTCCACTTTTTATTCCTATTTTGAAGACCCACAATTAGGGCAATGAACATAAATAACTTATATTACTTGCTATGAAAGTTATTCTAAGTATATTTACCTATTTTCTTACGATACAAAGTAACTAGCTCTATGTACGAGTAGATCTATGCCCATATAGTTCATCATAGATAGCAGCAATAAAGGATTCAAAATGTGAAAGGAGCTGTGCGTGCTAAGCATTTCCATCATAGAAAATAAACTTTTTCCTTAATTTAATAACAAGAATTGTTTTCTCTGTTTTAACGTACCTAACATATGCGTAGGACAATATATTATGTCCAACAAAGACCTTTAACCTTTAAGCAACTATGTATGTAGAAGATATAGAAAACAAGACCACACACTGATGTATCTAACCTTTATAGCTGCTATACTTAATGTCCCTTCATATGGTATATGCCATAAATAACAGAATTATACCCTTGTAAGTGGTTTTGATAGGGTGCAAGCGGAGAGGAAAGACATTATTATCACTCTGTGTCTTAACTTTGGCTAATTAAGCTAAAGACAAACTTTTCTATGCGACACGTTTTATTCGCCTACACAATATAAATAAAAAATGGAATAAAACTTGTACACTTTGGTGTCTATATCAATTTGCGCGCTCATTTCAAAGCTCTTTTATGCCTTACAGTGGTCATCAGAAGAACGTTATCACTAGATTGTCTTGCTTTTTGTACTTTATACGATTCTTGAAGCAACTAAAAAACCCCTAAAGATAAATTAAAACAAATGTAGATAGAGCCTTAAAAATGCGTATAAAGGGTGTTAGGATGGTTGTTGTCTATAGTTCAGCAGTTGAGACTAGGAGACGGATACTATCCCCACATTTTTAATCCAGACAACTTTTATTCCCGAAAACCCAAAATCCAGAAAACCCAGAATCCCGAACACTAATGGCTGAAACATAAACACGCTTCAGCTTCGGCTTCGTCTGCGTTACGATGGGCCTGCTTCGAAGTTGCTTTGGCTGCGTTCAATTTCGTGTTGGATAGGGTATCTTGGATAAGTGGATTTTTAGATACCTTGTTGAACGAGTTGGATAGCTGTATTGAGATGGCTGTCAGAAAATAAAAACAACTTTCAGCTGTTCACAAAAAGCAGAGAAACATTTAAGCTTCAAAGTCAAAATTGTTGTAAGATAAAACATTTAATGGATAATTCAACTGATTCGTCGGACGATGATAAATTGATAGGTGCGTAACAATTTAATAAATAAGAGCTAACCTTAATCTGTAATCTATGTTAAATTTCCTCTTAGCTCAATTAAAATTCGATACGATTAATAATTTACTTGCGAAATCTCCGGTTTTAAACGATTTACGTTTAACAGAAAACTATCCTAACAGAAACGAGGACTATTATGAAGTGACAATACCTAGATATAGTTTGGAAGAATTTCGAATTTCCGAATGAGCAGAAGTTGCTTTGCTTTTCTTCATCGTCTATTATGTACAGAACATCCTCAAATACAACTTCAACTAACATTTTGTATCTTTTTGTTTACCAACAAATACAAAAAGCTGAAATCAATTTTCAAGTTTCTTGAAATTTAACCATGTGTTGAATCAGCTGTTCTGTCAGATACATACATACCCCAGAAATTCTTGGATACCTTTGGATTCCTTTTTTGACATCTCAGCTGTTTTTGATCAGCTGTTATTTTACACGTACATAAAACACTAACTAAGGTATCCGGATACCCTATCTGTCTGAGATTGAACGCAGCCTTTGAATAACATTTCTAAAATGACACTTCTGTCATTAGCAGCTGATATTTTTTCAAAAGTTTGTTTTGGTTTTTCGTGCAGTAAAAAATATGAATATTGAAATAAAAAAAAAATTAATTTATCTCGGAAGTAGCTTACACAGCCTATCGTGGGTATGTTCAGCTCATGGAGCAAGAAAAAGCGCAGACTGAGAGGCATCGGTGGGTCCGGGAACTCAATCTACGGAGTTCTTCAATCTATGAGAAGTTCTTCGAAACTCATTTTCTGTTCTGTTCTTCTTCTATGTATATTTCAATAACTTAACTTAACTTTTCTAATAACCAATGGGAATCCCTCCAAAAGCAAATGTATTTTGTTTGTTGTTTGTTTATAAAAGCTGTTGAGACTGTCAGACAAAGCAAATGTTCAGCAAATTTGAACTAGAGCTTCCGTTTGGAGTCACATTACGTAACATTACGTTCTTTTCCTTACGATTGTCAAACGAAACGTGAGTTCAAAGCTTCATTGTGATAGCAGATAGCATGCATTGAATACCTATGGCTGAATTCGTAAACGTCAGACGAAGCCGAAGCTGAAGCGTGTTTGTGTTTCAGCCATAAAGATCCCGAAATTTCCCAAATTTTTTATTTGATAAAATTTAATTTTACGGGATCTTGGACTTTCTAGATTCTGGATTTTCGAGAATATAAGTTTTCTGGAATCTGGGTTTTCGTCATATTGGGTTTTTGGGATTTCGGTTTCACATTTGTATTCAGTAAGATTGGAGATTCATTATGAATCGTTTAACGCTCGTCCTTATTTGTTTTGAAATATGAAAGGTATGCCATTATGGTGAATGGCAAGTTCTATCGAGCCATGCTGACTGACCTTTTGTTTTTAAAGATTTATCAGTTTAACATCCCTTCAAATAAGAGGGCGCAACTTGTCAAGCGGCGCACAAAATCAATTTGGTGAAAATTTTAATTCCAGAAGTGGTCGTGTTAACTGGCCCAGGCGTGCTTCTTAACGGGGCTATGTCTTTATCTTTAATTTTATTATGGGGCTATGTCAAGTAATTGGGTTGTTTCCAAAAACGATCAACTCGAAAAAAAAAACGGGAACAATTTTGACATTAATGGAGAGTGGGATTTATAAAGCGAAGAGATTTAAGGTATGAACGTAAAAAGTTAATTTGCTGTTAATCACTCGGTGTATTATAGTAACACATAAAGTGTGTTGTTATCTTGTTTTTTGTGGTTTTTATTAACACCATTATTTCTGGGACGATGTTCAAATGGTACACATGTGCATTCAAAAGAACAAAGACGTCCACAGGTTTTTCTCAGAACCCCCCTCTATCTATCAACTCCTACTCTCAACTCCTCGCGGTGAATATCGGGTGCCTAGTATCTCAACTGGAGATTGGATTCTAACCCCAGTGGAAAGTTGTGGGGGGTAGCACCTCCCCTTTTATCCAAACGGCAGCGGAGGAATTCCCAAGATGGAATCAACGGCGTCTACAGTTCCAGTTAGGTTAAACTACTAGTGAACACCTTATAGGGCTACTACGACATATTCAAAGCTCAGGCCTTTAAGGAGCGGTTATGCCGGCTATTGCTCTTGAGGTTTAATCAATGAACTGGATTGAAGGTTCGTGCGTCAGGGTGACTTCCTGACCACATAAATAAAACCCATAAAACAGAAGCACCAACAAGCCTCGGATACGGACTGATTTACTGTTGACAACCCACGCAAATGAATTAAAGACGAAAGTAAAAACATCATATTCGAACCGCATTCAATGCTGAGGATATCAAAGGACCACTTCTGCAGGCTGTATAACGGCAACGACGAACCAAATTCCGCTGTCAAGCAAGATGACCCATTCAACATAGACGACGAAAGCCAACAATCCCGTCTTCCCGACTTAGATGCAAAAAGATCTGAAGTCTAACAAAGCCGCTGGAGCAGATGGCTTGAATGCCGAGCTCTTTTAAACAGCTGAAGATAATTTGGTTAGGAGCATGCACCAACTTATCTGTAAGATATGGTCGGAAGAAAGCATGACCGATGAATGGAACCTCAGTATTGTTTGCATGATACCGAAAAAAAGGAGACCCTCTAAACTGCACCAACTAGATAGGAATCAGTCTACTTAACATTACCTGCAAAATCTTCTCTGCCGTAATATGTGAACGTCTAAGGTCCATTGTCAAAAACCTGATATGACCTTTTCAGTGTGGTTTTAGACCAGGAAAGTCCACAGTTGAATCAATATTTACATTACGGCAGATGCTGGAAAACACTCAAGAACATCAAATCGACACCCACCATCTTTTCATCGGTTTCAAGACCGCATATGACAGCATCTACAAGGACGAGCTGTATAGATCCATGTCTAGTTTTGGCATCCCTGCCAAACTCGTCCGTTTGTGCAGGATGACCATGGAGAATTCAAGCTGCTCCATAAAGGTTGGAAACAACTTAACAGAACCTTTCGATGTAAAAAGGGCCTTAGACAAGGTGATGCGCTGTCATGCGATTTCTTTAACATCGTCCTTGAAATAATAGTGCAGAAATCCCACGTCAACACTAGAGGCACTACCTTTCAAAATTCTGTGTAATCACTAGCATATGCTGATGACATTGACATAATCGGACGAACTCAGCGTGACGTCAATATGGCTTTTTTGAGTATTGAGGCAGAGGCGGCAAAAATGGGCAAAACAAAGTACATGCGGTCATCAAGAAAGGACCTACAACACCGACGTCTTGGTCAAAACGTCACCATCGACAGACGTAACTTTGAGGTAGTCAAGGACTTCGTCTACCTAGGCTCCGCTGTAAACGCAGAAAACAGGTATTCGGAATTCTTTTGGTGAAATCAATTCCTGCTCTGATGCTGCAAAATGGTATAAGGCTATTGAAGACGAACTCTCTTCAATGAACGAAAACAAAGTTTGGCAAGTGGTCAGAAAACCGAGGAATGCGAAGATTTTGAAACCGACGTGGATATTCCAAATTAAAGTTAACGAGAACGGTGAGCCGACAAGATATAAGGCCAGACTCGTAGTGAAGGGATATTTACAAAAAGCTGAAATTGATTATGACGAAACCTACTCACCCGTTGCGAAATTGACAACCATACGAATTGTGTTAGCTGTTGGACTGTACAAAAACCTGATATTCCACCAATTAGATGTAAAGACTGCATTTTTACATGGTGAGTTGAAGGAAGAACTTTATATGGCTGTTCCAGAAGGGGTTTCCGAAGCTGATGGAAATGTTTGTTGCTTACTCAAATCCATCTACGGCTTAAAGCAAGCACCCCGATGTTGGAACAAAAAGTTTAACGATTTTCTTCTTCAATTGGGATTTAAAAGATCCAATCACGACTATTGTTTGTACACCAAGATGGGACAAGAAGAAGATGGCATCATCATACTTATTCTGTATGTTGATGATTTACTCATTGCTGGAAAAAGCTTAAGACAAATAGAGCAATTAAAGAAAAATTTGGAAAAGACATTCAAGATGTCAGACTGCGGGAATCTTAAATATTTTCTTGGAATTAAGATTGATGTTCATGAAAACGAAATACATTTATCGCAAGTATCCAGCATTGAAAAAGTTTTAAACAAGTTTAGAATGGAAGAATGTAATCCTACTAGAACCCCGATGGAAAAAGGACTACAACTTAAAAAGACAATAACTGAAATTACACTTGACAAGTCCTACAGAGAATTGCTTGGAAGCTTAATGTATATTATGATGTGCGTTAGACCGGATATATGTTTTCCAGTTGGATACATGGGAAGATACCAACAAAACCCATCAGAAATTCATTGGTAAGCTCTCAAACGAATTGTGAGATTTTTAAAAGGGACTAAAAAGAAAAAAACTTGTTTTCGAAGTAAGAAGTCCTAATCCTTTGATTGGATATGCTGATGCTGACTGGGGAAGTGATGTAATTGATAGAAAATCAGTATCTGAATATATGTTTAAAGTTTATGGATGTACTTGTCATGGTCTAGAAAAAAGCAAACTACTGTTGCGACTTCTTCAAGTGAAGCAGAGTATATGGCCCTTAGTGCTGCTACATCTGAAGCCATTTGGATCCGAGGCATATTACAAGACCTTAAGCAAATTAACATGGAACCTGCAATAATTTACGAAAAGAATAAGGGATGTATTGCAATGGCTACAAATTTAGAGAGCAAACGGTCTAAACATATGGATATAAAACACCACTTTATTCGAGATCACATTCAAAATGGACTGATTGAAATCAAGTCTATTGGAACAAAGGATCAACTTGCAGACGTTCTTATAAAATCCCTTGATTCAACACGTTTTCAAGATTTATGTTTAAGACTCGGTTTAAACGGTTGAGAAGGGGTATTGAAAAACATAAGCAATCGCTTTTTAATATTTATTATTATGAGAAAATTAGTTGTCACAAATTTTCTCATTCCGATTTCAAACGTTGATGATACAACATCTTTCTTTGTTATATAAATAAATATATTATATCCTGTTTGTAAAACAACGAGACTCTAATAGATATCAACAAAGGCTTTAGACAAGGTGATACGCTATCATACGATTTCTTTATCATCGTCCTTGAAAGAATAGTACAGAGCTCCCAATTACTCGTATATGCTGATGACATTAGCATAATCGGAAGAACTCAGCGTGATGTCAACGGGGCTTTTGTAAGCCTTGAGGTAGAGGTGGCTAAAAGGAGTTAAACGGTTGATGAGGGCAAAACAACGTACATGATATCATCAAAAAAGGACCTACAACACTGAAGACGTAACTTTGAGGTAGTTAAAGACTTTGAGGTAGTTAGACCTAGGCTCCGCTATGAACACAGAAAACAACACCAGCGCTGAGATCAAACGAAGAATTAGACCAAAGTGTTGCATTATAAGGCCCTCATCATCCCCGTCATGCTATACGGTGCAGAAGCATGGAATATGAAAGAAGCGGATAAAAACACCTTGGGTCGTTTCGAGAGAAATTTCTTTGGGTGATCTACGGTCCCGTATGCATAGAAAGTGAGTGGGGGAGAAGATGAAACGATGAGCTGTACGGGCTGTACCAGCGACGTAGACTTAGCCAGAAAAAATCGACTACGTAAAGCGAATGGAAACCAATCCGGAAAGTCTTCGAATCCACACCCCCACAGGACAGCGCAGTAGAGGAAGACCACGGATTAGGTGGCGCGCACAAGTGGAAAATGACCTTACCCAACTATTATTATTTGGCGCGCTACAAAATCATTATAAATACTTCGCCCGTTCCCCCAAATAAAAAGTAGAAGCTGCAACTTCTAACGGATCAAGTGCAATGCATACAAAAAAGTTAAGGTTTATTTAATTTATATGAAACTGTTACTGATTTTAAACAATTTTCTCTGGTCGAATTCACACCAAATTAATCTAGTCGAACTGAAATCACTTGAAAATCGCAAAAATCGAAATGTATAGAACACGTAAATTCACTTCGTTTTAGATTTGAAAATCGAATTTGTTAAAAGTGAATTTCAGAACTTCAATTTGTATTTTGAATCAAATTCAATATCATCCTAGTGAAAGTAAAATGTAGAACCTAGCTAATAGACTTATTTAAAAAATTGTTTTTTTTTTTTGGTCTTAAGGGATCGATCAACTAAAGAGTTAAGCTTTCTTCACCAAACGGTTCGTCAGCAATTTAATAATAAAATATTAATAATAAGTTGTTACAAGGTTGTCAACGTTTTGGCTGATTTGTTAATCGGAACTCAACTTTGATGGCTTCTACTAAAGCCTTTTACCCCCGGAATGGGTTATGCCATCAACTTAGAAAAAAGTTTATATTCCTTATATTGAAAAAATCTAAGCTTTTGACATTGCTAACTTGGTATAACATTATTTAAAAATAATGATGGTTTCAACTTGGTTTCTTTCCCTAAATTAAAATTAATTAAATTTTAAACCCATTTTTCATCATTTTCTTAAAAAATCGCAATTTACAAAAAATATTTAATAAAATATAAAATAAAGTTTTTGAACATTTTTATTTTTCTTGTGACTGTAAACACAATTTCCCCTCATTTCAAAAGCAACAAAATTAAGAAAATCAATCTTGCGGTGAAAAAATTCTTTTCTGTATATAAATGATTATAATAACATTACCCAAAGTTATGTTTTATACGTATACAAAAAGTTCAAATGATAAATGAACTCACAAAAAGAAATATCATCCATGAGGCATAATGATGCCGCAGTGAGTGTCTTTTGCCTATAGTATCCTTGTATGCATAATATATCCTCTGATATTATGTATGTACATATATAAGGATACTTTGTGAATATGAATTTTTCTTTGAAATATGTTCTTATAATATTCAAAGTCTAGTGACAAGGGAAATTGAAAGCACTTGAGAAGATCTAGATTGTATAATTAAGCTGAAATCAATTTGTTTCATAATTACCCAAACCAAGATGATGTATTTTGTACGATATATGTTATTGTGCCATAATGACCAGAATAACATTTTATGTTTTAAAACATATGGACATATTATTATGCATTTGTGTGTTTATATTTCTATTAGTAGATATACGCATATTTTGTTAGTTATAATTAATGAATAATAAAAATATTATTATTACTCGTTTTTCTTCAAATCTATCAATAAATTTTATGCGCAAAAAGGATATTTTATGATATTTTTTATGGAGAACAAAACATACAGTTTTCGAGTACTTTGGATAAGAGTACTACTTCACCCCTCCCTCTTTAACCATCAACGTGTTAAAGACTACTACATGATGCTCACAGCCAAAAATTCATCAAGACGGATTTTTTCGTAGTGAAAATCTAATTTTTCTGGACTAACAACAATGTTCTGAAATTTTAGTTTTGTTTTACTGTGCCCAAACCCAAACAAAAGTTGTTGCAGGATTAACTGATCTTCCGTTTAAATCTTGCCTTTAATTGTTTTCATCACATAAGTTTTTTCAAAAATTGAAGCTATCTGATTATACGTTTCAACATTATTTTTATAATTTTCAAATATTAGATATTATTATTTTTATTATTATTTTCTTTATTACCCGACAAACGTTGTTTTTTCATATAAATAATTTCTAGAGTACATTTTGCTAGAAATAAATAACTTATTGCAAGTGTGTAAGGATGTAGTATATACATAAGTGGTAGAGGTATAGAGCACTGTAAACGGTGACAAAATATTAAAATAACGAATCACCAAACAAATTTTTTTACTTTTTTAAAATTAATTCTTTAAAATTATATACATATCGCTAATTATGACTATACTACAAAAAAAACAGTATCAATCCCTTAATGCAACAGAGTGTACAATATTTTTTGTGATGCCATCTTTCGCCCACTCGAAAACACGCCACGTATAATTGTCCTCGTGAAAAACATGAAGTGCTCAAATCTAAGCCGCAGACAGACATTGTTTGGCCTTGAAACTTTAAACTTATTGATAGTCATTGCAAATGCCAATCTAATTGGAACTTGAAGGCGTTTGAATTGAATTGGCACATCTGTGGGTATAATAGGGATTCGAGGTAATAATACATTTTCGCCTCGGAATTTGCCATTTAGAATTATGGCTACGATAACATTTTTCATTAATTTTTTAATTACTAATCGCGTGCCGTTGCACAACCGTGGTGGGTTCAAATTACGAAACAAAATTACAGGAGATCAAACCTTCAGTTGGAGAAATCATCTTATGAATAAATAATCGTTCAGAAATCGACCAGTAATTTTATGCATCCAGTTTCATCTGTAGTAACTTTTTCGTCGCCTATATCTAACAGTTGTTTTGAGAATATTTCAGCGGATGTATTTTGAAGCATTTAAACACGCATATTTACTTTCAGTTGTACTTTTTCAACATTACGCCACAGTGGCGATGATTTTAAGCACGCGTTGATCTCATCAGCATACGTTGAACGCGGAATAACTTGAAGTGTTTGTCTGAAATCACCTCCATCCAATAAAGTTGCCGCAATGACAGAAGATGCAACAGCCAATGCGATACCATTATTTGATCTTATTTAAGCAAGAATTAGCGAAATTAGGAATGTTTTGCCAGTTCCACCTAGTGAATCTAAAAATAATAATCCACCCTGTCCTGCCGGAATTGCGAGTATGATGTGGTCATAAATGGTTCTTTGTTCTTCATTCATTAGTGGGATATTGCGAGCAACAATCGCTGCCATTTCTACAGTATTGTATTGTAGTTCACGATTCAATTCAGTGTCTATTAAATCAGATGCATTTCGATTTGATGAATACATACCGAAATGACCTACCGAATGCATATGCAAAATTTTATTTAAATTGGTTAAGCCGTTTCGGAGGAGTATGGCAACTAACACTGTGACAGAAGAATTTTATATATTAGATTTTACAGAAATGTTTTAAAAGATTTACATGCATGGTTTATTAGCCGTCGGCCGAACAAGATTAATTTTGTGAATTAAATAAATACATTTTATAAAAACACAATTTTATTAAACTACAACAGCATTGCATGTAAGATTCTTTTTGGCGTATTATGTGAACGTTTGAAGCCATGATAGGTTCTTATCGGTGTGGCCTCAGACCAGGAAAGTCAACCATTGACCAATTATTTACATTACGGCAGATGTTGCAAAAATCAACCGTCAACACTAGAGGCACAATCTTCCAAAGGTCCATCCAATTACTCTTATACGCCGATGATATTGACATAATTGTAAGATCAAAGCGTGATTTTCTTGAAGCGTTTTTGAGCATTGCGACGGAAGTGGAGAAGATGGGTTTGTGGTCAATGAGGGCAAGACCAAGTATATGCTGTCAACAATGACGTCGTGGACAAAACATCACCATGGACAGCCATAACTTTGAGGTAGTTAAAGACTCTGTCTACCTAGGCACCGCTAAAAATTCAGACAAAGACACCAGCGCTGAAATCAAACGAAGAATAACTCTTGCAAATCGCTCCTTTTTTGGACTTAGAATTAGAAGGCAATTGGGAAGTAACGTTCTCTCTCGAGCATCTAAAATCACCATTTATACTCATTATCCCGGTTCCCATTTATGGTGATGAGGTCAAAGAATGATGAGAGGGTCTGAGGATGCTTCGGGTGATTTTTGGTCCCGTCTCCATAGATGGAGAGTGGAGGAGAAGGTACGAGTACAACGACGAACTGTACGGGCGGTAGAGCGACAATGACCTGGTTAAAAGAATAAAAGTCCAACTAGTTAGATGACTGGGACATTAACGCTCTAGCCCGGAAGGTCTTCGAATCCAATCCCAAGGAACGGCGCAGTAGAGGAAAACCGCGACTCAGGTGGCGGACGCAGGTGGAAGAGGACCTCAACCAACTTGACGTGCGAAACTGGAAACAGTTAACTAGGTACAGAGCTGGATGGAGACGAATGTTGGTTGAGTTCCGGTCCCCGGACTGCAGCGCCACCTTAAGTAAGGAATTAAACACATTAAATATACACCTTATATATAGGTAAATGAAAAGTTTAGTCGAAAACAGTCATTATAAAGTACATAGAATGAAGGTAGACAAAAATAAGTTTAAGCGTTTCAATAAACAAATTGGGCTTTTAGTTTAGCTTAAACAAAATTTATCTTAGACCGCATGTATTAAAAATGTATGTAGATGTTTTTATGCGTTAGAGCCTCTGAAACGAATCAAATGAGAAATTTCCAATTACGTTCTCCATTTAATATAGCGAAACATTCTTTAATAGTAAAACACATATTATTAAAACGTAATTTTTGGATTTCCTGCGTGATAGGACAAATGTCATACCCGAGATATAAATTAAGTTTAGAATATAAGCTGTTCTTGTAACAGGTTCTCATGCCAGGATTATTGATTTCTTCTAAATCATCAATACATAGCGACAACGGAAACTATATTTTGATGCCAAGTCATGGACTTTAAAAGGAGGGTACCTTCCCCGTAGAGCTGTCATAGACAATATTTTTCTGTTAGGTTTCCGCATTGCTTTAACAATATAGTCTATGTTAACTTTAAGGTTTTTTTAGTAAACTGGAGGCAGGCCAGATTCAATGTAGGTAGCGTAGTTTGGTGATTCAGAGGCTAATCTGAAAATACTTTTGAAAAATTACCTTGAGACTAATAGGTACTATTACATCTAATTCCTGCTATCTATAAACTTCATTAGGGAACAGTCGAAGCAGTTTGACCACATACAATTGATATCTGTTTTTGCTACCTTCGTTTTGTGCAATGAGCACCAAGATTTAAGTTCGAATTCGAATTCAAATCAGTCACTACCAAGGTTGCAAAAATTCCAATGTCAATTCAAGGCATTACTCTTTATTTTTTTAATGGATATTGTTCTTTGACTGAAATAAAATATATAATGCTAATTGTCATCTATTAAAAATTTAATTTATTGCCATCAATATTAAACTAAAAATTAAAAATTATTTTATTGCAAGTTTTATTGAATTAGTAAATAAATGTTATTTTATTGCAAGTTTAATTGAATTAAAATTAAAAAATAACTTCTATTCAAAATGAGCTACAATTTTTTAATTCAATGCCTAGTGGGAATTTATTCAATTATTTTTATTTATTTTAGTTAATATTCGAAATCTTGACGTAAAAATGTTCCAGGTTGAAGATTGACTGATACCTACTAACAAATAAATTTTGAAAAAAAAATCGTTTTTCGGTTGAACAATAATAATAATAAATTATAATATTTGAATAATTGTTGTTTTTTGTGTTATAATTGCGTGATAACCGTAAGTCATAACATTAATCAGGTTAAAAATTTGGAAATAAAAACTTAAAGTATTTTAATTAATAATTGCCAAAGTCTGCCAAATAAAATAAAAATACGTATTTTTATTTCAAAAGTTTTGCATTGGAAAATAGTATTTTAATTTGATAGAACACAATTAAAAAATAACATTAATTAATTAATGCCATACGGTAACATTGAAAAATAAAATTTAATAAATAATTTTAAAAAAATAGAATTAAAAATTGAAAAATATTTTCTAATTTATTCAAAATGCATTATAAAATTCAATGCATTATTTGCAACTCTGGTCACTGCTTCTATGTTGAGCCATCAAGCTGCCTGTTACTACAATTTGGGATCTAAAACCAATTAACTTTGACTTGGAATTATTAATTTTAAGGTCCCAAGTATTAATATAGAGCTGTCATGTCTCTGGATTATTGTTAAGAAGCACCTTGATAGTACATACAACCACCTTTACAAGTATTTTGTTCATAAAATTATCTTCCTAGCCCCAAAAATGAAATGCTATAACAGTTACAATGTCTAGGTCTTGAATAATGTGGAATACGAAATTCAATATTCAAAGTGAAAATTCGTTTTACAAACACGAACTGGTAGGGGTACTCGTAAGTTTAAAAAATATTAATATTTATATTGTTATGAGCCTTTAATGGTTTTTGTTTAAGAAAAACTTTGTTGCAATAGAATATAATGTCTGTTTAATAAATAATGTAACTATTTCATTATGTGTTACTGTCCCCACAAAAATGTGTATATTACTCATATTCTTATCATTACTTTGTATTGTATAAAATTCACTTATAAATCAATAAAACCATTAACCTAGATACGTAACTACTTATGCATGGAGATCTCTCGTATTCATTATTATGTAAATGACCATAATACAAATTAACATAAATACATTCATGTTTCTAAGCATAATTTAATCTGCCTCCTTCCAATCTACCACAATTCAAGAGCTTTGTTGTGATTCTGCATTGAAAAACGACCATTATTTGGATAATATTGTTTTTAAAACATCATAATCTTCATTGCTACTCTGGATTTAATAAATAAAAACCATGTAGTTTATTTTATTTTGAATTTTAAAATTAAAAATATTCCACTGGACACCTTTCGTGTACATAAATATATGTACATATATTAATTAAACAAATATTTTACAAGGGAGCGTATCCGAATCCCGCTTTTTTAAAATATCGTTTTTAAAAAATCCCAAAAAAAAAAGTTTTATAATCCCGTCTTCTAAAATACCGATTTTTTGAAATCCCGTCTTTTAAAATCCCGCTTATTCAAAATCCCGATCAATTACAATCCCGCTTTTTAAAATCCCGTCAAATCCCGACAATCCCGTTTTTTTTACAAAATACGTGCATTAAACTGAATAAAAATAGGAGTCAAAGGTTTGAATGTTAAATTACTTGACTAATATATAATAATTACAAATAAAACTAATCTATCTACATATATTTTATTAATATTATAAATGCGAAAGTAACTCTGTCTCAATCACGCCTAAACTACTGAACCAATTTGCATGAAATTTGGTATGGAGATATTTTGATACCCGAGAAAGGATATAGGCTACTCTTTACCCCGGAAAAATGACGCATTCCCATGGGAAAATTCAGGTGCGCCGATCGCTTTTACGCCTAAACTACTGAACAGATCTAAATGAAATTTGGTAAGGAGATAGTTTGAGACTTAAGAAAGGACATGAGTTACTTTTAACCTCGGGAAAACAACGCTCTCCCATGGGAAAAATTACTTTCCGGGAAATCTGATCGCTTTCACTCCTAAATTACCAAAGATTTGAATAATATTTGGATAAAATTGGTATTACGGGAAAACAACGCATTCCCAACCCTTATGAAATAAGTTGTCGAACATGTTAAACTTGACAATATGCCGCTGCTCTTCTAAAAATCGGAGAAGATTGTATGTCAACACACTGTAACGGCTCGATTACGTTGAGTCATGAATTCTGTCAAATTGTCTGTAGCACAGATGAGTTAAAAAGTAATGTCTATCCAAACCTGCATATGAATATGGGCAATCGGGAGTGGTTGTATGAGAGGGCAATTTTAGCTCCAACTTATGAGATAGTTAGCCAGATAAACGAATAAATTATGTCGGACGTGGAGGGAGATATCGTCGAGTACCTCTCAGTAGACAACGTTATGGACACGGAGCAAGTAACATCATACCCCATAGAGTTTCTTAGTTCTTTGGAATGATCAAGGTTGCCTTCTCATAATTTGAGATTGAAGGTTGGTGTTCCAGTTTTGATAATGAGAAATCTTGACGCACCAAAGTTATGTAATGGTACACAGCTTACAGATTACTCACCTAGGACGGAATATTTTAAAAGCTATAATCATGACTGGATAATTCCGATAATTCCAACCGATTTGCTGTTTCAGTTTAAAAGAGTGCAGTTTCCTCTGAAAGCAGCATTTGCAATAACAATAAATAAAGCTCAGGGACAAACGCTGAAAGTTGCAGACGTAAATTTGGAAAAAAACTGTTTTTTCCATGGATTTATTATATTATTATATGTAGCGTGCTCACGAGTCTCAAACTCACAAAATCTTTACGTTCTGGCCAAGGAAGGAAAGACAAAAAATGTCGTATATAAAAATGTATTGCAGTGACCTATCTTCTTCTTAAAATCACACACAATCACACTTAGTAAGGCCTCATCCCATCTTGGCACAATTCAAACATACGTACAAAAAAAGGACAGCTCAGGTTTTTTTCATACTACTATCCAAACAAACTATCTAATGCGGACGAAGTCGCGGGTAAAAGCTAGTATATAATAATATCGTAATTTGTTTTGTTCTACTGTACATAAACAATTATTTTTGTTTACAATATTAATTCTTGCACAAACAAAATGCATCCTACTATTTTTTTATAATTTCGATTTTACAAAGACAAAACTAAGTACGTAAGTCCATGAGTAACTAATTTAACAACGTAGGTTTCTTAATTGCAAGACTTGTTTTTACTAAAAGTGGGTCTGTAAATCAAATCTCGAAGGTTTTTGTTCGGTCTTTGCTGAAAATGGTAGCTTGGTGGCTACTTTGCAAGTCTTTCAATTTAGTACATTTAAAAAAAAAATATTCAACAAAGTTAAAATTTAATTGGGGACTCATTGTTTGAAAACAGCGGAGGCACTACATACAACACAAGGAACATTTCTGACAGTTTTATTTCTCGAAGAGGTGATCACAATAAGACAGCGACTTTTGATTTTACACCTTTAGAATTTGTTTTTAGGTCACTTGAAATATGAGGTCTATGCCAATACTCCACACTTGATTCAAGACGTTAAAGATTAGTTCGTAAAGTTATTTAGGTAGACTAAATAACCTTAAATGTGAAGAAAAAGAATATGGATTGCAACTTGGGTTGATGAGTAGAAGTTCGGTCACTCTGTTTTAAAGACTTAAACGAAGAAGTTGTTTTATTTTACATTTTTGCAAAATACAACACTATTGTTGATACAAGGGTAATGGATAATATTGGTGTTAAAATTCCATTTACTAATGGACATTCAATTTATATATTTTCTGTTCATTTTCCGGGTGGTAACTCCTCAAAAAATACTACTTAAAAAATATGCCAGAACTTTTAAGTCAGCCTAAAGTAAATAATGCTTAAAGTTCAAACCATCTCCCGGTCATGTGTAATATTAATCATGCACCTCTTCAAAATAAGAATATTGTTTTTGATTTTAAAAATGCTAAGCAGAGAAGGTTCAAAAAGAGCATGCGTAATTAGGACATGCACCGACAATAGATCCCAATAAAGTCAATTTTTCTCAAATTAAGACGCTAATATTATTGTCCAACTTATTAAAAAAAGGAATAGATATAGGTTATTTTGGAATAAAAACTAGAGATGCTTTCTACCTGACAGAAACTAAAGTTCTAAATCTAATATATAAAAGTTTCCATTCACAGTGTTAGTTGCCATACTTCTTCGAAACGGCTTAACCTATTTCAATGAAATTTTGCATATACATTCGGTAGGTCTGAAAATAGGTGTTTATCTATTTTTTATATTCCTAAGTGCTATTATTTAATTGCAGCAATATGGTACACGATGCAACGATCTTACAATAGTATTCAGTGACGCAATGTACAATGGAGCATTGATTGCTATTGAGGATCTTTGCATTATCATTGCCAACTTACCACTCAGTCATTTCGATATGCATTCACCAAATCGAAATGCATCTGATTTAATAGACACTTAATTGAATCGTGAACTACAATACAATACTGTAGAAATGGCAGCAATTGTTGCTCGCAATATCCCACTAATGAATGAAGAACAAAGAACCATTTATGACCACATCATGCTCGCAGTTCCGGCGGGACAGGGTGGATTCTTATTTTTAGATGCACTAGGTGTAACTGGCAAAACATTCCTTATTTCGCTAATTCTTGCTTAAATAAGATCAAATAATGGTATCGCATTGGTTGTTGCATCTTCTGTCATTGCGGCAACTTTATTGGATGGAGGTGATTTCAGACAAACACTTCCCGTTATTCCGCGTTCAACGTACGCTGATGAGATCAACGCGTGCTTAAAATCATGGCCACTTTAGCGTAATGTTGAAAAAGTACAACTGGAAGTAAATATGCGTGTTTAAATGCTTCAAGATCCAACCGCTGAAACATTCTCAAAACAACTGTTAGGTACAGGCGACGGAAAAGTTACAACAGATGAAACTGGGTGCATAAAATTACCGGTCGATTTCTGCACGATTATTGATTCATAAGATGCTCTGTCCAACTGAAAGTTGGATGCCCTGGAATTTTGTTTCGTAATTTGAACCCACCACGGTTGTGCAACGGCACGCGATTAGTAATTTAAAAATTAATGAAAAATGTTATGTTAAATGCAAATTCAATTCAAACGCCTTCAATTTCCAATAAGATTGGCATTTGCAATGACTATCAATAAGTCTCAAGGCCAAACGATGTCTGTCTGTGGCTTTGATTTGAGCACTTCATATTTTTCACACGGACAATTATACGTGGCTTGCTCTCAAGTGGGCAAGCAATCCAGTTTGTTTGTATTGGCGAAAGATGGGATCACAAAAAATATTGTTCACTCTGTAGCATTAAGGGATTGATATTATGTATGTTTAATTGATTGATTAATTTGTTTGGTGATTTGTTATTTATTGTTATTGTTATAAGATTCCAGTGTTAAAAACTGGAAACTCAGTACTTTTGGCAAATCTTAAAAAAAGAAAATGCCTTAGCACATGAATTTTCTATTAATCATAAAGTAGACAACGCTATTATGAGCAATATTTCCATGGAAATTATATTGTAGAGCAATCAATGGCACTTATTAGATCTCAAAACTCCCAAGTTGATGATGATATAATATCAGAAAAAGATGTAAAAAGTTCTCTTGGTAGTCTTAAAAACTCTAAGAGCCCAGGGTTCGATGGTTTGAAAAATATAATTTTGAAAAACCTACTCAGAAAAATTGTTCAATTTTTGCAAGCTGTTTTAACTGCTTGTTTTAAAATGGCTAATTTTCCAAAGAAATGGAAAACAACAAAATTAATTTCCCTTCAAAAACATGGGAAAAATCCCTCCACAACTTGTAGTTACAGACCCATCAGCTTACTTAGTTTTTTGACTTAATGTTTTGAGAAACTTAAAAAAAATAAAATTATATCACATTTAAATGTGCATAACATCCTTCCAGTTTAGGTATAAGCACTTATATGGTCTTATTAGATGTTGAAAAGGACTTTGACTGATGTGGCATACACGTCTAATACATAAACTTTTAGTTCTTTATTTTCCAATTTTCATTGTTAAAATCATACATTCGTTTCTATCTGAAAGACTTTTTAAAGTTTTAGTAAATAATTGCTTCTCTGAAGTATTTGAAATTCCTTGCAGGAGTACTACAAAGATCAGTTCTTAGTCACGTCCTGAATACAATATTTACATATGGTTTCCCGAATTTAAAAAGTTGTAAATTAGCTATTTTTGCAAATGATATATGTTTATATTTATGAGGTTCAGTTGGTTTTAACATTGAATTCAACTTGCAATCTGCCTTGAACATTATACAAACATATGTTAGTGATTGGAAAATTGAGGAGACTCAAGAGGTCTTTTTCACTAGAAAAAGAAAAACATGTTTCTTACCCAGGAATATGCTTCAAATAAATGACAACAGAGTTCAAATCTAGTGCTAAGCAATTTGCACCTAGATAAAACATTTACTTTTGGGCTTCATATACAAGAAACAATCAATTAGGTCAACTTGGATATAAAAATCCTATATCCATTTATTAATAGAAAACCAAAACTCAAAAAATTCAACAAATTTTTAAGGTTATCTTTCAAAAAATTATCCATCGATTGCAAAGAACCCAAAATAAAGTACTCAAACTGATGCTTAATTTGCCATGGCACTATTCTACTATTGATTTAATATGTGTTGGCCAACAAAGACAAAATTTCATTTAGAATGAGAAATTTGTTTGAGCAATATCTTGCATTCTATCCGAAAATTACATTATCTCAAATTTGGCTATTTAAAAAACCAAGTATACTTGTAAGCGACGCTGAACGACTGCATCTTATTCTACTGCATACTTTCAGCGGCGATGTTTTCGCCAAATCTTGTGTTTCGTTGACGTACGGGTGTTGGATGAACACAAAACGTTTAATAGTCGACTTGTAAGGACAACCATTGTACCCCATTATAAAAGGCCTCAACACGCGCATCGATGCTACTCATGAGCATCCATTTTGATAATGAAGTTTTATCATTGGCACGTGTTGCTCGACGCTGTAACTTGCCATGATTATTTGTCTTTATTGACTGATTAAAAAAAGATATTTTGACAGAGGGTAAAAGAAACAAACCCGAAACAATCCGAAAATTACATTATCTCAAATTTGGCTATTTAAAAAACCAAGTATACTTGTAAGCGACGCTGAACGACTGCATCTTATTCTACTGCATACTTTCAGCGGCGATGTTTTCGCCAAATCTTGTGTTTCGTTGACGTACGGGTGTTGGATGAACACAAAACGTTTAATAGTCGACTTGTAAGGACAACCATTGTACCCCATTATAAAAGGCCTCAACACGCGCATCGATGCTACTCATGAGCATCCATTTTGATAATGAAGTTTTATCATTGGCACGTGTTGCTCGACGCTGTAACTTGCCATGATTATTTGTCTTTATTGACTGATTAAAAAAAGATATTTTGACAGAGGGTAAAAGAAACAAACCCCACATTTGCTTCAAGAAAAAGAACTGTTTGATTTTGACAGCTCATGTAGGCCATCGAACTGCCAAAATCAAACAGTATTATTTCTTGAAGCAAATGTGGGTTTTTAAAAATAAATAAGCCATATTCAAGCCAATTGCGGATATTTTGAATGTAGGTTGCCGTTAAACGTTCTTGGTCTGTAAGCTTCAAAATGTTGAGAATAATAAAATTAATTTAATGTTTTGACATGGACATTAATTTGGTGCTGCGTCAACAGTAAACTTCAAATTTGTTTAGTCACCTTTACCTATAAAGGTAAACAACTCCCTTCGGACTGGCCTAAAACATGCCTTAAGTAAATTTATTTGTTGAGCAGTAAATTAAGAATTTTACTGACTTTTACATTAATCATTGTAATCGACTTTTATATGTATGTTTCCTAGACAATCAATCGATGAATCACCAAAAAAACGATAAAATTTGAACTCGAACAACATTTACGAATATACATACCTAAATCCATTTTCTTCCTCACACTATAACTCTTTTCCAATACTAAAAATGTTTCGTGCTATTTTATTAGTATTGAACTTAATCTCAATAGAAAAGCCATTTAATGTTATTCAAATAATCACGTTTCGTGTAGTCATAAAACTAAATTGTCTTTATTCCAAAAATAAGAATAGAAACAAAAATGGCACAAACATCTAAAAACTACATAAATGTATGTTTACTTATATATTAAAAACAGAAGCTTAACAAAACACTTAAAGTCAATAAAAAGAGCCTATTTCTAAATGTTATTGTTAAGATTTTTATTTCTTGTTTGTTTAAATCTGTTGAGTTCATTTAAAAATAACAAGAAACGCTTAATGTAAACATAAAATACAAGTACTTATATATAAATCATACCATATGTCAATGTTAACGCATGTTGGCTTAAAGGACGAGAGGACTTCACATATGTATGTAGCTAGGGAGCAAGGACGAGGGGATTTTATATACCATGGTATGCCATAGGGAAAAATGGGTGTTTTGTGTTCGAGCATATAAATAGCACACTCAATAAAATAAAAGGCATACCATTATGGTGGATTTTCGATAAGAGTATAAATTCAAGGAGTCATTCATTGTGGGTTTGTTTTTTCTATTTTATTAGAATTTAATTTGCTCAATAGGCCGAATATTGATTTTGTGTCTATGTCGAAGTTTAAGTACTGAAACGTTATTATAAGTAATAGGTACAAAAAACAACTGTTATTTTTAGAAGACCCAAAAGAAGATGTGTCTAAATAATATATCAAGTTTGGACAAACGATGTTATAGTAAATACATCAATTAGACTAATATCAAAATATGCCAAGTGTCAATATCCCCCCCTGGGAGATAATTTTTTTCTATTTTTGTAGGAATTCCCTTCACTTCAAAACTAATCGTATTGAGTTGATGGATATGACCCCCATTACATTTTGAGTTATTTATTGTTTTTTACATGAAAACAAAATTTGTATTTTACTTCCTAAAACTTTGTTGCCAAAAGTACCACTTTTAACTGAGGACTGGACCGAGAACATAATTTGAATCGGAACTTCAGCCCTATTTCAAAAAACTTAGCACAAATTCATCAAATTTTGACCAAAGGACGATCCAGGGGGGTCATATGAGCCATACAGCTTATTCAGTTAAATTGTATAAGTAAAGATTTCAACTAAAGATTTGTTAGTAATTTTACGATATACACCAAAAAGTGTTTTGCTATCAAAAACCACTAACATATTTGTTTTTACGCAATATAGAATTTGGAAAAACTTTAGTCATGCTTTAAATTATTTTCATAAAATTTGTTTCTAAGAAAAAGAGCAAATATTCAGGTTCTTAAGAAGAAACCTTGAATCGTCAATTTTATATTAAGTTGCTTCAATTCCATCTTAATTTTTTGAGGCACATAAATAGTGAACATTGAAGTGATTTTTACTTGTGACATACTCGTATAGGAACTATGTGGCAAGTATTGCATTCGTAAAAAATTTCGAGCTCGACCTTTTAATCAAACAGGACATTACGATGGTAGAAAATTTGAAAAAAGTAGGTTCCCCGATTACGCCTGTCTTTCGGGATACCGACATAAAACCCAAGTTCAAAATTTCCAAAAACAAAATCCCCACACTTTAAAAAATACACAAATTCGCTATCCTCAAGTACAAAATCTCCAAAAACAAAATCCCCACGCACATAATCCACAAACGAAATCCCCAAATCTGAATCGCCTTCAATGACTGTTGGTTTTCATCTACATAGCTATGTGGTGCATTTTCTTAAAAGTTATTTTAATTTTAACGAAGCAGATTTACTTCGTTTTTTCGAAATTTTTAATCAGAAGTCCGAATCCTGGTCATCATTCTACTCATCACAAGTCTTTAAGCACAGATTCACCATATTTCGAGTATATCTAAGAAACTATGTTTGGCGCCAAACATAATTTCGTAGATACACTCGAAATATGGTGGATCTGTACTTAAGGATTTTGATCTTGTAGATTCTGAATTTGGGGATATTGGTTTTGGGGATTTTGGTTTTGGAGATTTCAGATTTGGGGATTTTGTTTTGGGGATTTCGTGTTGGGGATTTTGTTTTGGGGATTTTGCTTTGGGGCTAGGGTACCCAACCACTGTCTGTCCTCTCCCCTACAGCCAAAATCATTGTGTTGATTGAAATTAAGGTTTTCGACCGATTAGCGTAAGGCGTTTTTTTTTTCATTTTCTTCAAAACGAAAAATAACAGCTGTCCCCATACAAATTTTGTGGTTAAAAATGGAAAATTTGATTTTTTTTTAAAAATGAACCGATAGATTTTTTTAAAAATGTCTCTTCATTTTTTGTTCTTAATTTGGTTCTTTCTACAAGAAAAAACATGTTTTATGTATATTGCTCCAAAAAGGTACCATTCATAAAACCGTTATATTATTTTTTAAGTTTTCTCAAAAACTAATGGACCGATTTCAATAATCTTCTCTTTCTGTGCAAGCTCTTGTCGATGATCAAATTGATGATGATTTTTGATGATCAAAAATGTTTTGTTTTGACTTTTAAAAATATAGGTATGTTTTTTTTACAAACTCGATAACTCAAAAAGGGGTGTACATTCTTTAACGAATGTTAAATGTAAAATACCAAAAATATTTGTAAGACAAAGTTTAAAAATTAAAATGATTTTCGAAAAAAAATTAAGTTAATCTGTTTTTTGAAAAATGAAAAGGCCTTTAAATTTTTGAAAAAAACTTAATTTGCAGGTACATTTGTTAATCTTAAAATATAGCAAAAATTTTTAAACAATTTGTTTTTAGACATTAGCAAGTTCTAGCGACCATGCATTTTATTTCTTTCAAAATTAATTTTCTGTTAAATACAAAAACTTGAATTAAAGAAATCTAATTTTTGAAGTGAATTTGTTTTAGATGCTCTAGAAATGAGATTTAAACACGAATTTAAAAAATATAAATGTCCCAAAAACAGCAAAAGTGACACTTTTGTTAAACTAATGTCTAATTGAAAAACACAATGATTGTTTCATATCTATTAAGCCTTGAATCTCTTGAGAACGCATAATTTGTGAGTGCCACACAAAAGGTTCTTCCCAACTTATTTGCTTACCTTACCTTTGTTTTTATTTAATTTTAAGAGAAATTATGTACTAAAATTAACCTATTTCCTTAAATTCAAGAACCAAACTTTTTTCTCTCATAAATTTTTAAGTTTTGTTGACTCCTTTAAGATCAAGATATTTTCTAGCATCAGCTCCAATCTACGAGTAAACAGACTGACAATGATAGTAACAATAGACTCCCGAAAATTGAGTTAAAAAAAAACACGTCAAAAAAAGCCAGACAATTCTTAATATCAGATTCTTTCTCATTTTCTGGGTTTTTTAATGTTTGTACCGTTTTTCGCATTAATAGAAATGGCAATAAAAAAGAATATAACAACAAAAATCCTCTAAACTATTGTGTATTAGCTCTTAAATATTTCATATTTAGAAAACTGTTTTAATCTTGGAATGATTTCATATGTAGGGGTCGTCCAAATTAAATTGTTCACTATACCTTGATTTACAACAGTGTTTTAAAATAATTAAAATAACTACAATTATTGTCACTTTACATACATACACACCGTTGAGAACTAGGGCCTAGTGACTTACAACTCTCAACCATTCCTGTGTGCGAGTACTGTTTTTAGGGATGGAGGGGACCTACAGTTTTAACCGAATCCGAACGTCTAATTTGAGAAAGCACTTTTCATGACAAGAATTACTCTTGAAGGATTTTTCAATTCCTCGCAAGAGGCAGTACCCTAAAAAACTTTAGATGGCACAGGCAGGGATTGAACCCAAGACCTCTGGCACGACACTCCAACGCAATAAACATCATGCCACGGGTAAAGTTGTCACTTTAGTCACTCCTGATTAAAAGTCTGGGTCCGCCCTTGGTAAGAAAAGTGGCCATTCTCCTTTCCAATCAACAGTTCAAGTTTTTTAGCAAGATGTTGATTTTTTACATTTTCTTTTTTTTAAATCTATTATTTTATAATAATATAATATCACAACAAGGCTTTTTAAATAACAATTACATTTAACCAAGATTTTTGGCGCCCTTTTCTTGAGATATCACCTGTAAAAATTATATATATATTTTTTTTAATGTTAATTCTAGAACGTTTTTCTATAAAATTTCATCTTTAATATTAATTTCAAGTATATTTTTGGTGTTTGATAATATTTTTGAAAACACTAATCCATTTATGTTTAAACGGTTTTTGACACAAACAAAATGTATCTACTCTTAAACGTATTGAAGCATAAAATCCAAGGTTTTTTCAAACCTCACAAAGAGTGAAATTTAATAACTAATGTAAGTTTTCAAAATCTAATTCAGATACTAAAAACATTTGAAAATTCATATCTATGGGGTAAACATTAAAACCACTGAATTATTATATTTTGAAGATTTTTAATGAAGAATATTTCAAAAACTTGACCTGATAGAGAAATTATAAGGTCAAATTCAAATTCAGGACACGAAAATCCTTTGGAAAAGAATTATTAACTTCCAATTGGAAGTTGTTGTTATTGGTCCGATTTTTCAAATTAAAAAAATTTAAAAGATGTCGTCCCTAGACGATTTTAAGGTCTAGGAAAATCCGTACATGTGTTCGTTCGGGAAACCTTTTACTTTACCAAGAATCTGCAAAGATATCGACTACACATACATTTTATATAATGCACATTATGACGTTATACAAAATTAATATGAATGAAAAAAAAGAAAACAGTTATTAACTTCCCATAGGAAGTTATGTAATCGGTCTGATTTGTCGAATTGAAAATTTTGACATTTCTCGACGTTTCAAGTTCCGTAGAGTCTAAATAAAAGATTTTTAGAGTGTGTGCGTGCGTCCGTATGTCCGTACGTTCGGGAAGATTTTTTCGTCGTCCATATCTCAAAACCAGTGGAGATATCGACTTGAATTAAATTTTTGGAAAAAAAACCACTTAACGGGTTTTTTTATAAATCAAAAAAACTGAAAAAAAAATGTTCACCTCGAAAATTTTACAACTAAAATATGATTTCATCTCCAAAACAATTTTGTGCAACGAAGAATAATGTTTTTGACACCTGAGAATTTTGAGAAAAATCTAATTGACAGTTTTTTAATAAAAAATAAAAACCTAAAAAAAATATTACTCAAAGTTGGTAAAAATTGAATTTCGACTCAAATATCTTTTCAAAAACTTGAGATTTTGGCTTCAAACTTATTTTATCTTACAAGAAATATTTTTTTCAACATCCTGAAAAATGTTGAGAAAAATTGCATTGACAGTGTTTTTTACAAAAAATAAAAACCTAAACAAAAATAATAAAAGTTAGTAAAAATAGATTTTCGACTCAATTATCTTTTCCAAAATTTGAGTTAATGGCTTCCAACTAATTTTAGTTTATAGGAAAGATTTTTTTTTTTTAAACATAAGAAAAAATTTTGAGAAAAATCGAATAGACAGTTTTTTGACAAAAGTTTATCTTAAAAAAAAATGTATAAAAGTTGGTAAAAATTGATTTTCGACTCAAATATCTTTTCAAAACTTTGAGATATTGGCTTTAAACTACTTTTATCGTTTAAAAAATATTGTTGTCAACAATCAGAAAAATTTTGAAAAAAATTGAATAGACAGTTTTTGTACAAAAAATTAAAAACCTAAAAAAAATTTAACAAAAGTTGGTATAAAAATTGTTTTTCGAGGTAAATATATCTTTTCAAAAATTTGAGACATTGGCTTCAAACTTATTTTATCTTTGAATAAAGGTTTTTTTCGTATTTTCCTTTAAACCATTTGTACACTTGTAAATCACTTTTAAAAATATAAAATACTATTTAGAAGTAAGATAATAATATTGTCAAATCTCTGAATTGTAAAACGTGTGGTCATAGGCTTTGTATAGAAAATTATCACGAAATAAATATATCTATCTATCTATTTTTTTTCAACATTCGATAAAATTTTGAGAAAAATCGAATTGACAGTTTTTTTTTACAAAAAATAAAAACCTAAAAAAAACTATACTAAAACTTGGTAAAAATTTACTTTCGACAAATAGCTTTTCAAAAATTACAAATATTGGCTTATTTTATTTCACAGAAAATATTGTTTTCGATATTCAATAATTTTTTTATAAAAATCCAACAGTCAGCGAGCTCTATGAAATGAAGTTCGAAAGTTTTGTGTGCAGGTGAAACGAAATTCACAGCGCAAAAACCTTAAACAGAAGGCAGCCATGACGAAAATGGAAACATAATGGTGGAACCGCAGTCGATGCTGAGAATATGGAAAGACCACTTCTGCAGATTGTATAACAATTCCGTCTTCCTGACTTAGACGAAATAACGATTGCCATCTCTTAACTGAAGTCTAAAAAAGCCCTTGGACCAGATGGCTGCTTTTCAAAGCAGCTGGAGATAATTTAGCACCAACTAATCTGTGAAATATGGTCGAAAGAAAGCATGCCCGATGAATGGAACCTTAGTAAATTGTTTGCCCGATACTTAAACAAGGAGACCCTTTAAACTGCAATAACTACAGACGCATCAGTCTACTTAACAGTGCTTGCAAAATCTTCTCTGCCGTAATATGTGAACGTCTAAATTCCATCGTCAACAACCTGAAAGTTCCTTATCAGTGGAATTTTAGACCATATGAAAGTCTAAGAAAGTTATTCGAATAAAAGAAAAAACAATAAAGCAGAGACATGTTGCCGAATTTTAAAGTCTTAAGTATGTACATTTTAAATTGACTATTGTCGATATCTAAATTATGATGATCATTAAAACCGTTCGTACCTTGAGACGAAATCTCAATATATTCAATATCCATATCGTTTCTTACACTTGTGACTACCATTTTACATTTAACACCATTCATATCTTAGTAAAAATCAACCCTAAAGTAAAAGTTTACTTTTGCTAAAAAAAAACAAGTTTAACGGAAAGTTGATCTTACCTCGTTTGGGTAGGATAGTTTTGGCAAATATTTCCTCCAGGAAGCTATTATGTAAACCTAAATATATTAACACATTCTCAACATTTTAACCCAAAAACATTTTTAAAATTTGGTTTAAAACGTAACAATAATTTTATTCCAAAAAAATTGAATATCCTTTGCATATATAGCGTGCATTATTTCTATAATAGGTTTGCTATATTATTTTAGCAAGGAAAAGGAAGCACATACAAATAGTAATTAGATTAACGCGATAAATGTTTAATTCTATTTTAAATCTCACGCAGAGGTGGTGTGGATTGAATATATATTTACAATGTATTGGAGTTCATATGCATACCTATAAAGTAGGTAGGTACAAGTTTAATAATAAACTGAAAATGAAGAACAAATTATAGGGAGGAATTATGTACTTTAAAACCATCACTAACCCTCAGTTATTTAGTATAGTCATGCAATGGCAAAATTATTCAATATTTAAAATGACTTTACATATAATATACAACACATGCTGCATATTATATTTTATTCAACGTGTGCCATTAGTAGACAATCGATTTTCAGGTAACACATTTTAAATGGTCTATAAATAAGGGTTATTCAATGGAAAATATTATCGAAGATGTTTGAAGAGAAAAATAGATACATTTTCAATAAATTATTTTACAAAATGATTTTAACTTTTAAATCATCTTCATAAGGAAATAATTTTTACCAATTAACTTCAAATTTCGAGACAAATAATTAGGGTTAACGAAAAGATTTATCAACTAAAAATTTCTTCTAAAGTAAGTAAATGCGATGTTCAAAATGTTTTAAGGATCTTTAAAAATGGTATAAATTTTTATTGAACGTACCCAAAATCTCTCTTAACTACTTTATTTTAAAGTATGCACACAAATGGTTCATATTTAACAAATATGAAAAATATGGATTCATCCCATTAAAAGTTAAGAAAGAGGCTGGGATGCGACCCACACTGATAACTTATCATCCCATCTGTCGATTTGTCTTGCTTAAAAGTTTGTCTGTATGTATCAATTTTTACCAAATTTGCGTACTATTTTTTGTAGATTTTATTTTTTTATTAAAAACGGACTATTGGATTTTTATAAAAAAATTACTGAATATCGAAAACAATATTTTCTGCGAAATAAAATAAGTTTGAAGCCAATATTTGTAATTTTGTAATTGCGTGTGCGTGTGTACGTACGTTCGTACGTCCGTACGTCTGTACGTTCGCGACGTTTTTTTCGTCAATTTATTTGAAGTCGATATCTCTTCTCGTTCTTGAGCTATGGACGAGCTCAAGAACGAGTAGAGATATCGACTTCAAATAAATTGTGTTATCCAGATAATAATGCAGAACGATGCAGAAAGGACTCTCTACAAAATTGATTGGGTGGTTTTTTTACCATAGCAATTTGAAAAAAAGGTGAACATTTTGGTTAACCCTAAATATCTCACAAACCAATAACGCAAGAGACTTGAATTAAATTTTATATTATATATTATAACGTGATACCAAACAAATATATTTTTGGAAAAAATTCCAATTACCGTTTTTTTTTTATAAATCAAAAAAAAAACTGAAAAACTGTCACCTCGAAAATTTTACGAACAAAAAATGATTTTATCTCCAAAAATAATTTTTGCAACGCAGAATAACGTTTTGAACATATGACAGAAGAATCGAATAGACAGGTTTTTTTTACAAAAAATTTAAAACCTAAAAAAAAAATTAATAAAAGTTGGTAAAATTTGATTTTCGACTAAAATATCTTTTCAAAAATTTGAGATATGTATTGGCTTCAAATTTATTTTTTATTTATTTTTAAATTTTGAGAAAAATCGAATTGACAGTTTTCTTACAAGAAATAAAAACCTAAAAAAAAAACAATACTAAAACTTGGTAAGAATTTACTTTCGACTCAAGTAGCTTTTCAAAAATCAAAAAAAAAATTGGCTTCAAATTTATTTTAGCTCCGAAAATATTGTTTTTGATATTCAATAATTTTTTTATACGAATAAAACAGTCCATTTTTTTAATAAAAAAATAAAATCTACAAAAAATAGTACGCATATTTGGTAAAAATTGATGTTTGGTTCTTGCTATCTCTCAAATTAATTCCATTCATCTAATTTGTATTTGTTTATATAAGAAATAAAAACTTTTAAGAAATGCTACTAAAATTGGTAAAAATTGGTTTTCGACTAAAAATCTCGTTAACAAAAATAGATTTCGAAATGAAACTTTTGCATATTTCATTATGTGCAAAAGTTTTGAATAAGAATAATTTAACTGACAACTTTTTTAACAAACCACGAAAACCTACAAACTTTTAAGCAAGACAAATCGACAGACGGGATGGGAAGTTATCAGTATGTGGGTCCATCCCAGCCTCTTTTTTTTATTATCTATATATTTCGACTTGCGTATTTTTTGATTTTTCGACTCGAATATCTTGACAGAAAGTAAAGAAATTGGCGCAAAATTTTTAACAACCTATTGTTAAAAGTTTAACAATTTGTTAGTCCACAATTTTGAAAATTTGTTTTCGTTTTGCTAACTAGTAAATTGCTAATTGGCTTTCATTAAAAAAATAATCATCCAAACATGTCTAGATAGTGACAGTTCGTGAAAATAAACAAAGCAAATACATTTAAACGTATCTATTTATTGGAATTCCTAACTGTTGACTGAAACATTCCATCCACTGTTCTTATAAGAATAATTGTACAGATTTCAGATTTCCCAAATTGCAAAAATTAAAGTAAAGTAGTAACTTTAGCAAATTGTTAAAAGAAAGTAAGATGTTAAAATTATTTAAAATAAGGTAAATCATTTTTTAAGGTTGGTAAATTGCTAAAAATGACTAACATATTACTAGGCTAATCGATTAAAATTTTGCGCCATTGTCATTATATGAATATTTTATGATTGAAAATAGAAAAGCAAACCGAGCGCTCTGATTACTCAGAGCAAGAAAAGAAACACAGATCTCATTTTGACAGCTCAGTTCTCTGCTTTCAGCTTAAAAAGAAAAACGCCTATAGAGTTTAACACTTGGTTAAATTTTTACGTAAAAGGTCTTTAAAATCGAATGATCATCTTTAGGTTTTGTGCCAAACATACTTTATTTACCTTTAATCTCAGACTGACATTTTTGTTTGCCTACAAACTGTTGAGAACTAAATGTCCTTAAAGCAATTAATGTGCTTAATTTTGAAGTGTCATGGAGTTTTATGGCTGCGTTCCAAAACCAAAACAATCCTAAATTAAATTGGAAGATTTATACAACTTTTTAATTTCAATCAAATAAAAGTTGAAAATGTATTTTAAATTAAATAAAGTTAAAGAAAAGCATATTTAATCATTAATTAGTACCTTTTTTCGTTTACTTAAATTATTTGTCCGCTGCAAAAGAATATACATGTAAAGCGGCCCATAGACACCACACTTGTACAAACACACGGTGTGCAGAAATGTATGATGTGTGTGGGCTGGAGCAGACACCCATTTTGGGTGTCATACACGGAGCAAGTAAAATCAAAATTTTTTGATTTTTCTATGTCGCGTCGGTGTCTCAATCGACTTGATGTGTATGGAGAGGGTATGCGTGCGCACAATGACTATTCAGTTGCATCTGAATCGTTGTTGAGTGCGGTGGGTGGCAAGTAGTTTAAATTAAAGCTTTAACATCACTCATTCTGATCTTTCCTCTTTGAGATCTCTTTCACAGCTAATGTGTGTACGATTTGGTGTGTTGAGTTTGGAGGAATGCCACACCGGGTGTCAGTACACCTCTGTGCACACAAGTGTGGTTTCTGTGGGCCGCTTAACTCAATACTTCTAAAACAACACAACAGACTTGTTTATACATATTTTCTTCTTTATAACCTAAAATATTAAAGAACTAACCTTGAAGTTTTTCACCAGTAACTTATTTTGTGTCAATTTTATGAATTTTTGTTTATTTTTTTTTGCTCTATTTCTATGCTGCGATATGTTATTTTATATTTGGTTCTTAATTAAATTTTATAAAATAAAGACTTGAAATATATTTTATCTAAGACCTATTTCATCAAAAATTCATACATATGAAATGCATGAAATCCCATTTATAAATTCCTGTATTTCCCAAATTTATTGATTCTTTCAGATGATTCAAACGGGTTTGAGTCACAATTACCCTCCTCTAAGTATTTTTCACAACCAATTCCGATTTTAATTGTTTTTTTTTTTCAAAACTTCAAATGATATTTAAAACCAATTTGAATACTAAAAATCACACTTAAAAGCATATGATTGAGCTCAATGTAGTTGGTTGGTTGTACGAGTATATGAAAATTTGTAGACATTTTATAATGTGCAGAACTAAATATGAAATGGGATAATTGGCTGCTATTTATGCTAATTTTTATTCTTAACAAGTTGAAGAAGTTAAGCTGAAGTGAAACTTTCTGGAATGAGTATACCTTAAATAATATTGTCAAACTCAAACATGTTTTTCTACACAAATACCAGGTCCGTTCGCGTACAATCCTAAAACAGTCCAATTTTACGAAAAAATACGAAATTTAACCAAATCCTGTTCGCGTACTCAAAAATTTCGTAGTTTTTCGTAAAAGAGAGCGCTCACGAGAGAGTAAAATATTTCCCCAACCTACGAATTTTAGCCCAAGAAATTTCTCTGGGCTGATTTGTGAAAATTTCAAATTTGATAGAAATTCAAATAAATTAAATAAATTGCTCGCTTTTGCTGTCATTTATAAAATTTAAAAACAAATTTTCAAAGAACAGCAACAAGACAGTAATATTGTGTGAAAAATTTGTTGTTTTCCCGTTCGCTTACTTTTTTGTAGTTTTTGTTTTGGTGAGAGAATTTTACCCCCACTCTTTAAAATATCTCTTTTTACGAATTTTGGTGCAGAAAGTACGCGAACGGACCTACCATGTATGGGAAAGCTACCATTTATAATTATTTTCTTCTAAGTTCTGAATTTATAAAATGTTATCTACGGTAGAAAAACGAAACATATAGGTACGTACAATTCGTTAATTGCGGAGGAATTCCTGAGATAGAATCAACCGTGGTGTCTACCGTTCCAGTTAGGTTGAACTACTTATCGAACACCTTATAGGGCTTCTACGACATTTTCGAAACCCAGGCCTGTAAGGAGCGGTTATGCCGGCTATTGCCCTTGGAGTTAAATCAAGGACCTGGTCCTTCAAGTTGAATGTCGTGCCTCAGAGTGACTTCCTGACCACATAAAGAAAACCCAGTTGCGAAGCAAAAACAAGCCTCGAACCAGACGGATATATACAATCCACGCAAACGACATCAGGACAACGAACTTCTGATATGCACGTGGAATGTAAGGTCCCTTAATAGACCATGTACAGCTGAAGAATTAGCGGAAGCCTTAGAAATGCGATGGGATAGGCCGGACAAAAAGTGGAAAAAAACTGCGATATTGACTATGGTCTACCGAGAAAACCAACAAATCTTATTTGGATGCGGCTTTGTCATTGGAACCAGACATAGGCAACAAGTCTTGACCTAAAAGTGCATCAACGAGCGCCGCATGACCATCCGCATCAAATTTTCCTAAAATTGTGCGATGCACTAAAAGACATCTGTGCATCAACAACAAACATTCATGTCGATTACATGATCTGTTGAAAAATTATTCATGGATTCAGAACAATTTTTGACGTTTTCATTTTGTGTGATGTCAAAATTTGTAATTTAATTGCTCTGGAACTGATTCATCGGGTTCGCTATAATGGCTGTGATTATTTTTTCTTATTTTTGGTGTTCCTTTGGCATGTCATATTAGTTTTTTAATAAAAAATAATAAATAATAATAATAATATCTAATATAATAATTATAATAATAATAAATCAAGAATTTTATGTACTCTTTTTTAAATAAACTTGAAAAATGAATGCAATCTTATAAATAATAATTATTATAAATTTTATTAATTTGATACAGATTTTTACCACTTGCAAAATTTCATATTTTAAGCCTATTCATTAACGAAAATTTAGTTGAATTCAATAAATTGCGCTTGCACCCTTAACTTGTTGATTTTTCGAAATCATTTTTCACACAATAATTCGAAGTGAATTTTGAAATTTGCAGAAAAAGTAAACCTTAAAACTTATTTTTACATCAAAAAAAAAAGTAAGAACAAAAATCTGAAACAACGAAATTCAAGGACGGCACAAAGACTTCGCTGTCAAAACAAAACTAATTCACGTCACTATTTTATTGTTGCGAGGTGCCGCTGGCCCATCTGTTTCTGGATGTAAGATTTGGGACATTCACTTACCTAGTGAAAACGTAGTGAAGTCATTCTGATTGGCTAAATGTAACTACAAAATTGGGTAAAAATTGCCCTCCGACGACACGTAGTGAAAGAATTTCGGATACAAATTTAGTAGACACTATTTTTGACGTTTTACAATCAGCTGCTTTGTAAGGACAGAAAAATTCAAAATGAAAGTAATTGTTTAGTATCAAAACCTTCGTAATATATGTATATAAATTACGTGTCACGTTGTTTGTCCGCGATGGACTCATAAACTACTTAACCGATTTTAATCAAATTTGTACACCGTGTGCAGTTTGATCCTACTTAAAACATAGTATAGCTTACATCTCAATTTATTATCGCAATATTATTTGATTGCAAATTTGTCTATTATTTGACAGTGATCTCTTAGCTCCAAACGACTCTAGCAGATGGCGGCATCTGTTGACTGGATTGAGTAAGTATTCAATAGATGGCGTTATGTCAAACTTCCCAAACAATTCATATAAGCTACAATTTAATAGCATAACCACGACATTTATATGAGGCTAAAGTATAGGTTAAATTTATTTTGTAGTAAACGAAATACAGTGCATTTTTTAAAAAATTTAAATTTTTGGTGTTAGAATAGCCGGCCACTTGTAACTTAATCTGAAGTATAAATTAAATTCATATTATAGTGAATATAATAGGGGAGAGTGGGTACAAATGTAACATGGGGCGGTTGTAACATTGAACTTTAAAAACACCCTGAGACTTGTTACGAATCTTAAAATATTTCGTACAAGTACAAAAAAAAAAAAAATTAATTAATCTGGCACCCTGTTTTCGTGTGGAATTCGAACTACACAAGTTTTCGAAAACTTCAAAGAGGAACATATTCGAACAGGAAGTGGCCAATACATTCCTTCATTTTGTTTCCCTTTAAACCAGATTAACTCTTTCTTTCTTAGTTAGGCCACGCAGCGAGTAGGAGTTTCTCTGGTAAGATTTCCTTTTTTGAGTTTATTCACAAATACATTTGAGTGTTCAAGGAATTTTCAAAGTAAAAAAAAAAAAAAATATATATATATATATATTTTTCCAATAGAATACCTAAAAAAACAGAAAATAAAGAACTACTCAATAAAATCGGTCTAAGAAGAGAAAGGGCTAGAACAAAAAAATTACGAAGCGATACAAATCTTATCTCAACAGAAAACATTTGAAAAAAAAAATTCCTCTGGTTGATCAGGTAAATTAACGAAAATGTCCTAGTGTTTTATTTTATCGATCTGACAGAAATTTTGTTCATCCAGGCGGGGCTGGCTGCACGATCATACAGATCCAATTCATCTTTGTGTGAAGGCAACGTGCACCTGTCAGCACGAAACAAAAAATTGCAAGAAATTGCTAACGGGGCTGATAGGAGAAATCCAATTGCCCCAGCATTTCTAACCAGCTAATCCAAGTATTGGAATCTACCTCTATAAACGCCACAAGACATTAATTTGAAGAGGAAACTCAACTCAAAACTCCAGTCCATCGGGGTATTAGGCGGCGATCGGTCAACCTCAAGCCTCAAGGCGCGGAAACATCGAGCACACGGGGAAGAGGGCCGTACACGCGGAGAAGAATAGTTTAGGGAAAGGGTATCGTCGTGAGAGGGGGGGACAAAATATAAAGGAGGGATAATTATTCAGGAAAAGCTATAATTCTAAAATGCAAATAAAAAAAAATATAATATAGCATTAAATTGAAAAAGTGAAAAATTAGTGAAAAAAAATAACAAAGTGAAGAATACAAAGAATATCGAATATCTAAAAGGTTAATAGAACCAGAAAATAATATCAAAGAAAAAAAAAGGTACATGGTGAAAGAGAAAGAAAAAATAAGAGAAAAGGAAAAATCAAAAAAAAGGTTTAGTTTAACATACATATATATTTGTGAGTGTAAGTTTGGCTGGCGCTGCAAAACAGTAAAAAAAAAAAAACAACCAACGGAATTGGATCCAGGAGGGATTGTGCACAATTTCCCCGTAAGTGGTAAGTCTCCAATTTAAAAAGCATTTCATCTCTATTTATCTTATAGGCCAAACTACCGCTAGCAAATTTTGACATTTAATTACATACAAAAAAAAAAAACAATGATAGTAAAACCAAAATTCTAAATCTACCATGCATTTAAAAAAAAAAACAAATTTTAAAAAACTAGCTAAAAGAAAAACAAATATAAGAAAATTTACAATCAGAAACTAAGCTAAATAAAAATTTCATATGTAAAAATTTCAATAGGATAAAGTATTATATCAGATATAAAGTTAAGCTAAGCTAAATACATAACAAAATTATCAAACTAAAACCAGTATAAAATAAAACAATATAGGCATATGACTTGGAAGTTACATGCAATGAAATAGTAATTACAAATTTAAAGATAGAGAAGATAAAACAAAACTAGCAAATTTAAACCGAATAAAGCACAAGAAAGCTTACAAGCAATTGGCAGTTAAACTTGATCTTTATTATTAGGCATGTAATTTTGGGCATTATCAGGATATAGAAATTATGTAAAGGTTGAATATGATTTTTTTTGAATTCTCTAATTTTGAATAAAATAATGGTAAAATGTTTAATATAATGTTTTGAATTTGTAGAATATGAGGGGTAAGTTGGAAGATTGTGGAGCCTGTAAAAATAAAGATGGAATAGTGTAAACGAATAACATAATTTAGATAAGGGACGGTTCCATGAAAACGATGAGTACGCGAACCGTCAAGGCGTCCTGGAAGGAGTAAGGGAGGGAAAGAAGTACTCCAAGTGACCATCCACCTGTCACTCATGAAGCCTGGTTAGATGAGTTAAGTTGTCCGTCCGTAGTCCATTAGTTTCGAAACCTTGGCATGATGAAAGTTTTCTTTGAATGCGAGGGGCTGTCAGGAAGCAAGAACCACCCCAATCCGGCGCACCTAGCCGCGCACATGCAAGCATGCCAAGTAAGGCTCCTGTGACAGTGCCACATCAATAAAATCGCAACAAAGAAATGGCGCCCAACGTGGGGCTTGTTAAAAGCCTGATTGTATTCAATCTTTTAGTTTTTCAGTGGTATAGTCCCAGTTTACAGGTTAATTCTTGACTGTGTTGCGACCAATGTAATTTCTAAATGATTGAATCACATTTTCACTTCACATTGTCTAACTCTTTCCGAAGGAGAAGTTATTGCATGTGGATGCTTTATTTAATTTTATTTTCTTAGTATTGTCCCATAGCTGGTTCGATACACTGGTCAGTGGTGCTACTAAGAAAAATCTTTTCTCACTAGCTAAGTTTAACGTTATGCTTTAGCATAGTCCGTCTGATACAATTACACTTATCCAAATAATCACAAAAATTTAAAGATCAAATAACAGCTAAGGCGTATATTAACAATCAACCACACTTACCCCAAATTAATGATAGAAATACAAAAAAAAAAAAAAAATAGTTAAAGCTAAAGTAAGCTTATAGTTATAAATTAGGAATAGGCATTATAAAACCGAATCAAAATGAACGGAGCAAACCAACACAACACGCGACAAAGGGGAAGATTAAATAACTCCAGAAGCCGGGGAGCTTCTAGTTCAGGTAGGAATTCCGTGAATCTTCAGAATCGCAATTCAAATGAAGATAATATACAATCAAGACCTTTAATCAATAGAACACCTCCCCGTGACAACAACAATTTGAACGTAGATCAATTTAACGATCCCCAAGTTCCACTGAATGGGAATGAAGCCAATAGGTTAGACGGTAATGGTAACCATCCTCAGAACGATCAAGAAAATCTTATCGGTAATCTAGGTAATGCCAACGAGAATGGGCAAAACAACCAAGGAGTAATTCTTCAAAATATTCCTCAGGAGTCACCTCCTATGGTCCAAAATCAGAATGCTCAAGCACCAGTTGCTATTCAAGCAAGTACCACAGGCATTGAAGCTTTGACTACCGCATTTAAGCTTGTTCTTGAAGCAAATCAAAAAGAATTTATTAAAGAAATGAAAGAAATCAAACTTTCATTAATAGAACGCATAGATAGTAGGAACAGCTCTAATGAGAGTCAACAAGGAGTTCGCGAGAATCCGATAAGACCTTCAAGTGCTTTTGAGCAATTTTTAAATAATGCATCCTTTTCAACTCAAAACAGAGTTGTCCCACCTGAAAGTACCCAGTCATTGCAAACGAATACGCAACCCGCAAATTCAAATTGCAAACTGGAGAAATGGCAAATTTCATTTGATGGTACTGAGAATGTCCATGATTTTCTCTTCAAAGTCGAAACTTTGAAGGAACGTTCTCGTTGTAGCTGGAATCATGTTCTAGCAAATTTTCATCTTCTCTTAAAAGGTAAAGCGGACATATTCTACTGGTTGTACATGAAAAAGAATCCTTCAGCAACATTTGAAAATTTAAAACATGCAATTATTAAAGAATATAGTAAGGTTGAAAACGACCATGAAAAAATTCTTAAAATGTTTTCTCGAAGGCAAGGTTATAAGGAAACGTTTGACGACTTCTACTCTGCTCTTGTGCAAGCAAATGCTCGTCTAAGGGAACCACTTAGTGATGCGAAGATGATAGACTTGATGAAGAAAAATTCCAAGGATAATATAGGAACTCTTTTATTCCCAACCAAAGTCGATAGCTTAGAAAAATTACGAGATGTAGCTAGGCAGGCTGAAAAGTTTCTCGATCATCAAACATCTGAAAGGTTTCAAGGCAGTAAGAGAGTTAATGAAATTGAAGAAGCTGTGAGTAGGGTCATCGATGATAAGTTTGAAGACCCGAATATAGCCGCTATTTCAAACAGATTGGGTTCATCTCGGCAACCCTTAGACACAAGTAAATTCAAGTGTTGGAACTGCGACCAAATAGGTCATTCATTTTACGAATGTCCATCTGAAAAACGCAATTTATTCTGCTTTCGATGCGGAGAAAGGAATGTCACAACTCCCAATTGCCGAAAACATTCGTTAAACCCGAAGGTGAGCGAGATGGTAGCCGGGGAATCTCGTTCCACACCTCCAACCCCGAGCCAATAAAAGTTACTTATGAATCCTCAGACAGCCATAGGCAAAGTAGGGATTCAAAACTCATAAATACAACAATTAAATTAAAAACCACTCTTTCACAAGACATTACAAATCAAAATGAAGCTGAAGAAAAACCACAACACTTTTCGAAACTGTCTCTTCACGAGAGAGTGCAACGATACCAAAACGCGAAAAATAAAATATTTGGAAACACATATAATAACAAAACGTTACCCAAAAAAATTATAAAATGTAGAATGCGATACAAAACTAGGAAATCCAAAAGAAAAGCCTTAGAGTCAACCATTATTGATGATGTCAATGACTCGAGACCGTACCTAAACATCAAGATAGGAAAAGAAAAGGTTTATGCCTTACTTGATTCAGGGGCATCAGTTAGTGTACTCGGCAAAGATAGCTTAGAGCTTCTCGAGAGAAACTCAATTGTAAGTAAACCGGTTAGATCTTCTATTAGCACTGCTGATGGCACTAAGCAAACAATTCACAGCTTTTGCCAAATCCCGGTTAAATTCAATGACATCATTAAAGTAATTGATTTTTACATTGTGCCGACTCTTCAACAGCAGGCTTATCTAGGCATTAACTTTTGGAAATCTTTTGGTATTGTTCCTCAATTGGTTGTTCCTGAGGTATCTTCAATTGAAAAAAGCCTGAAGGACGAGAATGCGATTGAGCTGACCGATGAGCAGTTGAAAATGTTGCTTAAGACTATTGATGGATTTCCATCCTTTGCCAAATCAGGACTTGGAAAAACCCACTTGGAGGAACACTTCATTGACACGGGGGATGCTGTTCCCATCAAGTCGAAATACTACCCTATGTCACCTCCTCGTGAAGCAGAAGTGTATGCAGAAATTGAACGCTTACGTTCGTAAGGTATAGTTGTCGAGAGCAATAGCCCATGGAGCTCTCCAATAGTGGTAGTACGCAAACCTGATGGCACAATTAGACTTTGTATAGATTTTCGAAAACTCAACAGCGTCACTAAAAAGGATGCGTATCCGCTCCAACATATCGGTGGTTTATTAAGCAGGTTCAAAAATACGCATTTTATAAGTAAGATCGATCTACAGCAAGCTTTTCACCAGATTCCTCTGGAAAAGACTTCCAGAGAAAAGACAGCCTTTGCAGTCCCTGGCATGCCATTACTAGAGTTTACAGTAATGCCGTTCGGGCTGTGTAATGCTTCGCAAAGGCTCGTTCGTTTATTGGATAAAGTGATTCCAACCAAATTTCGTGATAACATTTTTATCTATCTGGATGATCTCCTTGTTTGTACAAAAACTTTTGATGAACATATCTCTGTCTTACATGATTTATCCATCTGCCTTCAAAATGCTAATCTAACGATAAATATGGAAAAAAGCAAATTTTGTCAAAAGGAAATCCAATATTTGGGTTACATCATCGGTCAAGGCTGTCGAAAAACAGATCCTTCAAAATTGGAAGCCATAACTAATTTTCCATTGCCCAAAACAGCTCGACAAATTCGCAGATTTGTTGGCATGACTGGATGGTATCGCCAATTTATACCCAACTTTGCGACCGTGTCAGCGCCTCTTACAGATTGCCTGCGTAAAGGTAAAGAATTCTCCTTGACCAAGGAAGCAGAAGATGCATTCCAAAAGCTGAAGCAAGCTCTGACAACGGCTCCAGTTCTCGCAGAGCCAGATTTTACGAAACCATTTGTGGTCCAGTGCGATGCTTCAAGTCTAGGTGTAGGTGGAGTTTTGTACCAATTGAACGATGAGGGGCATGAGCATCCCATTGCATATGTGTCACAGAAATTGAATAAAGCACAAAGGAATTATACAGTTTCAGAACAGGAATGCATGGCAGCTATAGTTTGTGTAAACAAAATCAGGCCATATATTGAAGGCCTACCCTTCAAGATCATCACTGATCATTCCAGCCTTAAGTGGCTTATGTCCCAAAAGGACCTAAGTGGCAGACTTGCCAGATGGAGCTTGAAACTACAAGCATTTAATTTTTCAATGGAACATCGAAAAGGTTCTTTGAACGTTGTGCCAGACGCACTTTCACGCCTGGACATGTGCGAAATAACACCAATCATTAAGGAATCCGATGTAAATCTCAAATCCGAATGCTTTGTGTCACCAGATTATGTCCAATTGCAAAGGGATATAGAAGAAAATCAGGATAGTCTTCCTGATGTTTGTGTTTCAGAGGGCTATATTTATAAGAGAGTTAAGTTTAGGACAGGTTCTGTAGATGAGGAGGAAGATCTGTGGAGATTATGGTTACCTAAAGAGCTGTGGCAGGAAGTCCTAGCTAATGAACATTGTTCGGCACCAGGATCTCATGGAGGTCTTGAAAAAACGCTTTTTCGTGTGAGACAAAAATATTATTGGCCTGATATGGTCAAACATACAAAAGCTTTCATAAGTACATGTGACGTTTGCAAGGAAATGAAACCAGCCAACTCAACTCTTCGACCAAAAATGGGCAATCAAATTGTCACTGAAAGAGCAATGCAAAGGTTATATATTGATCTTTTGGGACCATACCCGAGGACTAAGTTAGGTAACACCGTGATATTCATTGCAATTGACCATCTTACAAAGTTTGTGTTTCTGAAACCTTTGCGAAAAGCTTCCGCAACAAACATTTGTAAATTTCTACAAGAGGACATTTTTCACGTATTTGGAACTCCGGAATATATACATAGTGACAATGGCAAACAATTTATCTCAAAGGAGTTTTCCAAATGTATCACCACGTATAAAATAAACCATGTTAAAACAGGTCTTTACTCACCTCAAGCCAACAGTTCAGAACGCGTCAATAGAGAAATAATATCAAAGATTCGAATATTTGTAGGAGAAAGGCACTCAGAATGGGATAAATATGTTTCAAGTATTGCCGCGACCCTCCGAAGCGATTATCATACATCGATTAAGTGCTCACCTTATCATGCGTTATTCGGCCACAATATGATTTCAAGTGGCTGCGAATATCCTATACTTAGAAAACTTAAGGCCTTAACTGATCCTGAAATAAGAACCATTCCACCAGCGGATCGAATCCATCTCATGAGAACTCAAATCAAAGAAAATTTAGATAAAGCTCATCTGAAGGCTGAAAAGACATACAATCGGAGAGCCAAAAATATACGATTTGTTGAAGGGCAAGAGGTCTTTCGACGCAATTTTGGTCAAAGTTCATTCTCGAAGCAAGAAAGTGCAAAATTCTTTCCAAAATTCCTAAAATGTAGGGTCAGAAAGAGAGTAGGAAATTGCCTCTATGATTTGGAAAATTTTAAAGGCAAATTAATAGGTAGATTTCATGCAAAGGACATCCGACAATAACACCCGATTCAGATCCTTTTTGTTTCCTCAAAAGTTTTTTTGGAAACAAAGAAGGTTTGTTACGAATCTTAAAATATTTCGTACAAGTACAAAAAAAAAAAAAATTAATTAATCTGGCACCCTGTTTTCGTGTGGAATTCGAACTACACAAGTTTTCGAAAACTTCAAAGAGGAACATATTCGAACAGGAAGTGGCCAATACATTCCTTCATTTTGTTTCCCTTTAAACCAGATTAACTCTTTCTTTCTTAGTTAGGCCACGCAGCGAGTAGGAGTTTCTCTGGTAAGATTTCCTTTTTTGAGTTTATTCACAAATACATTTGAGTGTTCAAGGAATTTTCAAAGTAAAAAAAAAAAAAAAATATATATATATATATATTTTTCCAATAGAATACCTAAAAAAACAGAAAATAAAGAACTACTCAATAAAATCGGTCTAAGAAGAGAAAGGGCTAGAACAAAAAAATTACGAAGCGATACAAATCTTATCTCAACAGAAAACATTTGAAAAAAAAAATTCCTCTGGTTGATCAGGTAAATTAACGAAAATGTCCTAGTGTTTTATTTTATCGATCTGACAGAAATTTTGTTCATCCAGGCGGGGCTGGCTGCACGATCATACAGATCCAATTCATCTTTGTGTGAAGGCAACGTGCACCTGTCAGCACGAAACAAAAAATTGCAAGAAATTGCTAACGGGGCTGATAGGAGAAATCCAATTGCCCCAGCATTTCTAACCAGCTAATCCAAGTATTGGAATCTACCTCTATAAACGCCACAAGACATTAATTTGAAGAGGAAACTCAACTCAAAACTCCAGTCCATCGGGGTATTAGGCGGCGATCGGTCAACCTCAAGCCTCAAGGCGCGGAAACATCGAGCACACGGGGAAGAGGGCCGTACACGCGGAGAAGAATAGTTTAGGGAAAGGGTATCGTCGTGAGAGGGGGGGACAAAATATAAAGGAGGGATAATTATTCAGGAAAAGCTATAATTCTAAAATGCAAATGAAAAAAAATATAATATAGCATTAAATTGAAAAAGTGAAAAATTAGTGAAAAAAAATAACAAAGTGAAGAATACAAAGAATATCGAATATCTAAAAGGTTAATAGAACCAGAAAATAATATCAAAGAAAAAAAAAGGTGCATGGTGAAAGAGAAAGAAAAAATAAGAGAAAAGGAAAAATCAAAAAAAAGGTTTAGTTTAACATACATATATATTTGTGAGTGTAAGTTTGGCTGGCGCTGCAAAACAGTAAAAAAAAAAAAACAACCAACGGAATTGGATCCAGGAGGGATTGTGCACAATTTCCCCGTAAGTGGTAAGTCTCCAATTTAAAAAGCATTTCATCTCTATTTATCTTATAGGCCAAACTACCGCTAGCAAATTTTGACATTTAATTACATACAAAAAAAAAAAACAATGATAGTAAAACCAAAATTCTAAATCTACCATGCATTTAAAAAAAAAAACAAATTTTAAAAAACTAGCTAAAAGAAAAACAAATATAAGAAAATTTACAATCAGAAACTAAGCTAAATAAAAATTTCATATGTAAAAATTTCAATAGGATAAAGTATTATATCAGATATAAAGTTAAGCTAAGCTAAATACATAACAAAATTATCAAACTAAAACCAGTATAAAATAAAACAATATAGGCATATGACTTGGAAGTTACATGCAATGAAATAGTAATTACAAATTTAAAGATAGAGAAGATAAAACAAAACTAGCAAATTTAAACCGAATAAAGCACAAGAAAGCTTACAAGCAATTGGCAGTTAAACTTGATCTTTATTATTAGGCATGTAATTTTGGGCATTATCAGGATATAGAAATTATGTAAAGGTTGAATATGATTTTTTTTGAATTCTCTAATTTTGAATAAAATAATGGTAAAATGTTTAATATAATGTTTTGAATTTGTAGAATATGAGGGGTAAGTTGGAAGATTGTGGAGCCTGTAAAAATAAAGATGGAATAGTGTAAACGAATAACATAATTTAGATAAGGGACGGTTCCATGAAAACGATGAGTACGCGAACCGTCAAGGCGTCCTGGAAGGAGTAAGGGAGGGAAAGAAGTACTCCAAGTGACCATCCACCTGTCACTCATGAAGCCTGGTTAGATGAGTTAAGTTGTCCGTCCGTAGTCCATTAGTTTCGAAACCTTGGCATGATGAAAGTTTTCTTTGAATGCGAGGGGCTGTCAGGAAGCAAGAACCACCCCAATCCGGCGCACCTAGCCGCGCACATGCAAGCATGCCAAGTAAGGCTCCTGTGACAGTGCCACATCAATAAAATCGCAACAGACTGTATACGTTCATTCTTAAATGTAGAAATCTTGGCAATTTGGTCCTGAATGCACCTACAAAAATCCAAATGTCAAAGTACTGAATTGTGCCAGATAAAGTTGAAAACGTGGAATTTGGGTCCTGTCGTAAATTTTTTGTGTATGTTATTTTTCGTTGTATTTTTTCGAATAACATCGTTTTTAGAAAGTGGTAGCTGTGTTACTAAAGTTCATTTTTTGCTTTATTCAATGCTGTTAAAGTTTTTGTGATCGACCAAATAGTTTTTTTTTAATTTCATATTCAATATAAAAAAACCAGATGTGGACTGTTGTAACATTTTTTGAGTGGACGTTTGTAACATGTTACAAACGTTTGTAACATGTTACAAACGTCCACCCTAAAATACCAATGTGACAGTTCTTGTTTTGATCTTCAATGAATATTGATAAGTTCTAGTGAAGAAGAAGATTCCATCTGTTTTTATTGCCTTGGAAAATTTTCTGAATCCATTCCCAAGGAACAGTGGGTCCAATGTACTTCCTGTTCCTGCAAAATGTGGGTTCACACTAGGTGTGTGGGAGATAAATCAAAACAGCTCTTCTTCCAATGTCGAAACTGCGAGTCGGATACAGAATAGTAATTTATGTATGTATGTTGAACGTCTTATGTATATTATTTTGTTTTATTTTATTTTGAAAATGAAAAATTGTTTATGTTTTTCTTTAAGAAGAATCTTATTTTTGTTTGTTTATTTTTGTTTATTTTTTGTATTTTTTTTTGCCTACTACGATTTAAAAATCTGTGATTGAAGTTAGTTTTACGTATCTCAAGGCTGATATACCATAAGATTGGTACTTTTTTATACATTGTAATGGAATTTTTTAAATAAATCTGAAGTTAAACCGAGTTTCTCTTTTATTTCATTAAATGTATGTGGTGTTACAACCGTCCTTTCATCGTGTTACAATCGGTACGACATAAAGGACGGTTGTAACATTTGACTTTCACCTATTTTTTTCACCATTCACTCGAGGAAAGGGTAAAGTTGGATGGCAAATTAGTATTTAATGGTAGCCAAATGTCCACTTTAAAATATATGTTATGTCTTATTTTGTTAAGTCTTTTGGTTTAAAAGTTATTGTACAAAATGTATAAATTGTCACTTTCGTACCCACTCTCCCCTACAACTAAATACGCAATGCATTAAATTGCCAGACAATTTGTGCACTGTTCTTCAGGAAAAAAATTAATTGATTCAGACTGTTTTAACGGAATTATTACTAGAATCATAACTGTTATATTTTTAAATTCACTAGATATACCTGGAATGCCACCACATGATCTTTGATTAAAGATTGATTCACAAAGCTATATATGTTTTGAAAATTACGAAGTATAAAACCATAACTGTCTATACAGTGAGCGCTATAGGTGAATGTTCAACATCACTTGGCTTGAATTGAATGGTATGGCCACAAACGATATGTGGTTTCAACAGAATGGAACTTTGTATGTAATACAAAGGAACATTAGAAACTCCAGACGAGTGATTCGAAGGCATGTTCATTGGTCATTTCCAATGTCAATGCTTTCTGCAGATAAAATAATAATAAACTTAATTTCTTTTATACAGAATTAAAAAAAGAGCTTTGACAATTACATACATACGATAGAAGTATTACTGAAACATTTAATATCGCTTGAAGATCGCCTTATCTTTCGTTGTTTTCTCATCATTTTTATAAGCAATATTTTATCGAAATACCAAAGGTATTTCCCCCTTGATTAAAGTGCACGTTTGGGAACATGAGAAATGCCAGAAGACTGAGGTTTTATTTGTCGGTTGCTCAAAGCTAACAGAGCCTTCTTCAATAAAGAAACCTTACCACAACTTCTAAGCTGCTGATGTTCTGCTTAGTAAAAGGCACTCCTTTTTTCGATAAGAAGTTCTTGCTGAAAATTGTTGGAGCCTTATGAGAGGAAGGACGATTCCGGAGACCCTACAATCATGAGCAGTATGCAATCTACCTCGATGCTGATATTGTGATAAAAATTAAGCTCGGAAGACTCTAGTGGGCTAGAAACCTAACTCGTTTGAGTGATGAAGAACCAGAGAGACTTGTTGTTTGAGGCCAGGGCTGATCATGATAATTTTCCCCTCAAATAACTCTGGATTAATAATGGAACTTGAACTTAATTTCATTCATGCAGAAGAGCATAAATATTCTTTTGTTTTACTTTTTTTCTTGCCATTTTGTAAAGAGTATACATAATCCCTTAAAAGTGTTCTAATTATAAAAATAAATATGTCAAATTGATAGCCAAAAGTAGGATATTTCTTAATGGGATTAATAGACTTTTCAAGGACCTAAGAAGTAAGGTACTCGCCAACACTTCTGTTTTATTTAAATTAAAAAATAAAAACCTGTAGCTTCCTTAATACGACTAATAAAAAAATAGTCTTATTTTTCCCTAAGCAACTTGACACTACTACTCCTCTCTATTTCAAGTCCCAAAGTTTCTTAATGTCAAGATCTCTATCTATATGACATCTGAAGCACACAAAAACCTTATTCTCAGATTAATAAAAAAACAATCTTCAAAGCTTTTTCTTATAAAAGCCACCTTAAACCTAACCTAACCTCCATAAATGAAAGAAAATATTCGTCTATTAGCATAATATTTTCATTCATCTTTAGCAATTTCATTTGTTTATGTTTATTTAACTACGCGATAGCGCTTAAACTTAAGTCTCCTAAATGTCACCACGTAAAATAAAATAGAAAATCAAATATTTATGTCAGAAATCTTCCCCAACAAAAGATGATTGAATAGCCTCTTTTTTCATTTTTTCATTTTAAGAAAACGCGTAAATTCAAAGGTTAAGCACGAAACATAAAATAAAGTAGAATATAACTCTTCAGGGAAAATTGAGATAAAAAAGTATATAAAGAGGAATAAAGTAAAGTAAAGAAACAAAACGAAACGAAAAGAAAAGAACTCTTTCGTCTTATTCATCTTCGTCATCGTTGATAAATCCACAATTCACAAGCACGTTTATTTATATAGATTTTTTTGAGTTTCTTTTAGCATCCATCATCTCTTAAAGCCTAATCCTCTTAACAAATAGAAGACGAAGGAAAAGACAACAACAACAATCTCCTCAAAACAAGCCTCAAGGCCGACTTCCCTTTCAGGCTTTTTCACTTGCTCGGAATAATAAACGAAAATATAGCTAAATACCTACTGCCTACTTATAGTCTTTGAAGTATATTTACCTTTTGCAAACTAGGCTTACAAGTACGAGAGTAGGTATAAGCCTATACCTACGAACCACCTACGATACGATACCCTTTATGGAGGAATTTTTTTTAACCTACTACTTGTTTTGAGTTTGGATGTACCTATAGTAAATGCTGGTGTTGGGCTTTTATACGTCCACGTCCTTAACGTACAATTTGTTGGAATATCCTTTAACATCTTTATAACCGTACCCTGCCATTGCTATACTGCAATCATAGCTAGCATCAGTTGCTGACCCGGTACGACTGGGGCTGGGACTGGGGTAGTGTATTATTGTTGCAGGAAAATCACAGTCCCACATTTGGCAGTCAACTTTACCGAGAGTCAACCTTTTTTAAGTTCTTTTTTCCAGTTTTTTGTTTATTAAATGTTTACCCCCTTTGAGTTTCCGGTAATGGAAGGAGAATTTCACCATTAAGTGAATTAATCTCTATGTTTAAAGTCAAACAAAAAGTTACTTCATTAACACGAAGGGGGGGGAGAGGAGTTACACAAAGCCATACTCGTACACACTCTCTTAAATAATTGTTTGACTGTTTTGAAATAATTGTAAGATACTTTAAAAAAATAAAACAAAAAAACTTTTCAAAGCATTTTTAATTTACTCGAAACAAAAGTTTTTGAGCTGGAAAACGTTTTTAATTTATACAGTTGCAAATTTCTTTTTGAAACCCACTCACAGAATCAGAATAAAAGTAAAAGTGGGTATTGTCTAAAAATCCTTGAGAACTTTAAGGGGCATATTTTGGAAACTTTAAATTGTTATTTTTTTAACCACAATAGGTTGTAATTTAAATTTTTGTCAAGTGTCAAGTGTTATTTAGTACATAAAGTAGAGTAAATAAGTTTTGAGGTCACTTAATTTTTGATATAAATTATGCATCAAAAATATTAAAATGCGAGCATTTGAGCTGAGAGGGCAAACAAAAGTTTGCTGCACGTATTAGAACTGGTAAGTTCTATGAATTTTAGGATTTTGAGTTTTACACATTTTACGCTAGTATTTACATCGCTTTGGACAAATTAAGATTATTCCATTTGATATTTCAAAAGCATTTGAAAGAGTTTGGCACCAAGCTCTCTTATCGAAAATGCGTGCTTTTGATATTGATTAGTCCCTTCTTTGTTGGATTAGAACCTACTTTTCTAACCATTCAATACAAGTTGTATTGGATGGTTTCAAATCTGAAACTCATAAAACAAATGCTGATGTACCCAGGGTTCTGTTTTGTCTCCGACTCTCTTCCTTGTATTGATAAATGATCTATTGTATTTCACTTCTAATCAATTCAACTGTTTTGCTGTTGAAAGTACCCTCAGCTTTTCATATTCGTTTTTAGATTTACATACTTGTCCCTTGGAAAACCATGTAGAATGTAATGCTTCAAAAACTTAATGCTGTCTCCTGTTATTAAACTACTCGTAATCAACTTTCAGTACTCGGTATGTGTATCACAGATCACCTCTTATGGAATGATCACATATTCGGTATTGCCAAAAATACTGCCAGGTGCTTAGGATTCCTCCGACACGACTCCGACGACGGTGCAAGAAATTTGTCACCCCTTCTGATCTGGCTGTAATTAACAAATATTTAGTATAACTCGCATATCTGGGCAGGTGCCCGTAAAACAAGTTCATATCTTTTGGATAGGATCCAAAACTGAAACATTAACAATACTCGAACACCGTCGCGTCGACTTTCGTTGTTTTACAGATATTTTTACAAGCAATGTTCTGTCGAATTAGCCAGTTTCATTCGCCCTCGACGTATAAGTCTATCATCATTCCTTCATAAGACCTTAGAAATTGTTGCTTTCCTTGGCATCGAAGGCCGCTTTTAACAACGTGGACACATCTGCAATCACATCTGCAATAGCATCTCTGAACGCATAGAGTTCGCTTGGAGAGTTAATTCTTTTAATGCATAAAACTTCTGATAGAAGATTCGGTAGCAGAGGGACACCGCAAGGTAGTTTTGTATCCACTCTCCTCTGGAACCTAGTGGTAAATGAAATCCTAACTAGTATGGATGCGAAGGGTTTCAGAGTGCATCTTCCAGCGGTTTCATCTTAACACCCTTAAATAACCCTTACAAAATGCCAGGTGGAATAACATCAAAAGGTGTCAGGTCACAAAAAAATGGTTGCCTGTAAAGTCGGTTTTACGGGCGAAGATTTTACGTGACAACGTCTTTTTCTCGGTAGAATATTTATTGATATGAATATAATTAAATTGCACAATAGGAACAAGGAATTGAATGAAAATAAGAATTGCACAAATTTTTTAAACTAATAATTTACCTAACACTATCAACATTTATCAATAGTATGACATAACCTATAAACTCAGTTTCTCAAATTTTGTGTCAATCTAACAATTAATCAATCAATCATAGTTTACGATAATGAAATATCAGTGTACAATTATTTACCTTTATTGTTGTAGTTGTTGTAAATGACGAATCTAAGCACTCCACATTTTCACTACAGACACAGCTGACGATACTTTAACCACACGTGTGAACTTGTATTATGACGCTTTCTTGTTTTTCCAACGCCAAGAACGTTCGAGAAAGACAAAGACAGAGACACAAGCATGCGCCGATTCAATGCGCCTAATTCTCTAGTGCTGCGCGCGCGGCAGACCGATCATAGTTGAGTGGGAGAGAGACGCAAGGCATTCGGCGGGCCTCTCTCTCGTTCGGTGACTCATCGTAACGTTACCGGGCGTTACACTTTTTCATAAGTGACTCCCAGCCGCAACCTAATTTAAGACGTTGTCACGTCAAAACATCCGACAGATTTAAAACAATCAATGTTTTTGCTTAGCAGAACGCGTATACATAAGCTCGATAATCGATATTATCACCAGGCACTGTCTAATAGAAACGCATGTCACGCGGCTAAGCGTATTCTCAAATAACTTTTGCAGAAGCTGTATGGATAGAGGAAACAGTTCTTCACCTCCTCTGTACATGCCCCGCTCTAGCAGAATTACCTAGGAGAATATTTCTATAACAATCTAAACGATCTCAATCATATTTACATAATCAGTTTTTCACGTTTCGTAAGGGACTCAACTGGTTGCATTGAGCTTAGTAGAAACAGAAAGCCCCAAGGTTCATGTGGTATCACAGTGGGCCATTAAACTGGACTAAGTTTGTCCTACTCCATCACGTACAGCCACTTCAACCTAACTTAAAACGATACACGCTTTGAAAATGGTGAACATTTATCTCACATTTAGCAGGACTAAAGTTGGTTACTGTAAAACACGTTTTCTGCCGGCAATATAGTTAAACTGGTAGACACCATTCTCAAGGTGTAACTTTTGGGTGCAGTTTTTTGGACTGGCACGGTGGAGTGATTGGACCTTACTTATTTGAAAATGAGGCTTGTACAATTTCTACGGTAACACACGGACAATTGGTCAGCAAAATATTGTGATTTCATACCTTTACACTTTTGTCTTTTGTACCACGTGAAAGACATTAAAAATGGAATTCGAGAAGTTACATATCGAGGACGTTCTGCCTCAAATGGATAACAGTTCGTAAAAATAAATAAAGCAAATACGCCTCCACGGACCCATTAATTGTAATTCCCAACTGTTAACTGGCCCATTCCATCCACTGCTCTTATATTCATAATTATTAACTTCCCATAGGAAGTTATTGTAATCGGTCCGATTTGTCGAATTGAAAATTTTGACATTTCTCGAAGTCTGTACGTCCGTACGTTCGCGACGTTTATTAGTCGTCCATAGCTCAAGAACCAGTAGGGATATCGACTTCAAATAAATTTTGTTATACAGATAATATAATAATGCAGGAAGATGCAGAGAGGACTCTCAAGAAAATTGAGTGGGTGGTTTTTTAGCATAGTAATTTAAAAAAAAGGTGAAAGTTTTGGTTAACCCTATATATCTCACGAACCAATAACGCTAGAGAATTGAATTATATTTTATATTATATATTGTAACTCGATACCAAACAAATATATTTTTGGAAAAAATTCCAATTGACGGTTTTTTTATAAATCAAAAAAACTGAAAAAAAAATATTTGTAACCTCGAACATTTTACGAACAAAAAATGATTTTATCTCCAAAACAAATTTGTGCAACGAAGAATAACGTTTTCAACATTTGGTAACATTTTGAGAAAAATCGAATTGACAATTTTTTTACAAAAAATAAAAGCTCTAAAAAAAATTAATAAAAGTTGGTAAAATTTAATTTTCCACTCAAATATTTTTTTTTAAAGCTTTGAGATATTGGCTTTAAACTAATTTTATCTTTAAAAAAATATTGTTGTCAACATTGAGTAACATTTTGAGAAAAATCAAATTCACGGTCAAAAAATTAAAAACCTAAAAAAAAAAAACAATTCTAAAAGTTGGTAAAAATTGATTTTCGACTCAAACATCTTTTCAGAAATTGGAGATTATGGCTTCCAATTAAATTTAACTTATAAGAAGAAGAAGAACAAATTTTGAGAAAAATCGAATTGACAGTTTTTTTACAAAAAAATAAAAACCTAAACAAAAGTTAACAAAAGTTGGTAAAAATTGATTTTCCACTCAAATATGTTTTCGAAACTTTGAGATATTAGCTTCAAACTAATTTTTTCTTATAAAAAATATTGTTTTTAACATTCCATACAATTTTGAGAAAAATCGAATTGACAGTTTTTTTACAAAAAATAAAAACCTAAAAAAAAAACAATACTAAAGCTTGGTAAAAAATTACTTTCGACTCAAATAGCTTTTTAAAAATTTAAAATATTGGCTTTTCGATATTCAATCATCAAACAGTCCGTCTTTTTATAAAAAAATAAAATCTACAAAAAAAACGCAAATTTGGTAAAAATTGATGTTCGGTTCTCGATACCTCTCAAATTAATTCCATTCATCTAATTTGTATTTGTTTATATAAGAAATAAAAACTTTTAAGAAATGCTACTAAAATTGGTAAAAATTGGTTTTCGACTAAAAATCTCGTTAACAAAAATAGATTTCAAAATCGAACTTTTGCATATTTATTTATATGCAAAATATTGCTGGTAATTTTGAATAAGAATAATTCAACTGACAACTTTTTTAACAAAACACGAAAACCTACAAACTCTTAAGCAAGACAAATCGACAGACGCATCCCAGCCCCTTTTAATAATTATATAATTGTACAGATGTTATAGGGATTTAGCATATTGCTAAAAGATAAAGTCGCCATTCCGTGGTAGTAACATTAGCAAATTGTTAAGAGATAATAATAAGATGTTAAAATTGTTTAAAATTAATTAAATTTAGTTTAGTAGCTTAAATTGCTTTAATATAATCATTTAAAATTTTGCACCAATTTGTCGTTTTAGGACTAGGACCAATCATTACTCGGGTAAAGAATCAGGAGTTAGTTTTCAACACCAAATCATCAAGGTCCTATAAAAATACAACCAACAGTTTTCGAGATCGCTTCTCTCACGAATACAAGAGTATGATTTCCATTCTATCTGGCAGCTATTGTTGACGCAGATGACAATTAGCAGTTTTACAATTCTCTTGGCTTACTCATTCCCTCGCTCATTACTAGAAGGTACTTATACCGTCATAATGATTGAAAAGCAACATTTATTCACTTTTTTTCTAGACAAATTGGAAATATCGAAATTCAAGGGGAAGGTGCCAATGCTACTGAAAATAATAAGGGCATCGCTCCAAACCGTCAAGCGGGAGGCCGCTGAAGAAACATTTTAAAGTTTTATAGATGGTTTAAAGGCCACAGTTGCTGCAATGAAAATTAAGCCACTACCCGAATCCACCAGGATTCATCTACATACGTTCCTATAATTTAATAAATTAAAATAATTTAATTAAATAAATGTGTTTTTAAAATGGACCTTACCAATAATTATATTTAAAGTTCAGTTACATAATTAAATAATTTCTAACTAAAAAATCTTACTAATAATCGATTTAATAACCAACTTATAGTCAAACGTCAACTTAACTTTTAAAGTCATGAAAATCATCATTAAACCCACAACTACAACTGTCAAATTTAAATTGGTAGTAGTTGACTTTTTTCCTAGTAGGAAAAAAAGAGAGTATGAGAAGCGCGCGATCGAGGAGATAGAGGAATGATACGAGTAGATGAATATAAGCAATGAAATTCGTAAACTTTACTAAAAGGTAAAAAAAAACTCCCAAGGGTATTAGCCGCGAAGACTGTAAGATCAGGGAACACCGTAGTCAAACGGCAGTCTATGCTGAAAGTATGGAAAGACCACTTCTTCAAACTATAAAACGACGATGAAAAATCGAATTACGCTGTAAGGGGGAAAGCACCATTCAATACAGAGCAACAATTCCGCCTACCTGACCATAACAAAGTGAATCCAAAGTCCAACAAATCTGTTGGAATTGACGGCATCGCTGCCGAATAATTCAAATTAGCAGGCAATTACTTGAAACATAGGCTCAGATGAAAGCATGCCCGATGAGTGGAACCTCAGCATAGTATTTCCAATACTCAAGAAAGGAGACCCTCGGAACTATTATTAAAACGTCTGAAACGGTCGTCAACAACCTGATAGTTCCATATCAGTGTGGCTTCAGATCAGGAAAATCCACCATTGATCAAATATTCACATTACGGCAGATCTTGAAAAAAAAACAGGAACTACAATCGTCAACACTAGAGGCACTATCTATTAAAGGTTCGTCCAGTTACTCAGATACACCGTCGATGATATTGACTTAATTGGAATATCAAAGCATGATGTCATCAGGTGCGCGTTTTTGAACATTGCAACGAAAGCGGAGAAGAAAGGTTTAGTGGTCAATGAGGGCAAGACCAAGTATATGCTCTTATCAAAAAAGGATATTGTACGACGAGGTGGTTAAGTAAATTGCCTACCTCGACACCGCTAAAATACAACACCAGCGCTAAGCACCTAAAATCACCATCTAAAGGGTGATTTTTTAGCTATATTATCTTTGTAGTACCCGTAGCGTGATGGTTAGTGCGTTGGACTGTCATGCAAGGGGTCTTGGGTTCAATCCCTGCCTGTGCCACCTAACTTTTTTCACGGGTACTGCCTCTTGCGAGGAATTGACAAATCCTCCAAGAGTAATTCTTGTCATGAAAAGTGCTTTCTCAAATTAGCCGTTCGGATTCGGCATATAAACTGTAGGTCCCTTCCATCTCTGATAACATTACTCGCACACAGGGATGGTTGAGAGTTGTAAGTCACTAGGCCCTGGTCCTTCATGGACTGTTGCGCCACCTAATTTATTTTATTTATTTTATCTTTTTGGCAACACTGGTTTAAACAGCTGACGCACGTTTCGTGTTTTGTTTCACTGTCAAACATCATTTAACCATAAATCGTCTTACAAACGAACAACGCTTGCAAATTATTGAATTTTATTATCAAAATGCAGCGACGCAGCTCATTTTTGGCTCAATGGGTACGTAAATAAGCAGAACTGTCGATTTTGGAGCGAATATCAGCCAGAAGCATTGCAAGAGCTACCAATGCATCCAGAAAAAGTCACAGTTTGGTGCGGTTTATGGGCTGGTGGCATTATTGGACCGTACTTCTTCAAAGATGATGCGAATCGTAACGTAACTGTGAATGGTGAGCGCTACTGTGAGATGATATCCAACTTTTTTTGCCCAAAATGAAAGAGCTTGACTTGCATGACATGTGGTTTAAACAAGACGGTGCCACATGCCACACAGCACGCGCAACAATGGATTTATTGAGAGGCGAGTTCGGTGAACATTTTATTTCACGTTCGGGACCGGTCAATTGGCCACCTAGATTGTGCAATTTAACACCTTTAGACTATTTTTTGTGGGGCTATGTTAAAGCTCATGTCTATACAGACAAGCCCGCTTCAATTGACACATTGGAAGACAACATTGAAGCATTTATTCGTGAGATACCGGCCGAAAGAGTATGCCAAAATTGGACTAAGCGGATGGACCATTTGAGGCGCAGGCTAGGTCAACATTTTTGCATGAAATAATTTTCAAACATTAAATTATATGGAATTATATGGGCAGTACTATCGATTCAAATAAAGATTTCATGCATTTTTTTGAATTGTATGTTTTTGTTTTTTTTTTTGTTTTAACTTTTCTATAGCTTTTAAAAAATCACACAGCCACATTAACCTAACCTAACCTAACCTAAGACACTCATAATCCCGGTTTTTCAATTATTGGAGAGAGAGACTTGAGACTTGGACCTTGTCTAGGCAAGATGAGAACGTCTTAATTCTTAATTCTTCGGGCGATTTTTGATCTCGTCTGCATATTAGAGAGTGGAGGAGAAGATTCAACGACAAACTGTACAGGCTTTACAGCGACACTGACCTGGTCAAAAGAATAAAAGTCCAACAACTTAGATGGTTGGGTCATGTAGAGCGAATGGACGGCGGAGTATTGGAAGACCTCGACTCAGATGGCCCACACAGGTGGGAGAGATAGATGGCCCACACAGGTTGGTGAACACAGGTAGCTAGGGACAGAGCTGGCTGGAGACGCTTGTTGGTTGAGGCCCAGGTGAATTCCGGATTGTAGCGCCTCCTTAAATAAGTAAGTAAGAGAGGTCTACAAACAGTTGTATCTAATTCTAATTATGAGTCTAACCCCTTGATAATAACTACAGTACTTTTTTGTTCTCGTGTAAGTAGTTATTCTTTCAATTTTATTTACCTAGAGTAACTTGAATTTGTTTTGTTTTTTAACACTTTACTTCAAAATTGTAGACAAATTTATTTTTTCGTTAATTTTGGAACACCCTTATGGCTTGACTACGAAACAAAATGCCTTTCTCATATTTTTCTTAATAACACCGTTATGGGTCTTATTTATGCAGCATGACTTCAAAGTTAATTTTGATAATCTTTATTCGTTCAAATTATGTTCAAAATGAAATGTTTGAATTGTTAAAAATTATTAATTTTATTGCTTTAATGTTGAAGACTTCAACACCTTTAAACGTAACGTAAATATTAATTGATTAAGAATGAAGAAGCTGCCATTAAAATATTCCCATCATCGTGTAACATGTGACTGAGGAAAAATTTCACCAAATTTATTATTATAAATTTACATTCGGTTTTTAATGGCAGTGATAAGGTTTATATTCCATTTATTATCTTTAAAAAAAAAAGGCTAGAATGCTACACTGATAACTTTATATTCGTGCCCGTCTAAAGCTATTTCTAAAAGTTTTACAAAATACTTATACAGTATACAGACATTTTGTGTAAGATACAAAAGTTTAAATTCAATATCATTCTTACTTCTGAGTCAAAAAACATGTTCTATCAGTTTTTAGTTGTTTTTAAAATTGGGTTAAAATTTTGTTTTAAAGATATTTGGGGTATCATACTTTTTCAATTTTATTTTGAATTACTAAAGAAAAACACCCACTCAATTTTTTCGAAACTTCTTTCTTCATTTTTTTGATGTTATTATTTGAAAACGAACTTAATTTAAAGTCGATATCTTTGCCGGTTTTTGGGATATGGTAGACGAAACAAGGTACCCCGAACATTAGGACCACTAACGTACGTACACATGCATCTTTCTTTGATTAAGATTTTTGGGACCTTGAAACGTGGGGATACATATTATTTCAAAATTATCAATTCCAAAAATTGTACCGATTACAATTATTTCCTATAGGATGTTTATAAGATTCAAATCAGAGATCGAATTCCTTAAAAGTAAATTAAAAACCTTTTTCAGAGAATTATTGTGAAATTCACCTTTATGCCTACAGCAGCCTTTCAAATCTTTTATACCTACATTCTGCCTTCGCTTGGCATCTTGATTTCAATGCCAGCACCACTCACGAGGACAGGCAGAAGTGGCTTCTAGCCACCCTCCTAAACGAACCCCCGTCGCTCATCGTCGTCGTCTTCGTTGCCATCACTAAACTTTACTTCAAGAGGCACAAACCAACGAAAAGAGAAAGAAAATCCTAGAGACATGCCGGCGCACAATATTGCGTGGCATTCAACGAAGACGAACGACACGGAAGGCAGCAGAAGCACCAACAGCAGAGACAGCGAGGGCAAGGAAGGCTAAGGTGAAAACAAAAACAACCTATAGAACCTCTAAACAGTAGACGTTCGTTGATACTCAACTTATACGAGTACCTACCTATATGGAATAAAATCAACGATCGATACTTTAGGGTGAATGTTACATAACAATTTGTGGCGACAAGAATCGCAGGGGTCGGGCGGGCGTTTATAGGGACGGGGCAAGAAATACATAATGGGGCATATTTGTAACGTCGTTTGTAGGAAGCGTGAATGCGCGCGAGAATTGAATTCCTTACTGGCTGCTAATTGGATCGGCTGAACGTTATATTAACGACATCTTGAAGACGTCCGCATACCGTCGTCGGTCGGTCCTCCGTCCTCCCTTCCGCCGCGTCCTCCCCAAAGATGCTACATTCCAATAAATTTGACAAAAGTCAATAGAGCACCACCAACTCACGTCCCTCAATCAACCCCCTGCCCTAAATAAACCAGACTGTGTACGAATTGTGAAGTCATTTCTCATTCCATTTGTTTGATATTAATCGGGACCATCTGGCGTATACTTGCTGTTTATTTTGTGTTTATTTTTTAAAATTTTGTTTCTCTTAATGTCCGGTAGATTTGTGTATATGTACATATGTGAGGAGGTGGTGGATAGTTTTGATGTTTACACGTCTTGTCGTCGGGTCTATTTATAAATTCTGGTTTCTTTCAATTTTCCATACTCGACTCGTACTCGTACAGCGGGTGTTTTGTAAAGGGTGCTTTAGAGGTTACTCACCTTGCGATATCGCGCGTGAGCTCCATCGGCGTTGCCACTTTCGATTACTTCGATTTCGTCGGTCTTTGATGTTTGTCCTGCAGCACCAACACTGCTCTTGAATGACATTTGCTTCTGCAGCAGTGCTGTGTTGCAACCCCCAGTGGGATTGGGCACCCCACCACTGCTGGTGCCACCCGATATACCGCCCGATATACTGCGGCCATTTGTAGCCGCAGCTATGCCACCCCCAATCAAGCTCCTCGATGTTATGTCCACCGTCATGTTGCGCTCCAAATAACTACGAACTCACAAACATTGAGAGAATTATATTGAAAGAACGGAAAGAAAGAAAAATAAAACACTTATTTCCGGGATTCGTTTCTTAGCACAATGATTTATTCACAGAATAAAGCGCACTTGTGTGGTAAGGACATTCAGCCCCAAAGGACTAGCATGATTTTTCTTTTATTCTCTTATATTCTTCACTCAATCTTCTCGCAAATCAATTTGAACTTCAACTAGGAAGGATTTTCTTTTTCAATCACTTGAAACTTTTTAACACTTTATCACATATCGATAAAACAAAAATAAAAACCTTTCGAAGAGATTTGATTTGGAAAAGTCTTCAACTCTTTTATCAATTGCACAGGAAGTTGTATATGTATTTATATGTACAGATAGACAAAGACAAAGGAAAAACAAAATATTTATATGGTATACAAAATAGCAAAAACAACGTTCTGGTCGACCGCAACTTTTGGCTTTTTGTAAAAATTGTGTGAAAATTGTTAGGAAACTAAGAACTTTCAAGCTGACCCTTGGGTTCTTATAGGTGCGAGAGTCAGAATATATGCGAAGAAGACGACGAATATGACATTTCTGGAAGTCTACACGTGAATGGTGGATTTTTATGGTTATGGTGGAGGATACTAAATCGCAAACTCACCAATTCCAGCTGATTTTTGAGTTTGAAGGCAGATTTCAATAATATTCAGTGTAATAAAATGATACGAGAATAGGGATGCGATTGTGGTGGATGTTTGCAGCTTTAAGCTTTGATGATTTATTCTTGGAGACTTTTTGTTCATAGTTGATTCTTAAACCGGAAATTGAATTTTATTTTACAAAAAAAAAAATGGAAAGCAGAACGTTTTTTTTCACATTTGTATATTTATTTATTCATTGGTAATTATTTCTTTCGAAGTAAAATCAAATAAAGTTAAAATTAGTGAAACATTCAGTATAAGCATACTTTGTGCAAAAGTAATTAATGATAAATAAATCAATAAACCAATAAACCAATAAATCAATAGGAAAAGAAAGATCAATTATAAGAAAAATTTAAGTTTAATATAAAAAAAATAAAAATATTTGAATATAATAACGAAACTGCAAAAATAATAAAAACTATGAGCTGAAGGTTGTTTGTCAATTAAGAGTCTCAAAGTACCATCGTAGGCTCGTCTTGAAGCAAGTGCTGCATGCCATCATCCGTATTACCAAAGGTAGGGAACACCCCAACCAAATATCATCCCCTTTTCCGACAGAAATATTTATGTGTTTTGTCCAGGTTAGTGAATACGAGTACTGCTCCTAAGTTCTTTGCTTAGTCAGCAAACTCTATGGGGATTTTGATAAGCACTAAAAAGGGAAAATATCTTATCTCAGTCACCATTTTCTATATAACCGAGAGGACAACTATATCGAAGCATACATTTTAAACCTAGAGACAGAAGCTTACTTATTTATGTATGTACATATGTATGTACGTTGTTAATAGAAGAGATCTTAAAACTGACCCTTGGGGGACATCTCTGGTTAGTGGAAGAAATGATGACGTTTAATTATTAGCACTCACTGCTTGATATCTTGACGACAAATGCAAATAAAATTCTTTTTGACAGTTCAAAAAGGGCCATAAAACATTTGTTTGGATACAGGGAGGGGACTTTGTTCGATAGTTTTGAAATAAAATTCGGTTCATCGGTAATGGGATTCAATGTATGGGGAAGATTTGCCTTTAAAAATATTGGATGGATATTATTGAAACCAAAACTGACTGGTTAACCACTTTGCGGTTACAAAAGTAAACGTAAATAAAACACATATAAAATATTTTGTTCATGATATTTCTTTTTTATTACAAAGTTTGAACATTGACATTCTGTGACATTCTGTGTTAAACACTACTTCATTTAAATGACCACCTCTCGAATTGTTGCAAACATCGATTGTTTTGAGTGTTGACCACTTTTTGACACATATTGGGCTGTATCTAAGCTATAACTTGACGAATGTTGGTGATTCAGTGCTCAAGAGTTAAGGGTTTATCTGCATATACACGGTCTTCCGCGTAGCCCTTCAAATCCAGTGGTGTCAAATCGCATAATTTTGGTGGCCAGTTGATATCACCACGCGACGAGAAATTACGCGGCCAGGAAATGTCTCTTGCAATAAAGCCATATTCGCTGGAGTTGTGTGACATGTGGCACCGTCTTCTTGAAACCACCTATGTATGTATTTTCCAAGTCGTATTCTTGAATAGCAGCCAAGAAAAAGTTGGTTATCATTAATGGTGACAGTCGTTCAATCGTCGTTTTCGAAAAATTAAATTCCAATCCCACCTCCGGACTAAAGAGCGTCTCCCTTCAATTACTTGAGGATTCTCAGAACCCCAAATACAAAAATTTTGTTTATTAACATACTCACCGAGTGAGAAACGTGCTTCGTCGTGAAGAAATTTTTTTTCGAAAAATCGCCATCCACCGCCTGTTGTTCAAGCGCATATTCGACGTATCTACGACGCGAACGTTGTGAATGGTCAGCTGGCTTCAGTTGTTGTGTGAGTTGGACTTTATTTGGATGTAGGTGTAGATCCAAATGCAAAATAAGCCATAATATGCTGTAAGACAGTCCTAATTCGTGAGAACGACGAGGAATCGACACATTCCGGTCTTCGGCAACACTTTCACTTACAGCAGCTATATTTTCATTGCTGCTATTGAAACGATGATGTACAGGCCTTACAATGTCTGTAACCAATCCAGTCTCTTCAAATTTCTTCAAAATTTTGACAATTGCTTGCGTAGTTTTACGATTATGTAAACTATAATCTCCTTTTAAAGCACGATATGTGGCTGTGGCAGAATCACCATTTTTGTAGTAGGTTTTAACAATTTTTAAACGTTGTGCGATAGTTAAGCGGTAAATTTTCGTAAATGTCGGACTATCGACTAAAAAAAAAAAATGGTTTAACAACTTAGTTTGACAGATTTCGAATTCTAGCGCTATACTTTTGAAGCCTCAAAATGGATAACCTGTTACACAAGTGTTTTTAACTTGCCATATGAAGTTATTGTAATCGTCCGATTTGTCGAATTGAAAATTTTTCCTTGAATCCAAATAAAAGATTGTTAGGGAGATGTCTATGCGTTCATACGTCCGTAAGTTTGGGAAGCTTTTTTCGTCGTTCATATCTCAAGAACCAATAGAGATATTGACTTCAAATAAATTTTGTTATACCTACAGGTAAAAATGTAGAAAGATGCAGAAAGGGTTCTCAAGAAAATTGCGTGGGTGGTTTTTTTACCATAGCAGTTTAAAAAAAAAGTGAAAATTTTGATTAACCCTAAATATCTCATCAACCAAAAACGCTAGAGACTTGAATTAAATATTTAAATTAAATATATTGTAACGTGATACCAAACAAGTATATTTTTGGAAAAAAAATCCAATAAACGGTTTTTTTTTATAAATCAAAAAACTTAAAAAAAGGGGCTGGGATGCGACCCACACTGATAACTTCCCATCCCGTCAGTCGATTTGTCAGTCGAAAGTAAATTTTTACCAAGTTTAAGTATTGTTTTTTTTAGGTTTTTATTTTTTGTAAAAAAACTATCAATTTTCTCAAATTTTTTCCTAATGTTGAAAACAATATTTCTTATAAGTTGAAACTAGTTAGAAACTATTATCTCAAATTTTTAAAAAGATATTTGAGTCGAAAATCAATTTTTACCAACTTTTGTTAATTTTTTTTTCGGTTTTTAATTTTTTGTTAAAAAGCTGTCAATTCGATTTTTTTTTTCAAAATTTTACTCAATGTTGACAACAATATTTTTTGAAAGATAAAAGTAGTTTAAAGCCAATATCTTAAAGTTTTGAAAAGATATTTGAGTCGAAAATCAATTTTTACCAACTTTTATTAATTTTTTTTTAGTCTTTTATTTTTTGTAAAAAAACTCTCAATTCGATTTTTCTCAACATTTTTCAGAATGTTGAAAACAATATTTCTTATAAGATAAAATAAGTTTGAAGCCTTAATCTCAAGTTTATGAAAAGATATTTGAATCGAAATTCAATTTTTACCATATGAAAAAACCGTTTATTGGATTTTTTTTTCAAAAATATACTTGTTTGGTATCACGTTACAATATATAATATAAAATTTAATTCAAGTCTCTAGCATCATTGGTTCATGAGATATTTAGGGTTAACCAAAATGTTCACCTTTTTTTTAAACTGCTATGGTAAAAAAAACCACCCACGCAATTTTCTTGAGAGCCCTTTCTGCATCTTTCTGCCTTATTATCTGTATAACAAAATTTATTTGAAGTCGATATCTGTTTTGGTTCTTGAGCTATGGACGACGAAAAAAACGTCGCGAACGTACGGAAGTACGGATATACGGACGTACGGACATACAAAAATTTGACAAATCGGACCCTTTACAATAACTTCCTATGGGAAGTTAAAAATTTGTCGACTCAATTATCTTTTCAAAAATTTGAGATTTTGGCTTCCAACTAATTTTAAATTATAAGAAATATTATTTTGAATATTAGGAAAAAATCGAACTGATAGTTTTTTTTTACAAAAAATAAAAACCTAAAAAAAACAATACTAAAACTTTGTAAAAATTTACTCTCGACTCAAATAGCTTTTCAAAAACTAAAAATTTTGGCTTCAAACTTGTTTTATTTCACAGAAAATATTTTTTTCGATATTCATTATTTTTTTATAAAAATTCAACAGTCCGTTTTTTCATAAAAAATAAAATCTACAAAATATAGTACGCAAAATTGGTAAAAATTGATACATATAGACAAACTTTTAAGCAAGACAAATCGACAGACGGGATGGGAAGTTATCAGTGTGGGTCGCATCCCAGCCTCTTTTTTTTAATTTAATTGAAAATTATTTGGAAGAGAAATGGTTCCAAAAAGACGAAATGTTTTGCGTGTAAATATCACTATTGCAAGTCGAATGTTTAGTAAGCGAATTATCTTAAGAAAAAATGATCCAGTGAATTGGTCAACTATTTTATGTACACACTTTTTGTTGGTGTTACTTTAAATATATGGACTATGCTGATCAAATAGCAGAGACTAATCATTTAGAAGTGAACATTTCACGCATTGTTGCCGAAATATCTTGGACCGGGCATTTAAAATTAAACCTACCTGTCATGAATTTGGAATATGCTAATATAACTTTGAATTGAATGAAAATATAAATGTAAAAGACCCAGTTTTGACAAAATATTTTTAAAATTGATGTTTTAGAGTTTTATACTTATAAAAAGGTTTTAAAAGTGACACTGTCATAATAAATGAAGATTGAGATCATAGTAAGAAAGTAAGAGCGTTGCTCTCGCTAGAAATTGTCATTGCAAAATTCTGAACATAAATTTTATATAGCAATTAGTTCTTAAAAAATAAAAACAAAATTTTCATAAATTGCAGTTGAAAATCTTGCTTTATTCAATTTTATAATTAAATTTATTAGTTTCACAAAATTTGTAGTAAATTTCAATTACATTTATATCTATGTATATATAATATATAATTCAGCGTAATGATAAAAACATAACGCATTCTAGAACTCATAATATTTATACTATATTACATACATCGTTTCGTACATTTCTCTTAATTCAAGCATAGAATTTTTTAATAAAATTATTAATAATTACAATTTTATAATTTAAACTTTCATTGTATTTATGATGTAACTCTTGATTGTGCATTGTTTTGTTACTTTTTTTATTTTTATTAAGTTTTTGAATTCATTTTTTAAAATAGAACCTATAATTTCATTAAAATTTGTGCACTTATAAGTTTTTTTCTATGTTTTTAATTTAACATAAATGTTTAATAATTTATTTAAGGTTTTAAGCTTATTTTTGTCAAATTACAATTTTGTTTTGTTTTTATTTATTTATTTTTTTTTCACGATTAATTTCAAATCCATTTAAAGCGAATCGAAATGGCAATGGTTTTATGTATTTCTTTTTCGATTATTTAAAATATTTTGTATGTGAGTTTAAAAATATACAAGTATAAAAAATATTATGTCTTATTCTTATATATATTAAAAATATATATTTATATAAATATGTTTTTGTTTTAATATTTTTTAGTAAGACGCTACAGCTTAACAAATTTAATTTATTACTAATTTGAGATTTTAAAAGATTACAAATAAGAAAAATAAGACGATTTTTATAAATAATTTACATATAAAGAAAATCTAAGCAACATCGGTGCTTTTAAGTTTGTCTATTAGTTTATTTTATTAATAATTTGTATTGATTTAATGTTAGTTATATATTTCCACTATTACTGTTTTTTTTTAAATAAGCATTATTTTTTGAATGAAAATAGTCCGTTGCATAAGCAATTGATTTATCACATTTTTACTTTATACAAAATAAAACACTATTAATTTTTTCAAAAATAGTTTTTGTGTGAGTTTAGGCTGTTTTTTTTTTATTTTGTATTCGTTTTTATTAATTTTCGTGTGATTTTTATTATTTAACTTTAGAAAAAAATGTGTATTTATCTTATATTCTAAGAAAATAAATTATATTTCGTTTAGTTTTTGTTTTTAATTTTGTTATATTTAATTCTATAAAATATTAAAACAATTAGATAAAATGACTAGATTTAAACCAGTGATGCATTGGAATTAGTTTTTAAAATTAAGTTTTTTGTTTTGTATTAATAAATATTCAATTTACATTTCTTTTGTATTTCAAATCTAGTGGAATGCATTTTTGTTTTTAATACATTATTAAGTTACAAAAAAATGTAATGCTTATGTTTCTTTTATTTTTATACTTTTTTTATTCATTTCTCTTAAGGCAGGTAATGTTAGTGTTTAATTATAAATATACGTTTATTTTATTTGTTAAAATGGTTAGGAAATTGGATTTTTCTTTAAGGAACAGGATGGGTGTGTTCTTTGGTTTTTTTTATTTTAATCATTTTAGAAATAAATTGACGCTGGAAATTATGATTTTATAACATATAAAATCAAAGTAAGAAACGTATTGAAAAATGAGCTAAATTAAATAATTAATAAATATAGAGAGCTTCAAAGGACTTAGCTAAAGTATCAGCATTCAGTTTAAATTAAAATAAAACAATAAAGCGCTGGAGATATGTACATCAAAATCAGTATAACAATACTTAATAGAAAGAAAAAATATTAATAAATGTAAAATCAAACAATAATTTGTTTGTGATAAAATCATGTTAAAAGCAAATAAATATATTGAATACTTAATTTAAAAATAAATTTCATAATTGAATAGAAAACAATTTTAAGAAAGAAAATAAAACAATAAATAAACTGTGATTAAGGAAATAGCATATGAGATTAAGGAACATAGAATTCCATAAGACGCTCCAGGAAGTTTCACTATAATAAAAGATAAAAAGGTATGTTTGGGTTCCACATGAACTTAGAGTTGATATTTTAATATAGAAACTGATATACATAATTAATGAGCATGAGCTGGTTACTGGGGAGAGATTGAAAACTATCAATGTACTTGGGAAGATATTATTAAAATGTTTGCTATCGCAGCTTTATTATACACATAAAATTAAAAAAGGTTAGGATTTAAATTTCTTTAACTTATTTTTTCAATTACGTACATATACATATGTGTATTAAAATTTATCATATAATTTTTTTGACTTTTTACGAATTAGTGTTTTGGTTGTTTGTCTCATTTGATTTTAATATAAATAAAATCCCTTCTCTGGACAGGACATAGAGAACTGGTATTTTCTACAGATCCAAGTGGCTACCCTTTTGCATTAAGGACCCTCAGAAATATCTATTTTCCAAAAATTCTCATTAGTTATGAGATGACTTCTGAGTCTTCAGACTCTTGAAAAACCTTGAATTGACCATGGTTTTGAAAAATACGTTTAGAGCCAATTTTTGGAGCTGATTTTGAATAAAAAATGTTATTTTAGCTATCTGGTCACACTTTAAAAATGCACTTTTTTACAGTTTAAAATAAATGATTTAGCGTTTTTGAAAGTGGAGACTTTAAAGTAACTAAGGATTGTTTCGAAAATTGTAAGAAAAACTGAAAATATTCAATCTAATTATTGAATATAGAGATTATAGATTCTAAAACTTATCACAAATTTAGTTGAAAAAACATGAATTCATGAATTTACATAGTTTCAAAAAGCCTAATATAAGGTTTTTTTTTTTGGATTTTAAAAAGTTATATCTTAAAAAACTTTTTTGCTTACTTTTACGAAAAGTTTAATTTGATGGCTAGTTACAAAGCACTTTTTAGCAATGTTTTTGATAACTTTTTCGCTTACATTCAGCAAGCACAATTTTAGCAATTTTAATAATGATCGAGTGAATCAAAAATGGAATTTAATTAATAGATTATTAAGCAATAATCAATCATAATCATAATTTGTGTATGAATTTCATATATTTAAACTCGTTAAAAAAAGAAGTTACTGCTTTGAAAGATTTTTCACAAAATTGAAAAAGAACAATATCTATTAAAATGGTCTTTTAAAGTTGAACGGGTTTCTTGAATATTTTATTTCAAGCACTAATAGCCAATACCTTGAAAAATTTCTAGTTTATTGAAAAATTAACTCGGTTGAGCCCTAACTTATTTCTTCTCTGATTTAGATTTGAGTCAAAGATAAAACTTTGATTTATTAGACTCTCAAATTTGAGGGTCCAGGATATTAGAACTCGGTTCAGCAATGTTTTTTAATGTGCAATAATAGATTGTTAGAAAATACAGTTATGTACACGAACAAGTGCAGCCTGCAATAACTTTTAAACCATGGACAATTTGTCAAGAAATAATCTCAAATCTAAACATTTTGTTTGTTTAAAGAAGTCAAATCGTCTGGAAATAATGTCCAGTTGTTTACCGCTAAATCAAAACTGACAAACATTGAATATTATTACTCGATCGAATGTCAGAAATGTATTTCCAATAATCCTACCGCGTAGTTTATTATTCGTTAGAACTCTGTTTTATTAAACCGAGATCTAAGTAAGAATCAATTAACTACAGTTTATTGTGAAAACATGATAATCTCAAGAAACTATGTCGTTGTGATCCATAAATATTACATTACATTACATTTCACACTACTCAGCACATAAATGTACAGAGTAGAGAACACAGCACCTTGAGCGACTAGACTATATAAGGTGATAACAACACAAGACATTAATACAAGACAGAAGGACAGAAGTGAAAGAACAACAGACAGAAAGAACACATGACAACGCGGTAGGTTTCGAGACGGCCCCCCATCTGACTACTAACCGCGCTCACTGATGCTTGATTTCGGTGATCGATGGGAACCAATGCTTTATCAGTGACTAGGCCGTTGCCAAATTCATAAATATTTCCCAATACATAAGATGGTGCAACAGTCCGTAGAAAAGAAGTACCTAGTGACTTACAACTCTCAAGCATTCATGTGTGCGAGTATTTCAAGGATGGAGGGGACCTACAGTTTTTGTGCCGTTTTCGAACGGCAAATTTGAGAAAGCGCTTTTCATTACAGTTCTTTAAAAGAGGCAGTACCCGTAAAAAAAAATATTTTAGGTGGCACATGCACGGGTTGACCTCTAGCATGACAGTCCTTTGCATTAACAGAGATATTTATATTTTAAACCTATTTTTCTATTTTTAGGTACAAAAAGAAAAATCAACAATTTTTAAGTAAAGGAAAAGGAATGGTAGTTAATTAACAAATTTAAATTATTACATTTTGAACATTTAGGCTTTAAATTTGTTTAAAATTTGGTGATGTAAGGTTATTTTTATTTTATTTTTGCAGGTTCCCCTCCGGCAGCCATGCCTTACAGAGGAAAAAGGATTACTATACCGAAGAATAATCGTAAGGCATGCAAGAATTTTCTGGGTATGGAAACTTTCTACGGATATGAGTTTAATATATGAGATCAATGATAAATTTTGGTACATTAACACTCGCGAAGAAAATGCCTAAGTTCCAGTTCTCCCAAAAATCAATGCAAAACACGAAAAAGGTAAATTGTAAAAGTTATTATGCAATGATTGGAAAACTATTTTTGCTTAAAATCGAATCGCCTAGTGAAGTATATTTATTTAGATTTCGTTGAACAGCTTCTATTTTTTTAAACTTTTTTAAACCATTTAACTAATTTAATGTCTATTGGTTTGTTCAAATAACAATTTAAGGAGCATACAAAGTTAGATAAGCAGGAATTTCATTCAAATGCTTCAAGACAATGGTTCACTAACAAGAAAATTATTAGCACACAAAACATTACTCGTATTATTCATTGCAGCACAAAAATAGCTTGTACATAGAAACTTTAACAACTAAATAAATGTTAGGATTAAAAATTAGTTAGTTTTGTTTCTTTACTACTTTTTTCTGAGCACCTATTTTTATAAGTTTTCAATCTATTCATAAATCACAGCTATTGCATCTTAGCTCGTTTCGAAATTATTTTTTTTTTCTTATATAAATTTAAATATTACTTAATTATAAGTTACAAATACATATAATTTTCGTTGGCTCTGATTGATATTGATACTGTATTCTTAAATCTTAGCCATGCGCTTTTGCATAAACAATTATTATGTTTCCATAGAAAAAATATCACCAATAAATAAATATAAGTTGCATAAACAATAATTTTAAATAAATATAAATCAGTTTGCTTTACATAATAAGCTTCTTCTTTTAACTGAAAACAAATATTAACCAGCTCGATGCCTTTTTAATTGCTTAATTCTAACTCTCTGTGCGTTTTCGTTTCTTCCTATAAACAATTAATAATATTCGTTCTCAACCAAAAACAAAATTAATTAAACAAATAACTTAAAAATTCAAACAACGGAAACAAAACAAAAATACTAACATCGTTTACGCTTAATAAAAAGCAAACAATTGATTTATCACAAGACTCATGAATAATTTTTCAAAATATTTAACAAAATATATGTAGTTCTTAGTTGGTTACCCAATGCTTTCGCGCATTTTTGAGGAACTATCTCCTCAAAGGGGTGATCTTCTTTGTAACACTCAAGTTCGGTCGCTTGTCACTTGCTTTCAAATTCGAACTGGACTCCTGTGTCGGTGATGGCACTGCTGACGGATTCTTGTAATAGATGTCAATTCTATTCATTTCCTTAGTTCCGCCGGCGATCATTGATGGCAGTGCCTTAAGGAAACCATGTGTCCCGGTTGGAATTGGCGGAGTAACTGGCACCGATGGTCCACAACGATTGTAGAGGAACGGCATGGACTGAGTGAGATTAGTGTGCAGAGTGAGAACTGACTCTAGGTCAGCTTCCTGGGCGTGAGTGGTGAAATCATTGAATAATGCGATTGGAATTTTGCCATAATTGTCGAATGAATCAATATAGGCCTCTGTGTCCCGATTGTATCCTTCGAGATAGTCGCCCAACAGTTTGGCCACCATAGCAGAGCGATCTTTGCTCATGACTCGATAGTTGAAGGGGTTTTTGAAGAAGACTGGCGCCTTAATGCCGCCATTAACGCGACTGATAAATTTCAAGATTAATTTCTCGTGGTAGTCACGAGGCTCCTGAGTTAATCGTCTCAATATTGACTCCAGATAAAGTCCGAATGTCTGCCTGGCTTGCAGTTGAGTTAGTTCTGAGCCATTTTCGATGAGTTTTCGGATTTGTTTTCGTAAACGCCTTCCTTCTTCGATGCACTTTGGCTCGGTCTTCTTTCGTCCAAACGATATGGGAGTGGCAGTCTCGAGGACGCGCTCATACTGATTCATTCGCTCATCGTAGCTATTCTCCTCGTTGCAGCCAGTTCCTTTAGATTCTCGGCCATACAAGTGATCGAAGAGCATTTGGTTGAAATTGTGCGGCATGATCATCGAGTACATGCCCTGACCCTGGGTGAATGTTGTCGAAATTGGGATTCCCGATGCGGGATCCAGGAATGCCGAGTACCTTTGCATACTGTCTTCTGTTGGATAAATTCGAACAAATCCACCTCTTCGGGCATTTTGAAGGCGAACATTGCGAATCACTCGCTGCTCCTCAGTAGTTAGCGGAACTTTGTGCTGGACGGAACCATTCTTCTTGCCCACTCCCAGATGATCGGCTGAATTTGTGCGTCGCCCATAGCTGACATTGCGAAACCGGGACCATGTACTGTCATAATGAGCCCGCATCAACTGGCTATAAGCAGGAATGCCGACTAAAGTCAGCAAATCGGTTATGAGAGCAGCTTTCACTTTGGTATCGATTGGACTGTCCACACCCATCGAAGGTGAGAGATTTATTTCAAGCAGCCAGGGCTTAAGGGTATCGTCTATTAAGATATCGAAGCCATACAATTCGAAGCAGTTATTGCCGTTCGGTACAAACATACGGCATGCTGAAATAATCGACTGAGCCGTTGCGAGGATTGACTTGATTATCAGATCCTCGATGTTCGACATCAATTGACGCGTATCACAACCTTGACTTTTTAGATGCCGCAATAAGGCAGAAAGTGTCCATTTATGGCCGACATCCTCATCTTGGGCATCACTAGATTTTATGTAATCCGAATGATATTTGTTGATGCTATAGTTGCAGAGGTGCATGCATGGATTCCAGAGATTCTCAGCGTTTCTATCGTATTTCACAGTGGCCAAACGGACGAGACCTTCTTCGTAGACATAGATGAGCAGGGGATCGAATGAGGTAACCAGAACATAGACACGCAGATCACATTTATGGCCATCAATGCAGAGTGGATCTGCCACGTATTTGGATACTAGCACCTGTTCATCGGCACATATTTGATCTGGCTGAAATTGAAGACACAAAAATTAGAACGCTTACTTTAGTCTGTGTTGAAAATTGCTTACCGAATTAACAATAAATATTCCACGACCTCGACTGGAAGCTGCTGGCTTAACTATCCATGGGCCTCGGTACTTATTATGCGCTGATACCAGGTCTCTATATTCTATTGGCAGGACAAATGATTGTGGCACAATATCGAAGTGCTTGAATCCTCGCAAATGTTGCATCTTCTCAATGTTCTTGTATAACCGGTCCTTTCGCGTCAACTCATAAGACCTGCGATAGAGCTAACCAAAATTAACGAAACTTTCAAATACAAGCTAATTCCAATAATTTTGAATCTACAAAGTAAAATTTTGTGTTTTTTTGTTTTCTCTGATTCTCACACTTACCTTGGAAAATGATTGACCCTCTGGTAGGGTGTGAGATTCCTTAGGATATCGGGCTTCATGTGGACACCAGTCCAGAGTATGTTGAAGTTCTGTTCACCCTCAGCTTCTGTTAGACCATGTCGAACGAAAATCTTCTTCAAAAGCTTCGTCTCGGTGTTCATGAACTTATACGTGATGTTAAGCTTCACAGCAGGCAAATCTCCCGACTCGGGTTGATCCTCGTCATGTTCGTTCTCCTTATTATCGAAGGAGTCACTCTTTTGCAAAGCATTACTGCCATCTGAATCTTCACCATGCACGAAGATTGATGGCCGACTATTGATGGTTGCCAATCTAGACAGACGTATGTCTTCCTCGACCTCCAGCGGATCGTCGCATTCGCTCGATATCGAAGTCTCACTGGAGGATAGTGAGTCATGCAGACGTTTCTTTGGCGACTTGAGAATCTCTTTTTGACGAGCTCCCAATGGCTGTTTTCTATTGGCTACTAGACTATTACTAGAACTATTGCTAATAGTCTTGACATTTGTTGGCAGTGACAGCAATACTTTGGCTTTACTACTTGAACTGTTGACTATGGAGGAGGTTTCCAGGGATGTGGATGACTTTGCTGTAAGATTAAGCGAGGACGAGCTATCACTGCTGCAGTTATCGAGACTAGTGTTGCTGGTAGATACATTTTGGTCATCGGTATTGGCGCCAACGAACTCATCGTTTCTAGAGTTTAATATGCTAGTGCGGAACACTAAGACCGCGTCACGTGAACCAATATGGCCACTTGTAATCCATGAATTATCTGAGGGTTTCTCAAATGTTTTTACACTGAAATCAAAGAAATTTAAAGGGAAATTATTATGTTAAATAATTCCAGTATCGGATGTGAGTAGATGGTGGTTTTCAAATGTGTTCTTTGTGATGTGTGATGCAATCATAAATCCAATAGGTACACAATAAAAGTGTCTACTGATGGATTATGGGATTGATTGACGGACAGGTGTGTAAGATTATGTACAAAATAATAAATCAAAAGTACGTAATGTATTTGGTTTTGGTGCTTGAGGCTAATCATAAGAGATTTTAATGGACGGTAATCCAATTAATTTACGCGGCGCGGTGGCAAACGGTTGGTCGGTGCGGTGGCGGGCGTGGGTTGGACAAGGCACTAGCCTACCCTGAAAGAAATTAAATCAGTTAGCCTTAGCGTTGGGTTAATGAAGTGTGAACTTGCGTTCGCTTGAGAGCTCATAAACTGAATTAATTGCTTTTTGTGTGGGTTACTGATGAATTTGTAGATTAATAATTCACTTTTAATAAAAATCTAATAATAAAATACATTTCAAGCGGAAAAGAGTAATGTACTTAAGACAAATTTGGAATATCGATAATACGTTTATTAAGCTCTTCACTAAATATTTGTTTTCTTTTCTTTGATTTTATGAATTAAATATTTAAATTTTAATACTCTTTGTCAGGAATTTACACTTTGAATAGAAAAAGAAGTGTTCGTACGAATATGATAATGATATGTTTTGAATAATTTTTGAATTAAATTTCGATTATGAAATTATGTTGGGCATTGAGTATAGGCAAATTTGGAAACTGAATATTGTTATTCGATTTTTGTTTTAAATAAATTGGTTAAAAAACAATACTGGGAAGACTACCAAAGTTGCTCTTAATATTTCCCACTTATTAATGATAAGAAAATATTTTATTTTAAATTGCTTTACTGTTTTCAAATAATAAAAGACCGTCTATACTTTTATTTTATGAATTTCTATTGATTTTCGCTACATTTTTAACACTCTGAGATAATTCTTAAACAGGATTTTAACTTCTTCTAGTGCATAAAACCGTTGTGCACAAATTATTTTTATTTTTAATGATTGGGAACAAGGAAAAGTCGTTAGATGTGAAATCAAGGCTGTTAAGTTCTATTCATGTTTTGAATCTTATGATTTTATTTTAGTTTTTTTTAACTAATTTGTTTCAATGATCAAACATTTGTTGGCGTCTATTATTATTTGTTTTCGTCCTTTAATCAAAGACCCCATTAAACAAATACTACGTCACGAGCATCAATTCTGCTTAATTCAATTCTTTATAGAGAAAAAAAATTATAAACAAAAAGTAACATTGTGGTAATAAAATTTCTCAAAAATGAAAAACAAATATTCTGTGACAATCAATGAAAGTTTGTTTTTGAATTTGTTAAAAACAAGAATTTATAAGCTCTTAAAATAATTTGTTTTCATTTTTGAAGGACGGTGTCTACAGGACAGATATCAATGATCATTGCAAACATTAAAATTAAATGTTAAATTCCTTAATTGGAATTTCTTGGCAGTTGGCCAATTAGATACTAGAAAATTGCTTTACCTTCAAGTCGTCTGAACCTGCCCCTTACGAAGTTTTGTCGAATTAAACATTTTGTCAGTTCTTGGCGTTTTAAGGTCCCTAGAATCTAAATCAATGATTTTTTGAGTTTGTTTATCCAGTCCGTACGTTTGGCACACCTTTTTTTGTCGACCATATCTCAAAAACCAGGAGAGATATCTACTTCAAATAAATTTTGTTTGGCAGACAATAAAATCCAAAATGTGCAGAAAGGACTTAATATCATTCAGTGTTTTTTTTTTTTAAATAAAAAAAATTAGAAAAAAATATTTTTCACCTAGAATATTCGATGACTGAGAAATGATATTACTTCCAAAATATTTGTATAAAAATAAATAAAAATAAATTGGGTGGCGCAACAGTCCGTTGGGAACTAGGGCCTAGTGACTTACAACTCTCAACCATTCCTGTATGCGAGTACAGTTGTCAGGCATGGAGGGGACCTACAGTTTTTATGCCGAATCCGAACGGCAAATTTTGAGAAAGCACTTTTCATGACAAGAATTACTCTTGGAGAATTTGTCAATTCCTCGCAAGAGGCAGTACCCGTGAAACTTAAGATAGCATAGGCACGGATCGAACCCAAGACCTCTGGCATGACAGTCCAACGCACTAACCATTATGCCACGGGTACTACAAACAAATATTTGTATACGTCGGAAAATATTGTGTTTGATATCTGGGGCCCTACTATGTAACTCGATTCTACAATGAAATTGCTCGAATTCGAAAAATTGGTACTATGTATCTGTTTGACTACTTTCGAACAAACCAGAATCGAATAGTTCTAGTAGTGCCAACTATTCTTATGAACTTTCGAATAAACGAGGAACTACGTAACTCGAAAGTAGAATTCAAAACAAGGCAAAATCGAAAATAATCACTCTACATCAAATGTGTTTGCGAACGAAGTTTCTTTGTCAAAGTGTAAGTAAAATGCTATAAATTTATTAATATGCAATTAGAATTTGAAAGTTTTTCATTCAACTTTTTGTGTTTTATTATTTTACCAACCCAATTACACCGGGAATTCGTGATTTTTGCCAAAAATAGCTTTTGGACTTTCGTTTCTCTTCATTCCTCATTCATTTCAAAATTCATCATCACCGGGCACAAATGGACTCTTTCGATTGAAGTCAAAACTTCGGCAAGTATTTTTGACATGGTTTGCTGTGCACGTCCAGCGTTCTTTTCACCACCGATTTGGTTTTGGTAACCTCTTGTTGCTTCAATGCTGCTGATAACTTAATGATAATCGGAAAAGCATTTTGTCTTCTGCGAGTAGTCATGTCGGATGATATGGTGTTAAGTAAGAACATAAATCCGTCTTTAGAAAGACGATAGTTCTTAACAAAATTAAAACAAAAGTATATATTTTTCATTAAGAATGCGTTCAAATATTCTACCGTATAGATAATGGGTCCGCCAAATAACTTTTTTTTTGGCTATAAAAACATCGAGTGTAGCTTCAAACAGTGACTCGTTTTGGGTGTATCGGCTATTCAATGTATGCGTACGGGTTTTCTGTGCCCCAAATGCGACAATTTTGCTTGTTTACAAGATTAAAATGAGCTTCATCTGAAAAGATGACTCAGTTCCATTATTTTGGAATTATCTCTTATTCTTTTGCGTTCAATTTGCTCGTACCGTTCTTCATTGCCTTGCAAATTAAACCATTTTTGTTATAATTATTCTTGTCCAACAATTTGATGTTTTATTTTAGTTTTTTTTAAACTGTCAAACAACTCGATACTCGTTCGAAAGTAGACATTTTTTTGAAAACAAGTTGGTATAGCCGGCATATTAAAATTTGGAAATAAGTTTCGAATAGAATCAAAAGTAGAATCGAGTTACATAGTAGGGCCCCTGTTCTAATATGAACCTTTGAACAAAAATATTAAAATTTGGTAAAATTTCACTTTCGACTCAAATACCTTGATAATAAAACAAAATATTGACTTCAAATTTATTTCATCTTATTTAAAACATTGTTGGTAAAATTTGCAAAAAACGATTTTAAGAAATCAAATTGACAGTGTATTTTGTACAAATTAAAATATTACTAAAAATTTGATAATATTCTTAGGGCATTAATAGAAATTCATCAGTGTGTGCGCATCCCAACCTCTTTTTATTTAGCTAAAACATTTTATCTAAAAATGTATCTACTGAATTTTAGTAAATTCTTTTTGAAGTGTTACATTCAGCAAATTCCAATTTAAAACATTTATACGTTGAATATGGGTAAGAACACAAATGAAGAGTATTTTGTTTTTAATGTTTCCTTTACTACGGTCAAATTTGGTGGAAAGGGATGCAAATTAAAAACTAAATTTAATAATTTGATTTATGTTAAGAGGAAAGCAGATTATTCTCAAAAAATATTCTCCCGGAAACTGCGCCAGAAAATATCATGGCAGGAGAATAAGCCAAATATTTTGGAGAATACGTCACTACGTCAGACAGGAATGGGAAGAAACCCTTAAAGCAAAATGAAAATCAGGCCAGAAATTTGGCCTTATAAGGCAAAATGTACATTATAACGGGTTATCAATTTTGCGGTTTCAAAAGTATAGGGCTGGAATTCGACATCTGTCAAACTAAGTTGTTAAACCAATTTTTTTTTTCCAGTTGAAAGTCTGACATTTACGAAAATGGACCGCTTAACTTTCGCACAATGCTTAAAAATTGTTAAAATATAGGTACTACAAAAAGGATGATTCTGCCACAGCTACATTTCGGGCTTTAAGAGGAGATTATGGTTTACATAATCGTCCAACTACGGAAGCAATTGGCAAAATTGTGAAGAAATTTGAACTGACTAGATTGGTTACAGATATTGTAAGGCCTGTGCATCATTGATTCGCTCGTACTACTGAAAATATCGCTGATGTAAGTGAAAGTGTTGCCGAAGACCCTAATGTGTCGATTCCTTGTCGTTCTCAGGAATTATGACTGTCTTACGGCACTTAATGGCGTATTTTGCATTTGGATCTACAGCTACATCCAAATAAAGTCCATATAAAACATTGTTGGTAAAATTTGCAAAAAACGATTTTAAGAAATCAAATTGACAGTGTATTTTGTACAAATTAAAATATTACTAAAAATTTGATAATATTCTTAGGGCATTAATAGAAATTCATCAGTGTGTGCGCATCCCAACCTCTTTTTATTTAGCTAAAACATTTTATCTAAAAATGTATCTACTGAATTTTAGTAAATTCTTTTTGAAGTGTTACATTCAGCAAATTCCAATTTAAAACATTTATACGTTGAATATGGGTAAGAACACAAATGAAGAGTATTTTGTTTTTGATGTTTCCTTTACTACGGTCAAATTTGGTGGAAAGGGATACAAATTAAAAACTAAATTTAATAATTTGATTTATGTTAAGAGAAAAGCAGATTATTCTCAAAAAATAGGCTCCCGGAAACTGCGCCAGAAAATATCATGGCAGGAGAATAAGCCAAATATTTTGGAGAATACGTCAGACTGGAATGAGAAGAAACCCTTAAAGCAAGGCCAGAAATTTGGCCCTATAAGGAAAAATGTACATTATAACTGGTTATCTATTTTGCGGTTTCAAAAGTATAGGGCTGGAATTCGACATCTGTCAAACTAAGTTGTTAAACCAATTTTTTTCCAGTTGAAAGTCTGACATTTACGAAAATGGACCGCTTAACTTTTGCACAACGCTTAAAAATTGTTAAAATATAGGTACTAGAAAAATGATGATTCATCCACAGCTACATTTCGGGCTTTAAGAGGAGATTATGGTTTACATAATCGTCCAACTACGTAAGCAATTGGCAAAATTGTGAAGAAATTTGAAGTGACTAGATTGGTTACAGATATTGTAAGGCCTGTGCATCATTGATTCGCTCGTACCACTGAAAATATCGCTGATGTAAGTGAAAGTGTTGCCGAAGACCCTAATGTGTCGATTCCTTGTCGTTCTCAGGAATGTCTTACGGCACTTAATGGCGTATTTTGCATTTGGATCTACAGCTACATCCATATCATACATCCAGCTCAAACAACAACTGAAGCCAGCTGACCATTCACAGCGCCGTATAGATACGTCGATGGGGTGCTAAAACAACAGGCGGTGGACGGCGATTTTTCGAACAAAATTTCATTCAGCGACGAAGCACATTTCTCACTCGGTCCGATGTGTATGTTAATAAACAAAATTGTCGTATTTGGGGTTCTGAGAATCCTCAAGTAATTGAAGAGAGGTCATTACATCCACAAAAAGTCACTGTTTGGTGCAGTCTTTGGCCCGGCGGCGGAGGTGTGATTGGCCCTTACTTCTTGAAAACGACGACGATGGAAAGACTGTCACCGTCAATTAGGAGCGTTATGGTCATATGAAAATTGACTTTTTTTGCCTTCTATTAAATAAACCTACAGTTTTCGAGATTTTAAAATTTGATAAAAAAAATCAATAGCGTCTGATGCAGCAAAGACCCAGTCCCAGCTTCCAGTATTGAAGAGGTTAAGAAAGCTTCCACAAGCTTAAAAACAACTAATCCGCCGGCTCGGACGTCCTACCTGTGGAAATCTTCAAATAAAGGGCGGTGTCCTTGTAGGGTGCATGCACCAGCTCATCAACCAAGTGTGGGAAGAGGAAAGTATGCCCGATGACTGGTTAAATAGCTCAATATGCCCAATATAGAAAAAAAGCGATCATATGCCCCGCAAAAGTTACAGTGGCAAACGAACTATGTGAATGTCTTAAACCTTTCTGCAACACTATGATCAGCACTTACACTCCTGGTCATAAGGTTAAAAGCAGGCGTTTTTGAGAAGTAAAATCGATATTTCACCATTTTGTTAACAACAAAATATAAAACTTGGGTAAAGGAGAGATTTAGCTTACGGAACTTTCATGGCAAATTGTTAATTGAGTCAAGAATATGCGAAAATAAATCGGGTCATTAGATTAGAAGCATATCAAATAAATAGAAATTAAATGCAAGTATTTGTATTTTATTATGGTTTTTAGTTTTCATTAGGTTTTTAATAATGTGTGCTACCACCAGCCTTCAAAATAACTTAAAAAATTCTACCTTTTAAGGGCTTGAAAAGAGATTCCAAGTAGACTAAAGAAATCTAACTCCAGGCCAATTTGATACCATGAATTAGCGCTTCCTTGTCATCGTATTGCTTTCCTCCCTTATGTACCTTACGTGTAAGCTAGCCCCACACATTTTCAAATATTTTAAGGTCCAAGGTATATGGTGGTCAAGGCAGCAAGTGGAAGTTTTGGTTTGCAATAAGGGATTTTACCTCTGGGGCTGTGTGTATGGGAGCGTTTTACTGCTGAACAATCCATTGAATTAGTCCAAAAAGCTCGCTAATATTGGGGAATACTGATTGCAGGAAGGCTTTGTATATTTTTCTAGTCATTTGGTATCTTGGACTACCAAGTCTATAGCGCTATACAATAAAATTGAGCTCCAGACGAAAACGCCTCCTTTTTTTTTGCTATGGTGACGGTTTAAAAATCACTACTCTTTCCTCAGGTGATGGAAATAATAATTATAACCATCTGGCCCATCAAGGTTAAATTTTTATTTTTATTTTATTTATTTTATTTAATTAACTTGAATGTTTGTAACTTTTCGAATGCTTTTAATCTTGTTGAATTCAATTTTAGAAAATGTAACTTTGATGAATTGTTTAATCTATTAAGTCTCATTGATTGGGATACTTTGCTTAGTGGTTCAAACCTAGATAATAAGTTATTTAAGTTTTATAAAATAATATTTGACTGCTTTTTAGAAACCATCCCTTTACGTCATGTTAAAACTAAAGATAACTATCCCCCATGGTTCGATCGGCATTTGAAATCCTTGAAAAACAAAAGAAATAAGGCGTGGTTAAGGTTCAATCAAACTAAAACTGATAGCGACCTACTAAATTATATTGATTTTAAAAACGAATTTATCAACTATTCCAACTATCTTTACAATGAATTCCTAACCAAAACTGGAAATGATTTTAAAATAAATCCTAAAAAATTCTGGAATTTTGTTGATATTAAAAGAAAAACTGATGGCTACCCAATATGTATGGTGTTTGATAAATTTTCTAGCCAAGATCCTAAAGTTATATCCAACATGTTTGCGGAGTTTTTTATGAAGTCCTTTGAGGAAACTCTCCCATCTGACCCTCGATCCCCTCTGACATCTCAACAATATGCCCACTTAGGACTAATAAATTTTTCGATTACTGAATCTACAATTCGTGAACAAATTTTAAAACTTGACGACAGTCTAAGTTCTGGCCCTGATGGTTTACCGTCATTCATGTTAAAAAAATGTGCAAATCATTTATCTTACCCACTATTTATTCTTTTTAACCACTCAATTAAGTACTCTACATTTCCTGATCTATGGAAATATGCTTTTCTTAAACCTATTCATAAAAAAGGTCCTAGTCACCTAGTTACTAACTACCGCCCCATAGCCAAACTCTCTGTTATTCCTAAATTGTTCGAATTGTTAGTTTGTGATGTCTTATCTTTTAATTGTTCTTCTATCATTAGTGAAAATCAGCACGGGTTTGTTAAAAAGAAATCAACTGTCACTAATTTATTAGAATTCACAACGTTCTGTTTTGACGCTTTTGAAAAAAATCTGCAAGTTGATTGCATTTTTACCGATTTTAGCAAGGCATTTGACAAGCTTAATCATAGTATTCTTCTAAATAAACTGTCAAGATTTGGACTAAATGATTCTTTTATCAATTGGTTGTCTTCTTACCTCAGTGATAGACATTATAGTGTAATTTTCAGACATAATCACTCAAATAAGTTTTTAGTTAACTCCGGTGTACCTCAAGGTAGTCACCACTATTATTTGTCTTATTCATAAATGACCTTCCATCTTTTTTAAAAAACTCTTCTTCATTAATGTACGCTGACGATGTTAAAATATTTCGGAAAATAAATTCATTGAATGATTGTAATCTTCTTCAAAATGACCTACTATGTTTTTGGGAATGGTGCAACAACAATCGTTTATTTTTAAATGTTGACAAATGCAAGACAATGCGTTTCACACGCAAGCATGATTTCATTGTTTTTGATTATATGTTAAACTCCTCTAATTTACACGTCCAATCCAGCTTTTCTGATCTGGGTATAATTCTAGATTCAAAGTTATCATTTACTGATCACTACGATTCAATAATCAAAAAAGCTAATAGATCACTCGGTTTTATTAAACGTTTTGGAAGTGAGTTCCGTGATCCCTTCGTAATTAAATGTCTATTTTTTTCGTTTGCCAGATCTGTATTAGAATATGGCTGTGTTATATGGGCCCCTTATTACAATGTTCACACAAATAGAATTGAAAGTGTCCAAAAGAAATTCATAAAGTTTTACCTTCGATTTCTTCCTCGGTCAAATTTAATTGAATGGCCTTCCTACCCTCAGAACCTAATTCTCTTGAATATCCCATCCCTTTCTGCTCATAGAGAGTTTTTACAGCTTTGCTTCATCGTTGGATTAATGAATGGATCTATTTCCTCCTTCTCAGTTTTGGGTCGTTTGAACTTTAACGCGGCCCGTGTTGGGTTAAGAACTAGTTTGCCAATACGTCCCAGTTTTAGCTGATCGAACTATGGGTCTAACAGTCCGATTAATCAGTTAATTAATATTTTTAATAAACATTATAACTTAATTGACTCTGTCAACGTAAATATTAAATCAAAACAGTTTAAAATTAGATTTTTCGTTAATTATGCAAATTAGAAATTTAATTGTTATTTTTTTTTTTTATTTTTTTTTTTTTTATATACATATATACATTCATTTTTATTGTTATAGTTATTTATATTTATAATTACCTGTAACGTTAGGATTTTAACGTACTCAATAAATCAAATCAAATCAAATCAAACATTTTTTGTTGCCCATTTCTGTTAACACTCAATCGAGAACAATTAATTTATAAATTGTACCGTTTTTTCGAAAAAAAATGTATGCATTTCACAAAACAACGTTGATTTATTCACTGCTTCTAATCTAATGACCCAATTTATGTTCGCATATTCTTGACTCAATTAACAATTTGTCATAAAAGTTCCGTAAGCTAAATCTCTCCTATGTCCAAATTTTATATTTTGTTGTTAACAAAATAGTCCCTCATTTACCATAGTTGTTTTTTTCTAATCCATCATGTAACGGGAGAAATATCAATTTTACTTCTCTAAAATGCCTGCTTCTAACCTTATGACCGGCAGTGTACCAGTCTGACTTCAGGCCAGATCGATCAACTATAGATCAAATATTTACATTAAGGCAAATCCTCGAAAAGACCAACGAATTTAATGTCGCGACCCAACCTCTTTTCATAAACTTTAAAGCCGCATTTGATTACATAAGTCGCCAAGAGCTTCTATTGGCGAAGCCTTAACTCGAGAACCTGAAAAGACTGATGCAGCCATGCCGCATGACGATTCAAAATACGCGGTCCAACGTGCAAATGCGAATAAACTTATCCGAGCTATTCAAGAGTCAAGACATGTGCATTTACAGCGATCGGTAAACGGGCAAAACGCTTTGGTCTTGAAGTGAATGAGGATAAAACAAAGTATATGCTCTCAACAAACAAAGCCTCATTTGTCCACAGCCTTAGACAAAACGTCGCTGTTAAACGCATTAATTTCGGAGTAGTCAAGGAGTTCACCTAACTCGGAACAAATATCAATTCCACGATAGATACATTAGTGGGAATCCGACGAAGATTTACCCTAGCGAACCGCTGCTACTTCGGTTTGGTCAAAAAATGGGTTCAAAACTTCTTTCTCAAAAGACAAAGTGCACGTTATACAAAACGGGGAATTGATACTGGGCACTTTCGAGAGAAAAATCCTTGGACGCATATTTGGTCCTATACGCGAAGTGGGCGAATGAAGGAAAAGATTCAATCGTGAACAGTACGAGCTGTATTAAGATGTGGATGTAATCCAAAGAGCTAAAACACGTCGACTGCACTGGCTCGGCTAGATCGAGCGCATGAACAACAACGCTGTAGCAAATAAAATCTTTGAATCTCAGCCCCAGGTTCGAGACGACGAGGAAGACTGAGCCTCCACTACAAATACCAGGCGGTTACTGACGAAAGAGCGCTTGGTCTCGTCGACTGGAGGGAGCTTGCAAGAGACCTCAAAGGATGGAAAAACGCAATATATCAGACTGAAACCCTGAATAGATCGTAAGTATCTAAGCTTGTTACTTGTAGCAATTATTATCAATTTGGAGTTCTTTCTTTAATCGGTATACAATGTAAAACATAAAAGGATTTTAAATAAAAAGCACATGCTTTAAGAGACAGATAAACACCAAAACTATATTTTTAATTCTGTTTTTAGTAACACATAATATTTAAATACTTATTATAAGTTCCTTAAAATGTGTAGAGGTGTTTTACTATTTACTTCAATACTGTTTTTTAAAAATAAAAGTATTATTTTGTCACAATTTAAAACAAAAATAACTACTCCAATTACCGTTTTGTTTTTGTTCTTTTTTGTAGAATTTCAACTTTTGTCCGCGAAAGATCAAAAAGGGTTCTTGAGATTTTTAAGCGTTCTTCAAATGGCCGTCTTTTTTAATAGATTGTGTTTGAGACAGAAAAGATAAAATTTTGAAAAACCAGAATCCAAAAAATAAAAATGAAAAAATGAAAGCTCTTACCAAAGTTGTTAATAACTTTAAATTGAAATAAATAATAATAGGAGGAAACTTACGTTCTATTCGATGTTTCTGAGTTACGTGTGTCTGAGGAAGGCATGCCGGTCCTGGAAATAAAAATAAAATCAGAAAAAGAAACTCTCATTAAGTTGTTACAAACAAAAACTTTTTCAGAAAGGTTATGATGCAAGTAAGGTAAGAGCTAAGGTAAATCAAACCCATAATGTTTTGATTTCAGTTTAACAAACTCTCAATTGAATTACATGCAAGTCTTATGGAAAATTGTTTTATACTCCGTATTATTATTTTTCGGGGTAATTTGATCACGTGATGAGGTAGGATGTATAGAAAATGTTGATATGGTGTTTATAATTTTTGCTGCACGAAGTTTGTTTTTTTATGAATGAATGAAGATACAAAAAAGTTTTAATATTGTTTTTGAAACGTAATAAGAATAACTTTATGGAGGAACAAGTTAACAAAAAATATCTAAAGGATGATTTATAACCGTGCTACCAATGCGTCTAAAGGGGAGTTTGTTGGTGCAAAACAAAAATTATGCAGATAGTTAAACTATAATTGCGTGATGAATGGCAAAATATAAAGCTTGTTAAAGTGATTAAATTTATAATAGTTCTAGGACGTTTTTGAATTAACATTAAAGTAGATATTGATATAAACTTTACTTTATTCCGTTTAGGGGTGGAATCGGCTAAGGTAATTTTTGATATATGACAATCAAAATGATCGAATTTGATCTACGTAAGGTGATATTCAAATTGATACCTAAAAAGCTGTTTATTCCGAATAGAGCTGCCAGTTAGCCTTTTTTTGTTAAAAAAAAAAAACACATTCTTGTGACCAACAAAGTTTACGACGTTCAAAAAAAAACAAGAAAAGTAAGAATGTTATTCAAAAATATGATACTTAATTATCACCTTAACCGATTCCACCTCACAGTCAGTTTTTTAAGACATAAGTTATGTAGAAGTACCTTATTAAAAAAAACAATCGTTTGGGTATAATTTAAAAGTAATCCCCGGAAGTTTAGTAAAACAAAAAAGTGGAGTAAAACCAGTGAATAATTTCTGGAACACTATTATACTGGTTTTAGAAAGTAAAAGTAAATGAAAAACGCATGACACATTTTCCATGAACATTTTACTTTATTATACAATTAGGATCTTACCATTAAAACGGTATCATTAAGATACTCTCGGGAAGATTCGCAGTGTGTCTTTTGGAGTAATTTATAATAATTTTTTCGAGCATTTAGGGCTATAACTTCAATAGCAACAATCGCACTTTCAACAGCAATACTTTCGACTCAGTGTGCATTACGACGATGCCTTTCGGCATCAGATAAGGCTTTCACGCTCTTCAAATTTCTTCACAATTTTACCGATTGCTCAATGCACAAAAAATGTGTTTAAGTGTTTAAATCAACACTTTTCTAGTAAGCTTTAATTAATTCCAAGGCTTTTTTTGATTTTTTAAGCGGTCCTTTATGGTAGTTGGCAAGCATTCAGCTTATATTGGCTGCGCTCAATTCTTGGATGGTGTTTTACGTGTAAAACCGCAGCTGATCCAAAACAGATAATGTCAAAAAAGGAATCGAAAGGTATCCAAGAATTTCTAGTATATGTACATATGTGAGTAACTGACACAACGCTGTTTCAACATATTGTTGAATTTGAATTGATCTTGATCTTGTATGTTTTTTTTTGTTAAAAATTCGTTGAATTTCTTAAATGATCCATTGAAATTTGTATTGTATAGTTTTTAAATTGGCGCTTGTAGATTTTGGCGCCCCGTGGAGGCCATTTTGTTTTGGTGACATCTGTCAAATCTTTTGTTTATTATTCAGTTGTTTATACCAAATCATCATGGCAAGTTACACGGTTGAACAGCTCGTTCAAATGATAAAACTTTATTATCAAAATGAGTGTTCGTTAACGCAAACGTTGCGCGCATTGCGCCCATTTTACGGTAGGCGTGGTGGCGTTTTCGCAGTCGACTCTTGAACGTTTGGTGGCCAAATTTGAGACGACCGGTTCAGTTAACTATAAGCCAACATCCGTATGTTCAAGGAACGCAAGATCGGCCAAGAACATCGCCGGTGTCCGTGAAAGTGTACAGCAGAACCCGAGGCAGTCTATTCCTGAAGCTACGAAAAAGATTTCTTTATATTAAGAAAACTTAAATAAGGTTTCTAGAAGACTTAAGCTCTTAATTCAATAGGTTACAATTAATTGATCCTTTAAGAAACAAAGGAAAAGTAGGCTTTTTCAGAATTTATTGTAGGAAAACAATTCCAGAGAATTAGTTTATTCAGTCTCTTACGTTTTAGTTAGTATTGGAATAATACCTTGAATATTACGAGAACCTTCAAATAATAATTCATTGAGTTTTATGATTGCAACCCACCTAATTTTGGGGGACTAATGCGGCGATAGTTTAGGGTAATTTTTAATTGTACACGTAATCAAATCATTCACAAAATGTAAACAAAAGTTTGAGCCTTTTTATGATGTAATACAATGTTTAGAACACAGAAAAACCCGTTAAATTAGTTTTAAGTTAATGGAAATAGTAATATGTGTTAAATTTGTCGCTTAAAATAAGAATAAAAAAAGTGTACAAAAATGTATGATTCGAAGAGAGATTTAGAGCCATAAAGAGAACTGGTAGACTTTTACCAGAAACCCCCGCTCAAAAATGATTTGGTTAAGCATGAAAATTAGTTAAAATGTTTACTTATATGTGAGTACCAAAATCGAAAAGAGGCTACACAATACATACTCGTACATACATATAATACTTTCTCATATTTAGCAACAATCAACAGTTGTAAAAGCATACCCGTGGCATGATGGTTAGTGCGTTGGACTGTCATGCGAGAGGTCTTGGGTTCAATCCCTGCCTGTGCCACCTTAATTAAAAAAAAGAGTTTTCACGGGTACTGCCTCTTGCGAGGAATTGACAAATTATCCAAGAGTAATTCTTGTCATGAAAAAGTGCTTTCTCAAAAATTAGCCGTTCGGATTCGGCATATAAACTGTATGTCCCCTCCATCCAGGAATGGTTGAGAGTTGTAAGTCACTAGGCCCTGGTTCTCTACGGACTGTTGCGCCACCTAATTTATTTTTTAATTTTAACAGTTGTAAAAAAAAATTTCGTGGAGCGGTTGGAATTTTTACAAAATCATGTTTTCTTAACTCAGAGCGTGTGTGACATTTTTTGAAGGGGTTATATGGTCAGTGTCGTTGTTTTGGAATTTCTTCCAATTTTAGTACTCAACATGACTTTTCTTATTTTCAATAAGCTTTAATTAGTGAAAACAAAAATCTAAGACAATTATTGTTAAAATTCGTTTGTTAATTTTGTTTGATAAAGGTTTTCAGTTTTTAAAGAAAACATTACTTGGTTTTCGAATTTTAGTATTAAAAGAATTGCAAAGTAATTTCATGATTTGTTACTACTCAAAATGCAAACTTTTCACTTTCCATTTAAGAAGTGTGTCATTTGGCCAAAAATCAATATATTGAAAAATTGTAAGTGTTTTTATAGCATTCACAAGGTATAGAGGTACAAATGAGATAACTTCATTACATTAATGAAAATTTAGGAAAACAAAAAACATTGCAAAATAATCATGCAATTTCTTGTTAAGAACTCCTAAGATGTACTAGCATAACTCCAGTGGGGTTCGAACTAAACTACCTGCTTTATATCTTGCATCTAGTCATGCCGACTATGATATAATAATTATTGTGGAATCCTGGCTTTGGAGTGGAATCTCTGATTCTGAAATTTTTGACGGAAACTCTTACATCACCTTTCGCAAGGATCGTTGTTTTACTGCTGAAGATCGTGGTGGTGGTATACTTTTGGGAGTCCGTTCATGCATTTCTTGTAATTTAATTACTCTGCCTATATTGGAAATCGAACAAATATGCGTTTCAATATGTCTTGGACCAGGTGTTATCGTTTATATTATTGTAAGTTATATTCCACCGAAAAGTAACATTGATATTTATGAAAAACACCTTGCTAATATTGATTTTGTATACAATCTTAACAATAGTCCACAAAAAGTTTTCGTAATCGGCGATTTTAATTTAACTGATGTAAATTGGTTGCATTCTTTTACTGAAAATATGCTTATATCGGGTGATTTTTTAAGAGCTTGAGAACTTTTTTTTTAAAAAAAACGCATAAAATTTGCAAAATCTCATCGATTCTTTATTTGAAACGTTAGATTGGTCCATGACATTTACTTTTTGAAGATAATTTCATTTAAATGTTGACCGCGGCTGCGTTTTAGGTGGTCCAATCGGAAAGTCCAATTTTGGGTACCTTTTTCGAGCATTTCGGCCGGAATAGCCCGAATTTCTTCGGAAATGTTGTCTTCCAAAGCTGGAATAGTTGCTGGCTTATTTGTGTAGACTTTAGACTTGACGTAGCCCCACAAAAAATAGTCTAAAGGCGTCAAATCGCATGATCTTGTTGGCCAACTTACCGGTCCATTCCTTGAGATGAATTGTTCTCCGAAGTTTTCCCTCAAAATGGCCATAGAATCGCGAGCTGTGTGGCATGTAGCGCCATCTTGTTGAAACCACATGTCAACCAAGTTCAGTTCTTCCATTTTTGGCAACAAAAAGTTTGTTAGCATTGAACGATAGCGATCGCCATTCACCGTAACGTTGCATCTTTGAAAAAATACGGTCCAATGATTCCACCAGCGTACAAACCACACCAAACAGTGCATTTTTCGGGATGCATGGGCAGTTCTTAAACGGCTTCTGGTTGCTCTTCACTCCAAATGCGGCAATTTTGCTTATTTACGTAGCCATTCAACCAGAAATGAGCCTCATCGCTGTAGACCATAAATCGGACGTAAAGCGCGAAACACATTTCGAACCGAACACTGATTTTGGTAATAAAATTCAATGATTTGCAAGCGTTGCTCGTTAGCAAGTCTATTCATGATGAAATGTCAAAGCATACTGAGCATCTTTCTCTTTGACACCATGTCTGAAATCCCGCGTGATCTGTCAAATACTAATGCATGAAAATCCTAACCTCAAAAAAATCACCCGATACCTTGTAACTTAAAAAAAGATACTGAAATAACTTTCATTGATCATCTATTTGCCCTTAATCTATACCAAATCAATAATGTTGTTAATAATTTAAACAAAATTCTTGATCTTATATTTATTCCATATGATGATTTTAAAGCGTCAGTTAATGATACTGTCCCTTTTACATTGTTAAACAATTCAGTCCATCACAAAGAACTATATATTGAAGTTGAATTATATAATTATTTAAAAATTGATAACTATTTAGAATCTTATAACTTTTTAAAAACCAATTTCGTTGAGCTCGATAACTACCTTGGAAATATCGACTGGAAAACTGAATTTTTAAATTTAAACTTAAAGGATATGTTTAATCATTTTTCGGGCTTTTTACATAATGCTTTCAATTTATTTGTTCCAGCTAGATTGAAAAAGAATGCATCAAAGCCTCCGTGGTATAATAGGAGGCTGGCTCACCTTAAAAATCTAAAAAACAAATCTTTTGCCAAGTTTAAGAAATCCAACGATTTGAATGACAAAATCCAATTTTGTAAGCTTCGTAAAGAATTCATTGTTCTCAGTAAATTCTCGCACAGAAATTATGTCATGAACGCTGAAGTGAACTTAAAATGCGACCCAAAGCGATTCTGGTCTTTTATTAATTCTAAACGGAAATCAATTGGGATTCCCAACTCTATGAATTTTAAAGGTGAAGAATCTACTGAGGTTAGTAAGAAACTTGAACTTTTTGCTCAGTATTTTGAATCCGTATACTCTAACGCTCAGGGAAATGCTTTCATTCCTTCTAATGATCAGCCCAAAGTGGATATTGGGTCCATACAGCTTAATTCTGCTGATGTTTTAGAAGGATTACAAAGTCTCAAACCCAACGCCAAACCTGGTGTGGATGGCATTCCTGCGATTGTCTTAAAACGATGCTCTAATTCTCTTTGCTTACCTCTGCTTATTATTTTTAACCGTTCTCTGTCTTCCGGAATATTTCTGGACGAATGGAAATCATCTTTCTTAATTCCAATTTTTAAATCGGGCTCTAAAAACAACGTTGAAAACTATAGGGGAATTTGTAAGTTATCTGCCATTCCGAAACTTTTAGAAAGTTTAATTAAAATAAAACTTGATTTTCTTGTGAAGGAACATGTTAGTAGTGCCCAACATGGATTTATTTCTGGAAGATCGACCGTTACTAATTTAGCTTGTTTTTCTTCTTTCGTGGTTAAATCTATTGAAACCCAAAGCCAGGTTGATGCTATTTATACAGACTTCAGCAAAGCCTTCGATTCGGTATGTCACAATATTTTGCTTCGTAAGCTTGAAGTATTTGGCATACACTCAAGTCTACTTCAATGGATCGGCTCATTCCTAATTGGTAGAGTGCAAGAAGTGAAAATAGAGGAATATACTTCAAGGCCTATTAGATGTACTTCAGGTGTCCCTCAAGGTAGTCATCTTGGTCCTTTGCTGTTTATAATATTTATTGATGATATTGTCAACCATATTAATTTTAGCCAATTTGTCCAATGAAAGTAACAAGCGACTACGACTGCATTAAACTTCAAATGGATTTAGATAACTTATCCTGTTGGTGTAAGTCAAACAGCCTAAACCTTAACGTTAAAAAATGCTTTGTTATTTCTATCTCCAAGAAACACTTTATTTATGAGTTTCCTTATTCTCTTGGAGCCAGCCACCTTCAAAGAACATTTAAAGTTAAAGATCTAGGGGTTACATTCGATCACAAATTTTCTTTTGTTCCACATGTTGATGCCATTGTCGCCAAAGCTAACTCAATGTTAGGATTTATAAAAAGAAATTCAACTGATTTTTCCGACCCCTACACCTTTGTTGCGCTCTATACTACTTTAGTAAGATCTATTTTGGAATATGCTGATGTCATCTGGAACCCTCAATAACAACTATTCTCCGATAGAATTCAAAAGATCCAAAATCGTTTTACAAGGTATGTTTTTTATAAAATGCATTGGAATTTCTGTCCAAATTCCCTAGCCAGGCAAAGCCTTCTAGGTCTGCAGATACTCAAATCTCGAAGAACTATTCATGATATAATTTTTGTGCGTGATATTATGTGCTACCATATTAAATGCCCTACCTTACTGTCTTTAATTTTTATTTACGCTCCAACAAGACCGTTGAGGGAAAGACACCTTCTTTTTCAACCTAGACATAGAACAAACTACGGAATTAATGAACCAATTTCAAGGTCAGTTAGGGAGTTCAATGAAATAAATGGACATCTTGATCTTTCACTTTCTAGAATAAAATTTAAAAATGATTTATTGTACTTATTTATAAGAATGTAATTTTCATTATTGTTTAATGTTAACTTTATTTACCTAAATAATTTTTAAGTAATCTGTGGAGCTTGTTACTCGTAGGTGAAATAAATAAATAAATAAATAAATAAAAAAAGAACTATGTTATGTTGTTTTTTGCCTTGAAAACACCGTACTATATTTGTTTTAAAATGCGTTAATTTAAAACCTGACCTAATAAAAAAATAATAAGGTGAGATCCTTAGATAAGGAACACTGGTCTGGTAATCAATGAGCGAACTTCTTACTAATAAAGCCATAATAAATGGAAATAGTTAAATTTATTTGCATTTTTAAAAAGAAACTTCTATTTAGACCACCCTTTATTCAGTCAAAGAAATGTTACAGTCTAAGACCTGTTGACATTTTAAATTAAAATCATGCTTTCCCGCCATCTCTAGAAGCTAGTTTTTTTAGTGTCACACGTAGAGCCTTTTTCTTCTGGATAAAACTGGATGTATTTCATATCGATTCCTATAAGTGCACTCTCATCTATGCTTTTGTATTACTTCAAGTATCTATCAACCAGAATAAAAAATATATCCATCCATCAGTTTAAATCTTGTCACTTGTCACATAGCTTTTCCTTGTCCCCGTATAGAAAGATAGATTCCAAGATAGAAACAAAACCCACCATTATGCAACAGATGGCCAGAACCACATTTATGTTTCTCTAGATGGACATCTAATGATGGTGCACATCGTATAAAATGTGTAAAAAGCGTTAACAATCAGTTCTGATGACCGCCATAATAGGCTTGGACACGTTCTGTAATTACATTAACAGAAAAATATAACTATACCATATTTATGTGGCAATATCAATTGAGACCACAGAAGGTTCTGTTACGACTATACAATTCTACTTAAATAAGTACATACATAAGAAAAATAAGGTTTGCAGTTCTATTATTTTTTTTTTCTAAAATATATTTATGGGAATAAAAGATAGAAACAAGTTTTATTTGTTCAATCGAACTTATATCTCGTTATCTGTGACATTCAAGAAACAACATCTCTGCTTGTTTATTTAATTCAAATTCAGCCTAAACTATTATGCGTGGACAATGCTTTAACTGGCTAAGCTATAGGCCATTTGAAAATGGTTTTTAATAAGATACATTAGATGACGAATATTATTTTATCTTGAGATCATTCTGTCAATCATCTTTATTGCAATGTCAATAACAAATGCAAATAAAGAGTGTTATGTGTCTAGACAGTTTTTGTTTTTTCATTTTTGTATTAATTATCATTACATTAACGTTGACATGCTTGAATGAACTCAACAGCTTTTGAATATATCGCCAATAAGAGGGGAAGAAAGGAATAATTGCGTTTGCAGATTTTAGTGCGAATTAAATGAATTAAGTGGCGCAACAGTCTTTTGAGAACTAGGGCCTAGTGATTTAAAATTCTCAACCATTCCTGTGTGCAAGAAATGTTGTCAAGGATGGACAGTTTTAAGGATACAGTTTTAAGCCGATTCCGAACGGCTAATTTAAAAAAGCACTTTTCATGACAAGAATTACTCTTGGAGGATTTTTCAATTAATCGCAAGAGGCAGTACCCGGCAAAGGCTGGGTTTGAACCCAATTCCTCTAGCATGGCAGTCCAACGCACTAACTAACCATCACGCCACTGGTACTACTAAGTGGGAATTAATGTGAAAAAAATGTTTGAAATGTGTGTCGCTCCTTATAATATTGGGAAAGATAATGATTTTATAGGCAACGTAAAAAATTTTCATGGAAATTTGCCTGCATTGGTTTTTCATTTTATTTATTTATTTTCACTCCACTAATATTTAAGAAAATGGTGACAAAGTAATTCAAAAACGAAGTCGAATTTAATTATTTTTAATATTTTATGAACAAAAAATGATTGAATGCAACAAAGAATAACGTTTTTGACATCTGATAAAATTTTGAGAAAAATCGAATTGACAGTTTTGTTTACAAAAAATACAAACCTAAAATTTAGGAACTAATTTCATCTTACACATATAAAATATATTTTTCAACATTCAGTAAAATTTTGAGAAAAATCGAATCGGGTTTAAAAAAAAAAACAGTACTAAAAGTTGGTAAAAAAATGTTATTCGACTGAAATATCTTTTCAAAATTAAAGATATTGGCTTTAAACTAATTTAATCTTAAAGAAAACATTGTGTTCGACATTCAGTAAAATTTTTATAAAAATCTGACGATCAGTTGTTTTCATAAAAATTAAGATCTACAAAAAATACGCCAAATTTGTGAAGCATGATATTCGATTCTCGATGTCTCTTAAATAAATGAAAGCATTGACTTCATAATGATTTCATTCTGTGCTAAATTTGTTCTTAACGTAAGATATTGTTCTTAGAGAAATCTAATCTGTATTTGTTTATATAAGAAATACAATATTTCAAGAAATGCTACTGAAATTGGTTTTCGACTGAAGATCTCGTTAACAATAATAGATTTTGAAATCAAACTATTTCATCATATGTATATGCAAAATATTGTTGGTAATTTTTAGTTAATTTCTTAGAAAAATTCAACTGACAACTTTCTTAACAAAACACGAAAACCTAAAAAACAACAAAAAAACTGATAAGAAATGGTTTTTGTCTCAAGTATTAGAAGAATAAAGAAAGATATTGATTTCAAATTATTTATATCACATAAAATATTGTTTTAAATATTTTTATTAAAGTTTTAAGCAAAACTAATTCACAGACGGGATGAGAAGTTATCAGTGTGGGTCGCATCCCAGTCCCTTTTATTTAATAGTAATAAATTGAAATAAAATATTAATAAAGTCAATTATTTCAGCCAAAATTTATTATGTAACGGTTTTAAAAATATTTAAATAAATTACTTTATACTTTTCAAAAACTGTGGTCTTTTTTTTAAATGTCTTAAGAGTTTATCTACTATTACACTTTACAGTTTTTAATAGTTACAAATGTTTGTATACAGTGATGGAAAAAATAATAGAAACATGCTTCGTTTTTATTTTAACACGTAAAAAGGTATTTGTGAAGAGTTGAAAAACAAAAACTACACAGATTTAATTTTAATTAATTGCTTAAATTCAACAATTTTTTAAAATATAATGATGATAAATAATAATAAAAAGTAGAATTATGATTATTAAGTTGTTTCATCCTGGAAAAAATAATAGAAACAAAATTAGAATGGTACTCTTTTTATAGCGAGAAAGTAACTTAACAGTAAAAGTATTTAAAATTCTTTAAGTAATTTGTTGTGGTATCCTTATTTTTAATAACTGCTTCCACTATTCGCCCCCTCGAATTCAATAATTTGGCACATGTCCCCACGAGTATGTAGTACCATTCACTTTAAATTTTCGACCACAACTCGTCTCAACTCATGCTCAATTGGGTTTAGGTCAGCTATTCCATAACATTGATTTTGTTTTGTTGTTAGTATTTTTTAGCCAATTTAGAGGAATGCTTCGGGTCATTATCCTGCATGAACTCCCATTTAATTGGCATCTCCTCTACAGTTAATGGTAGCATGACTGAATTTAAGATTTGGACATAATCTACAGCTCAAATCTTGTCTTTGATCCAAAATATTGGACCTACACCAGACGCTAAAAAGCATCACCAAAACATTATATTCCACCACCGTGTTTCACTGTCTTCTTTGTGTATTTTGGGCGATATTCCTTGTTCTTTAGCCTTCTCGCAATAAATGTTTCCATCGAAAACAAACAAATTGATCTTCGTTTCATCCGACCACAAAACGTTAGAACGATTCAAGCGTTTGTTTGCAAAGACAAACCTTCGTATAATGTTTTTTTTTTTGCTCAAAAACGGCACTTTTTGTGGACTTCTACCAGGAAGACTTGCTTCTATTAGTATGTTTCTTATTTTTCTAGCTGTTTTTATTTATTTATTTTTGAGTTCTGTTAAAGAAAGAAATTGCTTTTTCTTATATTCGTATTCTTACCAATAATGTATCAAAATGCGAAGAAGTTTTTCTTTTTCTTAATCTTGTTTCTTCTTTTGGGCTTGAATGTAGAGCTTTAAATACTTTTTTCTTGGAACAGTTTAAGGTTTTCGAAATTTCAACCTTCGTTTTTTCAGTTTGTCTTAGTTTTTTCATCACTTCGCGTGCTGAAATGAGTACAGGGCCGGATTTAGGGGAGGGCAACCGGGGCCTCCACAAATGGGGGGCCCCCACAATAGAGACTTCGGAAAATTTTTGTTTCAAATTCCAACTAGTAAACACTAGTAAACAACTTTTTCTGTGATATGTATTTTTTTTTTGTTCTTTTACCTTTACCTACAGCCTACAGTACTTTGTACATACATGATTATTAAATTATATTAATCTTAAATAACAGAAATCATTGATCCATATTTTTTCACTCCAATCAGGCAATCAGTGAAATCAAATGGCCCTGATAAGAAGCACTTCTAATTCACTACCCATCTTGAGGGAGTAACCCAATCGCTTAATGGCTAAGTGGGGAGGTACTTGCCCGCAACCTCGGAGGTTGGGTATTCGATTCCGTGTCTCGACAATTTTTTTTTCTTATATGTAATACATGTACATATAAATTAATTGCTGTATATGAAGAATCGGTGTTCTTCAATTCTTGGAAAAATCAATTATTATTGACTAATTGGTAATTTGTTTCATATTTCTTTATGTTGTATAATTATTGAAGAATATCGATTTCGATTGTCATACAAAATACACCTTATCGTGACAAGCTCGAAAATCAAAATTTCAGAGCTATAATACCAAACCTCGAAATTACATTGAGAATGTATTTGGTTTTGATGGTAACAAATTGCACTGGAGAGCGCTCATTTTCAAAAATGAAAATTATAAAAAATAGGCTTCGAACCACGATGGGACAAAACCGTCTATCGAAGCTTTCTCTCCTGAGCATTGAAAGCGATTTACTCCAAGAACTGGATTTCGGCGAAAAAAAGCTCGAAAGGTTCCGTTCGCTAACTCTAAAATTTAATTTCAGATAATTCTTTTTTCCGTTTATATTTATATGCATGTATGTGTTTGTTCAATACTAAAGGAATCTACTTGGTTTCACAATAAATTATTTATTGAAAAACTCGAGTGAAAAAAAATGGTTTACTTTATTTTGAAAATAATTTGGGGTGAGGGGGCCTCCGATCCCTTATTGCCCGAGGCCTCTGGACCTCTAAATTCGGCCCTGAATGAGTATAATGTAATCCACGACCCATATTTATTAAAATATAGATGGCTCTTAAAAATTTTGTTTAGTATGAAATACAAAATATCTGACAATATAATAAACAAACTACAAACCCCTATTTGAATACAAAAAAATTGATCCTTAGGTTAGAATATCAGTTAAAGTAGCTTGTTTTTATTATTTTTTCCAGGCGAAATTATCATTGGCTTTAACTTTCCGTTAAGTGAAAACAATAAGTTGGCCAATTTATCGGACTCTGCCCTAACCATTAGAAGTTATACACTGCCTACCACTAGCTGGTGGAAGTGTTGTTGATCAAAAATAGATGCTCTGAAGGATTTACGACTCTCAAGACGAGAAATAGCAAGGATACTTAACAGAAGCACGAAAGTTGTAAGGAATCATATTGCTGATCCACAAAAATATGGGCACAAGTACTACAAGGCAGAAACAAGAACATCATGAGAAAAGCGGTTGATTCTATGGCTTCATTCAAACTCCACTCTACCAGCGATAAATAAGGGCCAAAAGCTGAGTGTCAGCCAGAATAACAAGGGTTTAAAGGATAATATAAAAATGTGATATTATCCAGAAAGAAAAGCTAAAAAATAACCCTGTTTGAGGCTAGTAAACAAGGAGCATCGGATGAATTCTCCAAGAGAGCATGTTACTTGGATCAGTGAATGAAAACGCGTTGTCTTTTCGGGAGAAAAAAATTTAACTTTGACGGCCAGTGCGTTGGTTACAACTTCTATTCCTATTATTTGAGAAAGAATGAGCTTATTTTGGAATGGCATCATAGCCGTACATCAGGTGTAATGGTGTGGAGAGCTTCAACTTACTATGGCACGATCGAAGTTTAGTTTTTGTCCAAAATAATAATCGGGAACAACTATAAGTGTTTGCTGGAGCGGTCATTTTCCAAAATGAAAAGAATTTTTTGACCTTTGCCTTTGGATTTCCCAAAAGGACAAGGTTGTTAGAAGTTGAATTCAATCTGAAGACGTGGAACTTTTGCCATGGCCCCTATATTCATCATACTTTTACATAGGTAATTGAAAACTTTTGGAAAAGGCTTTTTCATAAAGTTTATGAAGTTTTCAGACAATTTGAAGATAAGGACACATTAATCGAAGCTTTTCGATTATTTTCATACATTTTTTCTTTTTTTTTTTCTGACATATTGCATGTGGCCTCATCCTAGTGACGCACTTTTTTATACCCTTTTTGAGTAGTTTATTTTTTGACCTTGGAGAATTGCAACACTTCGTTTCCAATTTACCCTCTAATTTTACAAATTTGTAAAAGTGAAATACGTACCTAATCAAAGGTAGTACAAGATTCCGGGTACAACAGTTTTTTTTTTACGTTTTTATGATTTTTTTATCAAAATTTTGAGTTAGAATGCGATTCAAAACTATTGAAAAAAACATAAATAAGTAAATTTAAATGAAGAATAAAAGATCAGACTTATGGCTATCAAAATCAGTATAGTACTTTGTTGTAAGTGTTGCCGTAATTTTTTCTAAAACTGTCCTACTTCCTATACGGAGATAGATAGAACCCCGTCTGATTGACAGAAGAGTCAAAGCCCTCTACAAAAAAGATTATCAAATCTTGGTGGCCAAGTTATCTCACTCTGCCCTACCTATTAGATAGTTCTATAAGACCTTGCAAATTATTTCTAAAGAAAGGTTCAATGACTTTATAAATTAGACAGTCTGTAATTAAGAACAAAAGTAATAAAACATTTCATATTAAAAATGATGTATGTAGGTACATTATTCCAGAATGTTATTAAAATACCAATTAAACCATAATTATGCTCTTTATTTCAACATTTTAAGTTCCCTATTCTAAATAGCAACCAAATATTATATTACTAAAAAAAACCTTGACCATTAGTCATAAACTAATTAACAATTTATCCAGTTTCATATATCATATATGTACTGTTATAAGCCAAATACTAGTCATTAGTAGTTGTTGTTTTTTTTTCAAAATAACGGAATAATACATACCCACTTTTTGTATACTTTTATAGAAATCACAAAGAAACAAAAATAACACAAAACGGTAACTATTGCTTTAAAAATAATAAATAAATAACCTCTCGCGGGTAAATTTTGGTTAGTCTCACTTTGAATTGATTTTTATTTTGGTTTTCAAAGCTTTCACTAATATACCACCAAAACTGATTCTTTTGCTTATTTTCAACTTATGTTTATGAGTACGGGTATCTATGGATCTTTTTTAGAATGGAAAGCAATTAAAATAATTATGGCTTGAATTTAAATAAACGAATCAACGAACGATACAAAAATTGAATGTAAGCCAAAAGAGGAAATGCAAAAAAGAAGAAAATAACACAGCACCACAACAATGCGACACGAGTTCCAATTTTTAATTTTCAAGCTCCAAGCTTCGAGCTAAGCTACTATGTACGAGGTACGACTATATTATAAACGATTAAACTAAACAAACGAAACAGCGAAGAATCTTCTTCGATTTTATTACTCATCCATGAGCTGTCTGTCGCACGGATAGAATTTCAACAACATAACACTTGGAAGCTATCTAAGTGACTGAACGATTAAACATTTGCCGCCATCAGCAGCACCACAAAATACAATCCACATCAAAAAAGCGAATAAAACAAAAACAGGAAAAGCTGAATACAAAACCAAATAAGAGTTAAATCGAAAACCACCCAAAGACGAATCCAAATCTCTGAACTCAATGAGGCATTGCTGGCAGTGGCACTGGCACTGGCACTAGCCGACAGCCTAGAGAAGCCGTCGCGTCGGCAAACAGACGCGCACTGCGCCGCAGCCGGCAGGCGCATAGGGTGCCCCATCATGACCATGAATGAGCAGCAGACACCATACTGAGACTGTGAGTACCCTATACCGACTGCAAGAGCACAAGCCAAGCACACATAGCTTTGGCACGTCACGTTCGTCGTCAGTACGTCACACAGCATATATGTAAGTAGATCATAATTTTTATGCAATTTCACGATTCATTATTAACAGTATCTGCCATAAAAGAAGAGGCACTCTTAATTTTGACCACGATATAAAAAGTTGGTATTAGGTCTTTTCGCTTAAAACCATAACGCCCAAATCTTAAAATATCATTAAGTCCAAAATTGGTCACAAAGCCCAAAAAGTTAAAATAAATCTAAAAAAAACCCCAAAGGGAATGTTTTAATGCCCAAATTAATTTTAAATAAAAGAACGCCCAAATTATTTTTTTGCATTTGGCCCAAAAGAATTTTTATTTTTGAATTTTGGTTTAATGGTATAGGGGTTGGGCTTTGTGACATTTATTTTGGACATGCCGACGATTATAATTTCTATCTTTTCTTATGTCTTATCACCCAACGACATTTTATCCAAATCATAAAATGACATAAAGCCCAAAAAGAGAAACTTCGTAAAAAATATCGCAAAGAAAAGGTCACCCAAACCAACTCTTTATGCCGTAACGCCCAACATTTTTTATTTTTCAAACATTTTTGGTGTTTGGGATTGGTTGAGACGCGTTTGACGGATTTGTGGTAGGTGCGAAGTTGGGTGTAGGCAAAGTACCCAAATTCTATAGTAAGCCTAAGCAGCCACACATATTACACTGTTAATACGCACTGTGAGCAAGCAAACCATTTGGTTTTATTAGACTTTGAAAATTGGGCTTATTTCGCTTTCTGAAAGCCTAACAAATTTGTTACCCTTTCTTGACGTTTCGAGTTTTGGGCCATTTGACATTTTTGCGTTTGGGCGACAACATAAAAAAAACTCAAAATATCGTAGTGCCCAAAATAAACAAAAAAAATGTTCAGATTTTGAAACACATGACATCTTTTGGGCGATGTGTCAATTTGAAAGGTGGGCGTTATGATATTTCAAAATTGATTTGGGCAATATGACATTGATTTTGGACTTTGTGGGATTTTCTTTTGAAAAAGTATATTCCTTTTTTTTTATTTCTTGACATTATTTTATTGGGCAATAAGACTGAATGTTTCTTTTTGTTTAGAATTTCATAAAACCCAAACGAGTTTTAACAAACAAAAGGTTGGAAATATTGCGGGCGACTCCCTATCCTTGTGCTCAATAATGGGGTTTTATATTTCAGCTGCGCATCAAGAATGTGAAATGGATTGTTTATCATGCCAAATACGTTATAAATCCATGAAAGATGGTCTGGGTTGCTTATTTTTAGAACTGAAAGCTGTTTAGTCGCCACGAATGAATACTGACATTTTGGGGCGGAAGGGTAGGCTGCCTTTGGTAGTCATTATCTGAAAAACAATAACAATCTAAAAATTAATATGAAAAGATGACGGTACTGTCGTCAACGTCAGCTTTTATTTCGTGGATTTCAGAATATTACTCGTATTGGCCGAAAGGTAATGTCTAACAACCCAACGAAGAAGAGATTCTTCAATATCAAATATGTACACTCGTTTTCAAATAAAAAGAGCTTGCCAATCTTGAATGCATCTGAAATATTGAGTGCAATAACCATACTTTCTGTAAAATTATGTGAAAAACTTTTCGGTGAAATTAACAATAAGATGCCCAGTGAAGCCATTGCCACGAAAGCCATATTGCCGACCATTAAGAAGCTTTCGATCCTCAAGATATTTCTACAGCTGATGATTGATTAGCGTTTCCATGACCTTGGTCTTTATAGGGATACGTACGGTAATTAGAAGGTTAAGAAGATACATGTTGTTTACATACAAATTTCAGCTTTTAATAAAATTAAAACAAAACAAGACAATCGAAAGTTGTAAAGTTCCTGCCCACTATCCTCAATCTTCAGCTCATTCCAAAGCTTCTCAATAGTATTAAAATCTGTCGATAGAGAAATTCAATTTAAAACCTGAGCTTAGTTGACTTTGCCGTATTCTTGTGGTCAGTATCTTATTGGAAACGACTTTTCAGTTGCATACTTTAGGTTTTTTTACAATACAACTCGTTTGTCATTATGATATCTACATTGGACCAACACCCAAGTACGTTCTTCTATTGCTTTTTGGCCTGAAGTGGGTCGTCTTTTTTACTGAAACACTCATCTTCAGCTTTCTAAATCAAGAAACCTTACCTTAACTTTAAAGCTGCTCTTGTACAGGACGATTGTTCTGGCAATACTCAGATACGGATCCGAGACCTTAGTAAAGGGCAATGCGTTAGGAGCGTTCTAGAGGAAGGTCTTGTAAAGAATTGTTGGCCCCTCACGAGTATGTTAGGAAGGACAATTCCGAAGAGGCTACAATCGAGAATTGTATGCAATCTACCTCGAAACTGATATTCTGACAAAAATTTAACTCGGTAGACTCCAGTGGGCTGGACACCTATCTTTTATGAGTGAAGAGGAACCAACTTGAAAAGTCCTTTGTATTACATTTCACGGTAGGCTACAACGTGGCAGACCATGCTAACGCTGGAGAGATGGCGTAGGCGTAGACCAGGATGCCCCTAGCCTTGGAGGCGCAAAAAGATGGCGTCGGCTCGCGATTGGGATTAAAGGAGAGACTTGTTGTATGATGCAAGCACTGGATCCTGGTTCTAGAGCTGATGATGACTCATCTTCACAGGGACATAACACCCTACCAATTGATAATTCGTACATCATACTCAAGCTTTTAAAAAATCATTTAAGCACCTTTTAATTTGTGTTTATACTTTGATTGTTATTCGCAGCACTCAATTATTTATTTTTTATCAAAACTCTTATAAAAAGGCTGTGGTTAAATGAAAAGCTTTCGAGTTCATCAACTATCAATGAAGGTTGACATTTTTGTACTAGGCGTATTTCGAAAAATTACAATTCACACGTAGTTCATCAAGTAAAAATAAATTGTAATTCAGTTTTATAAGTGAAAAGGCCTTCAATGAGCATAGGTAAGGTTAGGGTAGGTTAAAGTGGCTGTGCGAGATGGAGTAGGAAATACTTAGGCCAGTTTAACCTTCCGACCACAACAGGGGTGTTATAACACCCCAGCCATTTTTATTTTAACTGTAATTTTGATTTTGCTTCATTCTCCTTTCTGCCGTTCTTTGTATTTGTCGTTTAATATCTGAAGTGTCATTTGCTAATGAGTTGTCGCCGCGATAGGTCATATTTTTTGAGTACGAGAGCAAAAGGTATGCACTGGGGTTGTATACCACCCCATGTTGTGTTCCATGTATGTGAAAATAAAGGAAAAAAGGGGGTTGTAGGACACCCAATGGAGTGCAATGAAGGTGAACCCCCTCCGAAACAGCATAAGCAATCGCGATGTGCAATCTGTCCGAGGAAACAAGACCGCAAAAGCAAGATTGTGTGTCTGAAATGCCAATGTGCTGTTTGTCCTGAACACAGGAAAGAAATATGTATAAATTGCATTTAAGTTAATTATTTTTTTGTAAAAATATTTATTTTTTTATGAATTAAGTTTTTTTATGTTTTCAATAAAGTATAGAATTGCTATGTTTGAATAAAAATGTTATGTTGTCCTTTAAAGTATTTTTTTTTTATTTATTCCTGGATGGGGTGTTATGCCACCCCTGTTGTGGTTTATGTATATTTTAAATGTGTTGTGGTCGGAAGGTTAATTGCCCATTGTGATATTTGAAGCTTTCTTTTAAGCTCAATAAAACCGGTTTGAGTCCCTTACGAAACGCGAGAGACTGATTATGTTAATATGATTGAGATCGTTTAGATCCTTATAAAAGAATTCTACTAAGTAATTCTTGCGTTTTTGAGCTAGAGTAAGGAATGTACAGAGGAGGTGAAAAACTCTCTTCCTCATCCATACAGCTTCTGCAAAAGTCATTTGATAATACGCCTAGCCACGTGGCTTGCTTTCCTATAAGACAGTGCCCGGTTATAAAACTGAGCTTACATGCATCTGCTTAGAGAAAGCATGCACCTTGATCGCCTTAAATCTAGTGTAGGCTAGATGTTTTTTGTGACCTGGCACGTGGTGATGTTATTCCACCTGATGTTTAGCAATAGTTTACATGTAGGGATTGGTATGCCATCAGATAGGGTCGTGCGAAGCAATCCGCTTATACATAGGCAAGCTAAACGTTAGATTTTATTTAGTTTGTCGCGGTAAGAGCTTTTTCTAAAACAATTCACCATACTGTCACACTGTACAGAAAAATCGTTCTGATTACCGATGTGTTTAACCAATGCGTAATTCGGGGTTGTAAGCCCCATTTATTACTCATAGCTTTTTTGCAAGAAAACAAAGCTACAGTAACTTTTTTTACTCTTTTTTGTGTATTACGTTTCCGTTTTAGTTTTTTGTCTAAAATTTTGTATTTCCTCGAAAATAGGGTTTATTCGGTTTTGTGTCCGATCCACACCGATCAGCCCAAACTATTAGTTTGTCTAAGGCATTTCGTAAGAGGTCTTTTAGAGTGTTAAGATACTTTCTTGAAACCACTATAGCAACGTCATCCGCATATGCAATCAATCTGAAGACATCCGCATCCAGACCTATTAGGATTTCAGATGTGATTGCAGATGTTTGTTAAAAACGCCTTCGATGTCAAGGAAAGCAACCATAGTGAACTCTCTATGATGGAGGGAGTATTCGATGGAGCGTGCTAACGTGTGTAAAACCGTTTCCACCGATTTGCCTTTCAGTAGGCTTGTTGAGACATAGACAGAAGTCTTATATCAATACTTGTCCTTAAATGGATATTAATCAATCTTTCTAAGGTCTTAAGAAAGAATGATGATAGACTTATAGGTCGCAGATCTTTAGGGTTGACTTGCGACCATTTTCCTGGTTTGGTTATAAACACAACTCTTACTGCTCTCCATGCCGAAAGAATATGGACCAGATATAAAAAGATGTTGAAAATTTCCTCAAGGATTGGTCCAATTATGTCTGTGGCTTTTTGTAGTTCGGCTGGTATTATGCCATCTGGTCCTGCAGAATATAGGACATTTAAAAGAAAAAAAAGCACGAGTATACCAGTTTTGTTGGAGTCAACTGTATAATTACGTGCATATTTAGTTTGCAATAATTCAAGGTTTTGTTAAGCCAAATATTATCATCCCCCTTGTTTGGTGCATGCTTCCGCTTAAGTACACACAAGATACAATTGCCGTGACACCACTACCGCCTCGCCGCCGCCGCCGCCGGCCACCACAACACCACATCAAGCCAAATAGGTTTCAGTGCAAACAGGCAATTAAGAAAAATGTTATTTTGTCTGGTGAATCAGTTTCAGTTCAAAATAAAACATAAAAACAAAACCTAATAAAAATGTCTTGTTTTATTGAAACAAAATATGTACCATATGAATAAATATAAACGAGTATATGTAGCCTACCTTACCTATGTAGGAAGAACATTTTCATATTAGTAGGTATTTGATATGTAAATGCGGTTTTTAAGGGATGTTTTACACTTGCTACATTTAGGTACCTGCTGCGGTTGGGTGATAAATGTTTGTGCATTCGCCGTCATATCTTATACCTAGCTGGAAGCTAAAAGGGTTGCCGGCTACCCCATTTTTATAGACCCATTTATGTATGCAAGAGCATAAAAGTTGCTGTCACAACATTGAAAAGACTGAGAGAGAAACTTTCAATTTTATGTCCTCCCATGTAGGGTAGGTAATAGGCATGTCATATTTTAGAAGCATGCAAGTCTTTGAAAATTCCTTTGGAAAGTGGGTACTTATCGTTTTATACTTAAGGAATCTTATATGAACAAAGGGATAATCATCAAAGACGAATAACATATACAAAAAAGTTTCCCTAAACCTACATGTTTGTAAGATTGACATAAAAGAAGCCTCACGCAAATTTTGAATAATTTGTTAGTCTTTCTGAAACATTTGATATTTTATGTTGTTGATTGTGTTTTAGTTGAGTTAAACCCTTTTGGAGAATGCAGTTTTGTATAAAATTAAACAAGTTTAAGTAGGTGGCAGAAAGGTGTAAGAGTATGAGAGGTTTACATTTAGCATTCTTTTGAACAAAGCATGACTTTTTATTTCTTATAGAAATGTTCAATGCAAATTTTGTGCTGTTTTAAGAAGTTTTAAATGCACTTAAATTATGAGCATTTAAAATCAATTAGAAATTCTTGTTGATTGAGTAAAATTATAGAGATTCAGATCATTATCAAGAGGAAGTAGAAAAACAAGACGAATGCCTTTCGAGCGATAGGATAGTTTATCTTTATATGCTGCACAAAATCGATATCTATGTTAAAATATTCATAAAGAAAATGTCTGAGATACTTTTATGTACGTAAACGAACTTGGTTCATCATCATCATATCATTTCAGGTTGAGATATAACCTATTATAATTCGAAAAAACCATATATCATTAGACTTTTTGAGGCTATATAAATTCATGAAGTAGTGTTTTTTTCCCAAGAACCCAAGGACATCAAATCGACACCCACCATCTTTTCATCGATTTCAAGGTCGCATATGACAGCATCTACAGAGACGAGCTGTATAGAGCCATATCAAGTTTTGGCTGACTCCGTTTGTGCAAGATGACCATGGAGAATTCGCGCTGCTCCATAAAGGTTTGAAACAAATTAACAGAACCTTTCAATGTTAACAAAGGCTTTAGACAAGGTGATGCGCTGTCATGCGATTTCTTTAACATCGTCCTTGAAAGAATAGTACAGAACTCCAACAGTGCCTCAACACTAGAGGCACTATCTTTGGGGCTTTTGTGATGTAGAGGCGGCGGACTGAGATGGCTGGGTCACATAGAGCGCATGGAAAACAATGCTTCCCAAATCTACAATGCTTTACTTCAATATCTGACTTATTTTTTAAAAAATGCTCATTAGTTCTAAGTCTTCACCTGTTATACATTAACCTTAAAATAACGCTGGACCAAAACTGTAAAAACCCATATTGTTGACCTTCTTACGAATCCGTAGTCTTAAGGTTATAACATCAAGTTTTTGGAATATATTGAAAAAGAAAAAATAAAAATTATGTTAAATAAATAAATAAACTACGTACAACGGACCTTCAGTTTTTATGCCGAATCTGAACGGCTTATTTGAGAAAGCACTTTTCATGACATGAATTACCTACTCTTAGAGGATTTGGTAATTCCGGGCAAAAACCTTTTTGCTTTTAGGTGGCACAGGCAGGGATTAGACCCAAGACATCTATCATGACAAGCCTATGCACTAACCGTCACGCCACGGGTACTATCACTACTATCCATGTTTGAGGACATAAAGTTAAGATCGAAGGGTGGATTCTGGAAGATTAACTCTAATCCGAATTTCTCAAAAACATAAAGGAATTGCATTCAAGGGTTTTTAAAACTTCAAATAGAGTCAAATGAAGACAACATACCATTAATTGTTAAGGGTTTTGTTGTGTTTTAGCTAAGCCTTAAAAAAAAACCGTTTTTGGTTGTTTACTATTTTTAGAATGGCATATTTTAAAAACCTAATGTATAAGAAATATTTAAAGGTGATATTCGAGTTCAGGACATCCTAAACATTTAAAAAAGTATTATTTTGCTAGTGCACTACTATTTGAGAATCGAACTTGTCGAGTTGTAGAAGCTGAGTAAGGTCGTTGATTCTCGGGACGTTCATATCCTCTACATAAGCACAGCATACAAACCCGTGCTGATGTCACCAATTCCCATCCCACCTCTCAAGCTCCGGTATTCCTTCTCACCCTAGGTAACATAGCTTAACTGCTGTTTACTGATCCTTTATAGGTACTTTTTAATAACCTCGTAGTAAATAATATAGGAAATTAACCTACCTTTATTACTAAAACTCGATAAGAAGTCCTAGACATAACTCTTTTCTCCGATACTATTCACCATATGATCTTGGATTGGAAAGTGTCCATAGAACACTCGTTCTCTGATCATAGATATGTATATCCAATTCAATATCAATGTGGATGAAAACCCTAGTCCATTGACATTTCGAAATTATCAGAAAACTGATTGGAAAAATACAGGAACATACTACAAAGATTAATTAAACCAGGACCATTTAGTCCTTCTTTTAACGCTAGTGAACGAGATAATAAAGTTAATGACCTCCCAAAAACTATGAATTGCTAAGAGGAAAAAGAAAACCACTATGGTGGGCCTCAGAGCTAGACTCGTTCAGAGGAGATTGTATGAAACTCTTTAACCGAGCCAAAACCACAAGACTAGCTTCTCACTGAGATTCTTACAAGGAATCCCTAAGAAGTTATTAGAAGGCACTTAAGACATCTAAGCGATCTTCCTGGCGGTCCTTCTGTGGCACGATAGAAGAAACTTTTGAGGCCTCCAGGCTACAGAAAAACCTTTTTTAAGGGCAATGCCAAGAGAGTAACACAGTACTACTGAACACTCACTTTCCTGGTAGCTCTCTAACCGCAGTTGTAACAATCAAACTCGTAGAAGTTTCAATGTAACGTATCAACAAGGTTTGATCTAAAGGGAAGAGCTACAATAGGTTCTTAACAGCTTCGAACTATTTAAATCTGCAGGACCAGGTGGCATAATACCAGGCGATCTACAAAAAGCCTCAGACATAATTGCACCAGTCCTTGCGGCAATTTTTAACAGCTGTTTATATCTTGTCTATATTCCCCCAGCACGGGGAGAAGTAAAAGTTTTTTTTTTATACCCAAAGCAGAAAAATGCTCAAAAGTTAACCCTAACGATCTACGACCTATAAGTCTATCACCATTCCTTCTTAAGAGCTTAGAAAGCTTGATTGATATCCATTTAAGGGCAAGTATTGATAAAAGACTTCTGTCTATGTCTCAACATGCTTATCTACTGTAAAGGCGAATCGGTGGAAACGGACGGCGTCACACACGTTAGCACTCACCATCGAGTACTCCCTCTTTTAGGTGTATAGGCTAGGGAAAAGACTTCCTAAAATTTGGCTGGTTAGTGCGTTGGACTGTCATGCCAAAGGTCTTGGTTTCAATCCCTGCCTATGCCATCTAAAGTTCGCGGGTACTGCCTCTTGCGAGGAATTGACAATTTCTCCAAGAGTAATTCATGTCATGAAAAGTGCTTTCTCAAATTACCCGTTCGGATTCGGCTTAAAACTGTAGGTCCCTTCCATCCCTGACAACACTACTCGCACAAAGGAATGGTTGAGAGTTGTAAGTCATTGTAATTCATTTTTTTTTTTAAATTATTATTGATATTGGCAAAATAAGAAAGTGGCATGCCCATCCTACAAATAAAAAAATTTCTCAAGAAATTAGGAGTTCTCATTTGGTCCTCAGTTTTACACAAATTAAATGGAGTTTGTTATTTATACAAATATCTTTTTCTATGACATTTTTAAATTTTATAAAAGATTTGGCTTATATAAAGTCTTAAATTTATTTAGCTTTAGATGGTTACAGGCGAATACTAAGTTGCCTGAGATTCTCTGTAAATTTTCTCTGTAAATATGCGTGCTGCATATTCGAAGATTTACTAATAAGCTTCAAATATCCATGTCAACTCAGTAGACGGATTCTTAAATCTGTCTTATTAATTATACAAGGTGTAAAACTTTATACAAGTTGTAAAACTTTGCTCCCGCCGTTTTCAGATAGGTGGATACAATGTTAAGTAGCGTCGAAATAAACAGATTTCAGATGCGAGGCAGTTAGCTTGGAACTCCCAATTAAAAATTGAAGCCCCAATTAAACATTCATCGATTTGTTTGTGCATCGTTAAGTTGTATTCGCTTAAAAATGTCAGTTTACGAGCCGAATTCTCTCCATTTGCGGGAAGTTCTTATTCATTGTTTCAAGATGAAGAAAAAAACGTATGGTGAAGACGCTATTAGTGAAAGAACGTGTCATGATTTCAACGCTCAAAGCATTGTGGCGGAAGAGAAAAAGTCTTTGAAGATACAAAATTAAGACATTCTTGATAGAAATTGATTTTAATTATTGATCATTTTCTCCTCCAATCATTTAAAGCATTCATTTCTAGCTAAGGACTACCAGCAGTGGATAAGAAGTTTCAGAGAAATGATTATTAAAAAAAAAATAAAGAAGTATCGGAGATAAAACGGAGCCCTAAGGCACACCAACGTTTATTTTGTGAAAATCAGATTTCAAATGGTCCAATACTCCTGAAGCTATTCTTATATACAAAGATAAATAACTAAAAATATAATGGGGCTCATATCCATTAACGCAATACGATAAGATTTGAATTCAAGGGAATTCCTATGAAAATTTACGCAAAATAATCTCCCAGTGGGGAGGGCAGGGTCATGATCCCAACGACCCCCCCTGGATTCGCCATTGGATACCATATGTATGATAAGAGAGCTTTATGCAGAACTCTATCAAATGCCTTTGAAATATCAATTGATCCACAAGGTGCGGTTAACCATATTATTACCAGGGCTAAATTGCTTTTCTACTCAAGCTCAAATGTCTTTTCAAACAAACTTAATTTTATAATTAAATAAGATCTGCATTAGTCAACTAATAACAAACTACATATAACAAAACGCATCTATTATCTAACTTAAGTTTTTTAAATTTCCAATATATTGATTATACACTCTTTTAAACTTACCCACTCAACTTATATTCAATAAAATAATTAAACCCTTTAATTTACATATATACTTATCCAATGCAACTTATCAAAATCAAAATATACCAACTCAAGCAGGTACATCCAATTCAAAAGCATGTGACTCTGTTCCTCTGCATTGCTGAAAATAGAAGTGTCTAAAATAGAAGAAGTATTTAAATTGCTAGCACGCTCAAGAAGCATTCATATCCAATGTGTTGTGCTGCCATCATATCTACGGATATGGTGTTCCATTTAAGTATCGTAAATTTGATGATAGATACTTTTTTAACGTTTTGGGTTCTCATACCCAACCAGGTTGAAATTGGTTTATTTTAAATAGACGTCAATTCCAATCACGATTTATTTAATTAAAAATAGGATTTTTTTATTTTTAGAGAAGGCTCAAGCTTTTGTATAAGTTTCAAGCAAATAGAGATGTGCCATGCAAAGTGAGAAAATGGGAAGAGTCATATCCCTATCCTCGAAATATGGCATGTCAGAGATTTTGCAAATGAAAAAAGAACTATCGTAAAAAATTGCATATGACAACCAATACGACGGCGGCGGCGGGTCTGGCTGGCTGGCTTTTTATGAGTTACGACTAAAGGCCAAAATATAAAAGAAAGCAGAAGAATGAGTGCAAATTTATGGATTTTTATTTTTATTGAAAATATGATAGAAATAAACTGAACAAGGCAAAGTTAGTTAGATGGAAACAGAAAAAGAGAATCAACTTCGGATATAAAATACCTGTCGCATTTCACACACGATTTTTGGCAGTTGACATTCGTTTCAGAGCTGGATTTTTCCCTAAACATTTTATTCTAGGTATTTTTATTTTGGTTTGGTTTGTATTTTTATTTATTGTGAATTTGCTGAAAAAAGAAGGGAACACATATTTCAATTAATATCAAACGTGATAGTGATATACACGATAGAACGTTATGATTGGTATGACTTTTGTTGTGTCTCTGGAAAGGTGTACCATGTATACGATTCATGAAAAATGGCCATTGGTTATGTTAGGATGAAGTTCATTCCTATATCTATGTAGATTTTAGAGAATATTTCACCACATCTTTTAATTAATTTCGTCGGCCGTTATAATTTTTTTGACTGCCATATGTATGTGCTGACACACTATTGAATTTTATTTTTTAATTCATATACGTGGTAACCCTAGATAAATTAAATTTCAACTGTATCTGTCAAAACAAAAATTGTTGATGATAAACTATGATTTCCGGAATCTTGGAACACCCTTTCTACGACAAATCAAAAACAGGGGTGGAATCGGCTAAGATGATAGTTGACTATCATTTTCTTGATAGTCAAATTGACTATCATCTTATAAAATATCTAAATAAAAGTATCAAATTGGCTGTGTTTAAATAACATTCTTACTTTACTTGTGTTTTTTCGAATTACGTAAGCTTTGTCGGTCACAAGAATGTGTTTTTGTACCTAAAAGAGGTAGGTAACTGAAAAAATTGTCCATTCGTTTTTTGTAAGCGTCTGGTAGCTCTATTCAGAAACGACATATTTGTAGGAAAACGACTATCACATTTTCTTGTGAAAGCTTTTTAGGTATCAATTTGATTATCACCTTACACAGATCCAATTCGATTATTTTGACTGTCAACAATCACCTTAGCCGATTCCACCCCAGCATTATTTCTTTATTGTTTTTTAACTTATTCCAAACTCTGCAGTTTACCAACTTTAGAGTTGATATAAAACTTAAAGTTGAAAGTCAATTTGATGATTGTTTTTCTTTTTACTAATGTAGCTTTCAACTCATGAGTTAGAATGTAAATATGATTTGAATAGGTTTGTTTTTTAACTTCGCTGAAATAAAAAATCTAACAATTACCAAATCTTAAAGGTTGATCAGATAAAATTTTCTTTTTGAAAATGAAATGAACAAAATTAATTTTTTTAAATATTTGATGGCTTTATTACTAAAAACAAACAATTTCATTAATTATGAAAAACAATGTTGTCGTTCAAGCGCCGGCTTCACAGTAGTCCTTTGTGTGGCTTCAATTTTCCAAAGGCCTTGTTGATGGTTACGAACTGTGGCTAGCGGATGCTATTGACCTCAAGTGCTTGAATCGTTTCAGATTATTGGCATAACATCGGTCCTTCACGCTTCCCTACAAATAAAAGTCCAAGAGTTAAATCGTAGCTCCAAAGTAGCCAATTGTCTTTGCCATGACCGCTGTTAACACGATTTGGGATGTGTGACATGGACTATTTTGCATGAACCATAGGCCGTTCAAATCCATGTCTTCAATTTCAGTTAAAAGAAAAGTCGGCTTATATCAACATTGCCATTTATTGCCCGCTGACTGAAACTTTGTTCCCAGCCTCATTTTCGAAGAAAAATAGTCCAATCATATCACCACTCTGCATTTCAAAAAAAATGTCGCTATCTGTTGATGCATTTGGCTTCTCGACAATAACGTAGTCACCGTAATGAAAAAACGCTTCGTGAACTTTCAGTAAAGCAAAATGGTATTGTACATTTAAATTTGTGAATAAAACAAACACATACATACATATCATTTTTCAAGACAAATAACTTTAAAATCAGATCAAACTCAATATATTGTGTTATCTGCACTTTAAGCCGTTATCTGTAGTCGTATTTGAAATTATTTTGTACTTTCTTCTTTCAATTCTCAGTTCTTCATTTTTTTTCTTCTTTTCCAAATGTTGATGATGGAAAATTCCTTCAAAATAAGTTTTTCCGAAGAAAGTTCGAAAAGTATTGTATTAAATACAGAAGCAAATACAAGATCTGATGGAAAATCTAAATTCAACTGTTTTACTTCCAGGCAGTTGAGTTAATCTTAAGTTGATAAACTTTTGAGTTGAAAATCTTGAGTTAAGAATGACAATTATGAATGAAGAAGAATAGAATTGAAAGTTATCCCTCCTCCATTAGATTAGTAATTACTTTCCGAAAATTTCAATACAAGTTGTAATGGATGGATTCAAGTCTGAAAGCCACAAAAATACATAAGTGCTGCCCAAGGGCTCTGTTCTATCTTCAACACTCTTTCTCATTTTTATTAATGATGACTTCTAATCCAATACATTGTTTCGCTGACGATAATACTCTTAGATGTGAATCTGCAACGACAAAATTTTATAAGCTCATTAAATTCCGACCTAAATGGGGAATAAAAAACCGCGTGGAATTTAGTGTGTCGAAAACCCAAGGCTGTCTTGTATCGTTAAAGCGAGATATAACCCCCTTGCCATTATCCATGGATGGCACTTGCATCAATGAGACTGAACATCTCGATATTCTCGGTAGGTGTGTCACCAACTACTACAAATCACCTACCACAAGGTGATTTGGTTTCCTTATAGGCTTTTCACACCAAGTCCAAAACCCGGTTTTCGCGAAATTATTGGTTACATTTTTGGTAAACCACAAGTTTTCGTAAACCACAAGTTTTATATAAAACCTCTCGAAAACTAGTGTCAATTCAAAATTGAACTAAACCAAACAAAACTTTCGAAACATTGGGCAGGTTCAGACGACATAAGGGACTTGAAAGTAATACTACGTTTCCACCGGGCACTAAACTGAGATTTAGCTAAATTTGTCACAAATCTCCTTGAAATCTCGAAGATTTACCATAAAAATTTTAATCTCCTCAAATGAAGATTTCAAATAAAGCTCATTGAAATCTACTTGGAAACATTAGTTTGTCAAATCAAACAAACTTTTTTTTTCGAGAATAATTGTTGAACCGACCCATTTAAACGCCAATTTCGTTATTGACAGATGGAAATGTTAACAAAATCTATCTGTCTCACTTCCATATGATTCAAATTCAAAACAATAAACAACTTTCAAGAAATCACAGACGAAATAAAATGTGAGTAGGTATACAAAAATAATAAATATGTACAAGAATATAATAAAACAAATTACTTACAGATGATGAGTGAACAAATACAAAAAAAACAACGAAAAACCTGGGACGCGGAGGATGAAACGCTTTTGTTGGAGTTGTTGGCCGACAAACAGGCTGACTTGATCGGCCAGAGAAAAAACTCTCACGTTTTCAAGGAAATGGCAGAGATTATGGTGGGATATACTCCAGAGGAAATAAAAGTGAAAATTCGCAAGTTAACGAATCGGTATAGGTAAAGTTCTTTTTTTTGTTTTCTTTTTTTTTCACTAACAGAAAGGAAAAGAAATTGGTGGGCCCGTCTGGAGGTTCTCCGTCTCAATGGGGGTCTGTATTTACAAATAAATGCAATACTGGGAGAAAGACCACTGAGTAATGTGGAAAATCTACAAGAGGACAGCATTATGGGTAAAACAATATATGTAACTACTCAAAAAAAATCATTTTGTTAAAATTTATTATGTATTTCAGAATCAAGAGTCATCTCAAGACTCATTGTCGGAGATGTTGTCCCCTCCTGCCACTGCCATTGTTCCGTCGGCTGCTTCGTCCGCTTCCACTTCGACCGCTGCTGCATCCTTTACTTCTGCCGCATTATCCAGTCCGGATGTTCCATGTCCTGAATGCTGAAGATGAGAACAAAGATCTTCAAAATTCTATCGGTACATACGGAAATTTTCTTTAAAGAATTCATCGTCGTTCTTAATAACATCCTCTTCCCAAAAAGTACTTGAACGTACCTGTGAAATTGAAAATATAATAAATACAATGGACTGGGTTGTTGTACATTGTACTTACCTTAACCCAGACTTTTCTTATAGGCTGCTTTCTTAAAAATTTATTTTTTGTTCTTTCTAGCTACCAAAATGTTTATTAAGCACTGTTTATTAAGCTGCAATTAAGGCAACTTAAGTTGACTGGAAAATTAGTCAAGAAAAATCTCCCTTACTATCAAGTCAAGTCAACTTATGTCAAAATGACAATTGATCATGTTTTTTTCATTCAACTAAAAGCTGAACTTTATTACTCAATGATTTATTTATTTCCTGCATAACTTCACTTAATGCTTTCTGTAAAAAGGTTCCTTGTAAATTTGGAAAAGAAATAAGTAATATTTCTTTACAATACAAAATACAAATCTTGATGGACTTGTAGCTTGCAGAGTGTTTTGTAGAAAATAATAATTTTGGTAGTTTTTATTCTATGAACTTGAAGTAGAGGTTTGTGAAGTAAAGTTCTGAATTTGAAATTCATGACAGTTGAAAAACTAACTAGTTGCCTTGGTCAAAATTTACGTTCAAAGAATGAAGTTGACTGCAAATGAAGTCCCTTATGTTGTCTGAACCTGCCCATTCAGCGCTAAAATTAATGTAAACAAAACAGCTGATAGCTGCTGTCAAAACAAATATTTAATTTTGAAATAAATTTGGTCGTGGTAAGTAATATTATTTATACAATTTCCTTACAAAATAAGAATTATTGTTTTTCTCTTATGAAAAATGTTTTTTTATGATCCTCCAGAGTTTCGAACGCTCTTGTTAAGCGAGGAACCGAAATTCACTATGGCTACTGGCGTGACAAACCCAAGGACGAGGAAGACTTGCTCATAGTTCGTAATGAATGACGTTTCCAGGGAATGCGCATTCGAACTCGTTGCCACAAATATGTTCGACGCTTTCGCTTACTACCTGGAGAAAGACTTTTAGGTAACTCCGTTCAATCACAAGGGTTTGGGAGAAATGAGAAAGGCGATAAGTTCATTTGTGGAGGAGAATAAGTATGAAGGAAAATCTCTGGTGGAGACTAAGTCGCAGCGAGCTAGGAAAATTTGCGCCAAAACATTCCACAATGTGGGAATCTTTGTTCCAGTGAATAAAACCACAACAGTAGGCTATCGCCCCTTGATGGACAGCGATGCCAACACCAAGAAGATCCTCAGTGCTTTGGACAAGGCAGGCAGTGATTTTGCTACGAATCTGGAACTAGGAATTGACCTTTTTTGCTCCGGCCATAAGGACCTACACGAAATCGTTCAGAATCTTTTCAACCCCGCCTATAAGTTGCTCGGACGGCCACAATTTATGGCGATTCTGAAGGTACATTTGGCCAACAGAAGCAATAGTCATAAGCTCAGTAGATAGATAGATAGATAGATAAATTCTTTATTTTTTCGATTCGATGTTGATACAATAATAATCTTAAGAATACGGACACGGCTATCTGCCGTCTGCCGGATATCACATTTCATGAATAAGTGATAGAAAAATAAAAAAAAAGAATCATGTAATAAGCAATAATTTTACAAAATGATTTGCATACGAGTATGTTGATATAACAAAACAAATACATATTATTTTTTTTTTTTTAAATCAGAAACTTTTAATTTTAGCTAATATTTAGTCTGTGTGGTTCTTAGGTTTACATAATTTTGATGATACACAATATAAGTGAATATTTTAATTGATTTAGAGCAACAAACATAAGTATAAGATAAATAAATAAATAATGGGAGAGCGATAACCCTGAAGTTTATGCAATTTCAATGATTTGCCACATAAATAAAAAGTAACAATTTTAAATTATTTTGAATTTTTTGGAATTGTAATGATTTGCCACATAAAAAGTAATAATTTGAAGAAATATTAAGAGAATGCAATTTTCAAAAATTATTCCGATAATCTAAAGCGTGTTTGCAAAATTTGTATAGATTAGACCAACCACGACCACCATTTAATATTTCATACAAGGTATTGAGTGATATCAAATTTTCTTGAATATACAAGCGCCGAATTTCTTGTAATATAGGGCAAATAGCAATGAAGTGGTAAACATCATCACATTCTCTTCTGTTGCATAAACCACAAGTCTGCTGAAGATCAGTTCTATGAGGGATGTAATTCAGATTAAGGATTTCTACTCTTGCTCTGAAAATGGTACTTATAGCCTCAGACGAGTACTTAATGTTGAAATAGCTATTCTCAGTTAGAATTTGATGGTTAAGGTTCTTGTAGAATAACCTCGAGGTTGACGAAGAAGCTCTGGTTAGGTGCTGGTCATATGTATGTATATCCTTTCATCGGTCTTAGCAATAATCGATGTAAGTATATTGTGCCATTCGAAAACGTTCGCCTCTGTTAAAGACAGAGAAAGGTCATTGGACAGGGCCAACTAATGCCACTCCCTAAAAGGATACTGATTCAATTGCAATTGTCTCAACAGAATTGATTTATTAAGACTGGTATTATTTCTCCTCATCACTTTTATTAGATAGTCTGCATGCGCTTTTAAGTTGTTCATGTAGATGGGTGGTAAGCCAGATTCCACGTGTATTGCATAGGTTGGTGCTGAATTCGGTAACCGAAATATTCGTTTGAAGAAAAATCTTTGAACAGCTTCAAATTCTTCGAAGGGCGTAACACCAAAGGCTTGCACCCCATAGCACATGCAAGTGTTCACTGTAGCACTAAACACTTGTTATTTTGTTGAATGGTCAATGTTTTGGTTAGCAAAGAACCTTTTCCACAAGATATTTAGCGCCAGCTTAGCTTCAGTGCTCTTATCCCTTGCATGCTTGCCAAAGTTTAAGTTCGATGTAAATAAAACTCCAAGGTACTTGAATTCACGTACTATGTCAATCTGTTAATTATTGAGCCGCCACGTTTCCTCAGGTAGCCTCACCCTTCTATGTCGACTCTCAAAAATCATAACTTTGGTTTTTTTGGACATTGATGTGGAGATCCCATGTTTTACAGTATTCATTCAGACGATTAATTTGGAGTTGAAGAGTAAAGGGGTTGTCAGCTATTAGTACCAGGTCATCAGCGTAGAGAAGAACTTTGATGAGAGTTCCAGCGAACATAACTCCTCCAGGAAGCATTTCTGAGATATCATCGATAAAAAGCGCGAATAAAAGAGGGCTTAGAATACATCCCTGAGGGACAACTGCTGACGTCTCAAAACACTCTGACAAATTGGAACCATCCCAAACTGCTGCACTAGATGACGACAAGAAATTGTTATAAAGCATCAGAAACTTCCGAGACACTCCAAGCCTCTCCAGCTTATAAATCAGAGCCTGTCTGTTGACGGTATGAAATGCGGCTTTAAAATCAACAAAGCATATATATAGTCTCTTATTTTTCTCAGTATATTTTCTAGCAATGCAGGTTAAGGCAAAAATGTGATCCATTGTGGAAAATCCAGCACGAAATCCCGCTTGAAATATACTTAAACTGTTTGTTCTTTCTATCCAGTTCGAAAGTCTTCTATAAAGAATTCCCGCAAATAGCTTTCTTAGAGAATTGAGTATTGAGATTCCTCTATAGTTTCGGGCTGCATCGCATCACCTTTTTTAAATATCGGGAATATGAGGGCTTTTGAAAAAGTCGTAGGCACGTAAGCATTGTTGTACAGAAGATTTAAAAAATTAACGATATACGTTTTGAGCTGGTCATTGCTGTTTTTGAGAAATTCAACTGGGATACCATCAATACCTGTAGCTTTGTTTTTCATTCGCAAAAGAGTTGCCTCCAATTCTCCTAAAGATATCGGCGCATCCAATTCAGACACATAAGTCTTGCATTGCGTAGCTGAAGGTATGAAGATGCTCGTCAGCCGACAATAGAGTTTTAAAATGTGCTGCTAAAGTCTGAGCTTCTACAGCAATCTTCATACCTCGGTACAATCCACTCAGTTCACGTACGCTAGACAAGAATTCCTTAGAGTTTTTACTATGTTGTACCTGTACGGCCAAATTTTTAAGGTATTTTACTTTCTTGGCAGAGCATAATTGTTTGAATTCCTTGTTGGCACTAAGATACAAATTTTTGAAGGAATTGACGTTTGTCAATCTGAATAGCTTCAAATATTTAAACGATAGTTTACGAAGCTCAGTATTTTGGATTGAATTTGTTGTGAAAGAAGAAGAAAATGTTTTAAATAAAATTAATTTTTATTGTAACAGTTTTGCTTGTTGTTGATTCTATGATATATTTTCTAGACAATTAGCTTCTCCTTAGTGAATTGTTCGGACCGGTTAAAGTGAACAAAGAGGATAGCTGCAGCCAAGCGAGCTTGTAGCTCTTGTTGGTTCATGTCGTGAGCAAATTCCAACCGTCCCCAGAACTTCAGTTGAAACTCTCCTTCGTGACGAACTAGTGTTACGGCCTTGTCTGCGCTGATATGCTGCTCTATCACAGCACAGGAAAGGATTATCGACTTAAGTGTGTCGACGGCAAAGAAAAATCCTTAGGAGAATGTTTGCACTTCAAGAATTTTCAAAAAATTGAATCTTAAGAGAATACATACCATATAGAACATCTTCACTGTGTGAAAGGAAGTACTTGGATATTTTCATTTTATCCGCATCTTTCGAAATTCCAGGATTTGCAAAAGAAGACGACGTTTTTTTATGATAGAGGCTTGCGATAATGAAAAAAAGTTTAACAAAATCTTCATATTTTGTTCAACTTTCTTTTTATGTATTAAAATCAATTTCAATTGGTTAGAATTCATTTTATTTTCAAAAATAATTTAAGAACAACACTTTTAACTCACAAATTTTTTCATCAATACATAATTTGACAGCCGGTGTTAAACAAATTTAAATGTATGAGTGAGAACGATTTTCGGGTTTTCGAAAACTTTTTGCCGAAATCCCGGTTTTGGGTTTGGTGTGAAAAGGCTATTAGGAGATAAAAGGAATGTTTCACTCCTTCTGATCTACCTGTTATCTACAAGACTTATATGTATACGTCCAAAGCTTGAGTATGGCGCCAGTTATAGCTATCATTAAAATCGATCCGGAAAAATTTTTGAATCGAAATTTGACGGTGTTTCCCTTTGATTAGAAATGAAAATTATATACCGATCGATCGGAAATCACACAAAGAATTTTTTTTGAGAAAAAAAAGTTTAATTGCACATTTATTTTTCTCTAAAAATGTATTTTTCTATTTTCCGGACGGAAATTCATTTTCCTGGACAGCTGACACTTTTATGTTCAAAAGTGAAACGAATCGTTCCACTGATTTGTGTTCCAATTTCACACAATTCCAATGACAGATTTCTGTCAGTAAAAATTTTTCGGTGGCTTTCAATCAGGAAAAATTTTTCAATGACAGAAATTTTTAATGAAAGCTATAAACGACCTGTCAAAAAAATTCCAATGTTTGTTTTCAATGATGAAAACCAATGATAGCTATAACTGGCGCCTATAACTTCCATCTCTGGTCTGCTGCTCCTGCAACTTACTTAAGCCTCTTGGATAGTATTGAACGTTGAGCATTTAAATTGATTGGTGATAATATCATCATTAGTTCATTTACTTGGGTTGATCATCGGCGTAAGGTTTCTTATCTAACCCTTTTTTTTACTGTTATTTTAACGGTTTATGCTTTAGAGAAATAGCCTGTGGCATTCCTCCCCTCCAGTTCAACCGTAATACTCGCGCTTCTAGGAATGCTCATCAGTATACTCTTTAGTCGAACTTCGTTCGTACTGTCAAATCCAGAGATTCGTTCTTTAGCCGTACTACGCGAATGTGAAATGCCCTACCACATTCTGTCTTTTTTAGTCATTGCAATATTCAGGAATTCAAAACTAATGTGCATCGACATCTCTTTACAAAGCCCCTCTCATTTTCCTAGTGATCACACTTTGTCTCTGCATAATGGGGGTAGTAAATGGCTCTAAAAAGTCTCAAGAAACTTTTTTACATCTTTGAAAATTGGAAATGCCAATAAGACTCAGTCTCCATTTTCGAAACTATCCTTGTTTTTAATTTTTGTTATAGTTTGATGGAGTTACCCCCTCACGGTTTTCGCCTTGTTGTGGCGAGAGGGCTTACGTCTAACTCTTCAGCAATCCAGCTGCGGAGTAAGACAACTAAGAAAACCACCAAAAGCAGAGATGTTAATCTAATAAAATATGGATAAAAGTTTACTAAATGAAGAAAATCGAACGGGGATATACGTTTAAGTGTCGGCAGAAGTCACGGCTACCGGCGAGGGCTTGGCTTCGCAAGAAGCTAAGTCGCCAGTGACAAAAGTAAACTTAGAGAAAGAAAAACGAGAGCTAAAAAGACAACCGGTCATTTTCTCAGTAGATCTCCTTCCCGACATAGATGGTTTAACCATCAAAGGTACGGAGACCTCGGACAGACCTCCTTCCATAGGTAGTCAAACCGAGGACGAGCTACTGATGGAACCGAGTCAAGAAGAGACTATGCTGAAGTCTGCTGCACCCCTCAAAGCTTCGAGGCAACGCAGCAACTACAGATCCTCCAAAAGATTCGTGAAAATGACCGAGTTGAAAGACCCTGCGACGCTCAGTTCGAGAGACAAAGCTCTCAAAAAAAGCATAAGAAGCTAGTTAGGAACTTTGAGCGGCAGCTGGCAGAGACTGTCACTGCACCCAGGGAAATAGCAGAGGAAGTGAAATCTATGTCTGCCCCTAAAAAGGCAAACTGTGAACAGGCTGGCAATAACTCGACCGCTCGGAACGACAAAGGTAAAGTTCAGGCGACTTTCAGTAAGAAACAGAAAGCCAACGCTAGGAAAGACCAAGCACCGGCAAGCACCTCTTCTGGAATGAAACCAGGAACGTCCAAGAGACAAAGATCGGAGGAGACAGTCAAGTCAAGCAAGACGGTGCTAAAAAACAGAAAACCAGCAGCTTCGACACCACCCCGATTGACCTACAAATCGCCATTATAAGCCGTGACGACCCAGATGGGAAAATCTCGGCAAAAAACTGGCTTCTTGTGGAAAATGAGATCCTTAAAGCTATGATGGCAGCATCAGAGAACGATAGTTCAGAGGACTATATCTTTGATGGTGCCGGATGGCGGCGAGGAGTTAAAGTGGTCTGCTGCGGTGACCAGAAATCACGGGAGTTCCTGAACCAAACAATCGCAAACATTGGCGAACTATGGGAAGGTTCCTCCCTTGAAGTTCTACCCGCCGCAGCTCTATCACTCCGCCAGCAGTTTAGCATCTGGATCCCCTCTCCTGCAGAACATGAGGACGCAGCCATTATTAAGCTGCTGGCGAGGCAGAACAAAGAGCTTCCTATTTTAGAATGGAAGCTCCAACATTCGAGGAATAGCTATGGTGGCGAAGGGAAGGACCTCTTGTTTGTGGCAGACAAGAAATCTGACCTTCTGCTCAAGGATAGAAAAGACGTGCTGAGGTATGGTCTCGGAACCGTAAAGGTTAAGAGGCATGAAAGCAAAGGGGAGTCAAAAGCTGCAAGTGGTGCAAATAAACCTGCACCACGCTAAAGCAGCAACGTACGACCTTACGCTCTTCATGTCTCACGAGAACGTGGATGTGGCCTTGATCCAGGAACCATGGTTAGGCAAAAACCGAATCCGTGGGTTGAGGTCAAAACACTACAACCTTTTCCACTCCATGTCAGATGTAGGTACAGCAATAAGGACAACACGGCAATCAGCGTCGAATCGAATGAAGGAAGCTTCATTCTAGCGTCGACGTACATGCCGTACGAGGAGGAGAGCCCACCATCAAGAACAGTCCGCGATCTGGTGGTCCATGCCACAGCTAGCGATACAGCTTTGGTGGTAGGATGTGATGCCAAAGCTCACCACACTCAATGGGGCTCCAAAGACATCAATAAAAGGGGTGTCAATTTTTGAATATATTCTCTGTTCTAATTTATCGTTATGGAATAGGGGCAATCACCCTACCTTTCGAAACAAAAACAGGGAGGAAATCATAGATTTGACACTTAGTAGCAATAATAGTAAAATTTCAGTTGAAGACTGGAGAATCTCACCTAAAGAGTCTTTTTCGGATCACTTTAGGATACTCTTCTCTATAGACAGGAACTTTACTGAAAAGAAACCTTACAGGAACCCAACTAGAACGAATTGGACAGAGTACGAAAAATGGATGGAAGACTGTATTGATCCACCAGAGGACAATACAAGTCTAAGTACTTCAACCATTGACACTGTTGTCCAAAACTTGTCTAGCAAAATGAGAATGTCTTTTGAAAAACACTGCCCCTTATCTCGTTCCAATAACTCCACTAACCCACCCTGGTGGAATGGTGTACTAAAGAAACGTAGAACAGAAGTTAGAAAACTTTTTAATAAAGCTAAACTGAGTAAATTAGAAGAGGACTTAAAGTCTTATAGAGTCGCACTTAACACTTACACCAAAGAGTTAAGGAAGGCCAAAAAGGATTCGTGGGCTAAACATTGTGAATCCATTGAAAAAACAAGCGAGGCGGCAAGGCTCCGTAGAACCCTGGCCATTAATCCCACGATCCCGGGGTACATAAAACACCCTGATGGATCATGGTCGAACTCGAGCCTAGAAACGCTTGAACTCTTCATGGAAACTCATTTCCCCTGTTGTAAAAACCCAGGAAGTTCTGATTGCTTGCAATCGAACACGCTGGATTTTACTCACACGGAATCAAATTTAGAACTAAATCAGATTATTACTGAGCAAAAGATTATCTGGGCAATAAACTCGTTCAAACCCTACAAATCAGCGGGACCAGACGAGATTTTCCCAACTCTTCTTCAAAATGCTCTCAAAGTAATAACTCCGTGGCTTAGGGTAATCTTCATAAGTTGTATTAAACTTAGATACGTCCCTAATAGCTGGAAAAAGGTCAAGGTAGTCTTTATCCCAAAAGCAGGGAAACCGACTCACTCGACCGCTCAGGATTATAGACCAATAAGTCTCTCTTCGTTTCTCCTTAAGACACTGGAGAGGATAATTGATCTACATGTTAGAGAACTTCTCAACGAAATCAATTTGTGCAGCTACCAACACGCTTACCTTAAAGGTAAATCAGTGGAGACTGCTCTGCATGAAGTAGTTTCACATATTGAGAAAAGTCTTGAACATAAAGAATATACCCTGGCATCATTTCTTGATATCGAGGGTGCGTTTAATAACGTTAAAACGGAATCGATCAAGACTGCCTTAGTTAAAGTTGGAGTTGAATCTGTCATTGTCGATTGGATCTTCACCATGTTAAATGGCAGAATTATCAAGTCTCAAATAGGAGAAAACAGTTACTAGAGGCACACCACAGGGAGGAGTCATCTCACCCCTGCTCTGGATCCTCGTAGTCAACAAAATTCTCACAAAGTTCAAAGATCAGGGCACTAAAATCGTAGCATATGCAGATGACATAGTGGTTTTGGTATCAGGCAAGTTTCTTACCATCATCGAAAACATTATGGAAAATGCATTAAAGTATTTATCTTCTTGGGCAACTAAGAACGGTCTCGGGGTCAACCCCACCAAGACAGAGCTAGTCTTGTTCACAAAGAAACGGAAACTAGAGGGCCTCAACCCTCCCAAACTAAATGGTATTCCTCTAACTTTCTAAGGAAGCTAAATTTCTAGGAGTAATCCTTGACTCCAAGCTTACATGGAAGCGTAATACGGAGGAAAGAATGAAAAAAGCATTATGTGCATTCTTCACATGCAAAAAGACCTTCGGTGTACGTTGGGGTATGCGACCGCAAGTCATCCGATGGATGTACACAGCGATTGTCAGACCCATTCTTACCTATGGCTCTATTGTATGGTGGAAGGCGGTGGAAAAATCAAGCTATCTCAAGAACCTGAATAAGGTACAGAGACTAGCCTGTATAGGAATAACAGGGGCTCAAAGATCCACACCACAAGCTGGATTGGAAATGATCTTGGACCTCCCGGCTCTGGATGAGTTCATAAGGTGCACGGCAGCCAAAACTGCAATTCGTTTAAGAGAATTGTGTTTTTGGAGGCAGAGCACTTATGGCCACGGGTCAATCTTACAAAGTTATGACACGATTTCAGGACTGAGGGAGACCACCGATTATATCCCCCCTTTACTAGACTTCGACAGGAAGTTTTCTATTTTCATACCAGACAGACAGGGTTGGGATCCTAATTCACTTATAAGTAAACAGGGTATCCCTTTCTACACTGACGGTTCAAAAATGGAATCAGGAACAGGTGCTGGAGTGTTTTGCCAATCTCTAAACATCAGAGCGTCATATACACTCCCGGCTGACTGTAGTGTCTTTCAGGCCGAGATCTTTGCCATTGGAAAAGCAGCTGAACTGGCACATCAAGAAAATCTAAGCTCTTCGGAGATTACTTTTTTCGTGGACAGCCAGGCTGCTATCAAAGCCTTAGCCAGTGAGACCATAAGATCAAAAGCAGTTTTAAACTGTAGGAAGGAATTAAACAAAATCTGCCACACTAACCAGGTAAAGCTCTGCTGGGTTCCCGGACATAGCAATATAGAAGGGAATAATATAGTAGATGAACTAGCCAGGAAAGGGTCAGAAGCAGACACCAGTAGTAGCGACCATTCAGTCAGGGGACCACTCGTCCCGATTGGGGTACTCAAGAGGAAGATAGACCTTAAACTAAAAGAGAAAATCAATATCTCCTGGAAATCCAGGGACGATTGTGTAATCTCTAGAAGTTTATGGCCTAACACAAATGAAAAGGAAACTCGGTATATTCTATCGCTGAGTAAAAAGAACATTAAAATTCTGATAGGTGTACTAACAGGTCATTGCGCCATTGGCACAATGGCTAACAGGATAGGGGCATTTGCACCCGATTTTTGTAGGAGCTGTCAAGATGAGGAAGAAATAGAAACCATTAAACACCTGCTCTGTGACTGTCCGAACCTCCAAACCAGCCGACTCCGTCATTTCGGAAACAGGTTTGTTGAAGAACTGGATGATCTAGCACAGGTCTCAATGGCAAACACGAGGAACTTCATAGATAGCACAGGCTGGTTCGTTAACGAGACAGTCTACGCTAATCGACAGAATTGAGGAACATCGTTGCTAAATTTTTACTTTTACAGGGGATCACAATGGACCAGTAGGCCCCCGTGTACGCAACAGCTTCATGCTGTGCACACCCCTTGCAACCTAACCTCACCTAACCTTGATGGAGTTAATTGATTTAGTTAAGGGCTTCAAATTCTCTATCGAGTATGCTTCCTACACTTCATTTTAAATTTCTATCCAATTAGACAAAGAAGTGGAGAGTTATTTTTTCTTCAAATGTGTTATTAATAATAAATGCAACTTTACAAACAATTAAATAAAAATGAATACTATTGTACAACTTTTAATTATTGACCCAGAAAATTTATACATATAAACAATGTTTTGTAATAAATCTCATAATTTATATTTATTGAAATTTTGTTCTTTTATTTTCTAAAATATTCTATTCTAGAATCTGAATGAAAATCTTTTTTTTTAACAAAAAATTTCGACTTCCGAGAAGAATAGAAGCTAAATAGAGAAAAATAGAAATATCTGTGGTATCCAAACAGAAGCGCACATTTTAAGAACTCTCGGTGGTCAGCACTGTTTCAAGGTTTTTCTAATCTTATAAAATTCCCCATTTTTGAAGAATGCGTAACATAAGTAAAAACGCGCTACAAGTGCGGAAATTGGGTAACTGAAACTTTGCGGCAACTTCGGACAGTCTTCGAACGAAACAATGCACGTGTACCTAACTTATTTGTTATAAAAATTGGAGGGAACTGTCTCTGTTGTTGCCATGAAAGCCAACATCAGAGGAACATTCCACCCCTTTAAAACAGCATTTACATCCTTCTGAAAAACTCGACGAACTCTCCACTTGCTAAAAGAAATAAAGTTTAGACTAATTTTATTTTTACTTTCATATAGACATACCTAAGAAGATATAAATGTAGTCATCTCTAGATGATTGCAGACCTCCTTACTCGTATAATGCGTTGATATTTCAAATAATATAAACATCGAACTAGGATTGTTCTCCTTCCTCTTTTTTGTGGTTGGTGGGTGCCGTCCGCGTCGTAGCTGAAGATACTACATACTCGAAGTTCATGTTGATTGCTTGGTCGTAGCCAATGTTCATGATCCCATTGGGTTCTGCGGACATCCAGTTCGTATCTTTCCGCCGGTCTGCCGTAGATGCTCTAAGAACGACTTCAGTTTTTTTTTAAGTGACTATATAACCATCAGTTTTATATTGCTCTCCAGGTTTGTGCTTGGAAGTTCAATTTGGTTCGGCAATAGTATTTGCTTCATCCGGGTCAATGTCCATTCTTTCTTCTTTAATTATTAATTAATTTGTTAACAACTGCGAGCTAGTATTCAAACACTGAATAATCAAGCTATCCACAAAGGGATTTTTGTTCGAAAAGAGGATTCACATTCTTAATGAGTGGAAAAATTATCGATGCAAAACCCAAAGAATATACATAAGTAAAATTAAAAATTGTAATTTTTTACATTTTTTGAGTCAAATATTTAAAGCAATATTTTTTTAGCTACAAAGCACTGTCGACAAGGTTTTGTTCCTAGCAACCAAATTGCACTTTTCCAATAGGTTTTAATGGTCTTAACTCCAAAACTACTATACCTATCACAGCTGGTTTTCGAGATGTTAATTTATAAGTTTGATAAAAACATACATGCATATGTACATATTATATATGTATATAAAGCTTTTTGAAACTATTTGAATTAGTCAGATTGAATAATACAGTTTATCAGTAGTTATAGTAATACTAAATACATAGTATGCTAAAAGTACATCAACAACAAGAAAGGTCTTAATCAATCTTCCTTCAAACTGTATACCGCGGCCGCCGCCGCCGCCGGTAAGAAATTCGATCAGAGGGGTTATTATGAAAAACGATAATCGTTTTTAATACGGAGTATTTGTGAAATTGCGATTACGAAAAACGATTTCAGAAGCGCGTATTTGTAAAATTGCGATTACGAGAATCGTAAAAAAAAAACGATACTCGTATTTTTATTTACGAGTGCCTACAAGCACTCGTTCAGCTTTTGTTTTGGCGGGTTACTGTCAAGTGTCAAACATTATTGGTCGCATTCACAAAGCTAGTGGCTACGTAGTCAAGGGATTCTGATTGGCTAAATCTAACTACAAAAGTAGTTGAAATTTCCCCTCCGACGTACTGTAAAAAATTCGGCTACAAAGTTAGTGGAGAATGATTTTGACGTTTCAGAATAAGCTGCTCGGTAAAGACACCCGAATTCAAAATGAAATAAATCGTTCAGTATTTAAATACAAATATAAATCATTCAAATTGTGTCTTAAATTTGATTTTATTGAATTTAAAAACACAAAAGATAAGTTAAAGCTATCAAACCAAAAATGTTTCTTTTTTTATATATGTATTTGCATTTGTCAATAACATGACAGTTCCAGATTGACTAGCTTTATAGTGTAGTTTTGCATTCACAAAGCTAATTGAATTTTGACTACGTAGCCACTAGCTTTGTGAATGCGACCATTGTGTTTTGGTTTGTTTTTTTTTTTTTTTGGTTTGGTTTTCATTTCGATGAGGGAGAAAAAATGTAAGTTAAATAATAAATATATTGGTGAAAACCATAAAAATAAGATATTTCTAATATTTAGGCCTACAATGCTAAACAAATAGACTTGATGGTAGTTTTTATGGAAAGTAATCCAAAAAAAATACCATTTTTCATTTTTGGCTGGCAACATTTTCTTGATTCCATTTGCGTTTCTCATAATCGCTCTATGCCATGAGTTTCGTTTTTCTGGGTTTCGTTTTATCTGCCGTTGTTTCGTATTTCATAATAAGGGCCCAGGTCGTTGATGTACCTTTGTATCGGGTGATTTTTTAAGAGCTTGAGAACTTTTTAAAAAAAAAAAAACGCATAAAATTTGCAAAATCTCATCGATTCTTTATTTGAAACGTTAGATTGGTCCATGACATTTACTTTTTGAAGATAATTTCATTTAAATGTTGACCGCGGCTGCGTCTTAGGTGGTCCATTCGGAAAGTCCAATTTTGGGTAACTTTTTCGAGCATTTCGGCCGGAATAGCCCGAATTTCTTCGGAAATGTTGTCTTCCAAAGCTGGAATAGTTTCTGGCTTATTTGTGTAGACTTTAGACTTGACGTAGCCCCACAAAAAATAGTCTAAAGGCGTCAAATCGCATGATCTTGGTGGCCAACTTACCGGTCCATTCCTTGAGATGAATTGTTCTCCGAAGTTTTCCCTCAAAATGGCCATAGAATCGCGAGCTGTGTGGCATGTAGCGCCATCTTGTTGAAACCACATGTCAACCAAGTTCAGTTCTTCCATTTTTGGCAACAAAAAGTTTGTTAGCATTGAACGATAGCGATCGCCATTCACCGTAACGTTGCGTCCAACAGCATCTTTGAAGAACTACGGTCCAATGATTCCACCAGCGTACAAACCACACCAAACAGTGCATTTTTCGGGATGCATGGGCAGTTCTTGAACGGCTTCTGGTTGCTCTTCACTCCAAATGCGGCAATTTTGCTTATTTACGTAGCCATTCAACCAGAAATGAGCCTCATCGCTCATCGGACGTAAATCGCGAAACACATTTCGAACCGAACACTGATTTTGGTAATAAAATCCAATGATTTGCAAGCGTTGCTCGTTAGTAAGTCTATTCATGATGAAATGTCAAAGCATACTGAGCATATTTCTCTTTGACACCATGTCTGAAATCCCGCGTGATCTGTCAAATACTAATGAATGAAAATCCTAACCTCAAAAAAATCACCCATTATTAAAAACGACTTGTGCTAAGAGTACATTCTTGTCTAACTCCCGTTTTTGCTTCGAACCATACCGAAGCGTCAGTTCCAACCCAAATCGCTGATTTGTTTCCTACGTAAGTACTTTCCAGAACCTGACAACATTTAATACTTAATGCGTTATTAAGCTGAATCAAAAGCTTTCTTGAAATCCACAAATACAAATAATTTCTTGTATTGTTCTATGAATGTGCCAGCTAAGCTATTCTGTAACGCAGGGATATTGTCTATTGTTGAATAACTTTTTCTAAATCCTAGTTGATGTCCGTTGATTAGCTTTCAATCCTTTTCTTCATTCTTTGTTTATCACCTTTGTAAATGCCTTGTAGGAAGTAACAGTTTATCCATATAGGGTTGGAATTCGACATCTGTCAAACTAAGTTGTTAAATCAATTTTTGTTTTTCAGTTGAAAGTCTGACATTTACGAAAATGGATCGCTTAACTATCGCACAACGCACAACATATAAAGGCCAGCTCACACAATAACTGAAGCCAGCTGATTCAAAACGTCGTCGTATATATGTACGTCCAATGGGTGCTTGAACAACAGGTGCGTGGTGGACGGCGATTTTTCGAACAAAATTTTCCTCAGCGACGAACCACACTTTTCACTTGGTGGGTTCTGAGAATCCTCAATTAATTGAAGAAAGGCATCCACAAAAAGTCATTACTTTGTGCGCTCTTTGGGCCGGAGGTGTGATTGAACCTTACTTCTTCGAAAACAACTGTCACCAATTCGGAGCGCTATGGACATGATAGATAACCGATGTTTGCAACAATTAGCGTGGTAAAATAGTGTAGTGTTTCACACATAATGCATGCCAACGTTCAAACTTTATAAAAAAAGAGAAATATCATGAAAAAACATATTTCATGTTTTATTTAAGTTTACTTTTGAAACCGCAAAATGGATAACCCTGTAGAAGCAAACAGAACGCGTTTTAATAAATATAAATTATTGTATTCAGTCACATTGGACGCATACAATTCTGTTATGACGCAGTGCATTTAAGATGCCCAAATAACTTATACCAATAAAAAAACAAAGAATTAGTCGTTCGTCTGAAATTTTTGAGTTTCTGATAATTTCAGAATTTAAAAGTAGAACATACAGATTTTCTAAAGTATGCTGTGTGACGTTGTCTAACGCGGCGTTAGAATCTCGTCACTATCAAATAATTTAACGCCGCTTAAGAAATATGCTTTTAAAGTGTTCTGTCTGCCGAAGCCTTAAGTTCGTGTGACATTTTCTGCAGAACTGCTATTTTAATGCGCACCTACATATTCTGCATTTCAGTTATTGCAAATGCACTTGGCAAAAGTGAATTTGGGTCTTCAACAATTCGTTATTGTTATTGGAATTTCGAAAACAAAAATCAATATTTTGTATTTCGGTTCATTACATTTTCTGTAAGAATATAAAGTACTCCCAAAATGCATGGAGAAGTATTCTAATTTTGCAAGAGGTTTCTCAAGCGGAGACAAAGATCGTAAAACATTTAAAACTCCTTCAATTATTTTAAGAACTGTGGGCCTTGCAAAAGCTACATACTATGTCGAAATCATTGGTAGCCAAACTAATAAGAGTGAAATTCTGTTACTGCAATTTTATCACAAGTCTTTATTTAAAAACAAGAATTTTAAAACTGATCATATAGTTTTCGACATGTTTCCACAGGTGTTGTGTACCATTTTTCTAAGATTTCTTTCCACTATATTTTATTTTTCAAATCTTTCCAGATTTTTCATGGGGTTTAGATCTGGCGATTGTGTAAAGGCCATTGTAAAACTGACACATTCTTTTGTTCAAAACCAAACTTGTCATGACTTTAGCAGTGTGTTTGGGGTCATTATCCTGCTAGAATGTCTACACTGGTGGCAGATTATCTTCTGCAAATGGAAGCATAACCTTTTCCCATATTTGGAGGTGCGTTTGTTTGGTCATAATATTTTTGATCCAAAAAATAGGGCTTACTCCATTATAAGAGAAACACACCCAAACTTGTATATTACCAACACCATGCTTGGCCGTCTTTATGATGGTCCTAGGATTTAGTTCTTCATTCTTTTTCCTTCTAAAATAAATATTTTTCCAGTTTCTTGGGCTCCCTGATGCTTGGTTGAAGTTTGCGAATTCAAAATGCGGAAATACAGAGCAATGGAACTTATCTAGCTATTCTTCCGTGTAATTTTAACTTTCAAAGACAATTTGTTTTCATCAAGGTGGATGTTGCAAATGGATCCTTAAGAACTTCTGTAACTATTTTTCTGTCGATGATAGGTGAAGTTTTCTTTGGACGTCCGGCAACGGCCTATTCACTGATAAAGCGTGAGCGTGGTAAGTAGACAGATGGGGGACCATCTCGAAACCTGCCGCGTGCCGTTGTCAGGTGTTTCTTTCTGTCTGTGTTTTCTCCTCTGTCCTTCTGTCTTGTATTAATGTCTTGTGTTGTTATCACCTTACATAGTCTAGTCGCTCAAGGTGTCTGTGTCTCTAATCTGTACATTTATTGCTGTGTAGTATGTAATGTAATAATAATCTTTCGACGTCCTCTTGGTTCAGCTGGTTTTTGTGTTTTATATTGGTCCTTTAAAACTCGAGCCACAACACACGGAGAGCGATGAAATCCATTTGCAATAAAAACGTAAGTGTTGCCTTCATATTTTAGTTAAAAAATCAAACGGCGTCCATCTTCAGAACAATGTGTCCCTTTTATTAATTTAAAGCTAAAAATTAGTATTTTAGTTAATTGAATATTAGAGAAGAGCCAACAATAATTTCCCAGAAATATTCCAAACTTACAGTGCATTCTTAAAGTGATACCAATTCACTTCTTTCGAATTGCCGAACATTGGCGTTAGTTTAATTCCCTAGGATTATTTAACCTAATGAATAATCATTATCACCCTAAGAGTTCCAGATTGATAAATAAAAACGACATAGCATCAGAAATATCTTTATCATCAATATAACACACTTTATTCAAATCTCTTGAAGTATTTTCATCTTGTGTTCTTAATAGAAGGAATTAATTTTAAAAAGTTTAAGAATTCCAAAAAAACTGTATATAGTTTTATGTATTTGATATTTATTTTTATTTTGTAATTGTGTTGCTTTTAGTTCGCAAGTTCATTCGAATTTTCATATCATAATAATTTCCGAATGAATTCAAAACACAAAACAATCGTGATCAAGGTTATAATGTACTTCTTTTTTTAAGGATATATTGGAACTTAATTACTTACTTTACATTGAGGATCATAGAAATCCTATGACATGATTAAAATATTAAAATTAGAATTTCAGTGATGTAAACCAAGTGTTTAAGCAATTCATTTAATTTTCAAAAAAATCTTAAATATACTTAACCTAAATATAATATTTTTTGTATTATTATTTTATTTTGTTTTTGTTTTGAAATGAAATTAAAATATACAAAACATAATCGTCGTATTTTGTGCTTTTAATTTCTTACATTTTAATTGATTGAATCATATCATAATACTAATGTAATGTTTAAGTTTAAATTTCAAGTACATATATTGAAATTAGTTGCATAATTTGTATCATGAGATATTTTTGTTTGTGTTTAGTAAACAATTATTTTTGTTTATTATTGAATGCTTTTGTAATTCAAGCATTCGTTTGTTAATTTGTTCTTTTTCAAATGAACATTTTTGTTAATTTGAATCGATATTTTATAAACAATTTCATAAAATTTTTAATACAAACATTTTTTAGAGTGTAAAATAATTTGTTCAATAATTTTGTTTAAAAAATACTTCAAATTTTCGTTATCTTTTGACCACATATTTTTGTCTCATTTTTATAAAAACTTAAGTAATTAAAATGAAAAAAATTTAAACATAGGTTAAAATTTTGTTTTTTTATTGATTTCTCCAATTTGAACCAACACCACTACGACTTGCTTGGTTCATATTGTTACCACCTGGATTTCCGCCTATGTTTCTCGGATTGGGAGCCGAACCAAAACTTGGACCGCCGCCACTGCCAGCTTGATTATTTTTGTTCTGTTGATTGTTAAAATTACTGCCACTGCCAACACCACCACCGAAGTTAGATTGACCACTGTTGCCACCACGATTGAAATTACCCCCTCCAATGTTTGATCCTAAATTTGATCCACCGCTGCTGCCTATTCCACCTAACGAACTTCTGGAAAAGTTAGTTAGTCCACCAGCAGGGGTTATCGATGTAGAGAAATTGCTAAGCCCCGAAAAATTACTGGATCCCAGGAAGCTACCCCTAGTAAAACCCAAGGTGTTGTTTGCACCTGTTCCAGAGAGTCCCCTCGATGAAAAATTACCGCCACCACTTGTAGAGAAATTATTACTACTTCCACTTGGACCTCCACCCCTTCCTCCAGTCATCATATCATTCCCTCCTCTTCCCCGACTGATCATATCATTTCCACTTCTTCCTCCAACATCCCTCATATCATTTCCTCTTCCCATCACATCATTTATTCCCCTTCCTCCGCTGACCACCATGTCATCATTTCCGACTCTTGAAGGATTGCTATTGTTCATGCCTCCTTGGAAGCTTGAACGAAAACCAGCCTCAAAACTGTTCATAGAATTTTTATTCCCTTCAGAGAATCCACTTCGATTGAAGTTCTTACCAGAATTGAAGTCATTGTCAGATTGGCCACCAAATCCACTTCTATTACTATTGTTAAAGTTTCCAGCAGCGCCTCCGGTCATTGAGTTATTGACAAAATTGCGTCCTGCGTTTGCTGAATTTGAATTGTTTCCAAATCCTCCGTCAATGTTCGAATTCGAAGCATTATTTTGTAAATGTAATGAGCTCTGAATGTTCTGCAAGTTTTGCCACATTTCAGAGTTACCTCCATTGGAATTATTACCACCACCAGCCGAAGGACCATCTCTATTTAACATGGTTACAAGATTGTTGATAGACGAATTACTCAGCGATCCATACTTATCATTGCTGTTGGCAAAGTTTCCTCCAATTCCTCCTCCTCCTCTGCCACCACCTCCACCACTAGTACCCATTCCCATTCGATTTCCTCCAGCGTCAATGCTTTTGTCTCCCGATGGATTAAGTAGTGCGGTCAATGTATCAGAGAGGGTCATCTTTTGCTTATCTGAGGCAGCCGCCGAGTCTCTCTTCTTCTTATCTATGAGTGAATAAACTGCAATCAATTGCTGCAGCTGCTCTGGATTGAAATCTGTTTTTCCTTGAGCTGTCAAAGCTGCAGCCAGTTTGGTTGCCAATTCTTTTTTATCGATTTGTGATAGCAAACTAGCAGCTGCGCCACTAGCAGCAGCAGCAGCACCACCACCACTCTGCATTGGATTTTGTTGCTGTTGCTGTGGCGAGAATGGTTTCTGCTGGAAATCTTGTTGCAGGGCTTTAGGAGCAGGAACAGGCTGTGGCCTATTCATTACAGCCTGTGGCCTGTTCATTACTTCATGTGGCCTGTTCATAAGAGGCTGAGGATTCTCCCGCCTTATCTTGTAAGCAATTCTCAGAATCTTATCTGTTTCTGTTATAACATTATTGAATGCTCTTACTTTGGGCCCTTCCAATAGTCCAGCAATCAAGACCCCTTTCAATTTTTCCATAGCTGTCTCAAGTATCGTGCAGTTTTCAAGATTCAGAATGATTTCATTGATTTCTCTTGGGTTGGTTTTCTCTACCAGGAGTGCCTTCGAGAGAAGATCAACCACTTTAGGTCCCAAACTTCCCAGGTAGTCTTCTAGGGCGGTCAACAATCTTAGCACACTTACTACCGAAGTCTTGTCATTTTCGGGGAATAATGGTGGAATTGATTTTGATCCATGTTGTTCGTATTGCTGTTGATATTGATGAGACGGTTGTTCTCTCTGGATATTAACAACCTTCACGTGATATTTCTTATCCTGAAGTTCATCATTTGTCATTGGTAAAATGAGGCGCCTCCTCGAGCTTACTTTGATGTCCTCTACAGCTTCATCATACAGTTCTTCGATACGAACAGCAAAGTATCTAACCCATTCGGGCTGGAAGTCGTAGTTTCTATGATCGAGACCTTCGCGGGCCAATTGCTCTTTACGATGCTTCCAGAATTTACGCCATTCCTCGTCGTAAACGGGGTGCTTCTCCGGGTCCTTGCGATATTCCCTATATACCTGATCCAACTCATTTTTGGAGCGGTCAACAAGATGTCGATAGGCTTGCCATATGTCTCCTTCGCGCAAAGGCGATACAGATCTGCGTCGGTGTGATCTCTGGGGTGATCGGGATCGCGATCGATGACGTCTTCTGCGTCCCCCGGGGGAGCGTGATTTTCCTCGGGTGTTATTGAGGAATTCTTCAACCAATAATTTGTGCGTTGCGTCATCAACCGTGCTCTGTGGTTCAGGTTCCACACGCATTGGGCGACGAGTTCCTCGATTAGAAGCAAGATATGCACGCTCACGTTCACGTTCACGATCTCGTTCACGATTATTTTCACGCTCACGATCACGATCCCGCTCACGTTCACGATCCATTCTTCCCTTCTTTGGTGCGGGAGCCCCAATACGGGTGTCAAATGTAGGCTTTCGTTTTGGATCTGCTTTTTTCGGAACGTAGATTACCTTGTTCTTATACAGCTCATCCACTTCCTTGGCATCTAAAACATTTGTAAACGATGGCCCGGAATATTCTGAGGCATGTCGGAAGGAGTAAACTGTTGTCATAACACCATGACGGTTCGCACGGAATTCTCCACTCAGACACTCGTAGGGCAATTCCCTACCGTGATGGCTTTCAATTGCTTTAGCAACGCGATCCATAATATGACCCAACACCTGAATATTGCCAATGTGATCTTTATACTGATTGAAACATGTTGGGAAATGCTTCTCTATATACTTGTAGCGATGGTTATAGCCCACCAAATGAGTTTGCATACCAATGCCATCCATGACCACCTCGCACAAGCAACACTCATAAAACGGATCGGGATCGTTATACACCTTGAGGATCTTAACAACGTATTCCACACCAATTATGCCCTCGCAATCCTCCGTTCCTGCTACCTTTGGTGTAAAGGTCTTTTTCGAGAAGTTTGGTTGCTGATTAGCAGCTTGTTGTTGTTGATTTGCTGTTTCTTTTTTCTTATTGGCTGTGGGAATTATTACCCGATTTTGTTGATAACTTGGTTTCTCATTATTGTTTTGTTGCTCTGCCGATTGAGCTACAACCGCTGCAGGGTTAAGAATTCGGTTAGCAGGTGCAATATCGTTTGCTTTACTAGCTGCGTTTTGATTTTGCTTCATTGCTTGAGCAGGTAAATTACGTTGTCTCTGAGGTCTCTGAGCTTTGGGGACAGAATTGCCAGTAACTGGAATGGCCTGCCCTACCTCAGGTTTTTCAACAACAGGCTCCTCCTTCGCAGGCTCCTCTTTTTCATTCTCATCTTCATCATCGTCATCAAGTATAACAATTTCATCAGTGACAATCACTTGGGTAGGTTTTGCTGATTCTTCAGAAGTTTTCTCATCATTTTCGTTTTTAGTAGAAGTTGCTTCTTCTTTGGATTCGCTTTGCTCAGAAGCACTAGCGGAAGAAGCATTGCTCTTATCCGTCTCAGCAGGTGTTGCTTTCTTAGCAGCGTTCATTGGCTTTTTGCTAGAAGCAGGACCTGGTTTCTGGACAGGGGTGGGCTTTTTCTGGGCGGTGGTAGCTTCACCCTTTGGATTTGATTTTTGAGCAGTAGAATCATCCTCCACCTCCGGCTTTGGTTTTTGTTCAGAATCACCATCTGGTTTCGATTTTTGCGCAGAATCACCATCTGGCTTTGGATTTTGCGCATTTTGTGAATTAGCTTCTTGCTTGGATTTTTGCGCAGAAGCCGGCCCTGGTTTTGGTTTCTGCTGTGCAGATGCAGCTTTAGTTCCACTCGCATCTTTTGGCTTATCGCCAACTCCCATACAAGCGTCAAGAATGGGTGTACGTGGAGGTGAATTAGTTGGTTTCGGAGCAGTATATTGTGGATGATAGAGCTTATCAGCGGCATGCAAGGCCAAACGATGTTTCTTGCCACGTAAATGGTCGGCAAATGGTGTTCGGCCAATGTTGGCTATGCCGCAACATTCGCAATTATAGAAATTGCCATGCTTTGATATCATCCTAAACCATACCCCTTTTGCCTTATATTGAACTTTATGACTCTCTTCGAGCGACAAGTTAGGCATTATTTCCCGAAACTTCGCATCAGAATACTTTACTTTGGGGTACGGGGGACACTTAGTTGGCGGTTGGCTGGCCATTTTCTGGCAATTGATTGGCTTTAGAAAACTTATGATGGTAGAAGAGGGGACGCGAGATGATATGAATTATTTTATTTTTTAGCTAATTGATGCAAGAAGATAGATGAGTTGTTTGCTGGTTTATTTACTTTAATCCGCAGTTCTTTCTTAAATATTCAAAATGCTTTTATTTTTGATCAACTAGAAGTGAATGGAAAAAAATATTTTTGTTTTGATTATGTGAAAGTTCTGTTCTTTTTTTAAAGTTTAAATCAGCAAAAATTACATATTTTTAAAAGGAAAATCTTAAAATCTAGCTGTAAGGGAAATAAAAAAAAGTTATCAACGAATACTGGATTTACATATACTTTACGAAATGTGGGCGGGGTGTATTGTAAAGTTGAAGACAATAGGAAGGAGCTTTTGAAAACTAAATCAAAAAACACAATTCTGGATATAACACCATAATTCCTTCATTTGTACACAAATGATCCAATCATTGTAATGGATTTTTCTTTCTGTCTCAAGGAAAAAAAAATCAGCAAAAAACAAAATAATAATTGAATAGATTAAGGTTATCAAAAATGATTTGAGAAATTATTTATAACTTTACTATTTCGCAGCTTGAAATTAGTCCACGAGTTGAACTAGATACTTGATTAAAAGATGTTTATTTTGATTTGTCCACTTCAATTAAATCCTTCATTACTGAAGTAACGGATGTTTTTTTTCTTTTTGAGTATAAAACTTTAAGCTGGCAACACTATTTTAACTAGCAGCCATTTTGTCAAGCGATTTATTTTTAGATTGATTTGACATTGGGCAGGTTCAGACAACATAAGGGAATTGCAGTCAAATGCATTCTTTGAACGTAAATTTTGAACAAGAAAGCAGTGGCGCCTGATGTACCCTTACTAAACTGCGTCAGGAAAAAATCCCCTAAAAAAATTAGCAGGCCAGTGACATTCCTTAAAGAAATGTTGTTGGGATTCTGTCAATACAATCGTGCGCTTGTTTTTTACATCTCAACAGAGTTACTATTATCACTCTCAATTGCAATTAAATAGCTTATTGAGTGGAATTTATTAAGGAGCTTTTGGGTTTTAAAGCTTTTGAAAACAAACCCCTGTCAGATCTTTAAAAATTAATCGCTTCTGCAAACCATAGGATTAGAAAGCAGAAACCGATGCACATTGGTTTTGAATGTCTGCACATTGTAATGAAGGAAAAATATTGAGCCTGGTAAAGCATTCTACATTCGTGTAGTACGGCTAAAAAAAATAATCCCTGTACTTAACAGTACGTCCGAAATTGAACTCAAGAATAAACTGATGGGCATTCCTAGCAGTACGGGTATTACGGTTGAATTGTTTAAGGGGAGGAATGCAACTGGTTATTTCACTAGAGCATTGTTTATAAAATATAACGATAAAACAATGACAGGCATAAGACCTTGCGGGGATCTTCAAGAGAAGCAAATGACTCGGTAAGAAAACGATCTGCTATCATTTTTAGAGCTCTTTTTTCAATTCTATCCAGAAGACTCAAGTACGTTATTGGAGAACCAGCCCAAATATGAGAATTATACTCGAGTTTTGGACGAATAAAAGCTTTTTAAATTATAGCCAGATCAGAAGGGGTAAAAAACTTCTTCCATCGTCGGAAAAAACCTAAACACTTAGCAGCATTTTTGGCGATGTGAAATATGTGATCACTCCACAACAAGTGGTTAGTAATACACATACATATGTACCTAGGACTGATAGTTGTTCAGTCTCCTCGTAGCAAGTACCACTCATGGAAAGTCGCATTTGGGACTTTACGATTTTTGATTCCCCATTGGACAATGCTGTGAAGATCAGAATTTAATGGGTTAGAAGTTTCAGATAAAACATCATTTATAAAAATAAGGAAGAGCGTCGGAGAAAAAATGGAGCCCTGGGGCACACCAGCGTTTATTTTGTGGCTATCAGATTTGAACCCGTCCAATACTACTTGAATTATACGGTCTGAAGGATGATTTCTAACCCAACAAAGAAGAGATTGAGAGCTTGATGTCAATCTCTATCAAATGTCTTAGAAATCATGAGATCACCAGTGGATCTATTGTAACGAAAGCCATACTGCCGGTCATTAAAATGCTTTCGTCCTTCAAGATATTTCTTAAACTGAAAATTAATCACCGTTTCCATGATCTTGGAAAGAAGGGACGTAAGTGCAATTGGACGATAGTTAGAGGGGGAGGAGATGAAAAAGCTTACGCAGTGGTTTTGCCAGCGTTGAAGAACAATAGCGGGGATACTATCCGGGCCAGCGGATTTGTGAATGTCATCTTTTAGTACTCTAGCAACTGTACGAGTGCGAAAGAAGATTTGTCCCATAGAATCTTTTACGCTTTCAAGTACAGGAGGATCCATGTCACTCATTGGAAGCATTGAATCAACAGAAAACCGTGCGGCAAGCAAATTGGCTTCATCAATTGAGCTTACAAAAGGAGTGTCATTGAAATCGAGCGTAGGACGATAACGTAATGTTATGCACATTTTTTTTACAAATGACCAGAAATTTGTACTACCTTTGGGACATTGTAGTATTTTTTGCGTCGAATATGTCCGTTACAAGTCTTTCTAACTTGTTTGAACTTATTCCGGTTTTCCTCAGTAGGGTTGGCTTTATAAATCCGGAAACTTACATCTTTGATCCTAATAACCTCTTTACAGCTCGAATCAAACTATGAGTTTTTCTTTAGGTTTGATAAATTTTACCCTATTCGTGATAAAATTTCTCATTCCACAAAGTATTCAGTTTGTAACCATATCTGGGGTGGAATCGGCTGAGGTGATTGTTGATAAATGACTATCAAAATAATCGAATTTGATCTGTGTAAGGTGATAATCAAATTGATACCAAAAAGTTGTCACAACAAAAATGTGATAGTCATTTTCAAACAAATATGTTTGTTCCGAATAGAGCTACCAGACGCTTACACAAACTAGTGGAACATTTTCTTAGTTAGCTGTTTTCATTAAAAAAAACACATTCGTGTGAACGACAAAGCTTACGACATTCGAAAAAAAAACAAGAAATGTAAGAATTTTATTCAAAAACAGCCATTTTGATAATTTAATTTAAATATTTTATAGGAATCAAATTAAAATATCACCATGGCAACAATGAATTTTGACAATTTTAATCTGAAATTGTTCAATCGAATTGAATTGAGTTGAATCATCTTACACAGACGGAATGAAAATGATAGTCAAATTTGACTATCAAAAATATGATAGTCAATTATCACCTTAGCCGATTCCACCCCTGCGCTGGAATCCACGTCACTATCGAGGAAGCATAGTGACCAGTTAAAGTTCCTGAAGAAGTCGTTGAAACCGTCCCAGTTGGCTTTCTCATATTGCCATACGGTTCTTCTAATCTCACCTACAATACTTAATTTTACCAAGGCCACGAATATAAAGATCAGCCTCGGTAATGTATTATAGGCAGACTTTACAAATGTTCTATTGTTTACTTATTTTTAGGTTACATTACGTTTCATACTAATCCGCACATAAATGTACATAAATGTACGCACATAGACACTGCAGCATCTAAGTAACTGAAACAATCAAAAATCTACTAATATTTCATTATGTAATAACGAGCCATTTGTCAAAACTTAATTGTTGATGTGTGGAAATGTTAAGTGATAAAAATTATATTATTTGAGTTTTCATGAGAATTATTAATTTTATCAGCTCACCAAATGATGCTTTATGCCATGCGATTCTGGCATTATCGTAAGGATATCTGAAAGTGTGTAACTGAATTTACTACATAAATTAAATAAACTCACATTGTTAAGAACTGGGGCCCTACTATGTAACTCGATTCTACAATGAAATTGCTCGAATTCGAAAAATTGGTACTATGTATCTATTTGACTACTTTCGAGCAAACGAGAATCGAATAGTTCTAGTAGTGCCAACTATATTCTTATGAACTTTCGAATAAACGAGGAACTACGTAACTCGAAAGTAGAATTCAAAACAAGGCAAAATCGAAAATAATCACTCTACATCAAATGTGTTTGCGAACGAAGTTTTTTTTTGTCAAAGTGTAAGTAAAATGTTATAAATTATTAATATGCAATTTGAATTTGAAAGTTTTTCATTCAAATTTTTGCGTTTTATTATTTTACCACCCCAATTACACCGGGAATTCGTGATTTTTGCCAAAAACAACGTTTGGACTTTCGTTCCTCTTCCTCATTCATTTCAAAATTCATCATCAGCGGGCACATGACTCTTTCGATTGAAGTCAAAACTTCGGCAAGTATTTTTGACATGGTTTGCTGTGCACGTTCAGCGTTCTTGTCACCACCGATTTGGTTTTGGTAACCTCTTGTTGCCAAAAACTTCAATGCTGCTGATAACTTAATGATAATCGGAACAGCATTTTGTCTTCTGCGAGTAGTCATGTCGGATGATATGGTGTTTAGAAAGACGATAGTTCTTAACAAAACTAAAACAAAAGTATATATTTTTCATCCAGAATGCGTTCAAATATTCTACCGTATATATAAAGGATCTCCCAAATAACTTTTTTTTTTGAAAATGTTATAAAAACATCGAGTGTAGCTTCGGCTGTGGTACGTAGCGCCACCCGCGCCGCCGTCCTGTTGGAACTAAATTTTGCCAATATCCTTCTCCTTTTGTGAACAAAAATTCGTTCAACATGGCCCTATAACGATCACTATTGACTATAACGGCCACTGCTTGCTCATTTTCGATGAAAAATGGCCCAATTATACCTCTGGACCAAAATCCGCACCAAACAGTGACTCGTTTTGGGTGTATCGGCTTTTCAATGTATGCGTGCGGGGTTTCTGTGCCCCAAATGCGACAATTTTGCTTGTTTACATATGTACATAAAGATGATGAAGCGTACCTATACACAACCATATTCTTTCAGCGGAAAGATAAAACTAATTATCTGTGAAATCAGGACATGAGCTAAGTGTAACCATTCACGAAATAAGCACTAGTTGAAAAAAACTATCGATGGCGGACCCTATATGTGCAAACCTTTTCTCACTCAGCTCCATTATTTTGGAATTATCTCTTATTCTGCTTCTCGTACCGTTCTTCATTTCCTTGCAAATTAAACCAAATTCCAACGGTGTCCATTTTCGTTATAATTATTCTTGTCCAAAAATTTGATGTTTTATTTGTGTTTTTAAAACTGTCAAACGACTCGATACTCGTTCGAAAGTAGAATTTTTTTTGAAAACAAGTTGGTATAACCGGCATTCGATTCTACTTTCATACGTAGTACGATTTGAAAGTAGAATCGGAAATGAGTTTCGAATAGAATCAAAAGTAGAATCGAGTTACATAGTAGGGCCCCTGTCATTATGTATAGACAGTGCATTTATATATAATTAAAATTTGAGAATAAATAATGATTTAGTCATTTTGTATAGTTCAACATTTAAGTTAGCTTTTAAATATAATTTAATCAATTTCATAACATTTTAAACATCTTAAAATAAAATTAGGTGGCGCAACAGTCCGTAGAGAACCAGGGCCTAGTGACTTACAACTCTCAACCATTCCTGTGTGCGAGTAATGTTGTCAGGGATGGAGGGGACCTACAATTTATATGCCGAATCCGAACGGCTAATCTTGAGAAAGCACTTTTTCATGACAAGAATTACTCTTGGAGAATTTGTCAATTCCTTGCAAGAGGCAGTACCCGTGAAAACTCTTCTTTTTTTTAATTAAGGTGGCACAGGCAGGGATTGAACCCAAGACCTCTCGCATGACAGTCCAACGCACTAACCATCATGCCACGGGTACTACAAACATCTTAGATCTTTAAACATCTTAGGTTAGGTTAAATTGGTTCTCCGTGATAAAGTAGGGCACACTTAGGCCAGTTTAATGGCTTATTGTGAGACCACATGCATCTTGAGTCCCTTACGAAACGTGAGTCTAATTATGTTAATATTATTATGTTATGTTAATATGATAGAAAAATTCACCTAAGTAATTCTTGCGTTTTTGAGCTAGAACAGAGCATATACAGAGGAAGTGAAGAACTGTTTCCTCATCTTCCTCATCCATACAGCTTCTGCAAACGTCATTTGAGAATACGCCTAGCCGAGTGGCGCGTTTTCCTTTTAGACAGTGCCCGGTTATGACACCGATTATCGAGCTTATATGCGATCTGTTTAGAGACAGCAAGCACCTTGAGCGCTTTAAATCTAGTGTAGGCTGAATGTTTTTTGTGACCTGACATGTGGTTATGTTATTCCACTTGGTGTTTGCCTTCTCCATAGCGTCCTGCATTAGCAATAGTTTACATGTAGCGATTGGTATGCCAGCATTCGCCAAACGTGGTAGAATGGGTTGTACTGTACCATTCATGGCGAGTTGATCTGCCTTACAGTTTCCTGGAATGTCTCTATGGGTTGGCACCCAGCAAAGGTGAATATTAAACTGTTGTGCCATATCTATTAAAAATGATCGACAGCTATGGACTGTTATAGAGTTTGTAGAGACAGAGTCCAGAGATTTGATAGCGGCCTGACTATTTAAGAAAATACGGATATCAGATGGTATAATCCTATGGCATCCGAAAAAATAGCCAACAGTCGCCATCTCGACGACAGAAGCCAAATACATGGCCCAAACTGCATTAACCTATTTGATAAGGTTACAGAAAGAGAACGCATTCCAAATTTACCAGATTCAACTTTCATTCGATGTAATAACAACAGTTTAGAGAAATTTGTTTTGTAAAGAGAAAAACTTTTCAATTCAATAATTTCCTTTTTGCAAATTTGCGTTTATTGAAACGTAATTTGCAAAGTAGAGATGCAAAGTTGCAAAGTGAAAAGTGTTTGGTGAAATAGGCCCATGGTAATAGATGTAACAAATTGACTTTGTTATTCGAAATTTGTTTACTTTGCAAAGCAAAAGAATTGTTTTTTTTTTTGTTTTATAATTTTAAGGAGAGATTTTTATTGATATTTTCACTTCAAACGTTTTTCAAAATTGAGAAAGGTAGCGTGAATTCAATTTTGATTATACTTTGGAGTAAGAAGAATGAAGAATATTGCTCAACTTGAGATAAGCTGTCTCTCCTCGTCGGTCTACTTGATTTGAGACGCAAGTTAAAATTTATTTTTATTCACAGATTTGTTTCGATTTTCAGATAAGTTGTTACCCAGTTGGAAATCTTAATTTCCATCCTACTCGGACTTCGTACGAGTATACCTTTAGGAGTGCACAAATGAATTTATTTTTCGCAATGAAACTTGGCACATCAGAAAAGTATCAAAGGGTAAAATTACCCAAATCATTAATTTGTTTTTATTCACCCACATTTGTAGCTTTCAACTTTTGATTTTAAACTCTAGAGTTTATCAACTTTAAATGCCCAAAATAGAAAAAATTAATGGAGCAAAATTGGGAATTTATTTGATTTTTGTTTATCATATCAAAATGATAGATAAAAACAGATCTGGTTAAAGCATTCCACATTCTCGATGTACGGTTAAAGAAAGAATCTGTATACTTAACAGTACGTCCGAAATTGAGCTCAAGGTTAAACTGATGTGCATTCCTAGAAGTCCGAGTATTACGGCTGAATTGTTTGAGGAGGGGAATGCAACTGGCTAATTCGAAACAACATTGTTTATAAAAATACCGATAGAAGAACGAAAGGCATGAAACATTGCGGCGGTGTTCGAGTGTCGTAATTGTTTCGGTTATAGTTCTATCGCCTATCATTTTCAAAGCTCTTTTTTGGAACCTGTCCAAAATACCTAAACTTGTTTTAGGAGCACCTGCCCAAATAAGCGAGTTATATTCAAGTTTTTAGACGAATGAAGGCTTTGCAAATTTCAGCCAGATCAGAAGGGGTGAAACATTTCTTAGAAATCGTAAGCACTTAGCAGCATTTTTGGCAATATCAATATAAGAGGTGATCTGTGATACACATACCGAGTACTGAAAGTTGTTTAGTTTCCTGGATGCAAGTGACACTCATGGATAGCGGCATCGGGGGTGGGTTACGATTTAACGACAGGAGACAGCATTGAGTTTTTTAAGCATAAAATTCTACACGGTTTATAATTCGCCATCCGACAATGCTGTCAAAATCGGAATTTCATGAGTTTAACATACGCTGCCGTTGAAGTTCCACATCCGAAGGACAAGGCTGTGAATCTAGAAATGAAAAGCTGAGGGTACTGTCATCAGCGAAACAGTTTAATGGATTAGAAGTGACATACAAAAGATCGTTTATGAGACAAACGGAGCCCTGGGAGACACCAGCGTTTGTTTTATGAGTTTCAGATTTGAAACCATCCATTACAACTTGTACTGAACAGTCCGAAAGGTAATTTCTAACCCAACAAAGAACAGATTCATTAATACCAAAAGCACGCATTTTCGATAAGAGAGCTTGATGCCAAACTCCATCAAATTCCTTAAAAATATCAAGTGCAATAATCTTACTTTCTCCAAAATGATGCAGATTTGTTCCACTGTTCGGTGAGATAAACCATGAGATCACCAGTGGACCTATTGCTACGAAAGCCATACTGCCGGTCATTTTAATCAACTTTTCCATGACCTTGAAAAGAGAGGAAGTAGTATTGGACGATAGTTGGAGGGTAAGGATGATTCATACTTTTTAGAGACAAGCTTGACAAATGCTATTTTCCATCCGCTCGGAAAGAGACCTGTAGAGTAAGAAATATGGAAAAGCTTACGCAGTGGTTTTGTGAGAACACCTTTTCAGAACAATTCAATGGGGGAATACCAAGAATCCTAAGATCTTTCAGTACTCTTGCAACTGCACGAGTGCGTCCCATAAAATCGTTTACGCTCTCATTAAAAGGAGAAATAATGACACTCTCTGCAAGCAAATTGGCTCTATCAATCGAACTTACATAGGGAGTGTCATTGAGGACGAGCGTTGGAACCGAGGATGATATGGTGTTTCGTACATATTTTACAAATGGCCAGAAATTGTTACTACGTTTGGGACATTGTAGTATTTTTTGCCGCAATTTCTAGTCATGCATCTTCCGTCTTTTTATTTTCTATAATTGAACTTTAATACAATTCTCACCAGCCAATCTATTTATTCTAGTGTGTCCGTTTTTATTTCTTCAAGCATTTAAAATTTATCGAACAGAATTTGAATTTTTTATTTGATAGATATGTGCAAATAAATAATAACTATAGCAATTTTAGAGCGAGGAAACATTGGGCAGGTTCAGCCGACATAAGGGACTTGAAAGTAAGGCAAGTTTCTTGCATCTGATTGGCCAGCTGCCAAAAAATTGCCTTCCAATTAAGCAACTTTATTGGAAAGTTGACTGGAAAGTTAGGCAAGAAAAATCTTCCTTACAATCAAGTCAAGTCAACTTATGTCAAAATGAAAATTGATCATGTTTTTTAATTCAACTAAAAGCTGAACTTTATTACTCAATGATTGATTTATTTTCTGCACAACTTCATTTAATGCTTTTTGCAAAATACAAATCATGATGGACTTGTAGCTTGCCTGAGGAGTGTTTTGTAGAAAATAATGATTTTGGTAATTTTTGTACTATGAACTTGAAGTAGAGGTTTTGGGAAGTAAAGTTCTGAATTTTAAATTCATGACACTTGAAAAACTAACTAGTTGCCTTGGTCAAAATTTACGTTCAAAGAATGAAGTTGACTGCAAATGAAGTCCCTTATGTTGTCTGAACCTGCCCATTTATTTCTATTTTAAATTAATTTTCAAAGTTCACTTTTTTACATACAAAACACGCAAAGATGGTTGATTTTGACATTTCTGTTTTTTGTTCAGTATTGCCATACTTGATTTTTTTGTTGGGGAAAAGTACTCTGCAATACCCAAACTCGCCTCACTATCAATATTATTGTGCAATATTTGATATTGCACAATATTATTGAGAGTCTAGGGCTCATATTGAAGGGTTGTGCAATATATTGTACAAAATCAAAATCCTTTTGATATTTATTGTACAACTAAATTTATTGTATAGTCTGTGGATGTGTTTGCACAATATTTTGTCATTTGTTTTGAATTTTCATAGTGATCACATCTCCCAGAAATTTCTAAAATCATTGGGTTCGCTCAAAGCCAGCGCATTTAATAAATTTTGATGAGTAAACACGTTTCGTTTTTTGTACCAGTCCTTCATCCACCTGCGTTTGTTTTTTTCTATTTTTTTTTAATGGAATAGCAAGAGCAATTGCCACACAATAATAATCCATATCATCGAGAATGATGTTGAAGCAAAAATAAAGAACTGTCAAATGATTTATTGTGCGAAATATTGTTTAGTGTGGGGTACCTTTCAATAATATTGTGCAATATATTGTTCAATATAATATTGATAGTCTAGGGATCGCTTAAATAGTAGTCATTGCATTTTCATTGTTATTGTTTTGTTTTACATCCAAATCTTTAAAAATAAAAATTTGAAACAAAAAAACAAGTGAAACAAATCTTGTTCTAAATTGATAGACTTATTGAAAAGCAAATATAAGAACATTTCTGATTAGACACCAAGAGTTTTATATTTTTTGTTACTAATTGTTCCAGATAGCTCCTTTCCTTACAAAATACGTGCACAGACAAATAACCTTCGATTTAGCTCTCCATACACGAAAAACTTTTGCGAAGAAGAACAACCAAGGTAATATCTGAAAAGCCGCCAAGGAACTTATATTGGCAGAGTTGGTAATAGGAAAAATATTACCAGCACCACAGACAAAGTCATAAGTTTCATCTTTCAAAAGAATACCTACTATAGATATCATATAAAGAATGAATTCGATTGTACGACAAGGGTTATAAGCCTTTTAAAAACTTTTTTGAATGTAAGGTTTTGTATGTGGACAAACGTCTACTCTCGTACGTGCCCATCACCGACTTCTAAGTGCATACAAGTGTTACATACATTTATGTATAAGCCGCTTAAATCAAATTTCAAAAAGGTAATAGGGGATAATCTCAAATAAATGGACTTGAGATTTAATAATTCATACTTCTACATTCAATTTTTTCTTTGATGCAGTGTACATTGAACGAATTGAATAAGAAAAAAGAAAAACAACTCAAGAATAGCCTCCTTTACTAGTTCCAAGGTTATTATGACTGGTTTAGCGACTTTATAGCAATTTCCCTCTCTATTTTCCATGATGGGTGTCTCATTGATATACATCAAACAACAACCAAAACCAAAAGCCGGAATACATTTTCCGCTCCCTATGCTAAACATAACCTAAAACGCGAAAAACCACGGGTATCGCCAACAAAAGCATAAATTCATTTTTACAAGTTGTTGAAATTCACATATTTTTTTCAAAAGAAAAACACTAAATTATTTATAAAAAGAAAACATAAAACAATTTCATAAAAATATTTTTTGAATAAATGTGAATAAATCAATTGCGATGCTTGTCGTTTTTCCGACATTTTTAATTTCCTCAACTTTTTGGACACAAGAGTACCCACTTAACCAACAACCCCCAAAAGCCAGACAAAATATTTCACCATAATTTTTGTGTTTTATAACCGCTAAACTAAGTATTATTTATAATTATAAACTTTTACCACACACCTCAGTTCATAGAGGATTAATTGAACATTTTAAAACAAAGATGGAAACTGTTTGAAAAATAAAATATGCTTTAATTAAATTAAGAATTTCGGTTAAATATGTTTAACTCCACACGCGAGAGAAAAATACCAAAAACCAAACCGACAGCGACAGCTTAAAGATGCCATTGCCTTGCCAATCCATTGCCAAATTCGATTAGGTTTCGTTTTTCTGTTATAAAATGAGCGAATGTGGAAATGAAACAATGTCATATAACACTTTTCTGTTTGAAGTGCTGCCAGTACAAATTCTTGAAGAACGAAATGGAATTGATATTATTGTTTCAGCGAAGCCAATGAGTTTAAGGGTCCACCACAATAAAAATCGATAATTTTCGAGTAATATGACAATATTATCGCCAATGAGAACTTTCTGTCTTTCTTTTTTCGGTATTTGTTGTTATTTTCTTGCGATTTGCTTCAGTTTTTGAGAACATTAATATGAATTATGTTTTTAATATTATTTTCCACCTGACTTACAAATAAACACATAGTAATATTCTTTTATATCATAACATTGATACCAGTTTATATTATCAATTATTTGGTAAAATCAATGTTTTTCGAGCGGCTGTTTGATTTTTTCTTATGGGAAATGCATTGACAGACAAATCGAAAGATAACTATTTTCATTTGTTAGTACATGCACTGACTGCCAGATGCCGTGTATCAATAGGTTATCCTGCGAAAATAATGCGTTATCCATTTTACAGTTTCAAAAGTATAGGGCTGGAATTTGATATATTTCAAACTAAGTTGTTAAACCAATTCTTTTTTGCAGTTGAAAGTCGGACATTTACGAAAACGGATCGTTTAACTATCACACAACGCATACAAATTGTTAAGACCTCCTACAATAATGGTGATTCTTCAACAGCCACATATCGTGCTTTAAGGGGAGATTATGGTTTACATGATCATCCAACTACACAAGCAATTGACAAAATTGTAAAGAAATTTGAAGAGACTGGATTGGTTACAGATATTGTAAGACCTGTGCATCATCGTTTGTAGCACTGAAAATATCGCTGCTGTAAGTGAATGTTTAAATGGTAGACATGTGCATTGAAGAGGACACAACCGCCCACAGGTTTTTCTCAAAACCCATCTCTGTCTATCAACTCCTACTCTCACCTCCCCGTGGTGAACATCGGGTGCCTAGTACCTTAACTGGAGATTGGGTTCCAACCCCAGTGGAAAGTTGTTGGGGACATCACCGCCATCCAGGAAATACGATGGGATGGGCCAAACTAAAACCAACAGCGCTTATTTGGGTGCGGCTTCGTCATTGGAGCCAGACTTAGGCAACAAGTCTTGAGCTATAGGTGCATCAACGAGCGCCTCATGACCATTCGCATCAAGGCTAAATTCGGCAACATTAGCCTGATATGCGCGCACGCCCCCACAGATGAGAATGATGACAACACCAAAGATATGTTCTTCGAGCTCTTAGACAAAAAATACGAGCAGTGTCCTAGCTACGATATTAAAATTGTCCTGGGCGATTTTAATGCCAAGCTAGGAAGGGAAGACATCTTTGGTGGAATAATCGGGAAAAACAGCCTGCACGACAACACTTCCGACAACGGATTCAGGCTCATCGATTTTGCTGCGGGGCGAAACGTCATGGTTGCCAGTACGCGTTTTCCAGACCTAAACATCCACAAAGGAACTTGGAGTTCTTCAGATCAATCTACCGTCAACCAGATTGACCAGATTTCGATCGACGCTAGACACGCTTCCAGCATCATGGATGTCCGAACTTTCCGAGGAGTTAACATCGAATCGGACCAATACCTCGTTGCAGCCAAGGTAGCACTTCGGGTTTCCAGACCCAAGGCAAAACAGGGAGGTGCTGGGAGAACATCGAACGGCTACAATCGCAAGAGATTGCCAAATCCACAAGTCACAAGTAACCTCTTTTGAAGTTCTCTGCCGCCAACGCAGTGTATCGAGAACCAGTGGCAACATTGCCAAGATGCAATCAGAGAAGCCGCCTCTCACGTGCTGGGTTTCAAGCAGCCACCAACAAAGAACCCCTGGTTTGATGAGGAATGTCGGCAGGCAAATGCAGCCAAACAACAGGCTCGCAAAGCGGCGCTGCATAGTAGGACGAGCGCTGCTTACGAGCTTTATGAGGAGAAGAGGAGAGAGGAACACCGACTTCTCAGAAGGAAAAATAGAGAGAATGTAAAGCGTGCGGTCGAAGATGGTGAGAGGTTCAAAAGCAGGAATGAAGTTCGAAAGTTTTATGAGCAAGTAAAATGAAATTGACAAATACATAAAACTTAAACCGAAGACTGCAAAGACAAAGTGGAAACATCATAGTGAAACCGCAATCAATGCTGAGGATATGAAAGGACCACTTCTGCAGACAGTATAACGGCGACGACGAACCGAATTCCGCTGTCAGGCTGAATTATCCATTCACATAGACGACGAAAGCTAACAATACCGTCCTTCCTACTTAGACGATGTAAAGATTGCCATATCTAAACTGAAGTCTCACAAAGCCACTGAAGCAGATGGGTAGAGCGCCGAGGTATTCAAAGCAGCTGGAGATAATTTGGTTAGGAGCATGCACCAACTTATATGCAAGATATGATCGAATGAAAGCATTTCCGATAAATGACCCTTCAGTATTTTTTGCCCGATTCTGAAAAAAAAATACCCTCTAAACTGAACCAACTATAGAGGCATCAGTCTGCTTAACATCGCTTACAAAATCTTCTCTGCCGTAATATGTGAACGCCTAAAGACCATCGTCAACAACCTGATAGATCCTAATCAGTGTGGGTTTAGACCAGGAAAGTCAACAGTCAATCAAATATTCACATTACGGCAGATCATATGACATCTGAAAGGACGAGTTGGTCATCCTGCCAAACTCGTAAGTTTGTGCAGGATGACCATGAAGGTTGAAAACAACTTAACAGAACCTTTCGATTTCAAAAAAGGCTTTAGACAAGGTGATGCGATTTATCTTTCAAGAACTATGTTAATCTTGAAAGAATAATGCAGAGCTCCAACGTCAACACTAGAGGCACTATCTTTCCAAAGTCTGTCCAATTACTAGCATATGCTGATGACATTGACATAATCGGAAGAACTCAGCGTGATGTCATTGGGGCTTTTGTAAGTATTGAGGCAGAAGCGGCAAAAATGGGTTTAACGGTTAATGAGGGCAAATCAAAGTACATGCTGTCATCAAAAAAGGACCTACAACATCGACGTCTCGGTCAAAACGTCACCATCGACCGAGACGTAACTTTGAGGTAGTTAAGAACTTTGTCTACATAGGCTCCGCTATGAACGCATTGGTGCATTATCTTGTTGGAAAGTCCATAGTTGTCTACCAAATAATTCAGAATACTGCGGAAAAGCTCGTTCCAGAATCAATTTCTAACTGATTGCCGTCATTTTAGAGCTTTGAAAATCCAGCTCCACGGTCCCGTAATAGGTGGTTGCTTCTCATACCATTATACCGCCTCCTTTGATGTGCCGTTTTTGAAGATAGATTTCTTCCTTTATTAAATCATTTTAAATGAAACATTTGAACTTCTTCTAATTTTGCTGGCTATAAAACGGATCTTTTTGCCGAGATCCCGGTAAGCTCGAATTTGGTCTATTTCCTCCTACTTCTTGATTCTATCAAATTAATACTCGTACTAAGCTCCCAAAAAATCATAGTATTCTTTTATCAGATTTAAAACACGCTGATAGGTAAATCTTGGCCCTATTCATGTGATACAAAAAAAAACCAAGTACTTTTTATGACCTTTTTGGGGAAAACCGCCATAAAACTTGTATTTATCAACTTAATCTAAAATGCATACCTCATTCATTTCACATTTGGATTTTTTCCCAAAAAATGTAAAGGTTTGAAAAATATCGGCAAATAAAAAAAGAAAAAAGCTTGTCCCTATTCATGTGACACGAAGTGTAATACACATTCTAATTCTTTGGTTTTAATGTACTTTGTGTATCAACAGCCAAGAATAAGAAATAATGTTAGTGTTACATGGCATTGCCATGGTTCAATGGATATTATTACATTTTCACGCTCTTCTTAACACCTATTCAAAATATTTCTAATGCAAATATTTACGATTAAATCGTGTGTTTTTATTACTATTCAATATCAATATGTGTGCAAAAATCAAAGCTAAAGTATTTCTTCGTTCAAGCCACACTCAACAAAATACGTTTCCTAACCTAAACCAATAAAATATGTTTTAACATATCTTCACAAAATGAAAGAAGTGAATGCAAAAGAAAGAAAATATTGTGTGCTTTAGTTTTTGAAATCCATACTTAACGGAAAAAGTGTTTGAAAAAGGTTATTTGCACATTTAGAGAACTGATATTGTCACGAAGGTCGTAAACCTAATAATGCTTTTTCTATATGCATATTCTTCTAAGAAACATTTGAAGAAATACATCGAACTAAAGGTATAAACATTTCCGGTATTTAAATTTTCCTACCACACTTGGCTATGACACTCTCGGAAACCACATTTATGAATCCTTAACAAATAAAATCATGAAACTTTTTGTTGGCCACAATTTATTTTTCATATTTTCAACTATTTACGACTATTTAATGTGTTTCTATGTCTCATAACTTGAAAAATAGAAAAAAGTCCTCCAAATAAAATACCAAATGTTGTTTACATTATCTTTTGGAAATTTAATTGTTACTTTTATTTCTAATTATATATTCCTCCTCTCCCCTTTCAATGTCAAGAGCTAAAATAAAAGAAAGGACATTCATTACATTTTGGTCACTTATCAAAACACCCACAAACTACTAAAATTAGAAGTCGTTTCCTCTTTTTTTGACCGTTGCTCATTCTACAACTTAGGGTTAATGTAATTCTTAATTACTAACTATAATATTACCCTTTGGAACGATAGCGTGTTGATCTTATATTCAAATCACATCATAAGAAAGTCACATTTTACGCGGAGAATCAACATTTGGATGGCTGATGTTGAAAATAAGATTAACAAAACAGTATGTGGTAATAAATGTCCTTGGAAAAAATGGCAGAGGAGAAATTATTTACAATGACGACTTTGATGATGGTAATGATTACGATTATTATCAAAATAAATCAGTATAATTGATGTCTCTAATGGAGGGTAACGAATGTTTTGTTTAAGCTTTAAATCTACGAGTATTTACAATATGTATTTTTTTTCTGTATCTACATAATGTATGCACAAAAATGGGCGCATTCATAAAGCTAGTGATTACGTAGTCAAAATTCAACTAGCTTTGTGAATGCCTGTTATTTTTATTATTACAACAAATAATTATAGCACTGTAATATGATATATATTTTAATGAGCTGCACGTTTCGCTTGAATTCAATTCATTTAGATTTTAACCCAACGACGGTTTGTCGGTATGTCCAAACTCGTTGTAATATTATAAATAATATTGCTGATTAAAACTTATATTTTGTTTTTTGTTTTGTGTCTGAGTTTTGTGGACTTTATTTAAGAGTTGTGAATTTTTGTTGGACATAGTTCCTTAGATATTTGAATCCAAACAATTCATTCAAGTCATCATTAAATTTGTCACTTCCATAATTTGGTTTGAGTTAGTTGCTAAAGCACCAGCCCAGAGATGAAAGATATACTCAAGTTTTGGACGTACATGCATATTTTTATAGAAGTAGAGACAAATTTCCTGCATCGTCTCAGAACATCGCGTATGTGATCGTTTCATAAGAGTACATCGAGATGGTCAACTCATTGATGCAAGAGTCACTCAAATATATTGGCAAAAAGTTTTATCTCGCTTTAACGAGTCAAAAAAGCATTCGGTTCTTGAAGCATTAAATTCCACGCCATTTCTTAATTCCCATCGGAAAATGCTGTGTAGATCGGATTTATATGAGTTTATTATATTTTATCATTGCATTTCCACATCCGATGAGGAGAAATGTGAGTGTAAAAACGAATATAAAAAGCTAAAAGTACTAGCGACAGCAAAACAATCAATTGGATTAGAAGTTGCAGACAATAGATTCTTTACAAAAATGAGGATGAGCGTCGGAGTCAGGTTGGACCACTGGGGCACACCAGCATTTATTTTTTGATCGGTCTTATATTGAACGGTTTGAAAGAAAAGTTTCAAAACTCATGGTTTAAGCCGTTGAACGTTGCTCACAGACGACAACATGGCTGCTGAAGCCGATAGTGTATGACTCAATTTACGAACACTAACTCGCCAACGATCTCAACAGCTCACCATTTCACGTTCTAGCTTGATGAGAATTATGCAGTAAGGTCCGGGTTAATCGATTAAAATGTCTAATTGAATCAACAATTAAAGGCGCACGACGATCCACTTTATCCACTTTATTTATTGGCGAATCTGGGGCACGTAATGTTACTGTCTAGATGCCAATGAATCCATAGAGAGTCACAATTTTCTGGGGATTCTTGGGTGGTGGTATCATTGGACCATTTTCCTTTCTAAATGAGGTTGGGAATAGTGGGCGTTAAAGAGCCATGATAATTGACTTTTTATTTATTCCCAAATTGCGTTATTAACCATCTTGGCAATGTCAATTGGCTACTACGAAACTGCGATTTGACCTATTTGGCCTTTTTTTGTTTTGAGCCGTGATGGACCGATTGTTTGCCAAAAATCCGGAAACGATTCAAAATCGTATGGTCAATATCATCCTAGCAAACCATGTGTTCAAAAATTAAAGTGACAGAATGCGCGAAGCCGAGGCAGTCCTTTTAAACGATGTTGTGTTCAAGTTCAATATCTTAGGGGAATGTTTGATCTTGCTAATAAAGCGATAACTTTTTCATTGTAATGAAGTTCTTAAATTCCTTAATTTATCAATTAAAAAATTATTCGACTTTTAAAATCAGCATAAATCACCTTGTCTCAAACCCTCTTTAGATATAATCTTTCTCTAGAAAAAACATTCCACTACTTCCGTATTTATATTTGTAAGAAACTAATTTAAACATTAAATGCTTATGTCATCCACACGAAGCACGGGTGTGTTTTCATTATACCACAGCTAAATAAAGGCCACAAAAAGAGATGACTCAGTTTAGTACATGACACCATTGTCCTTAGTCCTTGTTTTTTTTGTATTCAGGGGGGAAATTGTTTTCCTAATGTAGTTCGACTGAAAAAGAAAAAACAAATCAACAACCATTTGAACTCAATATAACCCCATTTCTCCAATTAACCTTTCAATCAGAATATACTTGGCCAGGCTTGACATTCCTAATCAAAGCCAATTTTTGTCATAACCGTTATCGCTATTCGTACATTTTGCATCAAATGACATTACCCTAAAGCTGAATTGCCCTAAACGGGCATGTACTCGTTCAAATATTGATTTTTCTCAATGTATCCAACCGCATTGGGGTATTAAATTGCAGAGAACCAAAGCCAGGGATAAGCAGAAAAAAATATATAAATATAAATGTTGAATCGTGTCAACGCTATAATAATACCCCAAATGTTAATTTAGTATTCTAGTCTCATATTCAGAACATACAAGGATATTAAATTTCTGCCCAAATGCCAAAAACATGAAATGAACAATTTTTGTATTGTTTCAAGATACTATATTCTCTACGACACACGATGACGATTGCAGGATATACTTAACCTAAAAATCCAATTCGCATTTGGGTGGCAAAAGAATTCAAATACAAAAATAAAGTAATGATAAGAATACGGATGAGTGTTTGTCGTTTATATACGCCGTCAATTTCATTAGGATTTAATTCTAATAGGGTCATAGAGGACATAAAGGTAACAACATTGCATGCTTTCGTTTTGGTTTCTCTTTTTTGCCAACTACAGTCGCGAAAACTTGTTGACAAGGATTGATATTCAAGTTGAATACAGGCAGGCAGGCAGGCAGGAAGGCACTCTGAAACTCTAGAAACGAGAGAACGACATGCAAAATGTTTGTGGAATTATGCAAATCCAATTCTATCTATTGTTTATCGCTTCGCCTTTTTAACAACAGCAAGCAAAACAAAAAAAAAAAAACATTAATTAAATCGTTTGCTTTTGGTTGGCATTTTTGTTGGGTGGGGTTTTGTGGAGCTACTTACTGAGCTACTCGTAGAGCTAAAGTAAATGGTTTTTGTGTAAATATTGATGTGTTATCATAAATTTCCTACAATATGTGTACATAACAAATTAACTCAACTGAAGTTTACTTGTTTAAGTGCATAAATATGACTTTCCCTAAGAAATATCTTCATTTCGTGAACGATGCTTTCAAATTTTGTGGAATGTGCATACTTTGTAGGCGTGAAGTTTCTTTGGACAAACAACAAGGTTGGTAGTGAAAGCTACTAGACATCTGTGCATCTTAAGAAGGAAAGGCTCACCTAGAAAGAAAGCGCATATTACTTCTTGATTTATAATAAAAATAATTAACTTTTTGTTTTTATGAACGTTTGTACAAGGAAATAATTTCCGCGAGGACGATACAAACGTTTTGGACAGTTTGTGCTTGGAATTATAAGGAAGCACAATTATGAATAATGCAAAATTATTTTCGAAATAAAACTCTTAATAACTGCCTATCATAAAAGTCAATATTAAGGCCAAATTTTAAACAACACAGCCTGAATAAAGAATCAGCTTATTAGGTGCCATTTAATAGAAGATTAAGACTTTGCTAAAATCATCTAAACAAACATTATTAACTTCAGCTGGTTATTCGCAAAATATTTAAAAATTAAACAAATAAATTCGTATTTTAAACCAGTTTTCTTTTTTAATATTAAAAAATGCTAAAAAGCTTTAAATTCGCGTTTGATTTTAACAAACATATTTTGTTGGTTACGAAAGAGTTATTTTATTAAATTTGCCTATGTTTTTTAACCTATCTTTTGAATGTCAATCTTTATCAATACTTTAGTTTTAAAATTATAAGGAGAATCCAACTGTAGGATAAAAATACTTTAAAAAAAAGTTTTTACCAATTTTGAATGCAGGTTTTTAATAGAACGTTTAACAGAATAGAACTGTACACACTTTTCCTGTACAAATTTTAGATCTTAAAGTGTTACGATATTCAGGAGAAAGAACTGTACCCACTTTTCCTGTTCAAATTTAAGATCTTAAAATGTTACGATACTCAGAAGAAAAAGCATCTTGTAAAATCTTTTACATCACTTCTGCTGCTTCTGCGCTTAAAGAAAAAAACACGCTTTGAGTGAGTTTCAGAACAACTTAGGAAAACAACATTTTCGACACTATGTTTTTTTCAATTTATCCAATTCCAGAATTATGGCCAAACAAATAAATGCATTTTTTAAACCTTTCATAACGTGTTTCCGAAGACCTGAATGTGTCGATTCCTCATCGTTCTCAGGAATTAGGACTGTCCTACGACACATTATGGCGTATTTTGCATTTGGATCTACACCTACATCCATATAAAGTTCATCTCAACAACTAAAGCCAGCTGATTATTCACAAAAAAACAAAATTTTCTTCAGCGACGAAGCAGTTTTCTCACTAGGTGGGTATATTAATAAACAAAATTGTCGTATTTAGGATTGTGAGAATCCTCAAGTAATTGAAGAGAGGTCATTACATCCACAAAAAGTCACTGTTTGGTGTGCTCTTTGGTCCGGAGGTGTGATTGCACCTTACTCTTTCGAAAACGAAGATGGAACGACTGTCACTGTCAATTCGGAGCGTTATGGTCATATGATAACCGACTTTTGTACGACTTGAAGAATATGTGGTTTCAACAAGACGGTGCCACATGCCACACAACTCGAGCAAATATGGCTTTATTGCAAGAGACATTTCCTGGCCGCGTTATTTCTCGTCTTGGTGATGTCAACTCAGCACCAAAATCATGCGATTTGACATCGCTGGACTTTTTTTGTGGGGCTATGCGAAAGACCGTTTTTATGCAAAAACTTTTAACTCTTGAGCACTTAAAAACCAACATTCGTCAAGTTATGGCTGCGATACCGCCCAATTTGTGTAAAAAAGTGGTCGAAAATTACCTCAAAAGAATCAATGCTTGAATCAATTCGCTTGGTGGTCATTTAATTAATGTAGAGTTTCACACATAATGTCAAAGTTCAAACTTTATAATAAAAAAGAAATATCATGAACAAAAATATATGTTATATGTGTTTTATTTACGTTTACTTTTGAAACCGCAAAATGGATAACCGTGTATAATATTGGTCTTTAAGAGTTCCAACAACGATACAATTGTACTCTTACTCTTTTCTGTAATTTCTGTTTCAAAAATTAATAATAATTTGCGACACGCAAGTTTACGACTAAATCAATGCCTTACAGTTACAGAACATCTTACTTTGGCAGTTAATTTGCATGAAGTTTTCGATAAAATTAATATTTCACTATACATTTTTTGACAGTTTGTTAGTGACTTTAACTCATCTTGAGACAAAAAAAAAAGGTGATAGCCAAAAGTGATAACTACATTAATATAATTCTTACTTTCCAACGAATTTGGCATTTATTTTTTTAGTATGAATAGAGTTACTACCTGCTTCAAAATTGTACAACATTTTTAAAGTTTTCTTTTATTTCATCCAAACAATCATTAATACGCTTCGAAGTTCAAAAGGCTTTTGAAAGTCAAAACAAATTCAAACATTATCTGATCACAGAGAAGTTAATTTGGTTTAATGATTTAAATATCTTATTGGAAGTATGTACTTACAATTATTTTCATAGAAAATCATTCAAAAGTATTCAATTGAATTGAATCATCTTATGTGACGAAAAGCTCAGTGATTTACACGATTGTTTATCAGAAGTGGACAGTCATTTATCATCTTTTTCGATTTTATCTCAAATGTAAAAAAAACAGAGAATATTCTTACATGATGAATTGAGACTTTAGCGACCCAGCGTATGATAGCTCAAATATTCAAAACTTTGGTCAGTTATTCAATCTAGATTTCTGATTGAAGTTAAATCCTTAAACATTTAATTCATTTTTATGCCTATGTTTAAATGTTCTAAGAATGACAAGTCTTTTAACCACGTATTCACTTTATTGTTTCATACTAACTGCATCAATTTTGACCCATAATCAAACAACTAAAGTTTTTTAAATATCTGAAATATAGTAAATTCTCATTTTTCTTCTTCTTTACTTGTTATCGTCGATTGCTCAAAAAATGAGTTCAGTTCAGAACCCAAGTTCAAGATTATTACTCATAATTTCAACATAGATACATACGAGTAGATTGAATTCAATTTGATAGAATTATCATCTTTTAAGCCTTATACAAAATTTGATTGACTTGACTTAAACGATTTTAAGAAATTTTAAAAATTATTCCAAATATGGAACAGTGAAACAAAATTTACTCGTATTTTAAATTCTGTTGAACTCGATTTTGAGTTTAAACTGTAGTTAAAGTTAAACGAGAATAAACTACTGTTTAAACATCTGTTCTTTTGAATTCTGAATTGTATCAGAATTTAATTTGACAGCTACCGCTTCATATTTCTAAGATTTCTGAGAATTTTTTTAGACGGATTGACATAGCAGGAGAATAAAATATAAACACAATTCATTATTCATTTTCATTCCCTGCGATAGAAAATTCTTGAGAAATCAATTCATAAAATTATGTTTAGCAAAAGTTTCTGTCAACAAAAGTGAGAAATTTGTATGAGAAATGTTGTTTATATTTCTGAGAATATAGAAGTATCTGAGATCTTAAAAATATAAACTGAACTTTTTTTTTTTTATTCTTTTAATTGTTTGTGAGATACTATATTAATTTTTGAAAAAGTTGCCGTGATCGAAAAATGATTTTGAAAATATTAGTGAACAGGAAAATGCATCTTTTTTTAAGATTGTTCGAAAAAAACTGCATCCGCTGAAGATTTAATCATTTCAACTATATATTGGTAGGTACGATGTTTAATTTGTTAAGTACTTTCGAATGTCGAAACACTCATCATATACTATTTCGGAACAAATTCGACAAAGCATACAGTGCATCACAAAAGTCAATCAAGAGCAATTACATAATGTATCTAGCAATTTTATTAAAAATTAAGACAATATCAAACACTACAAGCAATCGATTTACTACTAAGTAATAGCTAAGAAAGTCAAATAAAGAAAATTTGCAATTTATTAATTAACGGGAAAGTTACAGTACATAATATATATATTATATTATATTATAATATAAACATTAAACAAATACAAAATTCTATCTCACAAAAGTTCACCTTCGCTTCGATAACGTCTTGTAGTCAGCTTGAAATTGATTTTACTTAATTGGTTGTACCTTCGGTGGTAATAAGGGATCATTCCTCCACTAAAATCTCTTCAACTCAGCCTTATAATTAATGGTATGTTTCCTTACTTTTTTAAGGGTTACGGTCTAGACATTGTGGTGGTTTTTCGATGAACATGGACAATTATATAGTAGCCAGGCCCGAAAAGTATATGATTTAAATTTGGGATCGTTATCCTGGTAACAACTAACAACATTTTTTCAGAGCTCTTTTTCATTAAAAATCAAATTGCAACATTATAAATTCTTCTTAAATTATTCACTTGGCTTTCGCCATGCTGAAATCAGCTCAAACGCATACATACATATTTCGATTTTACCTATTGGCAGAATGTCATATACGCAGACAAGAGTAAATTTTATATATTTGGTAGTGATGTACGGATTACAGTATGGCGAAAGCCAAATGAAGAATTTAAAAAGTAGAACCTAGTTCCGACAGTCAAAAAAGGAGGAGGTGGGGTTATGGTGAACTTAAAGTTATAATTTTTTTTAAATTTGCTTCCAAGTCAACTTTTTCCTGCCACTGCATTTTATTATTCTTTTCATTCTCGATTATATTTTTGTTCTTTAATAAGAGCTCCATTACAAGTCTGCGGATAAATCAAAACTTTTTTTTTATTGAATAACCGTTTTTTTCAAATTCATCTTCTTACTACCGGCCCGGTACGTGCTTCGCTACGTATAATGATTATTAAGTTCATTTATTCAAACAAAAAAATATTTTAAATTGCTAGCTATTTAAAAGTCCAAATGACCCAAATGATATATTGTTTATATTATATTTATCAGCAAAGAGTAAAAACTAAAAAATAAAAAAGAATTGGGTAGGTACTCTTACTATGGTGGGTCTATATGGGTTATAGTTTAAAACAGTTGGATAAACCATATTTTTTGTTTTTCCATTTTCCATGAATAAATAAACAGTTGGGGGTACCGACTCTGGAACAGGCAACATAAAGTTGGCCATGTGAAAAAACATGATTCCTCCAAATTGACACCACAAACGTGAAGTGTTTGCCCTTGGGCCTTATTTATGGACATCGCAAATGATATTTTGATGATATTTTAATCTTTTGAATTCAAATGGCATATCTGTTGAAATCATAGGGATACGCGGTATCAAACACACTTCTCCTTTTGATTTACCAGTTAAGATTGTAGTTTCAATCAAATTTGGCAATAACTTTTTCACTGTCAATCTGGTGCCATTACACAGTTTTGGTCGATTAATATTTCGCAATAATATAATCAAAGAACCAATTTTCAGATTCAAGCAATGCGGTGGTATACCAGCCGGTTCCAATGAATTTAAAAATTTAATTGGATAATTCATTGCCTCATCTTGATTCATAACACTGTCAATTGATTTACATATATGTCGTGACTACACCTGGCAGTTTCGCTTGTATTTGAAAATTAATGGCATTGATATAAAGGTTCTTCGGTGCTAAAATGGCGCGTTCTCTCAACCAATCATGATTTCTGTAATTCTGAAGAATATTAGGAAAAACACATTCAATCAACTCATCTATAGATTGCGCAATTGTACACAAATTGTTCGGCAAAGTGATCAATCCGTTGGTACTGTCGATTGTTTTTTTGCCAGCACCAATTTCTAACAATTGTTTTGAAAACTCATGGGCAGTTGCATCATTATGTGGGTGAATACGCATATTAATGTTCAGTGTCAATTTTCGTACATACCTCCAAAGAACTGATGAATTCAAACAGGCGTTTATTTTATCAACAGGAATTGATCGAGGAATGACAGGCAATGTTTGACGAAAGTCCCCTGACAGCAATATCAGAGCACCACCAAAAAGCTGTTGATTACCGCGTAAATCTTGCATTGTTCGATTAAATGCTTCTATTGATTTTTTATTCGCCATTGTGCACTTATACCATAAAATAATTGATATTAATCGCAGAACATTTGCCTTAGCAGAATTTCTCGAAATATTACAAGTTGGAGTTTCAATCACCTGTACATTCAATGGCAATTTTAATGCAGAGTGTGCGGTCCTACTAACTTTTAATAATGTAGCAGCAATTCCCGAAGAAGCAAGTGCCAATATGCAATTTTCTGTTCCGATAGTCGCTAAAATCAATGATACCACGAAAGTTTTGCCTGTACCACCAGGTGCATCCAAGAAATATAATCCACCTGCATTATTGGAAACGGCTTGCATGATTGTGTCATACACATGTTTTTGTTGAATATTCAATTTGGTGCTATTACAATTTTGTGATTATCAGATGGCATACGATCAAGAGCAATTTGGAACAATTGAACTAAGGCGTTATGCTGATGGAAAAACCTTTGTAGCTCACGAATAATTTCTCGTCTTGTATTTGAAACTATCGCACAACGTTGATCCAATTCACCAATAAAAAAAATTTGGAAAAATTGATGATCAGCGTCGGGGTATGGCAATAACGAACCAGCTTGATGATAAATCTGGCCCTGAATCTGTAACATGTATGCAATTTTAGGTAGATGTTGAATCAGAATTTGTAAGACTTTATGATTCAGATTGATATAAACATGAGACAATCCTGTTGAGGTATTTACCTTAAAAGTCGACATAAAATTATCTCTAATAATTTTAGGAGCACCAAAAGAAGTCATTTGAAATGCCGAATTGTATTGTTGAATATTGCTCAAAAACTGCTTCGACGTTTCAGATGTCCCAAAAATAAATGAATACAATGGTTCGGGTGGAGTTTCTAATGTTGGCAATCTCACTTTACCATTAGCACAACACATTCCTGGCGTTTCACCTGGAAAGTTAGCCGCATCACAATGTGGACGTATTGCGTCCATCATTCCAATGTATCCGTACATACTATAATCAATCTGACTATTGTAATTAAAAGCAGCACTCAGCATTTCATCCAAAACAGCACGACTTATTCGTGATTGCCGTGCAAGATTAAGTACAGGTACAGGGTCAACAGATCTATTCTGTGCAGTACATTCACGCTGCGATGTATTAGCTCGTGCGCGTTCATCTGTAGTCTGAGATCGTCTTAATAAAGCCACTTGATTTGTATTACGCGTTCACCGGCCTATGTTTGTTCGTCTTGCTCATGGCATTTTACCTTCACTCAACAACTAAACAATATATTGGAAAATATAAGCACAAAGCAATAATTCAACAATATTTTGGAAAATATAAACACAGCAAAGCAATAATTATCGCTGATAAAATGAATTGACATATGATGACATTAAATTTGTTTAACAGAACTAACGTCACTTTTTTTTGTCTTCGATTGTTTTTATAAAGGTTCAAATTGGCTTTTAAGTTTTAGTACAAATTGTTTGTATATGGAAATGGGAGTATAGAAAGATGTTAATTTTACACTTTATCAAGATTTTTTTTTAATTTTCTCTACGTACAAACCTTCTCTGGACTTTCACGAATAATTCAAGACCAAAATTAGCTAAATCGGTAAAGGCATTGTTGAGTTATAACATTACAACGAAAAGTGGCATTGATTTTTATATATATAGATTTTTTGAAATTTTCTTACTATTTGCTTTCAGGAAGTACCTAGAGAAACTACAATAATACAAAATTAATAGCTACATATATTACAACTTCTACTAATATGTCTTCACTTTCGTTAAAAGTGTTAAACTGATCTAATTGAAATTTAAATTTGGTGCAACTTATGAACTTAAGTTAATTTTTTTATTGTAAAATTGGCTATAAATATAATTACCAAAAGTGAAAAATGTAATTGTTGGTATTGTGGTAGCATAGTAAAACAAAAATTAATTATTTTTTCTTAATTTTGGGAGTACAAAATATTTGTTTGAAAAATCAAAGAATTCAAAATTGTTTCTACTTCCAAGAATTTCTTTTTTTTTCAAATATGTAATGGTTTGAGGGTGTTAACATTTTTTAGCAATAGTTTTTCTTTTTGGAAAACTGGATTTCGCGTTTAACAGGAGGAATGTTTACTCCCTTCTCAAACATTTTGTTCTTCTTATTTTTTAGCACAAACTATTCAATAAACTGTAACGAAATTTTTTGTGTCAAACTTCCTATATTTCTTTAAATATTACGCCAAAGTCACGACGAAAAATTATACCTACAATAATATTTGGTGTTTAGAATACCAGCTAGCCAAACTTTCTAAACCGAATTTGAGTTAGAATAAGATCAGATTTCACTTTAACAAATTTAGGAAATTAAGTGTCGTCAGCAAACATGAGAAAAATAGACAATTTAATGACATGCGCGATTTCTTTAACAAAAAGAAAAAAGAGTAAAGGACCAAAGTGGCTTCCTTGAGGAACCCCAGGATATTGCTTGTGATAAAGACGAATTTATGTTAACATACTCTGTTTGACAAATGAAATAAGATTCGAATTAAAACAATTAAGATATGATGATAAACTCTTTCGAAACATACCAGATTGTACATTTTACTGATATGAAATTTGATTTGACGAAGTTGCAATGTTAGTTTTATAGCTGGGAATTTTGTTTTTCATTTCTCATCGGCTTTTTTCTTTGTTTTTCATTTCTCATCGGCTTTTTTCTTTATAAAACTAAAGAAGTTATTGCACACTAGGGTGGAGCGTCAAATTTTTTTTTCGATTTTCAAATTCGAATAGCTTTTAAAGATTGCATAATTACGTTAACTATACGTAAAAAATAAGAAAAAAAATATTTTTCACTTTTCTTAGCCCTCTACCACAGCTCAAAGTTTTGAAAAATAGGCAAAATGGTCACTTTTTTTTTTGTCGGCTCTGTAACTCTAAAAGTATAAATCATACAAAAAAGTATTCTTGACAAAAAAGAAAGACAATTTAATTTTCTATGGAAATAACACTAAAAACTTGAAATAGCGATGAGCCGTTCTCAAGATATTTGTTAAAAAGCATCCTAAGAATACTACCTGAAGCCATTTTTTTTTTTTTTTTTTTTTTTTTAATACCTACCAAGTCATAGAATAAAATTTGAATATTTCAGCATTACGAAATCGTTTCTTTTTTTGAGCGACTGGACCGGAAGAAAAAAGGGTTCACACATGGTTTTGTTATTGCAATTTATTGTTTCTTCGTGTCGGTCTTTAATGCAGCAAGTAGGTACTTATTCGATGAGAAATGTTTTCTCGCGCCAATCGAATGTACCGAATTTCGTAGTGCGGTTCCGATTTGGTTGATCGATCGCAAGTGCAGCTGGTGGTCGGATTGGACATGATTTTCTGGCGCCGCTCGAGGATACCGTTAGATTTTACTAAATATTGTGCTGTGGTTCTGATTTGGTTGATCGGTCGCAAGTGCAGCTGGTTGTCGATGAAAAATGGATTTCGCGGGCCACTCTATAGTTTGCATCTGTCTTTATTTAAGAGTGCAATAATTATTTAAGCTCATTCGTTCATTAAACTGGTAAGAAGCAACACGATTTCGTTTCTCTATCAAATAACTACAATTCAAAATGTTGAAGCGAGTAACTCGACAAGATTCCGACTGTCCTATCTTTGGAGCAACGTGCCTTATAAATAAAAGAGTGTTACCGACAATTGCAGAAGTTATAAAACACATAATTTTTGTGAGAAATGAACAAAAAAATAAAAATAATGGAAAGCAGCCATCTATCACACAAATATTTGAAACCCTAGGACTTGAAATTATTGACGTATGGAAGACTGCATCTTTGCCTTCAGTGACAATACAACGCGTAAAACAACAAATGAAAAGTATCTATGATAAAGATTTGCATTTTTTGAGATACCCAAAATCGAAACAAAATGAAAACTATAAAAACAACTTACAAGACTGGAAGAATAAATCTCTTGCTAAATTATTTGATATTTGTTCGTGCAAGTGCGTAAATTTAAATAACTGTGTTTGTCCAAGAGATAAGAAAGTTCCCCTACTAGAAAGATCTTTTCTTTTAGATCAAAGAAATGACAGAAAAATGGCTATAGGCGGGTTGGACCTTTTGGAAACCAAAAAACTAAAGGAAAAAAGTTTGAGAAAAAAAAAATCAAGTGAGAAGGTACTAACACAAGAAACTTTGACGACATCATCAATTTGCACAAAAATTAGATCAAGATCTCAATCAAAACCTCCAGTTAGCCCACCTACTGATTATGATGATGACCCACAGCCAAGTACTTCTTCAAAATGCCAAGAAATTAGTGTAAGAAATCGGTTATGTCTTCCAAATTTGGCAAGAGTTTGTGATCAATACGGCATTTTGGATCGATCAGCAGCAGCAGTTGCGAGTGCAGTCTTACAGGATGTTGGCTTGGTAACCACAGCAAATGTCGAAAACGTCATAGATAGAAGTAAAGTTCGTAGGGCCAGAAAACGACAAAGAGAAGTTCTCCAAACCAAAGACTGTCTTTCGAACATTGAAAGCATTTATTTCGATGGAAGAAAAGACAGGACATTGGTTTGTGAAAAACGAGCCCAACGATTTTACAGAGTGACTAAAGTAATGGAACATATTTCACTAATAACGGAGCCGGGTTCAAACTACCTAGGACATCTTACCATATTCTCTGGAAAAGGCAAAACTATAGCGGATTCTATTAACTCCTTTCTTGCGGACAGAGAACTGGATTTAAGTAAACTGTCTGTTGTTGGTTGTGATGGTACTGCTACAAATACTGGTTGGAAAAGTGGGGTTATCCGGCTAATGGAGTTGAAGCTGGGGAGACCACTGCAATGGTTCATATGCCAACTACATGCTAATTAATTGCCTCTGCGTCATTTATTTATTAAATTGGATGGAGCTACATTAGGACCTCAAATCTATTCAGGACACATTGGAAAGGCGCTGGAAAATTGTTGTGACCTTCCTGTTATTGAGTTTTTACCAATCCCAGGGAACCTACTGCTTTGTCAAAAGAAATCCAAGATATTTTAAGTACGGACCAAAAATATTTGTTTCAAATGTGTGACGCTGGCTGTAAGTAAAGGATCCTGTCCTAGAAATCTCTCCAACAGAAACCCAGGAAAAATGGCACACTAGGTGGTTGACAACTGCCAATAGAATTCTAAGGCTTTATGTTGCCACATCTAATCCGAGTGAAAACTTGAAAATACTTGCAGAATACATTGTAAAGGTGTATGGCCCAGTTTGGTCCAAGTCACGTTTTCGAATTAGTAAATTTGTCAAGATGCTTCAATTCGAGCGTAAGAGAAATAATTGACCCCGTTATTCAACGCAATTCTTATTTTGCACATCCGGAGAACATATTAATGGCAATGCTTTGTGATGAAAGACAAAGACCTAACATCAGAGAACTGGGGTTAAGAAGAATTATCCAAGCTAGAAAAAAACAAAGGTCTTCAGTTAGAGTCTTTAAACTACCGAAATTAAACTTCAATGCCAAAGATTATATTGACTTAATTATCTGGACCGAATCACAAGTTACAGCACCCCCATTATTGGAGAAAATGAGTGATCAGGATTTAGAAGACATTCTACAAAAAAAAACTCCAATCGACATGTCATTTCCAAACTACCCTGTCACACTCAAGCAGTTGAGCGCTGCGCGAAGATGGTGACCGAAGCTTCAAGTACAGTAGCTGGTGAGAAAGCAAGAGACGGGCTTATAAGATCAAGAATATATTCGCGAAGTATTTTGCCGTTTTTCCACACAAAAAGAAATTTTAACATTAAACAGTAAAAATGAAGGTATATTAAGGCTATTTTTTGAATTATTTATGAATATTTAAGTTTTTACTACTAAGTTTTTTTGTGTTTTTTGTCAATATAAAGCTAATAATATCATAATTTTTGTGTGTTTTATTTCATAAATGAATAAGTATGAAGTTATTTCACACTTGCGGATGAATATAAATCAAACGAAAAAAAACACTATTTTTCACTATGAGTCGAAACTTTGAGCTCAGGTAGAGGGCTAAAGGCTTTATCCGATTAATTTTTTTTAAATGTAGAATTATTAAAATTACCAACTCGCAACAAAATGGAGGTATTCGAATTTAATACAGCAACTTTTTTATTTCTCCATACATTGACGCTCCACCCTATTGCACACACAGTGTTGGCCAAAACTTTAGCAACTTAAACTACCTCCATCTTTATGGCATTCAAAAATTAATAACTTAATCAAATCATGTTAATTTTTTTCCAAAATGTAATACATTATGTATGTACTTCTAAATAGACTACAAGAGAATATAGTTTTCATAACGGTTCATTTTAATATGACATAAGTAGGACAGTTAACCCAATTTTTTGTTTGTCAAAGCAAAAGGAACTTTTTCTTGCTATCTGTCTTTTTCTTATTAATAGAGAAAATTTAGTCCGGTAACTACAAAATCCATTGCTCATATTAAAGGTGTTGGCAAACTAGTGCAGTTGAATGTATTTATTAGGTGTTATTTAGTTCACGGGCAAGCTAATCAGTGTTCAAGAGAATTAAAAAACCATCTTGACCTGAACGTAAGCGCGAGAACAATTCGGAGACGAGTTGTTGATGGTAGATACAAATTTTTAAAAGCTGTAAAAAAGCCTTTAATTTCCACCAAAAACAAGCTGGCGAGATTAAAATTTCCTCATAACCACATCAACTGGACCGTTAGAATATGGAGGAACATACTCTATTCGGACGTGTCCAAATTCAGACCAGCCAAAGAGTCACTAAATTCACGTTACACCAAAGCTACTGTTACCTCCTCGGTAACGTAATGATGTGGGGATGTTTTTTCAGGACATGGACTGGGACCGATTCACCAAATAGATGGTAGAATGGATCATTTTATGTACCGTGACATTTTGCAAAATAAAATGCTACCACACGCTTTGGATCAGTTGCCTATAAAATGGATATTTCAGCGGGACAACGACCCAATGCACACGTCCAATACAGTTAAGATGTGGTTTCAAGAAAACCGTATTGACGTTGGCCAGCACAGTCCCCAGATCTCAACGCCAAACAAAATCTATTGGAAATTGTAGAACGACGAACTTTAAGAACTAATTGCAAAAATAAAAACGATCTGTTTCATCAAATTAAATTGGCTTGGGAAAAACAGCATATACATATGTATGTAAGTAATTTAATTGACTCCGAAATGTAGTGAAGTGATTTAAAACGAGGGGCAACCAAATACTACCAATATTTTATTTTGTAAAAGATGTTAAACTTAACTTCTTCTGAAGTGTATTTTTTTCTCATTAACATTTTTTTCTTTTTAAACTAAAGTTAAAATAGTTTAAAAAAATCGTATAATTTTTAACAACTGTAAGTTATTTTCTTGTACAATACACGAGAAAATCAATAACGCATAAGTTTATAATTTTAAGAGGACAAGTATGAATTTTAAAATTATGAAACGCTCAAAAGGGTCTCATTAATCATACTAATTTTGGAGCCAAAAATAAAATAAATGGGTTTAACGTTTGGCAACGTGACAACGTTTGGTAATATTTGATATGAATGACAATTTGCATGCGTTTTTTTTAAGTTTTAAGTATTATCACAATTGCAACTAATTAAATAAATATGCCCATTTAAATGTTTAAAATTGACTCAGAAAAACAAAATACCACTCATTCTCCTCCTAGCCTTATCCGCCCTGTCCATAACAAAAGAAATAAATCATTGTCATGTCATATAGGGCCCTTTCACATTTACATTTTTACTTTCTTCACCAAAAAACAATATCCAATAAGTTCAAAGAACTCTTTATAGTTGCATATTATATCATCTGTTAAACTTAAAAGACAAAAATAGCTTTACTTTCGAAATTACCTAAAATGAAGTGAATAGGAAAAACACCCACATTCTATATGTCGTAAATGTTGTCAAAATCTTTTTAATGAATCATTCTATGAATGCTTCAATATCCAGATTCTAATTATGGGCCCTTTTTCGAAATTCATTGAAGAAAAAAAAAAAACAAAACAAAGAAATATACATATTTATGTATATTTTAAAAAATGAATTCCTAGAAAATTGTTTCCTCTAAAATAATAATATCAAGCAGGATGACTCAAGGCTCTAATAGAAGTCCCTCAATGCCAATGCCACACCCTCACAGCACCCCTTTTCTTCGCTGTAGCTTGCTACATACATTTCCTTGCATGGCTATTAATAAAACGTGAAAATTGTACATTCACTACCAACTGCCACCCGGACAGTGTAATGTAGCAGTGTAAAGTAAAGAAAAATGTGAAACTTGCGTGCTTTTTCTTCGGATTATTAATTTGCTTTGAGACTGATCTAAGGGGGCGATTGTACTCTGTACAATCCAAAAGAGAATCCTCCCATCATCGTGACGATGGACTACGCTCTTCAAGGAAAAAATTAAAAAAAAAAGCAAGATTCTCCTGATAAACCTGCACTGCAGCAGAATCAAGGACACAAACATGAACACATTCACCACCCAGAATCAGACCCATGCCCAAACTCAAACCCAGAACCAGGCACGTTAAACTTTCATAATTCTCTCTGCTCTGACTCAAACCCAATGACACAAACATAATTGCTGCAAAACAGGAGCAACAATGATGATGTATGACAGCAAATTCTCACAGAAGAAAAAATAAATAAATAACAACGTGCTGAAAACATTTCATCTAATTGAACAAAGCTTGCATTAGAGACCTTGGTGCAGGCAGAAGGCGGTAGGCACCTTAGCAATGAACAAACGAAGGGTGAAAAGGCTTTTACACACCCTTCCTCTCTTTTCTTTCTTTCATTGCTGCACTTGTGCACTTCTCTATGGGGGCCCGCGACACGATAATACCAAAATCCTTATCGAGATTTCGATGATTTTTTATTTGCAAAATAAACTTTCTGCAGGTTGCATGCAAATAATTCTGTTAAAACTCAGAACCCTATATATGCAAAAGGTGACGGAAGTCATCCAGCTCCCGCTCCCGATAGCTAACAAAATCTACTCCATGGCGAGGAAAAGAGAATTTATTGATTTTTCTAATGAAACTGCATTTTTCATACGACATTGAGGTGAACCATGTCGCGTGTAATGGAAGGAAAATGATGACTGAGGTGACTGTATGACTGACGGCGAGTTAGCGAGTTGGAGTTGTAGGTTGACATCGACAGTAAAAATATAAGCAGATTTTTATCGCAAAACCAAAAAAGATTATGAATGATAATTTGTTAAAAAACTTACTTGTTAAAGTTTAAGTGCTGTTGGTTGAGGGTTGGTTCTTAGTTCATATCCACACACGCGGCAATTTGGTGACTAAAAATTTGTTTACTTTGTTTTTTAAACGAAATCACGTTGTCGTGCTTTGAATTGCTTATTTTTACACTTTTGTTTAGAATTTTGGAGAAAAAAAAAACGTATTTTTACGGTTTTTGTGTGAAATGCAAATATTTGAAATTTGAAAAATTGACAAAGAGGAAATAATTACACACTCAGCACTTAACTGCCGGCCACACAAAATTAAACTGATTTGAATTTGATTTTATTTTGTGTGATGTTCTTTTTCCGATTTTGCAGGATTTCATTTTTGAAACGATTCTGCGCTGTCAATTTTTGCAAATCTGTTAAAACTGTTATACTCAGAAACGAAAGGGAATTTCAAAGGAGAAGAGATTTTTTCAAGCCAGGGACGTATGTGCGACCACTTTATATATATGCTCGATACTAGAGTAAGGGGCCGGTTATAGCTATCAGTAAAATCCATCAGTAAATTTTGAAACAGCAGGAATCTGAAATGTTTTACTGATGAGCGTTTATAGCAATCAGTAAATTTACGTCATTAAATTAAATGTCACTTTGAGGCTTCGCGCCTCAGACATTTTTTTTACTGTTGCTTTCATCAGTAAAATTTTTAATGATGTGATCGGAACAGTAAAAAATTGGAACACCAACAGTAAGGCACCAGTTATAGAGCTATCATTGGTTTTCATCATTGAAAACAAACATTGGAATTTTTTTGGCAGGTCGTTTATAGCTATCATTAAAAATGTATGTCATTGAAAAAATTTCCTGACTGAAAGCCACCGAAAAACTTTTACTGACAGAAATCTGTCATTGGAATTGTGTGAAATTGGATCACAAATCAGTGGAACGATTCGTTTTACTTTTGAACATAAAAGTATCAGCTGTTCAGGAAAATGAATTTCCGTCCGGAAAATAGAAAAATACATTTTTAGTGAAAAATAAATGCGTAATTACACTTTTTTTCTCAAAAAAATTCTTTGTGTGATTTTCCGATCGATCAGTATATAATTTTCATTTCTAATCAAAGGGAAACACCGTCAAATATCGATTCAAAAATTGTTCCGGATCGATTTTAATGAAAGCTATAACTGGCGCCTAAACCGAAATGACATTTTGTTTGGCTTTTGGCAGTCAGCTGTTCAGTAAAATGAAATTTCATCATTAAAAAAATTAAAATGGATTTATAAATTAAATAAAACTTTAAATGCATTGATTCTTTTTGAAAAAATACTTGAATATAATATTCATCTTATTGCATCAATCTTTTGCTAGAAATAAATCTGTAACATGTTCAAAAACTAAAAACAAAAATTTTACTGATAGCTATAACCGGCCCCTAAAGTAGTATTCACATGAGCGCGACCAACGAACGACGAATGAATTACAAAATGTGATTTTATATACGCTTGAAGACATATTTCCACACAAATTCTTAACAAAACGATAGCAATATAGTTTCTATTTGATTTATGATGCATACTTTTACTTTTGAATATCATATATTAATAAATTTAAGAAAACGAATTTATTCGTCGCGAAAAAAATTGTAGTTGATACGAACTGTCAAACTTTATTCGCGTTACACATTCAGCTTATTGTGAGTTTCGCCCGGAAAATCATTCACCCGAAATATTTTTGTTCGCCCAGAATTTAAAAAGCTATTGTGAGTTTCGCCCGAATAGAATTTCACTTCGAATCAGAACTGACAGTTCGAATAATTGCCGTGTTCAGCAAACTGAGTTCGCAATAAATTTCCTCATCTCTGATTAAAACAGAGAATGAAATCTGAACCTATATTTCTTGTTGAACATAAAAACGCAATGAAATTTATGTAGGGCCGCAATTTCCTGTTAAACTGCGTACGACAAGACACTTTTAAAACCACCCCAATCAATTTATCACCACTAAAAAACCTATTTGCGCAAGTGGATATTCAAAATTTCCCTGTTCGTGTTTTGGTATGTGAGTATTCGTGTCTAGAAAATGAACAACCCTAGTGAATTGTATTTTTGTTTTGACACCGTCAAGGATTAATAAAAAGAAGTAATTTATAATTTACAATAAAAAGAAAATGCAAAGTTTTTTTATACAATTTTGTATATTGTTGTTATGATCTTTTATGATGAATAATGCTTCACCCACTTTGTCACAAGGTTCTTTATGCGTTTGAAGTTCCTCCATAACAACTTTTTGGTGGTTTGACTAGTTGAAGCAAGAATCGTTGCAGGTACGACTGGAATAGGATCAGAAAGTGAATAGGTTATAACATCAGCACTCTGTTGGTTATGTTGTTCATCATTTTCAAATTTTTCCAAAAAATCTTCAGTTTGAATTTCATTTTCCATATTTTCGAAACTTCTCTTTTTGGGTAGGTTTAACCCAAATGATTTTGAAGAAACAAACAAACTGGAAGATGGCTTCTTCAGCAGGAGAGAATTTCAGTGTCCTATTAGGTCCACCTTCTGTTCCTCTGTCGTTATTTTGTTTGTAGCAGCCTTTATCCTCACGTAGCGTTTTTGGTCGGTCCAAGCCTAATTAAAATGTTTTTTTTTTTGTTCAGTCTTCAGCAATGTGAATTAAATTGAGCCCTTACCTTCTTCCATTCGAATTCAGTCTTGATTGAAGGCCCAGCGCTATTAAGCTCAAGTGTAATCTGATTCCAAAATGCATTCATTTTTTCTTTACTTTTTTTGACAAAACCTCTTGCGATTTCAGGATTTTTCTGCATCTTGTTTAGCACCATATCGCTTTGATTTGCATTTATTGATTTGGTCCTTAGATATAGATACAAATAATAAAGTTATTTTGCTTTTTTGCAACTACAATTAATATAAATAACTTACATTGTAAAATTTGTTGTTCTTCTGTTCACCTCTAAAAACTAAGTAGAAATTTTAGAGCCAAATGACATTTCATTCCGCTCGAACTGAGTGCTCCCAATAAGGGAAATCTTTCGAACATGAATTTTTTTTCGCCCGAAACTCACAATAGGCGAATTGAAAAAAGGGATTTTTTTCGGGTGGAATCTTGTTCACGTGAAACTCACAATAGGGCTGTTATCTACACTCGCAACGAATAAAATAATCGCGCGTACTTAACCTAAAAAAATTAAACTTGTTTTGGTTTCGGTGGTGAATGGTGTTCTGCTGTCAAACTTCATTCGCGACGAATTAAAAACTATCATGTGAAAGAAATGTCAAAATCGACGAATATTCGTTCATTCGTTGGTCGTTGGTCGTGCTCATGTGAATATTGCTTAAGTGCGGCAAATATGGCCCACCCTTAACATTTTTTTTAAATAAAACCATAAATTTAATTCTAATTCTAACTCATTTTTTTTTTAAACAGTCTAACAAACCATTTTTAACTCAGCTTTTAAAAACTTTAACTAAAAAAAGAAACATAACAAAAAGTTAAAAAAAAAACTTAAAGGAACTTCATAAATCATATTAAAAAAATTGCGGCCAATATGGCCCACCTGGTGTTAAACGTGGCCCAGGGTGGGCCATATACTATATAAACTTTTTTTAAAATCATGATATCACACATGTTAAAAAAATATTAAACACAATTTAATTTAAAAAAGAAGTTACCAATTTAACACAAAATTTAATGTTGAAACACTTAAGAAAACTTACCAAAAATTACAACCAAATTAAAAAAAAAAGTGCCCCGTATATCTTCCACAACCGTCGCGCCACATTAATTAAGCACGAAAGACTGAGGCTAAACCGGTTTGAACGTGTTCGTAATGCAATTTTTTTTTCGCTCTGGCTTCCGGTTTGGGAAATACCGTTATAGGCCATATTAACCACGTAGAACACATTTGCCGCACTTAAGCCGCATTCACATGAGCGCGACCAACGAACGACGAATGAATTACAAAATGTGAGTTTATATACGTTTGAAGACATATTTCCACACAAATTCTTAACAAAACGATAGCAATATAGTTTCTATTTGATTTATGATGCATACTTTTACTTTTCAATATCATATTATATTAATAAATTTAAGAAAACGAATTTATTCGTCGCGAAAAAAATTTTAGTTGATACGAACTGTCAAACTTTATTCGCGCTCCACATTATCCACACTCGCAACGAATAAAAAAATCGCGCGTACTTAACCTAAAGCAATATTCACATGAGCACGACCAACGAATGAACGATTATTCGTCGATTTTGACATTTCTTTCACATGAGAGTTTTTAATTCGTCGCGAATGAAGTTTGACATTCACCGCCGAAACCAAAACAATTGCTATGTAGTATTTAGCAGTAGTGTGACTGGGTTTACAGGCTTTAGGTACGAACAATACTCTGACTTCGCGCCATACCCTAGGAACATATCCCCATCTGAGGCTATTATGGAATATATTGTAAATGTTTAGGCTAGGCGCGCACATTCAACTTTTTTGAAACCAAATAGTTCGATTGCTAGTTACCCAAACATCGCTCACATAAGCAACTTCGAAAGTAATCAACGAAATAAACCAATACACAGGAAACGATTTAGTTGAATGTCCACGCAGTTACCTATAATTCCTTGTGAAACAAACTAAGGAATTGGTTCGAGGTGATCGTCTAATTTGTGTCAAAACACAAACTAAAAAGTTGCTCGAATGGGCGACAGAATGGTATCTGCACGTGCGCGGACTCTCATATAACTGCTGGAACACAATGCAAAATCGGAGCCGGAGTCGTTACTGGAGTCGGAAAATCTATCACAAGTTGTCTTATGTTTCACAAAAAGTGCGCACACAATGTGTTGAACGGCTTTTCGATGTTATTTGGTATATTTGCAGTTTACAACCACATCAAATTTTTCAGAAAATATTTTTTTGTTCACTTTTATTTCTTATTTAAATATTTTTCCACTTTTTTATTAAAAAACTATTAAAAAAATATAATCACCAAGTTATTCACTTCAAAAATGGAAACGTCACATGTATCGTACGTCAAAGTTAAAAGTTGGTTAACTCTTCCGACTCCGGCTGCGGCTCCGATTCCAGTTGCGTCGCGTTGTGTTCGTAAATTTGCATTTGCGTACATTGAATACTTTGTCAGCTATTCCAGTTAAGACTCCGACTCCGGCTCCGACACCATTGTGTTCCAGCAGTAAGTCTATAGTGGTCACTGGTCAGTTTAGAAACCAAACAGTTTCGAAACTAAACGTTGCATGTGCGCGCCTTTAACCTTTACCCTGAGTCTCCACAAGAGTAAAATCCAATCCAACTTCTCTTCCGCAATCTCATCCGCAATCCAGTGTTTTTTTTGACTGGGCATATTATGTCTTGCCATGAGCAACCTCAAATGTCACATTTGACACAACGATTAATCTGTTGTTTACTTTTTTGTCGGTAGTTGTGGTTTTGTAAAAATTTAAATTTCAAACATATTATATAAACAAAAATGCCTTTAAGTAAACAAAAATTAGCCCTTTTAAAAAAATTAATGCTGGTTAAGAAGCTGGAGGAACTAAAAGAGCTTACTATTCAAGAGGATAAAAGAAAACACAGGTTTTGGGTGAATCCATTTCTCGAAGTAAGGGAACTTCATGATTTGGAGGCGCACCTGCTCAAGGACTTGCTATGGGAGGACGGTGCAGACTATAAAAATTTTTGTAGGATGTCGGTCGACAGCTTTGAAGCTGTTCTGTGCCTAGTTAAGATAACTTTGAATTAATGAATTTAGGTACATAAATATTTTTAAACATTTTTAACAGGTTGAACCTGATATAAAAAAAATGGACACAAAAATGCGTTACGCCATTACGGCAAGGAATCGTCTGGCCATATCGTTAAGATACATTGGAACAGGCGATTCGTACAGATCCTTAGAATTTCTCACCCGAGTTTCAAGGAAGACTATAAGCCGTTTTATGCCTGAAGTGCTTGGTGCCATTTACGATGCTCTTCATGTATCGTATTTGAAGGTTAGTTATTATAATTCCATACGGCGAAAGTGAATTTGAGCGTTCTGATAAGATTATATTGTTTTAGACTCCTGTCTCACAACACGAATGGCTTGAGGTGGCCCAAGAATTCGAAAACATATGGGACTTTCCTCACACCCTTGGTGCTATTGATGGCAAGCACGTCCGAATTAAAGCACCCGCAGACTCCGGATCGGACTTCTTTAATTACAAGGGTTTCTTCAGCATTGTTCTTCTGGCTGTTGTGGACGCTCATGGAAAATTTATATACATTGACGTCGGTGGAAATGGAAGATCAAACGACGCCCTTATATATAAAAACAGCACCTTATACCAAGCGCTTAAATCTGGAAAGCTGAATATTCCCGATCCTTCTCAACTCAAAGGCCAGGATGCACTTACCCCTTACTTCTTTATTGGTGACGATATATTTGGCCTCGACACAAACCTAATGAAGGGATTTGGAAATAAGGCCAATCTTTCCACCCCACAGGAAGTCTTTAGTTATAGATTAAGTCGAGCAAGAATGTCGGTCGAAATGGCTTTTGGACGGCTTGTTTCAAGGTTCAGAATTTTTCATAGACCAATGGAAGTGTCAGTAAACAAGTGCGATGTAGTCGTTAAAACGTGTTGTGTGCTGCATAATTATATTTCAGCTTCAATAAAGAAGCCTCCAGAAGAACATCAACATATAGATTTTCCAGAATCAGTGGCGCGCTTAGAACCCCAAAATGTTGCACAACAAAACGTTTCTGTTTATAAATTTTCGTGCAAAATTCGTGACAATCTGAAAATGTATTGTGTATCTGAGGGTGATGTACCATATCAGTGGGCAAAAATAAAAAGAAATTAAAGTATAACAAGTTTTTTTTTTATTTCTGTTGAACTTATAAGCTTTTAAGAATTTTGTATGATTTTCTCTCGAAATTCTTGAAAGTTTTACATACAAACCACTGTCATTTCAAAACTACTCTCTTCATTTGGATGGTTCAAACGGTTCTGAGTTCTAATTTATGTCACCTAAGTGTTTCTTACAACCATTTTCAATATAAAAGAATGATTTCAAAAAATTCCCATGTAAAAGTATTTTACACATTTTTTGATTCTCAAAAAAAAAGTTGAAACAATTTTTATATGGAAATTTTTTGAAATAATTTTTTAAATTTAATAGAGTTTACGGAATCAGCTAGCAGACATAAATTAGAACTCCGAATCGTTTGAACCATCCCAATGAAGAGAGTAGTTTTGAAATGACGGTGGGTTGTATGTAACACTTTAAAGAATTTTGTATGATTTTCTCTCGAAATTCTTGAAAGTGTTACATACAAACCACTGTCATTTCAAAACTACTCTCTTCATTTGGATGGTTCAAACGGTTCGGAGTTCTAATTTATGTCACCTAAGTGTTTCTTGTAACCATTTTCAATTTAAAGAATGATTTCAAGAAATTCCCATGTAAAAGTATTCTGAACATTTTTTTATTCTCAAAAAAAAACTCTATTAAATTCAAAAAATTATTTCAAAAAATTTCCATCTAAAAACTGTTTCTACTTTTTTTTGAGAATAAAAAAATGTTCAGAATACTTTTACATGGGAATTTCTTGAAATCATTCTTTAAATTGAAAATGGTTACAAGAAACACTTAGGTGACATAAATTAGAACTCCGAACCGTTTGAACCATCCAAATGAAGAGAGTAGTTTTGAAATGACAGTGGTTTGTGTGTAACACTTTCAAGAATTTCACTTGAAATTCTTGTAAAGATGGATATTTTAATGCTCACATAATAAAACTATTTTATTTTAAGAATTTTGTATGATTTTCTCTCGAAATTCTTGAAAGTTTTACATACAAACCACTGTCATTTCAAAACTACTCTCTTCATTGGGATGGTTCAAACGGTTCGGAGTTCTAATTTATGTCTGCTAGCTGATTCCGTAAACTCTATTAAATTCAAAAAATTATTTCAAAAAATTTCCATCTAAAAACTGTTTCTACTTTTTTTTGAGAATAAAAAAATGTTCAGAATACTTTTACATGGGAATTTCTTGAAATCATTCTTTAAATTGAAAATGGTTACAAGAAACACTTAGGTGACATAAATTAGAACTCCGAACCGTTTGAACCATCCAAATGAAGAGAGTAGTTTTGAAATGACAGTGGTTTGTATGTAACACTTTCAAGAATTTCGAGAGAAAATCATACAAAATTCTTTAAAGTGTTACATACAACCCACCGTCATTTCAAAACTACTCTCTTCATTGGGATGGTTCAAACGATTCGGAGTTCTAATTTATGTCTGCTAGCTGATTCCGTAAACTCTATTAAATTTAAAAAATTATTTCAAAAAATTTCCATATAAAAATTGTTTCAACTTTTTTTTTGAGAATCAAAAAATGTGTAAAATACTTTTACATGGGAATTTTTTGAAATCATTCTTTTATATTGAAAATGGTTGTAAGAAACACTTAGGTGACATAAATTAGAACTCAGAACCGTTTGAACCATCCAAATGAAGAGAGTAGTTTTGAAATGACAGTGGTTTGTGTGTAACACTTTCAAGAATTTCACTTGAAATTCTTGTAAAGATGGATATTTTAATGCTCACATAATAAAACTATTTTATTTCATAACAAAGTTTTTTTTTTGCAAATTCATTTTTAATAATTCAATCTTAAACCTATCTTAAAGCTAGACAAAAATTCATAAAACTAGCCTAATTAACCTTAACTTACAACTAACTTACTGGTCCCATACGGACACTCTAACTTAAACAATAATACTTAATGCTAATGCCTTTCGGCCCTAAGATCAACAAAGTTTTTATTTTTATACATATAACACTTATTCAATCACTAATTGAATATTCAATAAATTCTTCGTACATGTTAGAGTCTAACATGGCACTTTGCAGGTCGTTGCACTCAACAGAACTTGACAGCGATGATGGCAGTGTTGCAGAAGAACTGTAGAGAGATGTTGTCGGTGCTACAGAAGAACTGGATGACGATGACGATGCCTTCTTGGACAGTGAGCGTATAGTATGATGTGACAGCACTTTCTGTACATCTGCCATGGCGACTGCTGCCTCAGTGGGTGACAAATCTGTCAGCTGACTCGCCACACTACTGCCAAATACATCGTATTTACATCGTGTATCTAAAAAACAAACAATATTAAAACATTTTTTTTTTTAAGAAACAATTATTACCAGGCTCTGAAGCAGTTGTGTTCAATATTGAGGCGATGGCATCATCAATTTGCGAACTTCTTGAAGCATTTCGACGTCGACCACTTATCTTTTCTCTCCTTTCAGATGAGGTTTTAGGTATTGCTAGAGTTGAAGGACAAGGAGAATAAATTTCCTCATTTGCTTCCCTTACATCCTCTATTACCTCCTCGGCTGGCTCCAACGTGTCATCCTATAAATAAAATTATACTTAATTAATGAGTTTTTTTTCGGTTTTTATATAACTATACTCACTAGAGACAAATTTGTTTGGGTTCCTCTTATCACAATAACATTGTCTAAAAAACTTAACTCTTTAAAATAAAAAAGATGTGTCTCGTACACGTCTTCGATTCCGACGCCGGATTTCTTTGAACTATCGATTTTTTTTTTTTCATTCACATAGGCTGCTCGTAGATATTTTAGTTTTTTTTTTATTTCAACTGGATCCTTATTAAACTGCTCAGCGATCTCTTCCCATGCTTTTCTTTTCAAGTCGTTCCTTTTATATATGTTGCTTTTAAAATTCCACAAGCACTCTCTTGTTTTATACAAGTTGATCAAATGCAGCGTGTCACCGGTGGTTAGTCGCCAATCATTCATTGTAACTGAAACAGGTAAGTAATATGTAGTAAACAATAACAATATAAGAAATAAAATATATTTCACTTTTCTTAAATTAATTTTACTTACTTAATAGGTATACAAAATATGTGGGTATGACCGAACTCGACGACAATTGAAAAGAAATGAAATTTTAATAAAAAAAAAACTGTAGAAAATGGACGCTCACCACTACATACAACACAAACGTCAATTTGATGACAAGATTTTGATCCGCTCGAAAAATCCAAACTGCGATGACCGGATCATGGACTGGATGTTGGATTGTTGGTCTCCATTGGATTATCTGATGACAGGCCGATAGTCTTGTCATCGATAATGTCCAATGGAGACCCCAGGTTAGGACTACTAGATCTTCGATCTTTTGTAGCATCATAGGAAAGATGCCGTCCAGACCTGGCGATTTGAATGGTCAAAAGAAGCTTATGGCCTATTTAATTTTATCCACTATTATCAAACCAGTCGGTACTATATTTTCAGATTAAGTTGATAGCTCTGATTAATTATAGACATGATTGCAGCCCGGGAATTGGGTATCTACCATGAGTTTTAAGCTCTCTCGACAAGATTCTGTCCATTGCCTTTTTGCTAGAATTTTTTGAAGTCTCACTGAGTTGTTGGTTCATTCTATTTTACAAAGTTCATTAGTCTACCAAGATTGATTTTTGCCTTACCTAGGAGGCGGTTTAAGGAGGCAACTATCTTCAAAAGCTTCCCTTAAAATTTATTTTTCACATACATACACACAAAATGAAATGAAATTAGTGTCTTACGTTTTAATTTGCTTTCTCCCACAAGTTTATTTGACCAGTTTATATTTCTAAGATTTCAGAGAATTTTCTCAGACAAGAATGAAATACAAACATAATTCACTATTCATTCTCACCTAAATTCAAATTGGCTTTGCATTTCTTTTCATCCTTTTTGAATTGTGTGATAGAGAATTCCTATCGAGAAATGAGTAATCAAATTATAAAAATTCTCTTTTCAGTTTTTGACAGCAAAAGTGATAAAATTTATTTATATTTCTGAGAATACGATAATCTTTAAGATCCTAGAAATATAAACAGGTCAATTAAATTAAGAATGTTAAATAAAACTTACAAGAAGCGTTGAATGCATGCATTTCATTTCCAAACATTCCATAAACTTCAAATTTAATGAAGTGAAGTGACACAAGAAAAGTGATAGTTGAAGTTTGAAGGAAGAAGATTTATTAAAAATAAATTTAACAATCGTGTTTTTTGTTGAATTTCTTCACATTGCAATAAAATAAAAACGAATTTGAATGCTCAATAATAATGAGCATATCATTGGTCAATGTTCGCTTATTATTTTTTGCTAAATCACGTGATTTAGCTGGTATCTCAGAAACAAATATAAATCTCCCAGTTCAAGCTAAAATATCTGAATTATTGAATATTATAAGCGAACAGTATAATTTGGATATAATTAAAAATAATATTATACTTGCATTAAACGAAGAATATTGTGATAATTTAGAGCAAGTAGTGTCATTGAATCCTGGTGACGAGATTGCCATAATTCCACCAATAAGTGGAGGCTAAAAAAAGAGAAGATTCCTTCCACCTGCAATAATCTTTGACATTCAGAAAATAACATTAGATCAAGTAGAATTATGGACACGGGATTAGATTTGCTTAAGCTGACACCAAATAAACTAGATGTTGGTGTCATTAGTGATTTAGTAGCTGATGATAGTTGCGGTGCGATTTCGTTGTTCGTTGGAACAACGCGAGATAATTTTGAAGATAAGAAGGTGAGTACCTACTTGGCTCTATGCTGGAAAACATGAAAGACAGGGGGTTATCAGAAAAGCCTTACAATTCAAACATTTGAAGAATGTAAAATGTACAAAGCCACTCATTGGGAGAGTATCAAATTATTTGTCTTACTTATTTCGACTTCAATTATATCTTTCATCTGCTTTATTTTTATACCTCATTTCTTGATTACAGGTAGTCACACTTGAATATGTTGCCTACGAACCGATGGCCATCAAGATGATGAAACAAATTTGTGATGGCATTCGCAATAAATGGGATGATGTCCATAAAATCGCTATTTACCATCGTCTAGGCTTGGTGCCGGTCAAGGAAGCCAGTGTTGTAATTGCCATCTCATCGCCACATCGCCAAACAAGCCTCGAAGCAGTCCAACATGCAATTGAAGAACTCAAAAAAACCGTACCCATTTGGAAAAAGGAGAAATACGATGCCAACGAATCAGCCTGGAAGGAAAATAAAGAATGTCAGTGGTTAAAAAATCTTCATAAAGAAAGTAGTTGATTAAAAATAACAATGCTAGTTTTTGTACCTGTTTAGATTGTTTATTTATAAAATAAAAAATGCTTTAATTTTTCTTCTTGTGCAAAGTTTTTGGTTTGTTTTGTTTATTTATTTGATTTAATTGCTCACAGGTCCGGATGTTCCAAGGAAACTAAAAAGAAATAGATTGGATTTTGATGATTGTCAAGTTGAAACTGATTCGGTGTCTCAGAATCTTGTACAAATCGCAGCCGATGAGAAAGAAATCATTCGGAGAATTCATTGTTTTGTCGAAAAGAAACGCGAAGAAATCGATTTGAATAACATTCGAGATTTTACGGCAACAGCAACCAGGATAAAGGATGAAATAAAGACGGAAGAGCAAGAAGAAATCACATCGTGTGCTAGGACGAATAGCATCTTTATAAAGCAAGTTGATTCCAAGGGACATTTGAGAGGTAACATTTTCATTTCTTATATGGTTATATGTGTAAAATATAATTTTCGTCTCCTCTGAAAAGTTCGTCGAGTAAAGAATCGCATTGGGCCACAAATAAAACCCGACTACCTTCTAGCCCTTGACAAACTCATGATGAACGAAGGACATACGGAAATGCGAATCAAAGAAGAGCTAGTTGAACACGAAGACACAGACACAGGAATGACTGACAATATGCCTCTTGGCCTGAGAGAACGATTGCAAAATGTCGAAGTTCATTTGAATATGGGAGTTTTAAATCCAAAAAAAATTTTTGAGAGAATTAAAGCGATTGAAGATAAGATTTTGTACTTGGAATCACTTTCACCTGAATACAAACACTTTTTGGTAGTTACTTTAATTTAAATATTTGTTTCAAGGCTCATAACTTAAAAATGTATTGTTTAATTTTCGTTTTGTGCTTTAGATGGAAAAACCTTCATACGTTCCGGAAGCACCAAAACCTTTTAAGAAAAAAATGTATTCGATTGAAGAAATTGATTCATTAATTGAAGACGTAAAATCTGAAACGGAGGATCAAAAAGACAACATAACTCTAAGAAATACTAATACTTAGTTTTCATAAGTATTATTGTAAGTAAGTTTGTTTTGATATTGAAAACTGTTGTAAATAAAATGGATTTTGCGATTGAAAATCTGAATTGAATTTGGATTCAATTGGAGTTGCAATAAAACCAAAATATGATGACTACGGTGTTTTATTGGAGGAGCAAAATATGATTAGTGAGGTGAGGAGGTATCGATCATTGAAATTAGTGAATCAGACAAAAAAAGTTTGTTTTTGAAACATTTTAGAGTTGAAGAGAGCAAACCTAGATAAAAAACAAACAAAGAAAACACACCTAGATAACAAACGAATTTTTGCCAAACGAAATACAAAGCACAGAGATGGCAAAGTGTTGCAAATATATGGGGTAAAAAACATATTTAAATAAAATAAATAAATAAATAAATAACCAAAAATATGCTCGAGTATAAATGTCATTGCAGTGTCTTTAGAAGCTTCGTGTAGCTTAAATTTATTCATTTATTTACTTCATCTATCGAGTTAACTCTTACAGATTTCCTTTCTAGGCTTATATTTAAATATAATTCAAATTCATTAAATGATTTCATGCATCTTGAAATTGGTTCATTAAAACCATAATTAAATCTATGATATGATATATAAAACAATTGTCTTGATCTTATATATCTTTGAGGAATATACAAATTTAATAGATTAATTAAATCGTGTACTTTGAACGACTGAAATTAAGTCTCTCATTCCGCCCTCCCAATCATTGTAGCGTGTTCCAGGCGGAAATTTTGGCGATAAAAGAAGTCTTGTCCTGGCTTAAAGAAAACGTGATATCAACATCTGATATCCGTATTTTCTCAGATAGTCAGGCCGCTATCAAATCTCTGGACTCTGTCTCTACAAACTCTATAACATTCCATAACTGTCGATCATCTCTAATGGAGATGGGACAACAGTTTAATATTCACCTTTGCTGGGTGCCGGGCAATAGAGACATTCCAGGTAACTGTAAGGCAGATGAACTTGCCAGGAACGGTACAGTACAGCCCATCCTACCACGTTTGCCACGTACTGGCATACCAATCGCTACTTTGTAAACTGTTGCTAATGCAAGACGCTGCGAGGAGGGCAGGCACCAGGTGGAACAATATCACCACGTGTCAAGTCACAAAGAACATCTGGCCAACACTGGATTTAAGACGTTCAAGGTGTCTAATAGGAAAGCACGCCACGCGACTAGGCGTATTCTATTAAACTGGCCTAAGTGTGTCCGTTTCCATCTTGGACAGCCACTATAACCTAACCTAACCTAACCTAAGTAAATCGGAGCATTTTATATGGTAAGACAATATATCATGAACAAACATTACACGATAAACAATTCGCCGATTTTCTAAAGATTTCAGACCAACTAAAGCGCATCTTGTAGAATAACAAGGCATTGAATCTATATTCCATTTAAAATGTTGAACTACAAATTTTGTAAAAAACTTTTGAACTTTCTCAATACGATTTTTTGAAACTGTATAATGAGGATCCCATACAACTAAAGACGTTTGAAATATTATAATTATAAATAATAAATAGTATGATATCGAGATATCATTGATGCTTTTAACAGTTTCAAATATTTTAAAATCATCCGCAAATAATAGACCATTTTTGTAAAATTCAAGTATAATGGTAATTCATTTATGCAAATCAAAAACAACAATGGACCAAAATGGCTACCTTGTGAAACACCATATGGTATAAAATATTGTTTTTGTTGACAGCGAGTTCAAAATTTTCAAAACTTGTTTTCTATTAACCAAATAGCTTGAAATCCACTTGAGAAAGGTTGAATGAAAACCGAATCTATTGAGTTTTTGAACAAGAAGTGGTATACAAATACTATCAAACGCTTTCCGAAAATCAGTATAAATTACATCAACATGAAATCCAGATTCCAAGGCTTTTGACAAATGTTGAGTAAAAAGCGACAAACAAGTTGTAGTAGATCTTCCACTCACGAATCCATGTTAAAAACAGAAATAAATTCTTTAACATGAAAATAAATTTTGTTTTTTACAATCAACTCAAAAAGCTTCGGTATAGCAGAAAGTTTGGTGATTGCACGATAATTCTCAATTTTATGTTTTTGACCTGATTTAAAAATGGGATTTATAAACGAAAACTTCCAATCATCTAAAAAAACACCATTTGAAAGAGACAAATTGTAAATAATTTGAAGAGGTTCAACTAAAGAAAAACATTTTTAAATTAAATAGGATGGAATACCATCTGGACCTGGAGTTAGACTTGAATTAACATTTAAAATCCCTTCCTAAACGTCTTCTAATGACAAAAAAAGGTGCCCTAAATCCAAGTTGGAAACAGATAAAAGATAATTTAAACTGTCTGGAATAATAACAGAATGATCTATATAAACATTCTCAAAAAATGACGCGAATAAATCACATGTTGTATTTAAATCTGAAGAATATTGATCATTATACTCCATATTATTGAAAATAACCGAGTTCTACTTCTTAGAATTTATGAAAGCCCAAAATGATTTTGGGTCTCTTGATATCTTTGATTGAGTATCCAAGATAATATTGTCTGCATAAAAATTTATTTAAGAAATCGTACTCACGTCGCATCTGACAGTATCGATCTCTATCAATATCAGACTTGGTTTTCTTAAACTTTTTAAAAGCTTTATTTTTTTATATTTTTAACATTATGGAGTCTTTTGTTACTCTAAGGCAATTTTGAATTACACCTACTTTTGTTTTTTGGAATATATCGACAAAAACCATCAAATAGACATTCTAAAAAATGTATATACATACATATGTATGTATGTAAATATCATCCAATTTTGATGGGTATCGATATTTACAGATTTTAGTTTTTAAACTTTGATTGCGTTAATCTCAAAATTGGTATTTTTTAAACTGCGTACAACTTAAACTCAACACCCAACAAATGTTTGTTTTTATAACATTTTTCTCAATAAATACACTACGCCCCATATTTTGAATGTTTTTATCCAAATTTTGTATTTACTTATTTATTCACCCAAACTGAAAATAAAGTAATTTTGTATCCTATTTGACAAATAAGTTGGAAAGGAACGATCCGAAAGGTACATAATTACTAATCCAATGAAGGAGGGATTCATGAAAACAAAAAGCACGCATTTTCGATAAGAGAGCCTGATGCCAAACCCTATCAAAAGCTTTTGAAATATCAAGTGCAATAATCTTACTTTCTCCAAAACGATGTAAGGATTTGCTCCACTGTTTGGTGAAATGAACCATGAGATCAGCAGTGGACCTATTGCTGCGAATGCCGTATTGTCGGTTATTAAGAAGCTTTCGATCTTCGAGATATTTCTTTATCTTTTTTGGTACGAGATATGAAGAAGGAATATATACCTTCAATTGTTATTTGATAATGACAAATATTTTATCAAACATATTAATTGGAATAACCATTTGCGCTTAGGTTGCCTAGTTACCGATCCGCAGACCCACCTCTTTAATACAGACAACCTTCCAATAGGGTCAGGATAAAAGTAGTTTTTTTTTTCATCCTTATGTTATGGTCTTTCATCATGTACCCGATTTTTGCAGATGAAGGTAATTGAGCTCAAAAATGGACTCTTATTTTGTAATATTTTGCACCTTAGGTCCAGGTTATAACTAGGCAGCCAAAGCGCAAATTGTTATTCCAAATAATATCTTTGATAAAATATTGGTCACTACCAAATAACAGATGGTTGTAAAGGGTGTCCCAAAATTAACGCAAGATTTGAATTAAATAGAAAACGCCGTTTTTAGTCTTTTGATAGTTATATTTTTATTGACTCGTAAAGTACATAGGATAGGGTTATGTATGGAATAACACATCGGACAAATGGCCTCCACGGCTTTGCATGCACATGCGCACTCTTTTGTTGAAATTTTCCATGACCATTCTGCATAAATGTGGCTGAATTTCGTTGATGCAGCGTTGAATCTCCTCCTTTAATGCACGGGTGGTTGTGGGCTTGTTGACATAGACTTGTGATTTCAAATAACCCCATAAAAAGAAGTCTAATGGTGTTAAATCACACAATCTAGGAGGCCAATTTTGATCACCGAAACGAGAGAGTACACGACCTGGAAATGTCTCATGCAGTAATTGAATTGTTTCACGGGCTGTATGACATGTGGCACCGTCTTGTTGAAACCACATATTGGACACATCAATATCATCCAATTTTGGCAAAAAGAACTGTGTAATCATGTCGCGATATCGAGCACCAGTAACAGTCACTGCTTGACCAGCATCATTTTCAAAAAAATATGGCCCAAATATGCCTCCAGTCCAAAATCCACACCATACAGTCACGCGTTGTGGATGCATTTGTTTTTCGACAATCACATGTGGGTTCTCCGAACCCCAAATGCGGCAATTTTGGCGATTGACAAAGCCATCAAGATGAAAATGTGCTTCATCGCTTAGGATGATTTTGCTCGAAAAATCAGCCACCAAGCTTTCACTATTTTTGAAATATTCTTTAATAATGAAGACACGTTGTTCTATCGTGTAACGCTCCATTTTTAATAACCCTATACTGTTAGCTGTCAAATTGCTTTTTTTTCAGGGTTGCCAACACTTCACTGCACAAATGGCGGCAAATTCAAATCTTGCGTTAATTTTGGGACACCCTTTAGATATTCCTTCTACGTATCTTAGACTAACTGAGTAACTGAGCCTTCATTTGACTGATGTTTTGAGAAACCTTGAAGTTATGTTTTTCGTGGTTTTAAAATTAATGTTTAGTGGTGATTTTGATTGCGAACATTTTTTTAATTTAATTTTCCTCTCATACATAATCGGACACTGACTCTTTTTGCATTGTAGTAACTCTGTAACCTTGTATTTCGGAAGATTTTTACTTGCATTTAAGGTAGTTTCCTGGTCCACGTCGAAATGACACCAAGAGCAAAACTAAAGTCTTTGATAATTTGAAAATTGGTTTTGTTGCATAGCCAGAACAATAAATCAGTACAAGAAATAGTACAAATTATACAACGAGCCCTTAAACAGTCCATTACATAATTCAAAGATTTATTTAAACGAACATAGGATTCATAATGTGAACAGAAAAGTAAAAGGAAAGAAGCTGGAGACGTTGTCTGTGGCAAAGTTCTAACAACAATTTTTTAAAACAACATTTGGGGATTTGGGGTCCAGAGCCAGTGTGCTCGGAATAAAAGACAATTTTATCTTCTACCAGGATAACTACCCAAAGCAACTGATCTTAGATGCTTAAAACTAAGTAAAAGTCACCTGACCAAAATGCAATCGAGAATTTTTGTGGGATCAATTGGGAAAAACAAATTGCTCAAAAGAACTTTAGAAACATTGAGCACCTTAAGACGGGAGTTTAAGAAGAATGACGACAAATAACAATGAAGTATTCTAAAAACTTGTCTCTTAAATACCTCGACGCCTTGTGGAAGCAACTAAGTACTAAATATTAAGTGCCCGATTATGTGTGAGGTGTTAGCATTATAAAGTTGCTTTTGCTTTTAATGTTAATTTGCTGTTTAATGGCTTAACATTTATCTCGAAATGTAAACTTTTTAAGTTAAGGCGCTTCTACCTGAGCGTCGAACTTGTCGAGTTGTAGAAGCGGAGTAAGGTCAATGATCCTCAGGAATTATTTCTCCAGAAGAGTCCTGAAACCAAAGGTCGCTCGCCCCTCCCCTTCCCAATCCTTACCCCCTCCTCTGGCGGCTTTGTGCTATTATGCTGGCTGATGTCTCCTTATCTCCTGACTGTATAGTGTATCACTGTCTGTCAATACCTAGTTTCCTTCGTGGGACGTTTATGGCTTGATTGCTCTGCACAGATGGACCCCCCCTTTACTTCGCCTACTCGTGGGAATCAAATAGAAAACTCAAAACAAAAACACATCCAGAAGCAAAAACGTCAAACCGGTAGCGGTACTCCAGCTACACCGGGCGGCAGTTCGGCGGCAACGTGGGCTGTCGTTACACCTGTGGAAAACATCAGAGAAGGGATTGTGTCAAGTCACTGCCCATCTTCGTGTGCGGTACAGGTTGTATCTACACCGGGCGGCATGCAGTTCGGCGTCAACGTCGGCTGTCGTTACTCCTGTGCCAAACACCGGAAAAGGGTTTGTGCCAAGTCACTGCCTATCTTCTAGTGCGGTACAGGATGTATCACTGGCGAAAACGCTTCCTCAGGTCGGTAGTGGAAAGTTCGTGAATAATGATCTTTCAACTACTAAAGAGAGTAAACATCTCAAGAATGCTCCTAGGAGCTCGTATAAACAACGGCGTTATGCGATGAGAATTCCCTGGTTTAACATTGAAGGATGGAAGTAATCCCATCCCTAGCAAGAGGCAGGAGTGGGCTAAATCCTAGTCGCTACGACTCCACGTCAAAGCGACAAAGGTCTTTAGAGGAGTCCACTCCAGTCCCTAAAAAGCACAAAGTGCAGAACACCAGCACACCCAACATTGCTAGAGTACCTCTCACTAAACCTTTTAGTGATGTACTTAAGGAATCCAACAAGATCATAGTAGCGGTCATTGATAGGAGCAATATTGATGGCACGATTACTTCTGACCGTTGGAAGATGGTGAAACTGGGGCTCTCGATTGGTTTTCTGTAACAAGCGATGAGGGTTGGCATCAAGGCCATGTCAAACTCATCGCTTGTAACGATCAGAGGTCGCGCGATCTCTGTACGCTTGCTGTCAGCATGCTGGGCGAATTTTGGCCAGGTGCAAAACTCGAGGTCGTTGCAAAGGAAGATATTCCATGCAGGCCGAGAGCTCGCGCTTGGATCCCTAAAGAACCCTCATGTCCAGATGACATACATGAGATGATCAAAATCAGCAACCCGGACCTCCCTTGTCACGACTGGAAGATCGCGAAACTGGAGGAGCCAAAGGGTCTTTATCGAAGTGCGATTATCGTAATCAATAAGGACTCTGTGGCTTCTCTGGCGCGAGATAAGGGAGTGATAAGATACGGTTTCGAGACAGTCACGCTCCGTATCTATAAAAAAAGATGAGGTAGACGCTTCATGCGAGCCTCCACAACCCTTCTCGAAAGCTGTGTCGCAAGACGAAGGGGGTCCCAGTCCTACTATCACCTTCCCTTCTTTGGATGTGGATGATGTTGTACCTGGGCCCTCTTCTGTCACAGCACAGTCTTCTTCCGAACCCTCTTCAGAAGCTGTGCCGCAAAACGTAGGGGGTCCCAGTGCTATCATCACCTTCCCATCCTTGGATGTGGATGAGAATGTGGCAGGGCTCTCTTCTGTCGCAGCACAGTCTTCTTCCGAAAACGTCAAAAGTTTATCCCTTATGGAGACTGATGACTCAAACGACAAAGCTCTCCCCAGTGAGGAAGAAGATGAACTATTAGGTTCCTCTTCGTCTGATCTGGATGAGCTGGATTTAACAGTGGTGGAGGTTGATCTGCCTATTTGTAGCCAAAATGCTGCAAATACTACAGATTAATCTCCAACACTTTAAAATGGCTTCGGCCTCCCTTCTTCTCCGCCTGACAAAAACTGGAGAAGATGTCATTCTCATCCAAGAGCCCTGGATTGTGAAATCCCTGGTTCGAGGATTGAGAACTCCTGGCTACTACGTGTTATATGTAACAGGAAAAGGTAACCCAAGGTCCTGCATACTATAGTAAAACGTAATCTAAATGTATTTTTACTCCCTAATTTCAGTGATAATGACGTCACCACAGCCATTATGGTAATAGACAACCATACCTACTGGCTGGTATCGGCGTATTTGGGCCACGACCACCAGGGCCCACTGCCTGGTACCATTCTAGAGAAGACGGTCGCTGAATCAACAAGACGTAAAACCAACATAATTATCGGTTGTGACGGCAATGCGCACCTTACTACGTGGGGTAGTACTGATATAAATAACAGAGGTGAGTCTCTTTTTGATTATATTTTAACAACTAATCTGGTAGTAAGTAATGTAGGTAGTGAACCAACCTTCGTTACTAAAAATCGACAAGTTTTAGATATGACTCTTGTCTCGTTACATCTCTCAAATAAAATATTGAATTGGAGAGTATCAAAGGAGCACTCGTTCTCCGATCATAGATACATCCAATTCACACTTATTGAAGAGTCCCCAAAACCGATCCAATTCCGAAACTAAACAAAAACAGATTGGCCAAAATATAGGGCGACTCTGAAAAATCTGATTAAACCAGAACTTTCTGATCCGCCCTTGTGCGCTCTTGAACTCGATCAAAAAGTAGATGAGCTTACAGCAGCCCTCAATAAAGCCATGGAAACTGTCTGCCCCTCACTACAGTGCGGGGAAAGAAGAGACCATATTGGTGGGCTGCTGAACTGGGAATACTCAGGAAAGGCTGTAGAAGGCTTTTTAATCGTGCAAAAAAGACTAGACATCCCCAAGACTGGGACTCCTATAAGGATTCCCTCAAAAAGTATAAACAAGAATTGAGAATAGCCAACAGATCCTCATGGAGATCCTTCTATAGCTCAATAGAAGAATCCCCGAAGGCATCAAGGATAAGGAAGATTCTCTCGACAAATCCAATCATGCCTAGCTGTCTTAAAAACTTGGATGGTACATGGACTAACTCTTGCAAAGAAACGCTAAACCTGCTACTAGACACCCACTTTCCAGATAGCTCCAAATCCGTTAATACAACAAACCGTCCTGGGTCGAGTATTAATTTAACTTTTCCTCAAGGTCTTGTTACAAAGGAAAAATTGACATGGGCTCTGAATAGTTTCGAACCTTACAAATATCCAGGTCCAGATCAAATCGTACCAGCTGAGCTACAACTTACCATTGACATAACTTTGCCCATCATTGAGATGATTTTTAAAAGTTATTTTTAAAAGTTGTCTAGATCTGGTATATATACCTCAGCGATGGAGAGAAGTAAAGGTAGTTTTCATTCCCAAGGCGGCAATTAATGTTCGCATGTCAACCCATAAAGATCTAAGACCTATTAGCCTATCATCATTCATTCTCAAAACTCTGGAACGTTTGATTGATATCCATGTACGTAATAGCATTGATAAGAGACTATCAATGTCTCAGCATGCTTACTGCAAAGGGAAATCGGTAGAAACAGCCTTGCACACTCTGGTAAGAACTATCGAATACTCCCTAGAACAAAAGGAATATACTATGGTGGCCTTCCTGGATATTGAGGGCGCTTTCAACAACGTTGACACATCCGCTATCACTTCTGCTATGACGACCCTAAACGTCGAATACTCACTCTGTGAATTGATTAATCTAATGCTAAAAAGCAGGATCATCAACTCTAAGATGGGGGATTTTTTTACGAAAAGGTCTGTCAGTAGAGGCACTCCGCAAGGTTGTGTTCTGTCCCCTCTCCTGTGGAACATAGTGGTTAACGAACTACTAATATCCCTTGAGAGAAAAGGCTAAAGAGTGGTTGCGTATGCCGATAATGTTGCTATCGCCGTCATAGGAGAACATCCTAATACACTGAGAGACCTCCTCCAAAACGCACTCAATATGCTCACTAGATGGGCAGATCATTGCGGACTTAGTATTAATCCTCAAAAAACAGACCTCGTCCTTTTTACACGGAAATACAAGATCCCAGAAATTGTACCTCCTTCAATAAAAGGTGTACCATTAATTTTTACCAATGAAGCCAAATATCTTGGTCTGATATTGGACAAAAAATTAAGTTGGAAACCTAATATTCAGGAAAGAGTTAAAAAAGCCACAGCAGCTCTTGTCCTTTGCAAGAAAGCCATAGGAAACAAATGGGGTTTTCAACCTCGCATAACCTATTGGCTATACACATCGGTCATCCGACCAATACTTATGTACGGGGTTGCAGTATGGTGGACTGCACTGGAGAAAGTCACATACTACGACAAACTCAGCAGAGTCCAACGCATTACATGTCTCTGCATAAGCGGGCATTAAGAAACACACCCTCAGCAGCGTTAGACACTCTCCTCCATCTGAGACCCCTCGACATATTTAGCAAACAAGTGGCAGCGAGTACAGCTATAAGACTCAACGCCTCATCTCAATGGACCAACAACAATGTGGGGCACTCCATCATTTTGAACCTCTTTGGTTCTATACCAAAGTACACAGACTACACTATTCCAAAACCCCAATTTGGAAAAAACTTCCAGGTATCCATTCCATCCAGAGATGAATGGGAAGATAAAAAACTCCTGGATGACAAAAGCATCCATTTTTATACAGATGGATCCAAGCCAAATGAGGGAGTTGGTAGTTTTATTTTCTTTCTTTGCCTACTGATAATCTGTATGCTTATAAAGACAAAATATTTGGACAAATTACATTTTGAAACACAACAAGTATTCTCTTAAAGTTCGTAAACTGTTCAGTTACTGTTACCCCGATGACATACTTAAACTTTCAAGGTATGAAAAGGTACGAACCAGTCTAATAAGAGTGCTCTTGCAGGACCACCGCCGAAGCCAATCCTATTCACACCTGTGAAAATAAGTAGATAACCATTACACACCACAGAACACGAAATCCATCACGTTGATTGAGATTAGTATGATGGAAACGAGGCTAGGCAGTTTCTCATCTATCACCTTCTATCGATTCTCTCAAAATCCAATCCAACCTCCCGAATTCTCAGCCATACAATTTGAAATAAATTGATGACCATTAAGATGAACAACTTGCAATAATTTTTTTTTGAATGATTAAAGGTTTCACATGAATTTCTTCGAATGATGCAATATTTTGGTAAACTTTGTTAATTGAATGCTCCCTTAACTTCATATCAACTCCAGTACATAGCTTCAATTAGAATATAAGACAAAATAAAAATACCCATATCTTTAATTCCTACTTAATTTTTATTAAAGAATAACAGTAAATACGATGAATAATAATAAAATTATATGTGAAGTCCTAAGGTGCACCTATTATTTCTACTTTGAACCAAGAGTTGTGAACTTAGATAGATTCTCCAGCAGACCAATGTACGAAGCATGTTCGTAGGCTGTACTGAAGTCTGATAGTTTTTCGGCGAATTCATTGCTGACTCCCTTCTCTTCCAATAAATTCATCAAGAGGTCGTACAAGTATCCATCGAGAACGTCTCCAGCAACGGCATACACTTTCTCGTTCCATTCACCCTCGAAGATGCACAGTTCATCGATGCCAAAGACATCATTGTATTCGCCCTCCTGGGGTGTGCCTTGCAGGAAGGAGCAAGTAAACGATAATGTGGTTTTGCCCTTAATGATGTCCACCTCGAATGTGGGTTTGCTGCGCATCTCTGCCATGTCAGGCTTTTCGGAGCTGCCCATCTCGACGTCAGGGTTCTCATCGTCAGCATCGACGGTGTGATTGACATTGAAGCTGACTACGATTTTCTCTCCATCGATTTGTTTCACAAGTTCAACATCGGCGCCGTACAAGTTGACATTGAATCCGTCCACGGCGGTTGGGACTGTTTTGATGTTCTGGGCTTTTTTCTCGGCAAGAATCTCTTCGGTCAGGAATTCAACTAATTCCTTGGCACTTTTGGTGCTGGCAAAGCGAGGAGCATTGGGACCGTCGGTGGATTGTAAGTTTTGTACATTGGTACGGGCGTTCAATGTGAATGGAGTGACGGATGTGGCCTTTGGCAGAATACTCAAATTACGCACTTGGTTGGCATTTTTCAGTGAATTGAAGGAAATTGCACTGATTTTAGAAAAACCTCTCAAGAATCCCGACATGTTTTTAATTTTTACGTAATTTTTCAGTATAGAGCGGCACACCGGCTTCTTTGTACTTTGCAGAGAACTTTGCTTTTGTCACACGTGGGGTGGGGAATGACAGTTGACAGCAATTAAAAATGGGATATTGGGTAAGGAATTTCTTAGCCGTTAGCCGATTTAAGAGCAAGGTTTCATAAAGCCATATTTATATGCAACTCCATTTCATTTCTGCAATATAGTGGATGTTATTTTTTTTAACTAAGGACAGAAGGAAATCAGATTATTGATTATTATCATAATGCAAATATCAAGACCAACATATTTATGTTCGTGAAGAAAATCTTATGCACAGTTTTTTTAAAGATACATCTTTAGCTTGAGACTGCTAGTAACCAACTTCGCATTGGTGTCATCTATTCCTTAACATTGGTGTCATCTATTCCTTAACGCTCTGTAGGTTCGGCGGAAATATGAAGAAGCTTTTGAACTTATTTTTTGTATTGATTCTATCGCGGGCCTTAAGCGCAAGGACCGAATCCTAAAACCTAACGCCACCCACTCCGACCACCCACTTGAAGGTCATGCATCGTCTAACGCGTAGAGGTCTAACGTCGTTTCAGTTCGGCAGTCTTTGACACGGTTTTTTGTGTGCGTGCAAATACAACTAGACACTAGACGTATTGTACGACTTTACGAAGCTCGAACGAATCGAGACGAGCTGCTCTGAAATCGGACGAATACATAATAAGCTGTTTATGAGAAAGTATGTATATACATAGGTGTATAGGTATTTATGTACAACAGTGAATAGCTGTACTTGTAAAATTTGTGTATAAAGTGTTTTGAATATGAATATACAAAGTGCATTTATTAATGAAGAAAGTCACGAAAAAATAGTGAAAGAAAATGAGTGAGTACTATATATATACATTTTATTATTATCACAAATGCAGTATTAATTTTGAATTGAAAATATAATACTGCTATTAAGATAACCTAAATGTTTGATATTAAAAGTAGCCCTCTTTTATGATGAGTTCCTATCAAAAATGTTTAAAAATGCAAACATTAGAACTCATTCGGTCGTGTCCTTGGTACAATAATGTACCTACAGGAATGGTTTATACCTTCCTGGAATCCTTGAAGTGTGAGTAAGAAAGTTGCATTCACGCTTTTTAGTTACAATCAAAAAACTTATAAGAACACGTCCAAATGAGTTCCAATATTTGTATTTTCCTATCAAAAATGTTTAAAAATGCAAACATTAGAACTCATTCGGTCGTGTCCTTAGTACAATAATTTACCTACAGGAATGGTTTATACTTTCCTGGAATCCTTGAAGTGTGAGTAAGAAAGTTGCATTCACACTTTTTAGTTACAATCAAAAATACTTATAAGAACACTTCCAAGTGAGTTCCAATGTGGTGCGGAAATTGGTTCAAATGAGGATACCATAATGTGTCTACTTGCAAAATTAAAAATTTGAATCGTTATTTGACGGTGTTTTCCTTTGATTAGAAATGAAAATTATACATATACTGATCGATCGGGAATCATACAAAGAATTTTGTTTGAGAAAAAAAGTGTAATTGCGCATTTATTTTTCTCTAAAAATGTATTTTTTTTATTTTATTTCTTATTTTGACGGAAATTCATTTTCCCGAACAGCTGATACTTTTATGTTCACCACAGCAATTTAATAAAAAAAAAACATCTGTCAAAACAAGTAAATACACCGCATCGAATTGTTGTTGGATTTCACATTTCAAAATGGACGTAATGTCAAAATTACAAATACAACAATGTAAACAATTGGGTGTTGGAGGGTAAAACGTACGAAAGATTCCGGTCTTTATATGGTGTGTCTATGTTGGCTATTTTACGAGGCTATTGTTTATGAAAATACCGATAAATAATGATAAATATAAAATATAAAGCTGCGGGGTTACAGAGTTTCAAACATTTAGTAATTCTTTGAACTAACTCTTGAATTCTGTCCAAAAAAATCAAGTGGGTTTCGGACGAATGAAGTTAGAAAACTTTTTGCTTTAAACACGGCTTATACTAAAAAGTTGCTCGAATAGGCGACAGAATGGTTTCTGCATGTGCGCGGACTCTCATATAAGTCTATAGTGCTCAGTTTAGAAACCAAACAGTTTCGAAACTAAAAGTTGCATGTGCGCGCCTAGCCTTATGAGCGTTGAGCACCAGTAAGTTGATGTCAGATTTTGACTTGTTCAAAAATATCTTAATTTAATGGTCCCGTGAGTAATTTTCTTTCATGGTGAACTCATCAAAACAGAATTAATGCATTTTCGATAAAATAGCCTGGTGCTAAACTCTGTCAAATGATTTTGAATTATGAAGTGCAACAATTTTACTTTCTCCAAAACTGTGTAAAGATTTGTTTCACTGTTCAATTAGACAAACCACCAACTCTGTGGACCTGTTGTCACGAAACCCACACTACCACTTATTAAAAAGCTTTCGTTTGTTTAGTTATCACTTTAAGAATTATTTTGCTTAAGTTGATAATTTATCGGCGTTTCCATTATGTATGACTTAACTTGGAGTGGCAGTAGGTTTGGCCTTTTTTAATTCTTTTGGGACATGTTTTTTTCTGTTTGCAGTAATTTCTGGTCCTGCAGATATTACGAAAAAACTCAGGCCATTAAACAGACCCTTTTCTGTATCATTTCAATTCCATTCCGATTTTTCCTCTTTTTGACATAACTCATTTTACCACTTGACACTTGTCTTATTTTGACATTTCACTTGAAATATTTTCTGCAAATCGAAAAAGTAAAATTTTATAATTGCAAAAGAATTTCTTTAAATTTTGTAATGTTAAATCTTTATTTAATTTGTACTTAAAGTAACACAAAAAACACAATGAAAACAAGATTCAATTCCTTTGACATCGTTTGTGGTGTCACCGAGTTACAAAAGTGAGTATATTCTTCAAACTCGGTATGAATTCTTTTGTTAAAAATTTAATTCCTCTTTCAGACTCGTTGGACTACGTGTTAACCAAATTTATGACATCGATAACAAAACTTTCCTAATTCGTTTACAACAACACGAAACAAAATGTGTACTCCTGTTGGAATCCGGAATTCGCTTTCACACCACTGCCTTTGAATGGCCCAAGAACATGGCCCCGTCCGGCTTCAGCATGAAACTCCGAAAGCATCTGAAGAACAAACGCCTCGAGAAGCTGACTCAGCTGGGTGTCGATCGTATTGTAGACTTCCAATTTGGCATGAATGAAGCTGCCTATCACATAATTCTGGAATTATACGACAGGGGTAACATCATTCTCACCGATCACGAGATGAATATTCTGTACATACTTCGTCCTCACTACGAAGGCGAAGAGGTTCGCTTTGCTGTAAGAGAGAAGTACCCTACTAACCGAGCGAGAGAAGCTTCAGAAGACCTCACAGAGGAGAAAGTAAAGGAAGTTCTTGCTTCGGCAAAAGCTGGAGAGAATCTGAGAAAGATTCTATTCCCTTATCTGGACTGTGGCCCAACAGTCATAGAACATGTTCTGGTAAAGAACTCCCTCATCGACTGTATTTTCAAGGGATCCGCAGATGATGCAGAAGGCAATGAAACGGACAAAGCTGACCAAAAGAAGACTCGCAAGCAAAAGAAAAAGGAAGCGGGTTCTGCAAATTCTCGCCTATTTGATATGGAAGCAGATCTGCCCAAACTCATGGTAGCTATAAAAGAAGCCAATGCAATTCTCAACGAAGGAGGGACTCTCCCTCCTAAAGGATACCTTATTCAAAAAAAAGAAGCAAAACCCACAGAAGCAGGAGAACCACAAGAGTTTCTTTATCAGAACATCGAGTATCATCCTTACAAGTTTGAGCAATTCAACGGCCAACCTTGCACCGAGCATGAGTCGTTCATGTTTGCAGTCGATGAGTTCTATTCGACATTGGAAGGCCAGAAAATCGACATGAAGACACTGCATCAGGAGCGAGAGGCTTTAAAGAAACTTTCCAACGTCAAGAAGGATCATGCCAAGCGTCTTGAAGAACTCACAAAAGTCCAAGAGGTTGACAAACAGCGAGCAGAACTGATCACTCGCAATCAAGCACTCGTGGATAATGCCATTTTGGCCATCCGCAGTGCCATTGCCAATCAGATGTCCTGGCCAGATATTCACGAACTGGTCAAGGCGGCCCAAGCAAATGGTGATCCAGTTGCGAGCACTATAAAACAGTTGAAGTTGGAAATAAACCATATATCCCTGCTACTCGCTGATCCCTATAGAGTTCAGCCTTACGACGACGATGAGGAGGAAGAAGATGAAGAAGGCGATGATGACTACATACCAACCATGGCTGTGGATGTTGATCTTGCTCTTTCGGCTTGGGCGAATGCTAGAAAGTTTTACGATCAAAAACGCAATGCAGCCAAGAAGGAACAAAAGACAATCGATGCTTCACAAAAGGCTCTTAAATCAGCCGAGCGGAAGACTCAGCAAACGTTGAAGGATGTCCGAACTATATCGACAATTTCCAAGGCGAGAAAGGTTTACTGGTTTGAGAAGTTCTATTGGTTCATCAGTTCGGAGAATTATCTTGTTATTGGCGGACGTGATGCACAACAAAACGAATTGATTGTCAAAAGGTAAGCGGACTTAATTTTAAGGCAAACGTGTAGTTACTGATAAAGCATCATTTTGTGGCGATGGGGGACCACTTGAAACCTACTGAGAGCCGTTGTCTTGCGTTTCGTTTTTTTTCTATGTCCTTCTGTATTAAAAAAATAATTTTTCCTCATAGGTACATGCGTCCAACAGACATCTACGTCCACGCCGAGATTCAGGGTGCTTCAAGTGTGGTTATCAGAAATCCAACCGGAGCCGAGGTCCCTCCTAAAACACTTCTTGAGGCCGGTACCATGGCTATATCGTATAGTGTTGCTTGGGATGCCAAAGTTGTGACGAATGCTTATTGGGTTAAGAGTGATCAAGTTAGTAAGACGGCGCCAACCGGTGAATACCTTGGCACTGGTAGCTTTATGATTCGAGGTAAGAAAAACTTCCTGCCACCATGTCATTTGATCTTGGGTCTGAGTCTGCTGTACAAGCTCGAGGACAGTTTCATTGAGAAGCATCGTGGTGAAAGAAGAGTGCGCACCTTCGATGATGAAGGAGCAGCTGCAGATAAACTTAAAGAAATGACCATTGAAAATGAGCAACTAGAACCCGTTGCAGAAGATGTTGAAATTGAGCTTGAAGCTTCCGACAATGAAGACTCAAAGAAAAACGAGGATGATGAAGTAGTGAAGAAATCCCCGGAGAGTAGCGACAACGAAGATGATGGTAAATACGCTTTCCCCGATACTGAAGTCAAAGTCGACCATGCTACTGGAAATGTTACGGTGCGACTTCATTCGCAAGTCGAGCCAACAACTCCTCTCGTAATAGAACGTATCTCTAAGGATGAGGATGAGGAGAAACCATTTATTATTCCAGCGGTTGCTCCTCGAAAGAAACAACAACAAAACGCCAAAAAACGCAAGGAAGAGAAACACAACCAGCAACAGCAAAAACAACAACAACAGATCAACCACCAGAAGGAGGAAAATCAATCCTCAAATCAAATGAAGCGAGGACAACGTGGAAAATTGAAGAAAATCAAGTCCAAATACAGGGATCAAGATGACGAGGAACGTCAACTTCGAATGAACATACTCAAATCGGCTGGGACTGAAAAAGCAAAGATTGATTCGAATAAAATGGAAGAGGATACGAATAAGTTAAACAAGATGAAGCGTCAATTCGAGCCGAAACAACCGAGCAACGTTGACGGTGAGGATGAAACTGAAGATGTGACTGTGAGTGCAGATGTTGATATGTTGGATTCTCTCACTGGAATACCATTCGAGGAGGATGAATTATTGTTTGCTATTCCCGTTGTAGCTCCCTATCAGGCTTTGCAAAATTATAAGTGAGTTTTTAGATTATTTGAAGAGGTTATTTATATTGTTTGCATATTCTTTAAGATTCAAGGTAAAGCTTACACCAGGAACTGGAAAACGTGGTAGAGCCGCGAAGACGGCTATCTTGATGTTCTCAAAGGACAAATCGTGCACAGTCAGAGAAAAGGATTTGCTTAAAGGAATCAAAGATGAACAACTAGCTCGGAATATGCCTGGAAAAGTCAAGCTATCCGCCCCACAACTTCAAAAGTATAAGAAATAAATAATAAAATTAGCGGAGATTTTCAGTTTGATTCAAGTTCGCATTTAATGAAAATAAAAAGAAGAAGATTTCAGTGAATTTGCTTCAGTTGGGACATGTTTTAAATACACATATAGTTTAATAAATATTAAATGTATATAAAATGTTAAAATGTGTTATTGTTTTTGTTTTAATAATTTAACACAAAGTTAAATAATAGTTCGTCTAGTAAGTCAAAACTAATAATTCTGTAGAATATACGAAAGTAAATCGCATTTGAAAAAGTTATTTCCAAATCTACAACCAGGGAGAAGTAGCCGGTGGATTTTTATGTACGTAGGGTTTATAATTTTAAAAAGTTTACAATAAGAACAAATACTCTTTTAGGCTAGTAACGTGATAAGTACATAAACCATTTTTTGTTTCAAAATTGAAATTTTTCTGAAAACGAGTAGTACCCGTGGCGTCTGTCATGCTAGATGTTTAGGGTTCAATCCCTGCCTGTGCCACCTAAAGTTTTTTTTTTTGAAGGGCACTGCATCTTGCTAGGAATTGAAAAATCCTCCAGGAGTAATTCTTGTCATAAAAAGTGCTTTCTCAAATTAGCCATTCGGATTCGGTTTAAAACTGTAATTCGCCTCCATTCCTGACAACATAACTCGCACACAGTAATGGTTGAGAGTTGTGAGTCACAAGTTCATGGTTCTCAACGGACTTTTGCGCCATCACCAAAAATAGTTTCGAATTGGATTAAATTACGGAAGAAAATATATAGCAGGGCCCAAGGTAAACAAATTCAAAAAGTGCGTATACGCCTGAGTTCACTTTATGTTTCCGCCGTTTTTATAAAAAATAGAACTTGGGCATAGTAACGCTACAATATGTAAATAAGAATATGATTTAACTTTAAATGAAGTTTTATACACATCCGTCTTTGGAAAGATACAAAAATGAGACGCAACTGATATTTCAAGTTCGGTGTTCACACTTCACTCTCATTCCCGATAATTATTATGATTGCGAGCCAAACTCAATCGGTTTCGCCTGATGCGTTGGACTTGTTGATTTATACCGTCCTATCACGTTGTCACGTATCATGAATTCACTACAAATGACTTCCCGAGACGGTTTTACTTCGCTCCTGCCAGGGAGGAGCCTACCGATCTTAGTTTCTGTCACAATATTTGGTCCGATGTACAGTTCATGATTGAGATTTGTCATTTCGAACTGTTCGCGATTTACTGATTTTCTAAATGTATTCGTGTTCTGTGCACCATACTGTATCAAGAGAAAGTGGTCTCCATCCATTTTTGTTTTATAATTTGCACATAAGGGGTAATTACTCCACTTAACATGTTAAAACACAGTGCGTGTGTTTGGAAAATATAGTAGGAAAGGTTTTAAGAGGAGGCACATTGGTCTTCAAGTTTTGAATATCAGAATGAGAAGGATAAACAAAGTTCTACATTGTTGATGTTCAGCTGAAAAAGGAATCTCTATACTTGACAAGTGACAACTAATGGTTATTTCTGAAAGTTTATTTTTTATAAATCCATTATAGTTTGTTGTTTCAATAGAACAAGGCTTATAAAAATAACGAAAGTACCTAAGTTTTGTCCTCCTGGTCAGAAGAATCTGTATTCAAGATAATTTGAAAGCGTTCGATACTTTGATAGACAATTTAAAAATAATACCAAATATCAATGAAATTAAATTAATTAACGAAATTTTGAGTTGTGTGCATATAAAAAGTTTTATCTTTAAGTATAACCTAGAGGTTGGTGAAAACTAAAATAGTGCGGGTGCGGTGGCGTAGTGCGTAGTGCACTAGCTCCTCACACGCTAGGTCGCTTGTTCAAGCCCAGCTCGGGCAAAAGTTCTTCAAAAAATTAAATTGAACATAAAGCGATTAAGCACCACTAAAGGAGTCTGATAATCGGGTTGGCCCCCGTGAAATAGCTATAACTCCAGCCTATGAACTTGGTGGTAGCACACACAAGTTGTTGTTGTTTCATTCTAAATTTTCAATTGTAAATCCGGCAAGCAGCTGCCTTAAACTGCAAGTATAAAAATTTCATACAAAACCCCTCAGAATTGTTAAAATAGTAATATTTTAGTTTGAATTAAAAAGCATTTTCGAGATTAAATCTTTTTAAAATTTTTTGATTAGGTAATAATAAAAATGAAAAAATGAGAATTATGTAGTTTTATATCACGATTTTTTTATTATTTGTTAAATTCCTCAAAAATTTAATTTTTATGTTTTTTTTTTTTAATAGCAAAATTGTATATAATCTTTAATAGCAAATTGTATATAATCTTGTTATTAAACTGGCTTTACTTTAAGAACAACACTTTTAAGATACAAATAAAGTAAATTTAGAGACAATTTATCAAGTACGAGTATTCCATACCTCTTTTGTTTTACTCAAAACGTTTAAAGGGTGTGCTTCTTACTACTCCGGGTAGTATTTGTAGGGAGTTTTTCTTTTAACGATTAGATACAACCATTTTATTTATACGAGTATTTAACACTCTAAACGCGTACAATTCTTGATATTTTTGTAACTACTCATCGGAAGTTATTGTAATCGGCCTGATTCCTTAAGTTGAATAATTTTACAATCTTAAAGTTTCAAGGTCCCTTAAATATAAATCCATGGTTTTGAGCAGAACTTGGAAGAAATGACTACAAAAAATGAGGCTGAGATGCGACCCACACTGATAACTTCCCATCCCAATCGTCGATTTGTCTTGTTTAAAACTTTAACAAGATGTTTATAACAATATTTTGTGTTAGAAGAATAATTTGAAGTCCATATTTTTCCTCGTTATCCTAATACTCCCTATAAGTTTTTTGTTGTTTTGTTTGTAGGTTTTCGTGTTTTGTAAAGAAAGTTAGCAACAATATTTTGCATATGATGAAACAGTTTGATTTGATTTCAAAATCTGTTTTTGTTCGCTAGATTTTTAGTCGAAACCCAATTTTTACCAGTTTTTTTTGACATTTTTTATTTCGTATATAAAAAAATACAGATTGAATTATTCTAAGACCATTATCTACGTTAGTAATAAAATTTAGCATAGTATTCATTTATTCACGAAATATTTTGCGTAGTATTTTTTGTAGATTTAGATTTTTATGAAAAAACTGTCTGTTGGATTTTTTAAAAAAAAATTACTGACATCAGGTGAATTTTTTAAAAAAATTCACAAGATGTCAAAAACGTTATTCTTCGTGTCTGGAGATAAAATCATTTGTTTTGTTTATAAAAAAAAACGTTCATTTATTTTTTTTCAAAATGATACTAGTTTTGGTATCACGTCACATTATATAATATACAATTTATTTAAAGTCTCTAGCGTTACTGGTTTTTGAGATATTTTGGGTCAACAAAGTGTTCACTTTTTTTTTTTTAAATTACTATCACCCACTCAACTTTTTTGAGATTCCTTTCTGTATCTTTCTGTGTTATTATTTGTATAACAAATAACGCACGTTAACACGCACACACAGACATTTCTCTAAAAATCTTTGATTTAGATTCTAAGATCCATGAAATTTGGAGAAATGTTACATTTTTCAATTCGACAAATCAGACCGATTGCAACAACTTCCTATGGAAAGTTAAAAATGTTAAAGTAAAAAAATGGCGGACCCGGGGGAGAGGGGGTCGTAGGGGTCATGACCACCCCTGGGAGATAATTTGTTTGTATTTTCCGATGCAATTCCCTTTAATTCAAAACTAATCGTATTGCGTTAATGGACATGACCCCCATTATATTTTGAATTATTAATTTTTTGTATGTGAAAATAAAATTTTTATTTTACTTCCTTAAACTTTGTTGCTAAAAGTTCTACTTTTAACCGAAAACTGGACCAAGAACATAATATGAATCGGATATTCAGCCCTATTCCAAAAACACAGCACAAATTCATCAAATTTTGACCAATGGAAGAGCCAGGGGGGGTCATATGAGCCATAAAGCTTATACAGTCAAGTTGTATAAGTAAAGATTTCATTTAAAGATTTGTTAGTAATTTAACGACATTCAACAAAAAGCGGTTTGCTGTCAAAAACAACTCAAATGTTTGTTTTCACTCAATTTAGAATTTGAAAAAAACTTTAGTCGTGCTTTAAATTATTTTCATAAAATTTGTTTCTAAGAAAAAGAGCAAATATTCAGGTTCTTAAGAAGAAACCTTGAAACCTTGAAGAAGTCGTCAATTTAAAAATATGTGATTTTTTTTTAAAACTTTCTCTTAATTTGGCTTCGTTGTACAAGAAAAAGATATTTAAAGATATTATAAAGATAATAATCTTCTTTTTCTGTGCAAGCTTATGCCGATGATCAAATGATCAATTGATGATGCTTTTTGATGACCAAAATGTATTTTTTTTAATTAATTTTGTTTACAAAACTCGATAACGAAATTTAAATGTAAAATGCACTTTATTTAGTGCTTACCAAAAATATTTTTAAGACAAAATTTAAAATTTAAAATGATTTTCGAAAAAAAAAATAAGTTAAATTTTTAAATCTTAAAATGTAGGAAATATTTTTAAACAGATTTTTTGGAAGATATTAGCAAGTTCTAGCGACCCAGTCGTGCATTTTATTTCTTTCAAAATTGATTTTTTATTGAATACAAAAGCTTTTAACATCTTAAAAAAAAGAGGCTGGGATGGGACCCACACTGATAACTTCCCATCCCGTCTGTCGATTTGTCTTGCTTAAAAGTTTGTCTATATGTATCAATTTTTACCAAATTTGCGTACTATTTTTTGTAGATTTTATTTTTTTATGAAAAAAACGGACTGTTGAATTTTTATAAAAAAAATTACTGAATATTGGAAACAATATTTTCTGTGAAATAAAATAAGTTTGAAGCCAATATTTGTAATTTTTGAAAAGCTGTTTGAGTCGAAAGTAAATTTTTACCAAGTTTTTGTATTGTTTTTTTTAGGTTTTTATTTTTTGTAAAAAAAACTGTCAATTCGATTTTTCTCAAAATTTTATCGAATGTTGAAATAAATATTTCTTATAAGTTAAAATTAGTCAGAAGCCGTTATCTCAAATTTTTGAAAAGATATTTGAGTCGAAAATCAACTTTTACCAATTTTTTTAAATTTTTTTTTCGGTTTTTAATTTTTTGTAAAAAACCTGTCAATTCGATTTATTTCAAAATTTTACTGAATGTTGACAACAATATTTTTGAAAGATAAAAGTAGTTTAAAGCCAATAACTCAAAGTTTTGAAAAGATATTTGAGTCGAAAATCAATTTTTACCAACTTTTATTAATTTTTTTTTAGGTTTTTATTTTTTGTAAAAAAAACTGTCAATTAGATTTTACTCAAAATTTTATCAGATGTCAAAAACATTATTGTTCATTGCACAAAATTGTTTTGGAGATGAAATCATATTTTAGTCGTAAAATTTTCGAGGTGACACATTTTTTTTTTCAGTTTTTTTGATTTATAAAAAAAACCGTTAATTGGATTTTTTTCCAAAAATATAATTGTTTTGTATCACGTTACATTATATAATATAAGATTTAATTCAAGTCTCTAGCGTCATTGGTTCATGAGATATTTAGGTTTAACCAAAATGTTCACTTTTTTTTAAACTGCTATGGTAAAAAAACCACCCACGCAATTTTCTTGAGAGCCTTTTCTGCATCTTTCTGCCTTATTATCTGTATAACAAAATTTATTTAAAGTCGATATCTCTTCTGGTTCTTGAGCTATGGACGACGAAAAAAACGTCGCGAACGTACGGACGTACGGACGTACGTACACACGCACACACAGACATCTTTCTAAAAATCTTTTATTTCGACTCTAGGGACCTTGAAACGTCGAGAAATGTCAAAATTTTCAATTTGTCAAATCGGACCCATTACAATAACTTCCTATGGGAAGTTAATAAATAAATCTACTTTTGAAGTAAATTTGCTTTGGATGCTCTAGAACTGGGATTTTAACACGAATTTCAAAAATATGAATGTCCCAAAAAAGCAAAATTGACACTTTTGTTAAACTAATGGCTAATTGAAAAATATATTAAACGTTTCATATTTATTGATATAAAAGCTTTGAAGCTCTTGAGATTTGAAGTGAAAAGAGATTCTGAAACGTGCAATTTGTAAGTTTCTTCCCAACTTATTTGTTTACCTTAATTTTTTTTAATTTAATTTTTTAGAGAAATTATGTACTTAAATGCACCTACCTCAAATTCAAGAACCAAGCATTTTTCTCTCTACAATTTGTTAGTTTTGTTGACTCCTTTAAGGTCAAAATACGAGTAAGCAGACTTATAGCGATAGTAATAATAGACTACCAAAAATTGAGTCCGAAAAAACTACTTCAAAAAAAAGCCCGACAGTTCTTCATATCAGATCGTCTCTCTTGAATTTTTGTAGCGTTCTTCGCATTTATAGAAATGGAAACAAGCAAAGTGAAATGCACCAACAATCCTCTAAACTATTGTGTTTTAGCTCTTAAATATGACATTTTTAAGAATGCTTTCATATGTAGGGAGTCATTTAAATTAAATAATTACACCATACCTTGCTGGGCAACAGTGTTCTAAAATAATTTGATAACTGAAGTTGCCACTTTAGCAATTGAAATATGTAAATGTAAGGTTAATATATACATTATGTTATTTAAATTTTGTTAGTCTCCTTTACAAAACATTAAAGAACATTTTTAAGCGGTGAGTAAAAACTGATCTACGGGCCCCCCCCCCCCTCTGATTAAAAGTCTGGATCCGCCCTTGTGTAATCTCCACAATTTTTTTCAATTTTAAATGTAATTAAAAAAATTAAATTACTAATTACATATAATTAAAAATCTTCAATTACTTCTTATTTAGTTACATAAATATAATAAAAAACAAAAGATTAAAAAAGCAGTTATTATTGATTTTAAATGTAATTATTACATAAATATGTAATTAAATATTATTAAAGTGCTAAGTTCTTTAATATGCGTTGTTTTGAATTAATAACCATAAATTGTAATAATTGATGTCATCAAACATGTATGTATGTATTTGTCTTTTAAATAGTACAAAAGTCTTTTATCATATGACCATAACGCTCCAAATTGACGGTGACATTAGTTAAATCCTCGTTTTCGAAGAAATAAGGTCCAATCACACCTCCGGACCAAAGAGCGTACCAAACACTGAATTTTTGTCTTTCTTTGACTTTGACTTTCTCTTCAATTACTTGAGGATTCTCAGAACCCCAAATACGACTATTTTTTTATGAACATACCCACCGAGTGAGAAATGTGCTTCGTCACTGAAGAAAATTTTGTTGGAAAAATCGCCGTCCACCGCCTGTTGTTCAAGCACCCATTCGACGTACGAGTATCCAGTTGTTCTGTGAGCTGGACCTTATATGGATGTAGGGGTAGATCCAAATGCAAAATATGCCATAATGTGCCGTAAGACAGTCCTAATTCCTGAGAACGACAAGGAATCGACACATTGGGGCTTCGGCAACACTTTTACTTACAGGAGCTATATTTTCAGTGCTACGAGCGAAATAATATCTGTAACCAATCCAGTCTCTTCAAATTTCTTCAAAATTTTGGCAATTGCTTGGGTTTTAACAGTTTTCATGCGTCGTGCGATAGTTAAGTGATCCATTTTCGTAAATGTCAGAATTTCAACTGAAAACAAAAATTAGTTTAACAACTTAGTTTGACAGGTTTCGAATTACAGCCCTATACTTTTGCAACCTCACAATTTTTAACCGTAAATTATCTAATTTTGATAAAAATTCAACTAACGAATATCTAACGAATAAAAATGATTTTATCTCCAAAATAATTATATGCAACGGAAAATAACGTTTTTGACATCTGGTAAAATTTTGAGAAAAATCGAATTGACAGTTCTTTTACAAAAAAAAAGAGGCTGTGATGCGACCCACACTGATAACTTCCCATCCGTCTATCGATTTGTCTTGCCTAAAAGTTTGTCTAAATGTATCAATTCTTACCAAATTTGCGTTCTATTTTTTGTAGATTTTATTTTTTTTATGAAAAAACGGACTGTTGGATTATTATAAAAAATTATTGAATATAAAAAACAATATTTTCTGTGAAATAAAATAAGTTTGAAGCCAATATTTTTAATTTTTAAAGCTATTTGAGCCGAAAGTCAATTTTTACCAACTTTTATTAATTTTTTTGTTTAGGTTTTTATTTTTTGTAAAAAAACTGTCAATTCGATTTTTCTCAAAATTGTTCCTAATGTTGAAAACAATATTTCTTATAAGTTAAAATTAGTTAGAAGCCATAATCTCAAATTTTTGAAAAGATATTTAAGTCGAAAATCAATTTTTACCAACTTTTGTGACATTTTTTTTTCGGTTTTTAATTTTTTGTAAAAAAACTGTCAATTCTATTTTTTTCAAAATTTTACTGAATGTTGAAAACAATATTTTTTAAAAGATAAAAGTAGTTTAAAGCCAATATCTCAAAGTCTTGAAAAGATATTTGAGTCAAAACTCAATTTTTACCAACTTTTTTTTTATTTTTTTTAGGTTATTATTTTTTGTAAAAAAACTGTCAATTCGATTTTTCTCAAAATTTTATCAGATGTCAAAAACATTATTCTTCGTTGCACAAAATTGTTTTGGAGATGAAATCATATTTTAGTCGTAAAATTTTCGAAGTGACAATTTTTTTTTTTCAGTTTTTTTGATTTATAAAAAAAACCGTTAATTGAATTTTTTTCCAAAAATATAATTGTTTTGTATCACGTTACAATATATAACATAAAATTTAATTCAAGTCTCTAGCGTCATTGGTTCATGAGATATTTAGGGTTAACCAAAATTTTCACCTTTTTTTAAACTGCTATGGTAAAAAAACCACCTACGCAATTTTTCTGCATCTTTCTGACTTATTATCTGTATAACAAAATTTATTTGAAGTCGATATCTCTTCTGGTTCTTGAGCTATGGACGACGAAAAAAACGTTGCGAACGTACGGACGTACAGACGTACGGACGTACGGACGTACGTACACACGCACGCACAGACATCTTTCTAAAAATCTTTTATTTCGACTCTAGGGACCTTGAAACGTCGAGAAATGTCAAAATTTTCAATTTGACAAATCGGACCCATTACAATAACTTCCTATGGGAAGTTAAAAAAGCACGAAAACCTATACAAACAACAAAAAACTGATAATAAATGGTTTTGGACTTAAGAGAAGAACAAAGAAATATATTGACTTAAAGTTATTTATCTCAAACAAAATTGTTAAGGTTTTTAGCAAGACAAATCGACAGACGCGATGGTGATGTGTCGCACCCCAGCCTCTTTTATTAAAAATAATTGTGTATTTAACTAAAAGTTATAAATTACATTCATGGATTTAATTATACCTTTGACTAAACAAAATTTCCCAAAATTTATATTAATCTTAAACTTAAAAAAAACTTCTTTAATAAATCAAATTATGTAAGGTATATTTTAATATCATGTTAACTTTTAAAATGTATTAATCCCTTATTTTTAAAATGCATTATCTTATTTCAAATTTCCCGCCACACTCACAACAGGATTCCATACGGAATTCCACACATAAAGGACTTTCTCGAAATCCGCCATCATGTGTACCTTTTTGTCGGCCATCATCGAAAAACTCCACAATAATACAACCATATGAGCCTTAGGCATGCGTCCTGCCTATCGGAATTCGAATATTAAACTTTTTTCTTTTTATTATTCCCATTTCGGGCAAATCCAAAAATCTTAGATGTAAATGGCTGCCTGTTTTGACAACTGTTCGGGGAATCGTTCGTGAGAGAGTCCTTTGAAATACAAAAAAAAAGAAGAAGAAAAATTCGGTTAGAAAAAAAAGAAGTTGGTGAAAAAAGAAAGAAAAAGTTTATTTATCTTAAAACGGGTGTAGCCAAAAGTTTTCATTTAAACTCGCGATACATTTTCCTCAACGTTCAATATCTAAATAGTGCATTGAAAAACAAGTTAAAACACAAAACTTCTTCTTATTTCGTTTACAAAATTATAGTTTGGTCTCTTTTCCTTCAATTTCGCAATGGTAAATTTTCGAATCTTCCTGTATTAGAAATTTTTGTTTCCATGGTCATTTTTTTTTTGGATATGTGCAAAAATTTTGGAGTTTTTAAATTTGATTTTGATTTAGTAAAACGAAAAACAAGGATATACCTTATCCTTTTTCACAGCTGATAGGAAACAAGGAAATTATCAATTATAACAAAAAGATAAAATAAAACGAAAATGGATTACAGTTTGAAACAAAACAAATCGATTAAAAAATTGGAATACATGTACAACAACAACGACAACGTACCTACATATATTCGACATGAGGATGTGCAAAAAAATGTCTTCCTTCTCGAGAAATAAGGAAACAAGAGTGAAAAAAGGACCTTTTTCGAAGTCTTCCTTTTTTGAGTGAAAAATAAAAATATCAAAAAATCAAATCGAAAAGCAAAATATAAAAAATAAATATGTGAAAAATTTTTCGTTTTTGATGCGAAGTGAAACAAAAATGATGTCCTTGTGATGAAAATTTCAAAAAGAAAAATACATCAAGAAAAGCAAAAAAATAAAAAAAAATTGTTGAAAGTTTGTATATGTGCGAAAATTATGTAGATTTGTGTTAGTGTGTGTGTGTGAGATGAAGTGAAGCGAATAAAAATTTGAATTTAAAAAAAAGGATACCCCAATCAAAACGAGCATCGCATCATATAAATTAAAGTGGAGTTTAATTGAGTGCATTTGCACTCCACCCAAATCCCAAAATCGTGCACTATATTTATATCTGTACCTATGTTGAATTTACATCTCTACCTACAACAACGAGAAGGATTGGTTGGAGAGATATTTGTGTATGTCCTTAATATACCAAAATCTGGATAAAAATGTGCAAATCCTTAGTTGCTAAGGACCTGCCTATATAATGATTGAAAGTTCAGTATTTTTTTCTTTTTGTTTTTCGTTATTCATATTTTGGTTCCTTTGATGGACTTTTATAGGTAAGAGAGATGCACAGTTTTGTTGTTGTTATTGTTGTTTTGTTTGTTTTAAAAAGGAACTTCACATACAAAATAAGGAACAAAGTTTATGTCCTGTCCTAACCTACCCCATCCCCATATTTTAAAATTTAACCATATAATACGCACATCTCTAAGCATCACCAGCAACGGGCAGCAGGGGATAGCAGCCCCGCACACATAATTCCAAATTGGATAGGGGAATTATTATTTGTCATTGAGCAGAGCAGAGTAGAGCAAAGCAAAGCAGAACAGCGCCATCTTTAAAGGAAGTTTTTTCGCGCTGTTTCCTTTCAAAATTCATCCAACACGCGCATAAACTCTAAAGAATACAAAAATATACAAACATTTCAAAATTAAGTTTTCTTTTTTCGTGAGTCTTTTGGAAAACCAAACTCAAACTCGACCCCTTCCCCCAACTACCCCCCTTCATAAAAAACAAAACTGTTAAATATGTTATAACCACCGAAAACGATGTATCGCATTCGCACGCACGCATGCATCAACATTTTCGTTGTCATACATTTTTTTATTGCGCGTGTATTTGTTAAGGTGTGCGTTGTGTATGTGTTATAATGTTTGAGTGTGTGTGTGTGTGTTATGTTGTCCTACCCCTGCGCGTACTGAGCCACGCTCAATAGGCCCATCATCATGAACAACAAGAAGAAGAAAATAAGAAGAATTTTGTTGAATTTTCCTTTGACAATCATGATCCTATACCAACCCTTAAGTCGGTTTTTGGGTGACAGCAACACAGCTCCAGGGGGTGGTTGTTGTTTTTCTTTCTTTGTTGTTGTTGTTGTTGTTGTCATATGGCAACGATGATGTTCCTTTCCAACATTTCAAACAGTAGCGTTGCCGTAAACAAAATTGAAATGTAGACTTTTTGAATCTTTCTAGAGGAACACAAAACAATTGATCCTTAAAAAATTAAACTTGAATTGAAAAATTAATGAATTAATTAAAAATTAATTTAAAGAATTAAGTTGTCCTGTAAACGAATCCTGCTTTATAATTATTATATTTCTGTGACATAATTTTTTTTAAAGAAGGATCTCTTTAAAAATATTAAAGACAATCAAAAACGGTGTCTTTAAGACACAAACTACAAAGTGTCTTTTAGATACAGTTTTAATTATTTTAGTATTTTACTTATTTTCTGAAAATTCTCATATTTTAGATTTGAGTCTTAATTTGACTCCGTATATATTTTTGATAAACCTTGAACTTAATGCTTTCGTGGTTTTGATAATCAGGTAGGGAGTTAATTTTTAGTGCTGGTTTTGAATACACAAAATATTTGCTCAAATTTAAAAAAATACCCGTTTTCAAAAACATTTTTATATTTTTTCAATGCATTTCAAAAAATTCAAAAACCAAAAACCGTCAGTGCTTTCTGAAACTGAATATTGAAACTGAATATTGAATAAACTGAATATTGAATAAATTTGAAAAACCATCACGAATTTTGTTGGAAAACAAAAACAACTTCATATTAAGATGACGTTAAACAAAATGTAATATCTCAAACCTGACGTGATAGAATAATTTTGGAAAAGGATTTGATTTAATACCGTTAGGTAAACTGAATAAATTGAGAATTTAACTATAAGAGTGACAAATGAACAGAAATCTGTATAGAATTTGGCGAAAAACTGTATGGCCCATAAAAACTTAAACTTCATATAAAGTGAAATGGAGGCTTAGAACTTATTCGAAACTACGAACACGTGAGTTATTAAAAAAATTAAAAATAAATAAATTAGGTGGCGCAACAGTCCGTTAAGAACTAGGGCCTAGTGACTTACAACTCTCAACCATTTCTGTGTGCGAGTAATGTTTTCACGGATAAAGGGGACCTACAGTTTTAAACTGAATCCGAAAGGCCAATTTTCATGACAAGAATTACTCTTGAAGGATTTGTTAATTCGTTTCAAGAGGCAGTACCCGTGAAAAAAACTTTTGGTGGCATAGGCAGGGATTTAACCCAAGACCTCTGGCATGGCAGTAAAACAAAAATACCTTGACAAAATTCATTATTTAAAAATTATGGTTGTTCGAAATTCTGTAATTTAGAATGCTGTATATAGGCTGGAAAATATGGTTGTGCATTATGCACTTTTATAGTAATAAAAGTCTTTTTATCAGAATTTCTAAATGCAAGGTATTATAACAATTTTTCACTAACCTTACTTTGGAAAAACATTTTTAGACAATAACATGCGATCGGTATTCTATAAGCATTAATTACTTATGTTTTTAAAAAGTTGATAGTTTTCAAGTTTTAGTTGACTTTTATCAAAAGTATATCAATATTTTGATAATTTTTAATATTTTGACAGAACTGTCAATAATACACTTTTTAAGGATACAGAATTTTCGTAGACCGTATTCTAAGTTTACGGTGTTTTTAAATACAGAATTTAAGACGTAAAGCATCATGATCAAGCACTGTCATATAGTATCCCAAAGAAGTGTGATCATATATGATTCTGAAAAACATCACTTTTGTAATTTAAATAATAAAATATATCTATGTCTGTAAATTTTAAATGCTGTTACGCTGTTATTGAATTTCTTAAAAAAAAGTTTTACTTCAAATTTAGTTTTGCAATGGTTTCAAGTTTCTAGGTTTTCAGATATTTGGGTAAATGTCAGTTAAATTATAATAATCCAAAAACTTTTCCAATTTGATTAATAACTAAAGTAAATTTTTGTAAAACCTTACACTCGAAACACATTTAAATCTAGTTTCACAGTAAACTAGTTCTTAATAAAATGGACGTTAGTAAATGTTCGTATAAATTTAATTTTATCTTTGATTGTTTAAACATTTCTGCGTAACTACTCGTAGTTTCGAGCGGATTTCGTTAACTGTCGAATTTACATATGTATTTTGAATTGTTGAATCTTCTAATACTTTATTAGGATTTGGAGGTTATTTCACAATGGCCGGCAATAAACTGAGTGTGGCAACGCTGATACTGATTTTAACACAACATCACGCAAACACTCTCCAACTCACACACTCTCACTCAACATACACTCGCGCATACACACTTGGGGAGGATAAACATAATTTTTTAATTCAATTTCACCCACCACCTCCCATCTTTTGCACTCCTGTCTTCCGTCCGCTCCACACCTCATCTCTTAAACCACTACATCATTTATTATTATTATAAACCTCCCGCTTTTAACTTGGATTTTTCTTTTTCTTCTTCTTCTTTTATTTTTCCTTCTTCCTTATGTTTGAAGGGGGTTATAATGTGTGTTTGCTTTCGTTTTTTAAATAAGGTATATCCGTATCCGTTTCGCACACACGGATTTAACGTTACACCGATATACCGTTTGTGACAAAACAACACACTACCAAAAACATAGTGGAACAAGGTACAATTGTTGTTGTTGTTGAAAATGGCACTAAGGTAGTACATTTATCTACATGAGGGGGTAACAAACAAATTTTTGTATTTTGCATGTGCGCGAAGAATTTATCCTGTTAAACGAGTGTGTTTTGAGTTTTTAGTTGGAGTCGTGAGAGAGAAGTTTGATGATTTTAGTTTTTGGCAGGTTTATAATTTTTAATTTGTTCTTTTGTATTTTAACTCCAAAGGGTAATTGGAGTTCAAATACAAACAGTTGTGGTCATATAATTAAGTCACTGAATTTGGAGTTATCTTTTTCAGTCAAAAATTAAGTTTTACTTGGAAAATTAATATTTTCAAACAGCTTTTGTAACTGGCAAATTATACTTTACCGATGAATTTTGGGGGGGAGGGGGGGTGAATTTGGCTTCAAAATTAGCCTATCGTATCAGATTTTGAGATTCTGGTATTTGAAATTAATAGTTCATGAATTGTTTTTTTTTTTTTCAGTGAAATTTTTAATAATCCATGTTAAGTATTCATGTTCAATATTTTCAGTATGTCATTTATTTTTGGAAAAACCCCGACATGAACATTTAAAAACGTTAAACCATTTATACTAAAAATATTTTTGACAAAAAAGGAAAAAAAAGGCTTACAAATAATAATTTGTTCTTCTATAATAGAACCCGTTTTCCGAACAACGCTATCACATCAAGTTCTTGAAATATAGTTTTTGAAAATTTGATATTTTCTGAATTTGAGATGATAGCAAAAATCGAATTTGGGATTCGAAATCAGAACCAAATAATCAACTCTGAAGTGTGTTTTTCAAAGTTTTATATAGAGTGAAATGGAGACTTACAACTTATGTAAATTTTTGAAACTACGTAGATGAGTCACTAAAAAAATTGTAACTGTGTTTTTGTTTATAACTATGTTTTGTTTTATCTTTACCTTAAAAATTCGATATAATGCATTTTTAAATATTTGGTAAGAGAAATGTTTCAAAAACTTGATCTGATTGAGAACTTAAAAGGTCAAACTCGAATTAAGGACATCAAAATCTAATGGAAAAGTATTTTTTTTTTATTTTTGCATCATGGAACAAATATTCAAGTTCGTTGGAAATCGTTTTTTTTTTTTTTTTTTTCGTATAACGTCTGCACATCTTTTCGACGCTGGCGCTATCGAGACCAGCTTTGAACATTGAGGAAGAGTAATTTTTGTTTAGGTTTTCGAGGAGCAATTGTTTTTTTTATATCTCATAAAATGCATATGAGGTTTTAAATTAAAACTCTGAACAGGCCAAGGCAGAACTTTTAACTATTTAATAATAATATTCAAATAAGGTTTTGATAATTGAGATTAATTTTGTGTATTTAGGGTACAATTGTTTAAGTGAAGTTTGACTATATGTACGTCAGTCGAAATTCACTTAAATCTTATTTCGTTGTCTTCTTTCCAAAACATCTTGAACTAAAATTCGTCACTCCGAACGATCAAACTCCAAAAACACGGGCTTTTTTAAAAAGACGTTTTAGAACGCAAAAATGTTTTCGATTAATATTTTGTTTCGATACCTGTGTTTTAAGTACAGTAAAGCTTCCATTTAGCTTCTTATTCTTGAACCACCATTTAGGGCTTAATTCGTCAAGAAGGAAACGGCTTTGAAAATCCTAGTGTTGTTTGGTAGACAAGAGTTTGCTCACGGCAGTCAAATTGTACTTTTCTGGTGGGTTTTAATGGCCTCGAATTCGAATCCAACTCAAAAGTCACTCTGTTATGTCCGATATTTAGATATTACTTACTTTTTAATGTTTAATCACTATCTTGAGTCTCCAATATATGGTTAAAATAGTTATCTATAGCATTTCAAAATATTTTCATAATATTCATATTCATAGATAAGTTGTTAGATTGTACCTTTTTAACATAAAACTTAAAGAAACATTGAACCATTTATACCCAAAACGTAGTAAATTGCTTATTGCCTTCTATTAAAATACGAGCATCCAAACATGTCTAAAAAGTGACAGTTCGTGAATATAAACAAAGCAACTACGTTTAAACGGACCTATTAATTGGAATTTATTTTATTTTTAACTGTTGGCTGCTTCATTCCATCATTGCTCTTATAAGAATATGTAATTGTACAGATGTCATATGGATTTAGCAAATTGCTAAAAGTCAAAGTAGCGATTCCGTGATTTTAACTTTAGATAATTGTGAAGAGATAGTAAGATGTTGAAATCATTTAAAATTAGCTAAATCACCTTTTTAGTCTAGTAAATCACTTTTTTAGTCTAGTAAATTGCTAAAAATGGCTTACATTTACTGAACCGTTTTAAATTTTGCGCCATTAGCTTTAAACTAATTTTATCTTTTAAAAAAACATTATTTTAAACATTTGGTAACATTTTTGGAGAAATCCAATTTATAGTTTGCTTATATCAAATAAAAATCTACATAAAAATGGTACCTAAGAACTGATTTTCAACTCAAGGATCTCAAGAATAAATGAAGGCATGAACTTCAAAATTATTTGTGTCTAAACAAAATATTGTTGTTGTCATGAGGTTATTTTTTTCGAAAATTCTACTTAAAAGTGATGAAAATTAGTTTTTGAATAAAATATCTCGGGAACAAAAACTGATATTGAAATTAAACTCATTTTATCATTTTCAAAATATGTATTGTTGTTAACTTTGAGATTATTTTATTTTAAAAAACTTAAACCAACAAAAAGAATTGAAAACTGGTTTTCGAATCAAGAATCTTGACAACAAAAAAAGATATTCTTTTCAAACTTTTTTATTTTGCACACAATCTTGATAAAAATTGTTTGGAATACTTTAATAAATATCAGTTCTCTTTATATTTTTGTAACGAATCCGTAGCCGTCTTATCAATATTTTAAATCAATTTTTTTAAATTCATTGAGAAAATAATATAAAAGTTATGCTAAAATCGAGTATTTTTTCAATTTGACCAAACATTCAAAATATTTGAAATCAGCACTGCAGATGACCTCGATAGCGTGTTTTTTAAAACCATCTTCTAAAACTTTTATAATGTCATGAAGTCAAATGTGAAGACTAATAACTAAGGAAGATACTTAAAAGATTTAGACTATAGGAAAAAGTTTGTACCTTGCAAAATCAATACACAATTTATTGCTTAGCCTAAAACACACCGTTTTTGGCTGTCTTTAACGTTTTTAAAGTGACATATTTGAAAAAGGTGATGTTGATAGAAACATTTAAAGGTGTGATTTAAATACATGACTTAACTTAATTCGTTAAAAAAGTTTTGTTTTATTCGTGGAACAAAAGAGTAAAGTCATTCCTTAACATAACCTAGATGAGAAAAATCTATGATTTGGGATACTTTAACAAACCTTTCGACTTTTGTTAGCATTCCTAGATGAAATTTCTGTCACTCAGGGTTGTGCTTCCATTTTTGTTATTACTGGTCGTTAAAAAAAGAAATCTAAAAACAAATGTTTTTCTTCATTTGCTGCTTAATTACAAGACCACAACTGTACCCCTCACTAAAGTTATAGCTACATCAGCTATAATACAATATTCTATGTAATATTTAAGGGTAGGTACAGTGGTGCATATAATATGAAGGGTTGTATGTTTTGTTATGAGTTTTTCTTCTACGTCTAAACTCGCTTTTCTGTGGAAAGAAAATTTTATTGCGGGGGTGGTGCACGAGTAAGTAAGTAAGTAAGGTGAACTCTCACTCTCACTCTTCCTCTTCGTCTTCTTCCTGGAATATTTGAGTTTTATTATGTTATTGTTGTCTTTATTATGTTTGAGAGAGTTTTAGGTAAGGTTTTTGACACTCCTCAGTGACGTTAATGGTTGTGAAGAAGTGTTTGTTCTTTGTTGTTCTTCTTGGTTTTTACTTAACTCTTACCTTAAGGTACCTCGTCTATGTTGCTTTATTTTAACAATCTAACAACTAATTGGGTTTTCATTATACTCGTACGTACTGCTTGCTTGATTATGCTGGAACCGGAAGGAAGTTTAGATTTTAAATAAAATTACGTGAGTGTGATTAAAAATTTAATGATATTATAAGAGTCGTTTTTTAAAGTTAGTTTTTGAGTGTTTTGTGAGTGAATAGAATTAAAATATTTTATATTCTTTTTCTTCACAGAGTGAACAAGTTTCTTCATTGTTTTAATAAAAAAACGGATTTTCTTCTTGTGTAGATAAATTGGTTCTTTTTGTTGTTGTTAAAAAGACCTTTTCCGGAGGTGACTCGTAATGAATTTCTTTATGTTTTTAATTATCATCATGTTATTTATTAAATTTAATGTGAAGCAGAATGAGTTTCCTTCAAAGTAAATTCCTATCTTTATTTTTCAAGAGAAAATCGCAAGAATATCTTTTCTTTTCTAATGACTGAGTTTTAATAATAACATTTAAATCACATCAAGTTCTTATAATATTTTTAAGCTTAGGTATATTTCAAAATATACCTAAGGTTAGGTTGGTATAGGACTTACAACGTATTAGAGGTATACAAAATGTATTGTTTTAGTATATAAATCAATTTGAAAGTTTATTTTGTTATGGTTTTTGTAAAAAGTCACGGCTTAGGAGCTTAACTTTTTAAAGGTCATATGTCATATAAGTTATACGTACACACATAAATATTTATTGTATACATTTATTTTCGCAGAATTTAAATTGAAAATAAATGTTGTTGTTTGGTTATTTGATGGAAGAACATTTAAAGTTGGTATGAGATGAGGGTGCGTTGACATAAGGTCATGGTTGGTATGGTTACTTGCTGAGGTATGATTTTAAAATCGCATTTTGGAAATAGCAACATTTTGGGGTGATATTTAGCTTTTTTTGTAATATTTTGTTTTTTTAAGTGATTTTTAATAAAATAAAATGCTTTATTGAATCGATGATGTTAACAAATATTACCTTGGTATTTATGAAATCTCTTGTTTCTACCAGTTCTAGTACTTTTTGCAGAAAAAGTTATTTATGGCAATTCCAAGAATTATCCAATTCCTCTTGAGAAGCATACAAGCAATAGAAACCAGATGTCTGTGTATGACATGGCCATTATACCTGTACTTTTGTTAGAAGATTTTTAGATTTATTTGTGTTTATAATTTTGCTTTAAATTCGCTTGAACTTAATAATATTTATTATATTTTTGTTATTTCCAACGCGACTAGCAATAACTCTGTGATTTTTAAATCGATGAAAATTCATTCCAATTCGATTTTCATTATACTTACTTTCTTCTATTGTGATAATTTGCAGCTATCAACGATTATTTATCGAGTGCAAAAGCCTTTAAAAACACGTGACTCAGTACGTTGCTTATCCTGTACTAACACAAAAGTTCGTATACGCCCCAATGTGCCATTATTTTTCCTTAGTAAATACTTTCGGGCTTGACATATGAGTTTACTAACTTTATTTACAGAACTTCACTTTAATAGGATTTCTTTTAAGTGACTTAGCTTTTAAGAAATTATAATTTTGAGTGTTAATTAAAGAGTTAACAAAAAATATGGATAATCTCAAAAACTGCTGAAAAGATATTCATGAATTTTTCACCTTTCGACAAAGTGGCCTTTGGGAATAGGATGTTATTGTAATCAATGAATGTTTTATTTTTATAATATCCATTTAAAAAGGAAACAATTAGTTTGACCCAAAATATATCACGCACCATATTATGCTACTTTATAAATCAAAAAAACTGGGAAAAGTATTTTGAGCTCGAATATTTTACAGTTTTGATCATCAAAAATCATCATCAATTTGATCATTTGATCATCGACAAGAGCTTGCACAGAAAAAGAAGATTATTATCTTTATAATATCTTTATTTTTTTTCTTGTAAAAGAAGCCAAATTAAGAATACAAAACTTATAGAAAGTTTTAAAAAAATCACACATTTTTAAATTGACGATTTCTTATTCAAGGTTTCTTTTCAAGAACCTGAATATTTGCCCTTTTTCTTATAAACAAATTTTAAGCAAATAATTTAAAGCATGACTAAAGTTTTTTTCAAATTCTAAATTGAGTGAAAACAAAAATTTGAGTTGTTTTTGACAGCAAACCGCTTTTTGGTAAATGTCGTTAAATTATTAACAAATCTTTAAATGAAATTTTTACTTATACAACTTGACTGTATAAGCTTTATGGCTCATATGACCCCCCCCTGGCTCGTCCATTGGTCAAAATTTGATGAATTTGTGCTGTGTTTTTGGAATAGGGCTGAATATCCGAATCATTTTATGTTCTTGGTCCAGTTTTCGGTTAAAAGTAGTAGTTTTAGCAACAAAGATTAAGGAAGTAAAATACAAATTTTGTTTTCATATACAAAAAATTAATAATTCAAAATATAATGGGGGTCATGTCCACTAACGCAATACGATTAGTTTGAATTAAAGGATATTCCTTCGAAAAAAAACAAACAAATTATCTCCCAGGGGGGTCATATTGCAAATTTTCCATTTCAAGAATTTATAAAATTTTGAAAATAATGTTACTAATTATGTATATATATATTATATATATATATTATATATATATTATATATATATATTATGTATATATATTATATATATTATAGGACACCCTGTACACTCTTTTTACTTTGCTTATAACTCAAAAGCGGAATGATAAAATAATGTTACTTTGCCCGTTATTTTTTTGCAACTCTTTTCTTCTTTCTCTATGACAAATTGCAAGTTTGGGAAAAAAACCGTTATATTTTTTTCTACTTTATGTTAAATTTCGTCTAAATTAAAGCAATATTTTTGCGCCACTTGAATAGGCCATGCATTTAGTTTAATCGTTAACTTTGTCACGCGGAATTGTATTTTTTGTTGATCGAACTATTTTATAAATTTCGATTATTTAATTTAAAAAAAAAAAACGTAAAATGGGTCGAGGAAAAGTGTTGACTGAAGCGGAAAAAGGACAAATCAAAGCATATAAGGACACTGGCTTATCTATTGCCAAAATAGCTAAAAAAGTCCAGAGAAGCCGACACGTGATATTCAAATTTTTAGGTAATGAACTTAAATATGGGAAAAACATGAAAGGCCGCACACACAGTGTGCTTACTTATGCGGAAAGGCGACTTATATTAAGCGTCAAATTCTCACGACTCTTTGGTAAAAATCAGGGAAAAATGTGGTGTTAAAGCATGTCTAACAACCATGCGTCGTGTTATTTCGAAAGCTAAACACATTAAAAAAGACTTAAAATCAAGAAGAAGCCACCCCTTAACCCAGTTCGAAAAGAGCATAGCCACAGTTTTTGCCGCGCACATGTTACCATCGAGTGGTCTTCTCCGACGAAAAAAAAATTAATTTGCAAGGTCCCGATGGATATAGCTCTATTTCCATGACCTTCGCAAAGAAACAAATTATCTGGACCGCATCTGCATAGCAAAGTTGGAGGTGTAATAATTTGGGGAGCTATTTCCTATTATGGCACCTGCAAACTACATTTTGTGTCAACAACAATGAATGTGTTGTCTTACAATGGTACATTGAAAGAGGCCTTTCCATACTTTCAAACCCTTTTTGGACCTCTGCCCTGGATTTATCAACATGATAATGTGTCAATACACACAGCCCGGGTAGTTAAATCGTATATACAGAACCAAAATGTGGAGCTATTAAGCTGGCCGCCCCACTCACCGGGCTTAAATATTATAGAAAATGTTTGGGGATGGCTGACACGTCAAGTATACGGATCAGGAAAACAATATTCAACTACATATATCCGAACTAACCCAAGCCATCGAATTGGTTTGGAGCCCGATTTCGCTAAATTATTTGGACAGTTTGTATGCATCCCTTCCAAACAGGATGTGTGAAGTTTTGGAGCAGAAAGGTGGCTTAACACACTATTAAAACATTTTTGTTTGTTAAATAAAATACTGCAGTTACCTCCAATTAAAGTAACGTTCGTAATAAAAAGAATAGTAATACTCTAAAATGGTTTTTTATTAAAGTGTCCTATTCAAGTGGTGCGAAATTTGGACCTCGCAGTTTGCCTGTTTTTGATCAATAATTTTTCATTAATACTTAAGCATCATTCACATGAGCGCGACCAACAACCGACGAATGAATTACAAAATGTGAGTTTATATACGTTTGAAGACATATTTCTACACAAATTCTTAACAAAACGATAGCAATATAGTTTCTATTTGATTTATAATGCATACTTTTACATTTCAATATCATATATTAATAAATTTAAGAAAACAAATTTATTCGTCGCGAAAAAAATTATGGTAGATACGAACTGTCAAACTTTATTCGCGTTCCACATTATCCACACTCGCACGTACTTAACCTAAAAAAATCGTTCTTGTTTTGGTTTCGGTGGTGAATGTCAAACTTCATTCGCGACGAATTAAAAACTCTCATGTGAATGAAATGTCAAAATCGACGAATATTCGTTCATTCGTTGGTCGTTGGTCGTGCTCATGTGAATATTGCTTTAAATCCTTAGCATTAGATTTTTTTTCAGGTGAAATAAAAACAATTAACTGAAATTAAGATTAAAAAAAATAGGTCTCTAGCATGTTTGGTTTGGGAACTATGGACGATAGAAAAAAACCTAAGGGGTGTCCTATTCATGTGGCGAGGAGTGTATGTTCGTTCGCGATAGACTCCAAAACTATTTAACCGATTTTAATGAAATTTGTACACCGTGTGCAGTTTGATCCAACTTAACAGAAAGGATAGCTTACATCTCAATTTATGATCGCAATATTATTTTATTGCAAATTATTTGTCTTTTATTTGACGTTCACAATTATCTGTTAGCTCCAAACGATTCTTAGAGATGGCGGCATGTGTTGACTGGATTGAGTAAGTATTTAATAGATGGCGCTATGTCAAACTTTCAAACGTTTCATATAAGCTACAATTTAATAGCATAACCACCACTTGTTGCTGAGGCTAAGGTATAGGTTAAATTTATTTTATAGTAAAACGAAATACAGTGAATTTTTGGTGTTACGAGTAGCATAGCCGGCCGGTTGTTCAGGAAAAAATTAATTGATTCAAAGTATTTCTCCGGATATACAGAGTAATTATTTGAATCGTATAACTGGCTCAGTCATCGGTCTGTTTTGGAACCAAAATTGTTGATGTTGACGAAATTAACTTCCAGATACAACAGTTGTTACCGGGCAATATGATGTCTTTTAAGTTAATGGATACTGTTGTTATTGAAAATGATAGTTTAAATTTTCCAATTGAATTTTTAAATTTACAAGATATACCTGGAATGCCACCACATAATCTTCGATTAAAAATTGGTTCACCTATTATTTTCCTGCGTAATTTCAGTCCACCTCAATTATGACCGGATATATGGTTGAAGCAACCATTTTGACTAAAAAGTTTAAAGGAAAAGTGGACCTGTTGCCACGTATTCCAATGATACCTTCAGATTCTGCCATACTCTGCAGAAGGTTACAGTTTTCAATTCGTTTAGCTTTTGTCATATCTATAAATAAGTCTCAAGGCCAAACAATGTCCATTTGTGGTTTAGATTTGGAAAATCCATGTTTTTCTCATGGGAAACTATAAGCCGTCGAACCTATTTGTGTTAGCAAAAATATTGTGCCAAATTAAATTGAAATTAAAAGTATTTATAATTCAAAATACTTAATATTGTTGTTAGAACATTTTAACCCTTTCGGTACGAGAGTGGTACAGAACAAAGAATATTTATATGTAAATATAATATATAATAATGTTTTTCTGTAACTTTGTCGCTATACCATACGTAATGTTTTCTAGGATTTCTAAATGTACTCGGTACCTGGGTACCCGGGTAGATGATTAGCCGGGTAGAATCATCAGTCCTATTTTAAATCTGCTAGCCTTTTTTTAATTTTTAATTTAAGTTTGCGTCACTTATTTTTAGGTTCCATTAACTGACTTTATTTTACAGGAAACTAAATAAAAAGTGTGTGTGAAAATGTCATTAAATTTCAACCTTTTTCAAGGCTATTTTTAGGTATTTTTCATATTATGTTATAGGCGTGGTGCCTTCGCTTTGCTTTGGTTGTATATTGTATTATAAGTCGGGTGTGTTATCATTTAAACGTCAAAAATTATGTTCAAATAATCAAGATTATTTTGCCAACTTAAAATAAATATCATTACAAAAAAAAAAAAATCATTTAACGACGACGACAGCACCAATCTCTTATCTTGGCAGTATTTAAGAGCAGCGAGTAGATACTCGTACTTGACTTTCTTATAGAATTTAAAGTTTAGTGATGTTTCGTTTAATTTTCTTCCCATTTCCAATCAACTCTCAGCTCGTTTTCTTTAATTTTTTTTTTTGAACTGACATTTCTAGTGCTCATGACAGTACAAAGTATACACGTGTCAAAAGTTAAACATGACACACAATATATATGTCTATCTATATTTCCATCTAAAACCAAAATAGAGTGTCTATCAAATTTACATTTTCTACATTTTTATGATGTACGTTTCCGTTTCCGTTTTATGTTTTGCAGAAGATATTAAGATGTTGTTAGTAGAATAGTACACATCAGAGAGGCTTTTTTTTGTGATGTTGTGCTTTTTGACTTATTTTTAATGAATTTCCAATATCATTTCGGAAGTTTTGTAAGGTTGTATTTTGATTGAGTTTGATATAAAAAAAAATAGTAAAAAAGGTATATTTAGAAGCACTTAAAATTATATTTTCGATATCCCAATTTTACTAGGTCAAACATAAATATTTACATTTGTTTACGGTTTCTTTTTTTAGAGGGTTTTAAACTCAAACAAAAAAAAAAAAAAATAAAAACTTTAAGGCATTTTTTTTATCAGTTTTTATATTCCACTAGGGTAGCAATGCAATATTTAGCTTATGAACTGAACGACAAAAATACGGTTGGAACGAATTTCTTATTATTATAATCTCTTAGATAATTTCATGGCATTAATTTTTTCAATATAATTTTTGAAATGCATACATTGGTGTCCAAAATAATAAGAGTGTAATTCTGTTGCTACAGGGTTATCCATTTTTCGGTTTCAAAAGTAAACGTAAATAAAACACATATAAAATATTTAGTTTCATGATATATCTTTTTTATTATAAAGTTTTAACGTTGATATTATGTGACACTACATCATTTAAATGACCACCAAGCGAATTGTAAGCATCGGATCTTTTGAGGTAATTTCCGACCACTTTTTGACACATATTGGGTGGTATCTGAGCCATAACTTGACGAATGTTGGTTTTTAAGTGCTCAAAAGTTAAAAGTAGTTTCGCGTAGCCCCAAAAAAAAGTCTAGCGGTGTCAAATCGCATGATCTTCGTGGCCAGTTGATATCGCCACGACGAGAAATTACGCAGCCAGGAAATGTCTCTTGCAATAAAGCCATATTCGCTCGAGTTGTGTGGCATATGGCACCGTCTTGTCTTCAATAGCAGGCAAAAAAAGTCGGTTATCATATGACCGCAACGCTCCGAAATGACGGTGAAAGTAGTTTCATCGGCATTTTCGGAGAAGTAAGAGCCAATCACACCTCCGCTCCGGAGCAAAGAGCGCACTCTTTAATTACTTGAGGATTCTCAGAACGTCAAATTTATTTATTAACACACACACCAGGTGAAAAAAATTACTTCGTCGCTGAAGAAAATTTTGTTCGAAAAATCGCCGTTCACCGCTTGTTGTTCAAGCGCCTATCGACGTATCTACGACGCACGTTGTGAATGGTCAGCTGGCAATTGTTGTGTAAGCTGGACTTTATATGGATTTAGGTGTAGATGCCATAAGACAGTCCTAATTCCTGAAAAATACGAGGAATCGACGCATGGGGGTCTTCGGCAACACTTTTACTTACAGCAGCGATATTTTCAGTGGTAGGACTGAAACGATATCCTTAAAAAATCTGTTACCAATCCAGTATCTTCAAATTTGTTCACAATTTTTCCAATTGCTTCCATAGTTGGACGATTATGTAAACCATAATTTCCTCTTAAAGCACGATATGTGGTTTTAAGAAGAATGTAAATCATCATTTTTGTAGTAGATTTTAACAATTTGTATGCGTTGTGCGATAGTTAAGCGATGTATTTTCGTAAATTTTAGACTATCAACTGAAAACAAAAATTGGTTTAACAATTTAGTTTGACAGATATCGAATTCCAGCCCTATACTTTCGAAACCGCAAAATGAATAACTTGTTACAATTTTATCACAAACGTCCTTATTTAAAAAAAACTATTAAAATGATCACATGTATTGTAAGTTATTATTATTTACAATTGTTAATGTGAAATTTGTGAAAATGAGTGAATGGGTAACCTTAAGACGTCAGTACTTAGTGGCGTGGCCTTAGTTCCTGAGAACCGCTTCACACCTTCTTAACATAGAGTCAATTAGTTTTGATATGTTTCCGAAGATTTTCTATGGAGTTTAGATCTGGCGATTGTGTAAAGGCCATTGTAAAACTGACAAATTCTTTTGTTCAAACCAACTTGTAATGACCTTAGCAGTGTGTTTGGGATCAATATCTTGCTGGAATGTCCACACTAATGGCAGATTATCTTCTGCAAATAGAAGCATAACGTTTTCCAATATTTGAAGGTACGTTTTTTTGGTCATAATATTTAAGATCCAAAAGATAGGGTCTACTCCATTATAAGATAAAAACCCCAAAATTTGTATATTGCCGCCACCATGCTTTACCATCTTTATGGTGTTTCTAGGATTAAGTTCTTTATTATTAACTTCCCATAGGAAGTTATTGTAAATGGGTCCGATTTGTCAAATTGAAAATTTTGACATTTCTCGACGTTTCAAGGTCCCTAGAGTCAAAATAAAAGATTTTTAGAAAGATGTCTGTGCGTCCGTACGTCCGTACGTTCGCGACGTTTTTTTTTTTTTCGTCCATAGCTCAAGAACCAGAAGAGACATCGACTTCAATTAAATTTTGTTATACCGATAATAAGGTGGTTTTTTTACCATAGCAGTTTAAAAAAAAGGTGAAAATTTAGGTTAACCCTAAATATCTCATGAACCAATGACGCTAGAGACTTGAATTAAATTTTATATTATATATTGTAACGTGATACAAAACAAATATATTTTTAGAAAAAAATCCAATTAACGTTTTTTTTTTTATAAATCAAAAAAACTGAAAATAAAATTTGTTACCTCGAAAATTTTACGACTAAAATAGGATTTCATTTCCAAAACAATTTTGTGCAACGAAGAATAATGTTTTTGACATCTGATAAAATTTTGAGAAAAATTTAATTGAAAGTTTTTTTTTATAAAAAATAAAAACCTAAAAAAAACATTACTCAAAGTTGGTAAAAATTGAATTTCGACTCAAATATCTTTTCAAAAACTTGAGATTAAGGCTTCAAACTTATTTTATCTTATAAGAAATATTGTTTTCAACATTCTGAAAAATGTTGAGAAAAATCGAATTGACAGTTTTTTTTACAAAAAATAAAACCCTAAACAAAAAAATTAATAAAAGTTAGTAAACATTTATTTTCGACTCAAATATATTTTCGAAACTTTGAGATATTGGCTTTAAGCTACTTTTATCTTTTAAAAAATATTGTTTTCAACAGTCAGTAAAATTTTGAGAAAAATCGAATTGACAGTTTTTTTACAAAAAACAAAAACTTAAAAGAAATTTGAACAAAAGTTTGTAAAAATTGATTTTCGACTCAAAAATCTTTTCAAAAATTTGAGATTATGGCTTCTAACTAATTTTAACTTATAAGAAATATTGTTTTCAACATTGGGAAAAATTTTGAGAAAAATCGAATTGACAGTTTCTTACAAAAAATAAAAACCTAAACAAAAAAATTAATAAAAGTTGGTAAAAATTTACTTTCGACTCAAAAAGCTTTTCAAAAATTTAAAATACTGTCTTCAAACTTTTTTTATTTCACAGAAAATATTGTTTTCGATATTCAGTCATTTTTTTTATAAAAATCCAACAGTCCGTTTTTTTCATAAAAAAATAAAATCTACAAAAAATAGTACGCAAATTTGGTAAAAATTGATACATAAAGATAAACTTTTAAGCAAGACAAATCGATAGAATGGGATGGGAAGTTATCAGTGTGGGTCGCATCCCAGCCTCTTTTTTTTTCCTTCAAACATAAATCCGGCCATCAGATCCAAATAAATTTATTTTGGTTTCGTCACGGTAAAAAATATTTGTCCAGTTTCTAGGACTCCCCGATGCTTGGTTGAAGTTTACGAAATCAATGCTCTGCTTTATGCTCGAAAATTGGAATTTTCTCAAAAACAAACCGATTGATTTTTATTAAATTTTCAAAAAAAATTGTGTTTCTTAATTGGCTTCTTTTTATATAAAACAAATATTTTTGTATTGCTCCAGAAAGGTAAGAACATAGAACCGTTATTTAGTTTTTAAGTTTTCTCAAGATCTAATCAACCGATTTCAATAATTTTGTTCCTGCACAAGGCCTCATTCTGTCTCAATAATACTCGTATTTGATGACCAAAACTGTCATTGTTTTTATTTTTGATTTTTTTTTTAAATATTAAAGTTTTTTTTTCGGAATTGGATATATTGAAAATGTGTTATAATTTTTTTTACGAAATTGAAATGTAAAACCTATATTATTAACCTCTTAATAACTGCGTACCAAAAATATTTTCAACCTTAAAAATTGTACGAGTAGATATACAAAATTAATTAAAAAAAAAAACGTTCTAAGGATATTCAAATAAAAAAATTTAAAAATTAAGTTTTTTGAAAAATCAAATGGCATGTAAACTTTTGAAAACTTACTTGTTTTGAAGGTTTAGTTTTAAATCTTAAAATACAGAAAATATTTTTAAACAGGCTCTATGGATACATGAGCAAGTTCGACCCAGTCGTGCATTTTATTTTTCTTGCAACGTCGCGTCGGCAAATCGTTCGGGAGCTAAAAACCAACGACGAATTTGTTTTTATCAAGGTGGAATAAAATGATCCTTAAGAGCTCCTCTAACTATTTTTCTGTGAAGGGAAGGTGAAGTTTTCTTTGGACGTCCTCTTGTTTCAGTTAGTTTCTGTGTTTAGTATTGGCCCTTTAATACTCGAGCCACAAAACACGTTACTAACATCTCTTAGTAGCAAAGTCAAACGGCGTTCTTCTAAAGAACAATGTTTTGTGGGTCCAATTTTTTGATGCTTTAATAAATACTTATGAATTTTTTTAGTAAGTCTGGAAAATTTGACAGAAAATCCAAAAGTAATTATTTATTTTTTAAAATATATTTTGGAAGGTGATTTTAACGTGAAAAAAATGTATTGGTTTACTCTTATTATTTAAGCCAACACTGTATGTCCGACGTTGTGGCCATTTGTTGCATAATGATACCATTTAACCAGAAACAGAAATGAGCTTTATCACCAAACTCCGCGTAAAATGAACGAAGTGCTCTATAAACTTCGAGAGCAGATATATTTTTGGAACATTTTAAAGTATTGTCAAACTTTACTGAAAGGATATGTTAACACAATTTGAAAGTCTGAAATCATAGATAAAAACCATCGAAACTGTTCATGTAACATACAAAACATCTTATATACATAATTTGCTCATGTACTAGTTTTGTCCTTGAATACCATGATCAATTGATGTTTGTATATGAAAATAATCACTAGAAGCCAGAATATCGTGTGGCATTAGGTACATTTTATAGTCATAATCAGAAATTCATATTTTCCCGATTTATTTCAAAAACATATATGCCAGATATCTTTCTCAAAATCTTTTGTGTAAATGACTTTGTTTAGAAAGCAATCGATAAAAGATTTGTTTTACTTTATTGAAGGACTTTTATTTTATATCAAAATCTAGTTATTTGTGTAATTTGCATATTTCTATTACATTCATTATTATTGTTGTGTGTTTTGAATAAAATCAAATTATGCATAAAAAGTACAAAAATAATAACGCTACATAGACACACGTAATCATATAATAATTTCAATTCCTGAAAAATCTGATCATTATTCTATTTTATTTATACATACGCACATATGTAGTATTTTATTTCTAATAAAATGTTTAAATAAATAAAAACCTTTTTGACAGTGACTTCTATTAGTCCGGAGAGAATATTAACGTCAATTTCATGATGAGTGGATTTTAATGATAAAAGTTAACTCATGAATATTGTGTGCATGAATAGAAATGGAAATCACTTTACAAAATCAATTATATAAAAGTACGTATACGCCCCAGGGGACCCTGTTAAAGTTTTCTGTTTTAAGAGAGAATATGTACATGTTATTATAAACACAATTTTTGAAAATTACTAATTTGTATCTTAAATATCTATAAATATAAATATAAATATAAATATAAATATAAATATAAATATAAATATAAATATAAATATAAATATAAATATAAATATAAATATAAATATAGATCTTATACATAAAAATGAATCGCAAAATGTGTTGGTAAGCGCATAACTCAACAACGCCTGGATCAATTTGGCCAATTCTTTTTTTAAAATGTTCGTTGCAGTTCAAGGATGGTTTTTACGGCGAGAAAAATTCGAATAATTTGCGGAAAAACCATGAGAACAGCCTTTTTCATTTTCCCATACAAATGTTTCTAACTAAAACGTAGTCAGCTTAAAAGATTTGACTTCAAGTCATGTCAAATTTAAAAAAAAAAAAAAAAAAAAAAAAGTGTTGATGTCGATTTGCCGGTATACAAGTATTGTCTTTCTTGGATTTTCTGTTACCCAATCTACTGAGTTTGCTTTTGTCAACTGATAAACGACTGAAACAACTTCTTATATCGTATTTTGTGCAGAGTGATTAGTTATTGTTTAGTGACAAAATAATTTATATTTGATATGCCTCCTATAAGACGAAGCAATTTAGGTAGAAGGACCCGAAATGCTACAAACCAAGCTAATTACCGATCTAATCGTGATTGTTGGAGCTATATTGGCTGCAAAAAACATAGATGTAAATGAATTAAATTTCAAAATTCAGAACAAATTACAGGCGATTCGAGGATATATAAATCAGTTGATTCGGCTACTAACCAAGATGATGTAGTCAACTATCCACCGGAATTTTTAAACTCGCTGGATTTTCCAGGATTGCCACCTCACAATCTTCAATTAAAGGTTGGATCAATAGTTAAAATGTTGCGAAATATCAACCAACCGCGTCTTTGCAACGGTACACGGTTAGCGATAAAAAAATTACTAAACAACGTGATAGAAGCAACTATGTATAATCAGAGGAAAGTATAAAGGAGAAGATGCTCTCAAACCGCGCATTCCAATGATTCCGACTGATGTGCCATTTGAGTTTAAACGACTACAGTTTCCAGTGCGGCTTGCTTTTGCTATGACCATAAACAAGTCCCAGGGGCAATCATTAAGTGTTTGTGCTATTAATCTAGAAAACCCATGTTTTTCACATGGTCAATTGTATGTTGTATGTTGCCTGTTCCTGTGTTGGAAAACCATCAGATTTGTTTGTCTATGCGCCAAGTAATCAAACGAAGAACATCGTATATCACAAAGCACTACATTGATAATAAAACTGATTTCTGTTAATCATTATGATTGCCCTATCACGAGGGTGACGGTTCTGTTCAGGAGAATTTTTAGCCACGACTATAAGATACGTAGGAACAAAAAACTTCCACATTACAAATCTTTATGACAGGACAAAGTCTGTCGGGTCCGCTAGTATAAATATAAATATAAATATAAATATAAATATAAATATAAATATAAATATAAATATAAATATAAATATAAATATAAATATAAATATAAATATAAATATAAATATAAATATAAATATAAATATAAATATAAATATAAATATAAATATAAATATAAATATAAATATAAATGTAAATATAAATATAAATATAAATATAAATATAAATATAAATATAAATATAAATATAAATATAAATATAAATATAAATATAAATATAAATATAAATATAAATATAAATATAAATATAAATATAAATATAAATATAAATATAAATATAACTATAAATATAAATATAAATATAAATATAAATATAAATATAAATATAAATATAAATATAAATATAAATATAAATATAAATATAAATATAAATATAAATATAAATATAAATATAAATATAACTATAAATATAAATATAAATATAAATATAAATATAAATATAAATATAAATATAAATATAAATATAAATATAAATATAAATATAAATATAAATATAAATATAAATATAAATATAAATATAAATATAAATATAAATATAAATATAAATATAAATATAAATATAAATATAAATAAAAATAAAAATATAAATATAAATATATATTTAAATATTTACAAAGAAAAAAGTTTAATGTTATTAATTTGTTATTTCATCACATTAAGGCCTTAAGCCCTAGAGGCCGAACAAAATGGTCTTTTTTCAAAATACTATTAAATAAGGCGACAACAAATTAGGAAAGTAGGATAGGACTAAAAATAAGATACCGATGTACATTGGTTTTGAATGTCTGCACATGGTAATGACTGGGAAATATTGATCCTGGTAAAGCATTCCACATTCGTGTAGTGCGGCTAAAGAATGAATTCCTGTACTTAACAGTACGTCCGAAATTGGGCTCTAGGGTAAACTGGTGAGCATTTCTAGAAGTACGGGTATTAAGGTTGAATTTTTTGAGGGGAGGAATGCAACTGGCTATTTCATTAGAGCATTTTTTGTGAAAATAGCGATGAAATAATGATAGAGAAGAAACCTTGCGACGCACGGTGCTCAAACGATACAAAAGTTGCAGTGTACAATCGTTACCTATCATTTTTAAAGCTCTTTTTTGAATTCTGTCCAAGAGACGCAAGTGGGTTATTGGAGCACCTGCCCAGATATGGGAGTTGTACTCAAGTTTAGGACGAATATAAGTTTTATAAATTATAGCCATATCAGAAGGTGTAAACAACTTCTTGCATCGCCGGAGAAATCTTAAACAGTTAGCCGAGTTTTTCGAGACTTCAAATATGTTCTCACTCCACAAGAGATGGTTTGTGGTGTACATACCTAGAGTTGAAAGCTATTCAGTCTCCTCAATGCAAGTACCACCCATGAATAGTGGCATTATGGGAGATTTATGATTTTGCGACAATAGACAGCATTGAGTTTTCAAAGCATTAAATTCTACACGGTCTTTGATTCCCCATTGGACAATCCTGTGAAGATCTGAAGTTAATGAGCTTTTAGGCCACATCCGAAGTACAAGGATGGGAATCTAAAAACAAATATAAAAAGCTGATGGTACTGTCATCAGCGAAACAATTTAGTGGGTTAGAAGTTTCAGACAAAAGGTCGTTTATAAAAATAAGAAAGAGTGTCGGAGACAAAACGAAACCCTGGGGCATACCAGCGTTTATTTTGTGGATATCAGATTTGAACCCGTCCAATACTATTTGAATTGAACGGTCTGAAAGGTAATTTCTAACCCAACACAGAAGAGATTTATTAAAGAACGCATTTTCGATAAGAGAGCTTGATGCGAAACTCTACCAAATGCCATTGAAATATCAAGTGCAATTGTCTTACATTCTCCAAAACGAGGTAAAGATTTGTTCAACTGTTCGGTGAGGTAAACAATGAGATTACCACACTGCCGGTGATTGAGAAGCTTTTGTTCTTCAAGATATTTCTTAACCTAAAAATTGATCAGTCCTTGGAAAAAAGGTACTTAAGTACAATTGGACAATAGTTAGAGGAGCTTATACATCAAATTCTTGATTCAAATCAAGAAATGCTAGATTACATTCAGAAGGATTTGTTTTAATGACAGACATTTTCAGTGATAGCTAACCTTTAAAAAAACTTCCAATGATTGGTTTCAGTGATGAAAACTAATGTAGCTATAAATGACCCCCAAATACAAGTATTACATTTATTATTGCCAACATTTCCTAGAGTTTAAAAAATGTTTATAAATTGATTTTAAATCACTTTAAAAAACGATTTAACTTTTTAAAGTTCTGTGAATGGCAGTTAGACTTATTACGAACAAATATATGTTTTCATAGAAATCAATGGGAAGTTATCAGTTTGGGTCTTTTTGTTTAATTTTAGGTGAATAGTTTAATTGATTTTAAATAATATTTCTGAAGACGATCTTATTCAATTTAAAAATATTATTGCAGAAAATAAAAATAAATTTTTCGAAACCAGTACAAATAAGGTTTTATTTCTTTGAGTTTATATCTTTTATTTGAAATTGGCATAAGTTTTCCTTTTCAAATTTTGTTTGATTTGAAAGTTTAAAATATTTAGTAAAGTTTTAAGATAATTTTAAAAGATATTTAAACACAAAATGTCTTAACATTTTACTGAAGTTAAAGTATTAAAAACTATACCTTAACTTTAAGTAACTTTTTGTAGGAGTATCCACAACAATTTTGTTTTTTCTGTCATTTTTAATTAATAGGTTCGTTCAAAATATTTAGGTTTGTTTATTTTTTCACGAACTGACACTTTTTAGACATGTTCAGTCAAATGAAAAAAGGAAAGAAATATAAAGTGTTGAAATAGCTGGCAAATAGCTGAAAATTAAAAAAATGTCTAGCTTAAAAAATACTAAGACCTTAACAGCAAGTTCACTAAATGTTTGGGCCTTTATTATTTTTAAGAAAATTGTAGCTTCCTTTTAAGTTTCACCATCAGTTGTTTTTTAAAAAAATATTCTTTAAGCATCGGTTGGATATTGTTTAGAGGGTCTAGACTTTTTTTTACCGATTTAAAAACTTTTTCAATAATGTCTTTAATAATTAAAACTAAAATATTTCACATACGAAATCTTTCTTTTAATAAATTTAGCAAACAAAGTTTTTCTCTTAGTGTAAAAATGTTGTAACTTTTGTGTGACTATAATTTTTTGAATAAAGTTTTTCGTTTTTGTATTTTTAAATGCGAATATTTAAATTGCCTAAGTTGCAAAAAATAGAATTGTTTTTGTTTCCATTTAAATTCTAAAACTCTTGGGAACAAGAGTATACATTCATACCTTCCTTCAATCTAGATATGTACATATTTTTGTGTATCCTTATACCTTCGTATTTAAGTTAGAAAAAAAATAATAATCTCATCCTCTGTGTAGCCTTCTTGAGGATAAGACCTTGGTTTGAAATATGCTAAGGTCATTTACATTTGCTCTTTGGGGACCAATTAGTATGATTATAATTTGTAGTAGTTTCTCTGCAGGAAATGTGATATACTTATAAACATATTAGTTTCTACAGCTTTTTCAGCCTCTATATATGTACTAACGTATAAATATATATATGTATATATTTTTTCTACCATGGTCAAGTTAAACAAAACAAAGGTATAAAACAATTTATGGCGCAGGACTAAGTAAAGGATGCTTAGCTAAGCTGCTAAGGTATACAAGCATACAACTGATTCTCAAATTGCTATGTACTGTACATATGTTTTTATGTGAATGAGCACATGGTGAATAAAATAATATTGACATTAGTTTAATGTTTTGGAATAAAATACTATTTAGCAGTTTTTGGTGTATCTAGGTAATATTTTCGCAAACCATCGAATTATAGTAGTGAAACTTAATTAACAAGTATTTAGGTATGAATGTACTACACGTACCTACATATTCGAATAATTAAATATTTAGCTGAGTTACATTTTATGTGAGTCAGTCCACAAAACATAAATTATGTTGAGCGTTAACTAGAAATCGAATATGTTGGAGATTTTTGAAATTTGAGCTAAGCATCAGTAATCATTTTAAATACTGCACTGACTGCACCTCTGGTAGCAATTTTAAAGATACGTAATTCAAATGAGAGAAGACTTTTGTTTTTTTTAAAGCTTGGTTGGTATTAATCATTTTTCGTACCACTCAAAACAAAATGTTAAGCAAATTAATTTTCTCATCTGCGTGCGCCACCTGAGTCACGGTCTTACTCTACTTTACCTCGGGATTAGATTCGAATACCTTCCGGGCTGGAGATTTGGTGTCTATTTACTATACATGACCCAGCCATCTAAGTCGTTGGATTTTTATTCTTTTAACCAAGTCAGTGTAAATATACAGCCCATACAGTTCGTCATTGTGTATTCTACTTCACTCTCCATCTATACAGACGGGACCAAAAATTACCCGAAGAATTTTTCTCTCGAAGCCTCAGCGCCATAAATGAGAACCAGGATGATGAGTGTCTTAAAGATAATGATTTTGTATGCTCGAGAAAGGACTTTACTCCTTAGTTGCCCACTAAGTCCAAAGAAGCAGTTATTCAGCGCTGGTGTCGTTAACTACCTCCAAATTATAGCAGTCCATCGTAACGTTTTGTCCAAGATCATCATTGTTCAAAGTCCTTTTTTGATGACAGCATATACTTGGTCTTGCCCTCATTGATCACTAAACCCTTCATCTCTGTTTCCGTCGTAATGCTAAAAACGCACCACTGAAGTCACCCTGTCATCTTCCAATTATGTCAATATCATCGACGTATTCGAGTAATTGGATGGACCTTTTGAAGATTGTGCCTCTAGTGTTGAAGGTTGAGTTTTTTTCAATTCTTTCCAAAACGAAAAACGATGTTAAAGAAGTCTCATGACAGTGCATCGCCTTGTCTTAAACCTTTTTTGACATCAAATGCATCGGTGAGACCTTTTCCGACCTTGATAGAGCAGCGTACATTCTACATCGTCATTCTGCACAAACGGATAAGATTGACAGGGATGCCAAAACTAGACATTGATCTGTAAAGCCCTTCCCTATAGATGCTGTCATACGCGGATTTGAAATCGATAAAGAGATAGTGGGTATCGATTTGAAGTTCCTGAGTTTTGAAGATCTGCAGAAATGTGAATATTTGGTCGTTTCAAATCCAAACTTTGGTTTCACTAAAAAAATGTCTTAAAAACAAAATATGAGCTCTATTATATAAAAAATGTTTTGGATTTTATGAATTCAGAAAACATGTGTAGTGCTATGGTCAGGAGAATGCACAACAGCTCGATCCCTAGCTAAAGTCTCCAATTTTTCTCATCAGAAGTAGAATCTTATAATGGGTGATTTTTTTGAGGTTAGGATTTTCATGCATTAGTATTTGACAGATCACGCGGGATTTCAGACATGGTGGCAAAGAGAAAGATGCTCAGTATGCTTTGACATTTCATCATGAATAGACTTACTAACGAGCAACGCTTGTAAATCATTGAATTTTATTACCAAAATCAGTGTTCGGTTCGAAATGTGTTTTGTGTGTGTTTTATCGACAAATTTTGTTCAGCGATGAGGCTCATTTCTGGTTGAATGGCTACGTAAATAAGCAAAATTGCCGCATTTGGAGTGAAGAGCAACCAGAAGCCGTTCAAGAACTGCCCATGCATCCCGAAAAATGCACTGTTTGGTGTGGTTTGTACGCTGGTGGAATCATTGGACCGTATTTTTTCAAAGATGCTGTTGGACGCAACGTTACGGTGAATGGCGATCGCTATCGTTCTTTCTTTTTGTTGCCAAAAATGGAAGAACTGAACTTGGTTGAGTGGTTTCAACAAGATGGCGCTACATGCCACACAGCTCGCGATTCTATGGCCATTTTGAGGGAAAACTTCGGAGAACAATTCATCTCAAGGAATGGACCGTAAGTTGGCCACCAAGATCATGCGATTTGACGCCTTTAGACTATTTTTTGTGGGACTACGTCAAGTCTAAAGTCTACACAAATAAGCCAGCAACTATTCCAGCTTTGGAGGACAACATTTCCGAAGAAATTCGGGCTATTGCGGCCGAAATGCTCGAAAAAGTTACCCAAAATTGGACTTTCCGAATGGACCACCTAAGACGCAGCCGCGGTCAACATTTAAATGAAATTATCTTCAAAAAGTAAATGTCATGGACCAATCTAACGTTTCAAATAAAGAATCGATGAGATTTTGCAAATTTTATGCGTTTTTTTTTTAAAAAAAGTTCTCAAGCTCTTAAAAAATCACCCGTTATTTTACTACAGTTTGTAAATCTTTCTAAAGCTCACCTAAGAAGATTGCAAATGTAGGGTTTTAAGTCATAGACTCCAGCTTTGACGAAAGTTTGGAAAAAATATTTCTTGAAAAGTTCAGACAGTCATTTAACTTATGTCTGCGCAAACGGGCTTAAGATCCATGGGCTTTATGTCTTCCTTGTTATTTTCATGAATTCAATGACTTTTTTAAAAGACACAAAAATCGATGGATTTTTTGTCCATGGATATTATGACCAAGCAGATATAGTAACAGACGTTATGCCTCTTGAAGTCAGACAGTAAGCCCATAATACTGAAAAAAGGAGCCCTAAAGAGAAAAGTAATGTTAAGATATCTGGAGCTATAACTGATATTCTCTTGAAAATCTTAACATTAATACAAGTAAAAGGAACTCTTGAAAAATCTTAAATGTATTTTGGGATTTTATACTACGTCAAATTTTCTTACATATTTTTATTTGTAATTCGGTTTTAAGAATGTAAAAAGAGCTACTCAGTTCTAGCTTTTAGACTTTAACTATAAAGAGTGGATCAAATAAATAATTTCTTTTTAAAAATACAATAAAATAAAAAAAATCCGTTGGGCAACGGCTTAGTCACTGATAAAGCTTCGGTTCCCATCGATCACCGAAATCAAGCATCAGTGAGCGTGGTTAGTAGAAAGATGGGGGACCGTCTCGAAACCTACCGCGTGCTGTTGTCATGTGTTCTTTCTCCTCTGTCCTTCTGTCTTGTATTAATGTCTTGTGTTGTTATCACCTTATGTAGTCAAGGTGCTGTGTTCTCTACTCTGTACATTTATGTGCTGAGTAGTGTGAAATGTAATGTAATGTAATAAAAAAATCCATGTATTACGGCTTCAAGCGGCTGATATTGGCTTTAAGTTCCAAAATCGTGTTCAAATTTGTCACATTAAAAGGGATAAATTGACAGCACCGAGATGTTACCACTCAATATCTTTCTCTCTGTAGATGCATTGGCTTCTTAACAATACCTCGCCATTAAGAACCTCTACATGCAGTAATTTTGTTTGTTAACATAGCCGATCAAATAAAAGTGCACCTCGTCAGAAAAAATGATGATTTTTCGATCAAAATTTCTTCTTGAAAACGCACTTTTTGGGCTACACAGCATTTACTTTGGAAATTCATTTTCAATACATTGTCCAAAGGAAGGAATGCACACTTTTCGTAAATCTTATCTTTTAAATATATATAAATTACGTGTCACGATGTTTGTCCGCGATGGACTCCAAAACTACTTAACAGATTTTATTAAAATGTTTACACCTTGTGCAGTTTGATCCAACTTGAAATTTATGATCGCAAAATTATTTCATTGCAAATTATTTGTCTATTATTTGATAGTCACAATTATCTGTTAGCTCCAAACGATTCTAAAAGATGGCAACATCTGTTGACTGGATTGAGGAAATATTCAATAGATGGCGCTATATCAAACTTTCAAACGTTTCATATAAGCTTACAGCATGTTGCTGAGGCGAAAGTATAGTTTAAATTCATTTTTTAGTAAACCAAATACAGTGAATTTTATTTTTTCAATTTTTGGTTTTGACAAAACTAACTTACAGATTGTTAACAGGGGATCTGATGTCTTTTAAATCAAAATGTTTTTAATGAAAATGATAGTGTACATTTTTAAATTCACAATATATACCTGGAATGCCACCACATAATCCTCGATTAAAGATTGGTTCACCTAAGCAACGGTACAGGTTTGGTCAACAAATAAATCACCTGAAGTATTTTGAAGCAACCATTTTAACTGGAATATTTAAAGGAAAAGTGGTCCTGTTGCCACAAATTCCAATGACACCATCAGATTCTACCAGAACCATCAGAAGGTTACAGTTTCCAATTCGTTTAGCTTTTTCCATGTCTATAAATAAGTCTCAAGGCCAAACAATGCCCATTTGTGGTTTACATTTGGAAAATCCATGTTTTTCTCATGGGCAGCTATATGTTGCATGTTCACGTGTAGGAAAACCGTCGAACCTATTTGTGTTAGCGAAAGACAGGTTACCCAAAAATATTGTGCTCCGATTAGTACCAAATTAAAGTGAGATTAAAAGTATTTATAATTCAAAATAATAAATACTATTGTTAGTACATTTTAACTATCCGCCCTTCCCTACCTCATTTATAAGTTTAACTGTTGCATGTTATTTACTAAAAACTTTGTAATATACTAAAATATGTTACAAACTGGAATACAAATAATAATACATTTTAAATTTAATTATTTTGTATTGATTTTTGCTTTACAAAGTCCTTTCCCTTCCAGTCCCAAAACATTAAATAAACGGCTTTAACGTTTCCGTCTTCGTTAGTTTATAATAATTTTATTGTAATTAACGGTTGTAGAAAATCAGTCATAAAGGTCGCCATGTTTTTTTACAAATGGCATATTTGTAAAAAAGCATGATGGTGTCTGATGTTCAAAAACCCCTTAGGTAAATAACAACAACGTAAAATGACAAAAAACGTTAGACACAGCAACGAGTGGACCGGTCAGCTATAGTATAAAATAAAAAATCAAAAAAGGAGGCCAAATTCTCAAATGTCTCTCCAGAGTACTGCTCATATATTTAATCCATCAAGTCTTTACGACGAAAGTCTATTTTGAACTTGTTCTTGTGATAAAAATGAGAACTATCAATCGCCAAAAAACTTTTTAAATTGTACCTTTCCGAATATTCTTTTTATTAATATTACAAAAATATTCAAGAAAAAACTTTGAATAAAAAATAAGATAAACAACATAGTGCTCTCCTGCAATACATATATTTTTACATATAATCCACAATAATGGATAGGAGTCACTAAGCTCTAACAATATTAATAACGTAAATCCTTTAAGATATGAGCGTTATCCTTTGACAAACAAAAACACTAGTATAATAAAAGAAAAGAACGTGTGTTTTGACTATACACGACACCATCAGCCAAGTGAAAACCATGAAATTGCTTCAATGTAAATAAATTAATCTTAAACCTTTCCAAAAGGTCAACACCATTAGGCGATATACTGTTGTTCCTTAGGTTTTTATATGACTGTTTTTTTTTTTTTCGTTTTCTCACCACAAAATAAGAATACACCTACGTCCTACGCACTTCTTCTAATATCACTTCCAATTTTCTTCGTGGATTTAAAATAAAAAATAAATATAGTGTCAAAGTCCTCTACACAAAAATTGGATTATCCCAAATAATGTAAATATGGTATAAATGCAGGGAAGGGAATGGAAGGTAAAAAAAGAAAATCCATAGATAATAATCCCTTTTCACAGGATCAAAAAGTTAACAAATTTTTGTTTTCATTAAATTCTGTGTGGTAGTATATACTATATATTCGAAGAGGGGGGTGGGGAGAAATCCTTGTCACTGCCAAACAAAAAAACTGTTATTTTTCTCTTTTTTAACATTACCATTAATCCCTAAAAAATGATTCGTTTCTTCTAAGCCAAAAAAAAACAGAATTAAGGACAAACACAATCATCACTATCCAACACCACTCTCACGCACATTCACACCCCCCGCCCCTCTCTCTGAACCGAAGACACTTGATGTCATTTGCAATCACAAAAAGGATGAGGAGGATATAAAGGAAATTATTTAGCAAAAACTGTGATAAGGATCAGTTTACATCAAATATCTATAAATTCTTACACAGCATCCATTTTCTTTTCTATTCATTCGTTCCAAACATTTTCCATTATCAAACTTGTATGGGGAGGCCTCCTTTTCTGTGTTTTATAACAAAATGGATGATACACAGGGTGTCCCATAAGTATTGGTCTAAACTGAATATGGTACTCGTAAAAGAATTTTGTAACTTTTCGTTAAGGTTTTCGGTCAGTTTTCAGTCTTACTAGGTTGTGATTGATGTCTATAGATTGTCTTGTTCTTGCGATCAACAGTTTTTGACAAAGCCTAATAAGCGGTTTAATGAAACGCCTACCAGTTCTTTAAAATTATTTTAGAAGTGTCTGCCTAAGATTTTGTTTCAAATGTGGCATAGTACTGGGCAGTGGCATAAGAAGTGGGCTATATCTTCCTGATCTTCCTCATGATTGCAGCCTTTGCACTTGTCATCGGTAATAAGCAGCATTTTATTCTTACGATAACCCCACAAGTTGTGTCCTATTAATGTGCTCACAAGCAATCGTATGCCATAATTTCCTGGCTGTAGCACAGGTTTCAAAGCTTTCCCATCCCTCATTAGTTTTTTGAAGTATCTTGTTACCAATATATGTTTAAGTTCACAGTGTGTAAGTAGGGTAGGGTGTGTGTAAGTATATATAGTATTGGTCCAAAATTCTACCTGTATTTGAAAGCTCATCAGATCTCTCGTTTCCAGGCACATCACTGTGACCTGGTACCTGGGCAAAGTTAGTTCTTGGCCACCATGAAAATGGTGATATCAGCTTTTGATAGCGCCATCATTGGGAACTGTTTTAGAGCGTATGTCACTGCCAATATCTTGGCTTGAAAGGCACTGCTTTGGAGTTGGTAAGATTGAGTGTTTCAGAAAAGAAACACGTTTTCCGCTTTCGAGTCGTCAGTATATATGGATTTTTTCGACTTACTTATGTGTGGAACATTGTTCACTAATTTGTCCCTATCTGGGACTTGACATGGAGTCATGTAGCAACTAGTCTGGCTTAGGCTTAACCGTAACATAACCTTTACATAAAGGTCCACGAGTAAAAGATTAAAAGATTGCTTCTATTCCTGCAGTGGTCTCTCTGTACCCTTGTGAGGGTTTTAAGATTTGTAGCTTTCTCTAACGCATTCCACCATATCATGTTACCATAAATTAGTACTGGTCAAGGAGCTGGGTGGTATGTAGCACCGTCTTGCTGAAAAAGTCAAATTTTCCATTTGTTAACATCACACGGTGGTACTCACCAATTATAGTAACGTTGTGATTCGCATCATCTTTGAATAAATACGGCCGAAACAGGGAATTTTTCTGGATACATTGATAGCTCTTGCAATGTTTCTGGGTGGTCTTGACTCTAAATATGGTAGTTTTACTTGTTCACCTATTCATTCAACCAACACTGAACAACATTTTTCGATAAAAAATACACGTATTCATTCAACCAACACTGAATAAAACTTTTCGATAAAAAGGTTTATCTTCCACCTACTTGTCACCAAAAATTCTTCGTTGTAGTAAGTCTTTCGGCTTCAATTCTTGTACCAGCTGTATTTTGAAAGGCTCCACACCTAAATCCTTCTTCGAAATTTTCCAGGTTGTTGATAACAGAGGCCCAATTATTGCGAAGGGCACAAGGTCGACAAATTCACGGTTGCAATATTTTCTCCAGTTCACATTCCACTTAAGCGTTTTGGTAGTTTAATATTCAACTATGTAAATTTAGTGCGAAATAAAGTCAAAGAAAAATAACCTCTGTCCCAAAACTAGGTTATTTTAAAATACCAACAACATTAAAACAGGTTGAGTAAGGAACTAACTAAAAGCAGGTGTTTTTCAAAATTTTATTAAAACAACCCTTGCTTGAAAACCATTAGGATAGGTTACAGAAAAGTTAACAAATTTTGTTGATTTATGACGTCACTTTTCACCATCAAGACCATTTCTGATGGGACACCCTGTAGAAGTATATATGTTGGCCTCTTTCTTATCTCTCTTAAACCAGTATCATACAATATATGTATCCTCAACTTTGTGCAATATTATTTTGTTTGTTTTGTTTATTAGTCATGTACAAAACATAAAGTATATAATATACGATTTCAGGATTTAATGTCAATGTCCTTTCAATCTGTTTTAATGGGTTGAATTTATGTAGAACGGGTTGTTATACATAAGTTAAGCAAACCGATGAAAAAAAGAACTAAGTGGGACGAGGAAACGATAAGATTGCAAAATAAAAAAAATTATGTTTGTAAATATATTGAGAATTTAAGGAAGAGAAGGTTATATTGACAAGAACACAACAACAGCAATAACTTTAACAACAAAAAATTCATTCAAACTTGAAAATATGCGAGTTATCAGGAAAATTTGTGTCAAGATTCAAGCTTAGATAAGGTTTTATTCGTTTCATTTCTTTAAAAGCAAAGTAATGGAATTCACTATAAATCAGATTCCAATCGGTTTCTGAGCTACTAAGAAAAATGTCCTTTGTTAGAAGAATTAATACGAGTAGTGTAGCAGCACCAGATCATTGAATATATATTTTCTTTCTTATACATAATAAAATAAAGGCATGTTTTTGTGTAGAACCAAACCAATGAATGTACACTGTTATTTGTTGAAAAGATTTCTTTTTTTTTTTAATGAAAAAAGAAAAACTTATAATGTTGAGATTTTTAAATTTAATTTAAATACATCATGTGGTGCCATCATGATGACGACTTAGACTTAAGCATAATGAAAACTGTTAAGGTCTAACATTTTCATTTATGTTATTTTTATTTAATTAAAATGTAATACCCAAGGTTTAACACAGTTTTATTTGTGAAAAAAATAAACAAAATTATTGTGTAGTAAAAAATTGTAATATTATTTATTTAAAAAAAAAAGAGGCTTTAAGATGATCCCGACTTTAAGCTTTCCTTTTGTGTTTTTGTGCAAAATAAGAAAAAAATTAAATCAAAAGTTCAACATAATCGAAGCGAAAAAATTATAAATGAAAAGTGTCAATTTATTTTATACTAGCGGCCCGTCCCGGCTTCGCAGGGGTAGACATAAATAGGTACAGATATTTAAGTTATAAGCATGCTAATTAAAACGACCATGAATCACTAAATTAGAAAACATTTTTTTGTCCTATAATTAATACTTTTCGCAGCGTATGTGATGAAAGACATTTTATGGCTAATTTTTTTACACCTTCGGTTGGTTTGAATAGGGATTTCTAAAGATTTCTATAGTAATCTAGTACTATATAGCCTATGTTACTCAGTGATAATGTAGCTTTCTAATAAAAAAGGATTATTAAAATCGGTCTAGTACTTTTTTGAAAGATCCCTAGAACCTAAATAAAAGGTTTTTTAGAGAGTTGTCTGTGTATGCGTGTGTACGTGCATTCGTAAGTCTATACGTTCGGGAGCCTTTTTTCGTCGGCTATATCTCAAAAACCGTCAGAGATATCGACTTTTGGTCTACAGAAAATAACACCAAAAGATGATAACAGAACTTTAAAAAAATGAAGTGGAAAATTTAAAACAAAAGTGAAAAATTTGGTTGAACCCAAATATTCAAATATCTGGAACCAAATACGATAATAATTCAATAAAATTTTATAATATACAGGCTTATCCATTTTGCGGTTTCCAAAGTAAACGTAAATAAAACACGAATGTTGGTTTTTAAATGCTCATGAGTTAAAGGTTTATCTGCATAAGCACGGTCTTTCACGTAGCCTCTGAAAAAAAGTCGAGCGCTGTTAAATCTCATGATCTTGGTGGCCAGTTGATATCGCCACGACATAGCAGGCGCAAAATTTAGTTATCATATGACTGTAACGCTCCAAATTGACGGTGACAGTCATTCCATCGTCTTTTTCGAAGAATTAAGGTCCAATCACACCTCCGGACCAAAGAGCTCACCAAACAGAGATTTTTTGTGGATGTAATGGCCTCTCTTCAACTACTTTAAGATTCTCAGAACCCTAAATACTACAATTTAGTTTATTAGTGAGAAAAGTGGTTCGTCGCTGAAGAAAATTTTGGTTCGAAAAATCGCCGTCCACCGCCTGTTGTTTAAGCATCAATTCGACGTATCTACGACGCGACGGACGTTGTGAATGGTCAGCTGGCTTCAGTTGTTGTGTGAGCTGGACTTTATATGGATGTAGGTGTAGCTCCAAATGCAAAATACGCCATAATGTGCCGTAAGACAGTCCTGCCGAACGGCGAGGAATCGACACATTGGGGTCGGTCTTCGGCAACACTTTCACTTACTACACCGAAATTCCCACTGATACAAGCTAAAGGATGATCCACAGGCCTTGCAATATCTGTAACCAATCCAGTGTCTTAAAATTTCTTCACAATTTCACAATTTCCTTAATTTCTTGCGTAGTTGGACGATTATGTAAATTATGGAAAGCCTGATGTGACTGAAATGGATTTGATATATTCGAATCTATTAAAACTTGTTGATTTCGTCCTGTAAGATAAGTCGATAACCATTTAAGCATGATTGAGAATGAAACCCTATAAATTCTAATTTTTGCATTAAGATTTTATGATGCACTCTATCAAACGCCTTAGTAAAATCGGTGTAGATAACTTCAACTTGATAAACTTTTTTTACTGAACTAAGAATAAAATTTGTGAAAATGGTTAGATTTGATGTAGTTGATGCTGGAAAAATGATATTGTTTCCTTTGATAAAGGATTTAGTTTATCACAAACTATTTTTTTAAATAATTTGAGTATTGAAGATAATTTACTGATGGGTCCGTAGTTCGAAATATCCTGTTTTGGACAATTTTTGTGAATAGGAGATACATTTTCCACTGTAAGAGAAATTCAACATATGTTAGTGAACTATTGAAAATAACACACAAGATTCAAGAGTGGAATACATACTGTTGTTAAGTTTAAGTTAATTTTTAAGGAAAATAAACTACTTTAAGTACAAAAAACGAAATACTATAAAAAAAACAATTAAAGACTCATACAAAATTATTTTCAACTTTAGTGTCTTGAGAACAAAGAAAAATATTGACTGCAAATGTTGTTATTAATATTTTGTTATGCTTTTAGAAAAATCGATTTGATTTGATATCATTTTTTTTAAGGAATCATTATAAATTCGTGAATAATAGCTTAAATATAATCAAAGCCTTTAAATAATATCAATCATACTCCAAAATTAAACATAACTTTATTCAGAGGAATAGGTAAATCAATTTTCTTGAAAAAAAAAATATGATATGATCATCAATATCTGAATTACTTCTTTTGAATCTTGGTTTTGATGAATAACCAAATATCCAAAACAATTTTCTTTAATAGAAGGAGCTTCTAACAAAAGTATAACTTATGGCTTCAACGTATGGCTTGGACGTAGTCTTATCTGGAGGTAAAATTTTCTATTAGTTTTGTCCAACATTTGTGACCGTATATCGTGTATAAGTTCAATCGTTTTATGTTTATCAACATAGACTAGCGACTTTACATGTCCCCACAAAAAATTCCCATAGGGCGTTTAGTCGCACGGTCTTGAAGGCTATTTTGCGGGTCCTTAATGTAAAAGTATGAGGTTAACAATAGTTTCCTTCCTTCAATAGTTTAATTGTGGCACAAGCTGTGTGACATGTTACGCTGTTTTTTTTTTGGAAACCACAGCTCCTGCATATCTCAATTGTTTACGTTGTTTTTTTTTGGAAACCAGAGCTCCTGCACATCTCCATTGTTTAATTAATGAACAAAAAAGCAGTAATCTTTGCTCCACCACGGCTTGTTTTGTTTATTGACGTATGCATTCTTATGTGCTATACGTATTTCAAACCATGATTTTCAAAATAAGTTTTGAAGCGTTTTTCAGACGTCATTTTAAATGCCAAGCCAAATTTAACACATGTCACTTGACAGTTGACAAAATTGCATCCAGTTAAAATAGCGCTGCCAACTTGAAGTTCTATGCCCCTAAAAAAACAAGCTGAAAAGTCAAAATTTTGTACCAATGAGTAAGGGACCCACAATTTTATAGATACTTGAAAAAAATGAAGAGCTAATCTAATAAGATGCAAATTTTCGATAGATTTTGTTTAAATTACTTTTGGAAGCAGTTGCCTTGAAGAAACAGTTTTGTAAGAAGGTCGCATATTTGACACCACAAAATATTGTAGCTTCTATACAAGCTCTATAAAACGCCCTCAATACATAGTCCATAGCCCATAAACGTTGCAAAATTATGACTGTGTTTATTTCTTTTCTTCTTGTTCATTTTAAATATTATTAAGGTCTTATTAAAAATTATAATTAAATTAATTATTCTTAGAATTTTGCCTTAATTGTTATACAATGGAGCTATCCTTTGTTGTTTTTCCTTAAATCGGATTTTTGTAAAAATGTTAATTTACATTTGGCCAGTTTATAATCCAAAGATCTCAGAGATGTTTGTGTTTTCAGAAATGTAAACGAAATTTTTCATACAAATTTATCACTTTTGCTGTGAGAAATCTGAGAATAAAATATACATATGTATGATTTGATTTCTCAAGAATTTTCATACATGAAAAATTGATAGGCGAAAATGAATAATTCTTTCTTTTTATATTTCATTCTTCTGGTCTGTCAACCCGTCTGAGAAAATTCTCAGAAATCTAAGAATTATTTTTAATTTTCTCAAAAGCTGATCTGATATTTAAAGTTCAAAAACGAATTATAAGAATCAAACAAAAACCATTTTTAAAGAAAATCACATCAAAACAAATATGTATTTGAAAACTTAAAACTCTCTTTTTGACCCACTTATTTGGATACAAAAATTCATTCGAGCTTTATTTTTATTTTCTGAGCTAAAGTTTGGATTCATGCATCATAAATAATAACAAAAATGTTCCTTTTATGTACACTATGGCGTATACGTAATTTTTGCATCGAAAATAAAGAGAAAACAAAGTTATATTTCGCTTCAACTGAAAACTTGTTAGTCCGAATAATAAATTCTTCCAAAATTAAATTTGTTTAGTAAAAATAACCAACAAAATCTCTAAAAATATAGGTTAAGGTTTTATCCCTAATAAATAATAAGACAACTTAACTAAAAAAAAAAAAAAATAATCTCAAATCTTTTCATTAAAGCCCAAAAATTCTAACAACGCAAAAATAAAACTCGCTTAATTTGTATCTTGAATCAATAATTTCTTTATAAATACTTTCATAGACATTTAACTTATTTTATTCAATACATTAATATTTAGTTTATATATCGCTACACTTGTGTATACATTAACGAAACTAAAATTATCCACGTCAAATATTCATTGACATGACACAAAATATATTCTAGAAAGCAATCCCTTTAATTGATAAAATAGAAAGCAAACATCCAATAAAAATATACATTTATGAAATATTTTATGAACATATCTATATCTATAAGATTACAGAAGAGATAAAAAGTCAAACAAAAAAATAAATCATTATCATTTTTGGTAGTAGCACGGTTGTTAATTTGTCAAATGACAGATTCAGAAGTGACAGTTCCCAAAAAAGAGATATATTTGAATTTAAACGTCTTATTCGAAAAAGCTTAACACTTATTGTCAACCTTTATATTGTTCAGTTAATAGTACATTAACTTAAGACTTTAAAGCTATCTATCAGTACATTTTTAAGTAGTTTTCAATCATATGTACATTTAAGGAATTATGTTTTATAAACTAGGATATCACAGCATTAAGTAACTTTCTTTAAATACAAAGTCTCTGTACCTTGACAGTTTTCAGTACATTTTCACGAAATTTTTAGGTACAAGTACTGAAGTACATCAAAAGTAATCAATTTGATAATGAAACCCTTTTGTACCTAAGTGGAAAATTTTCTTTTGATAATTAAACTAAATATGTGGAATTGTACTAAAAAAAATTTACTTGATGATTTTGAGTTACAAAGTACATTTCTCCATTAAAGTATATGTACAAATAATATGTACTGATTTCATATGTACGGTACAGCAAAACAAATGTACTTTAAAGATTTGGACTGGTCCTTTTTCCCCAAAATCAGTTTCTAACTGTTCCATATGTAAAAAAACTATGTACTCATATGTGTACACATATATTTTAAACATTTTCTTTTGATAACGACTGTTTTTATGTATTCATATACATATATTGCGCGTTTAGAGTTTTGTTTGTGGTTTTGTTCTTCTTCCTCCTTTTTTCTTTTCTACTAATACAACAAGATATTATTTTCGCATAGTAATTTTATTTTTCCGATGATAGTCCCTGATATCATAATTTATGCATAAGACAACCCACATTGAAATTGAATACATAATTCATTTTATATTCTTCTATTTATTTTATCACTTGAACACTTCAAATAAGTGATTCAATATGCATATTGCGTATTATAATTTGTGTGTATAGCATTATAATATGTTATTCATATATAAATGTACAGCTATGGCCAAAATAATGGGTACAAAGCTTAATTTAAGTACGTCCTTATCACTTGGTAAGGCAACAAATCTAAAATTTAACCCTTTAATTCAAATGATAAATATTTTGTTAACGTTTCCTTATATTTATATTTTTATTTAAAAAAATTAATATTCTTGTTAAAATTTTGGATTTAACCAAAATATACATTTCGATAAAAAGGCAACTAATTTTACTTCCTGATCCTGACTATATTTTAGTGACAAGTCTCCAAAATTTGTACTTCGAGTTGTTGTCCTGTATAAAACGCCATCTAACTGGCATATTTTTATAGGCAAAAAATACGACTTTTTCAAACTATTTGAGAAGAGACGTGACCCTTATACATTTTGATGGCACCTCTAACTTTAAACCTTGGTTTTACGAGCTTGGAACCAGAGAAACAAACATTTTTGAATCCAATAATTTAATTTTTATTTCAACACTTTAAAATACATTCTGCTCCTCCCTTACATCTTAAGGGCATAATGGTGTGTGTTGTATATTTTTGAAAAATGAATCCGCTAAGTGGTTCGTCTTTGTTTGCAGAAAGTCCTTTGCTTCCTCCTGCAAAAGCCACTGCGTAAACTTTTTCATCAGTCTGTTTCTACAGGTCCCCTCCCGAGCGAAGGGAAAAGAACAGTCTAAAATTCACAAAATAAATTCTGATGTTCCACAGGACTCCGTTTTGTCTCCAACTCTCTTCCTTATAAAGAGTGGTTACATTTTAAGGGCCGATGTTGAATGTGAACCACTCTTAAACGTCAAGTTTTTTTTTTCTGCATTTTGACATTTGACATTTCTCAATTTCAATTTAAACCATTGAAAGATACACAATCGATCAAAACGTTAAAGTTATTCAGGCTAATTATGAAAATGGGAGTTCAAATCAAGATGCAATTGACTCAAGAACTTAAGCCTCTTGACCATTTTTAGCGTTGTCAATGGTCAGAATGGTGTCAAGAAATGTCAACAGTGGATGATCAATTTTCGAAGAAAATCATTTTCAGTAATGAGGCACATTTTCGCCTCAGTGGATTCGTAAGTAAGCAGAATTGCCACTTTTGGGCTGATCACAGTCAAAAAGTGATTGTCGAATAACCAATGCTACCACAAAGAGCGACTGTTTGGTGCGGTTTATGGGCTAGTGGCCGGCATCATCGGGCCGTATTTTTTCCCAAATGAAGCTGGTCAGGCATTTACTGTGTATTATGTTCCCTATCGTGAGACGAAAACGAACTAATTAGAAGTTATGGATGTGGACGATATGTGGTTTAAACAGTACGGTGACACTTGCCAAACAGCTATAGAAACAATGGTTCTTTTGCGTGACAAATTCAGAGGCCTTGTTATTTCATGTAGTACCCGTAGCGTGATGGTTAGTGCGTTGGACTTTCATGCAAGGGGTCTTGGGTTCAATCCCTGCCTGTGCCACCTACATTTTTTTCACGGGTACTGCCTCTTGCGAGGAATTGACAAATTCTCCAAGAGTAATTCTTGTCATGAAAAGTGCTTTATCAAATTAGCCGTTCGGATTCAGCATATAAACTGTAGGTCCCTTCCATCTCTGCCAACATTACTCGCACACAGGAATGGTTGAGAGTTGTAAGTCACTAGGCCCTGGTTCTTCATGGACTGTTGCGCCACCTAATTAATTTATTTATTTTTGTTATTTCATGTGGTGATGATATCAATTGGCCGCCTAGATCATGTGACTTGACACCTTTGGACTTCTTTATTTGGGGTTATTTGAAAGAAAATGTGTACTTCGATAAACTAGCATCAGTTCAAGAGCTAAAGGATGAGATAATAATATGCCTCAGCGTCATCGAAAATTTGGACCATCGGAAGGAGGTGCAAATTTTTAGATTCACGTTCTTGTCCGTGTGACGTGGAATTGCAACGGGAAAGTATAATAAGGTTAAAAAAATTCAATATCGACAGCTTGTGCAATACGCATTTTTTAACCGCTTAAAACCCGGTTAAATGCTTCAAAAACTCAATGCTTTCTCTTGTTGTTAGCCCAGCCTTCATGGCTCTATCTATGAGTGACACTTGCATCGGAGAAAGTATTGAGTTTTCAGTACTCGGTATGTTTCTCACAGATCGCGTATTATGCAATGATCACATTTGCAGTGCTAAAATACCTTTCAATATGTTTTTTAGTACCTATACTATTTAAACAACTTATACATAACTTTGAAATACTCGTAAATAAATCCCAGATTAAAAATCCTACTAAAAATTTTACTTTTATAATCGAAAAGATCCTGAAAAAAGGAGACCCTCTAAACTGCACCAACTATAGAGAAATCAGTCTACTTAACATATCGCCTACAAAATCTTCTCTGCCGTAATATGTGAACGTCTAAAGCCCATCGTCAACAACCTGATAGGTCCTTATCAGTGTGGTTTTAGACCACAGTCGATCAAATATTCACATTACGGCAGATCCTGGAAAACCAGCATCTACAGGAACGAGCTGTATAGAGCCATGTCTAGTTTTGGCATCCCTGCCAAACTCGTCCGTTTGTGCAGGATGACCATGAAGAATTCACGCTGCTCCATAAATGTTGGAAAGAACTTAACAGAACCTTTCGATATCAAAAAAGGTTTTAGACAAGGTGATGCGCTGTCATGCGATTTTTTTAACATCGTAATTGAAAGAATAGTGCAGAGCTCACACGTCAACACCAGAGGCACTATCTTTCAAAAGTCTGTCCAATTACTAGCATATGCTGATGACATTGACATAATCGGAAGAACTCAGCGTGATGTAATGGGGCTTTTGTGAGTATTGAGGCAGAGGCAGCAAAAATGGGTTTAACGGTTAATGAGGGCAAAGCAAAGTACATGCTGTCGTCAAGAAAGGACCTACAACACCGACGTCTTGGTCAAAACGTCACCATCGACAGACGTAACTTTGAGGTATTCAAGGACTTAAAACAACACCAGCGCTGAGATCAAACGAAGAATAACTCTTGCAAACCGCTGTTTCTTTGGGCTAAGAAAGCAATTGAGTGGAAAAGTCCTCTCTCGAGGGACCAAAGTGTCGCTATATAAGACCCTTATCATCCCCGTCCTGCTATACGGTGCATGGACTATGACAAGAAAGCACCTTGGGTCGTTTTGAGAGAAAAGTTCTTCGTCTGATCTAGGGTCCCGTATGCATCGAAGGGGAGTGAAGGAGAAGATGGAACGACGAGCTGTACGGGCTGTACAGCGACGTAGACTTAGCCAGAAGGGTAAAAGTCCAACGACTTAGATGGCTGGGTCACGTAGAGCGCATGGAAACCAATGATCCGGCCCGGAAAGTCTTCGAGTCCACACCCACAGGACAGTGCAGTAGAGGAAGACCGCGGATCAGGTGGCGCGCAAAAGTGGAAAGTGACCTCACCCAACTTGGAGCGCGAAACTGGAGACATCTAGTTAGGGACCGAGCTAGATGGAGAAGTTTGTTGGGTGAGGCCCTAGTTCACACAGGACTGTAGCGCCACCTTAAGTAAGTAAGTAATCGAAAAAGACAATTGTATGAGATTTTTTTTTTTCGGACTTCTTTCAAAATGCCCATCACAACTGTGATACTTACAACTATCATATTTGAAGCTGTGAGACTTTCGACTGTAATAATTCAACCTATGAAAAATCCAACGAAATTGGCGATGACTTTGATCCATTGCAATTTTGTACTTAATTGACTGATATGAACTTTTATTTAAATACTGACAGCATTGCAAAGTTTATATCTTATCTTGACGATATTAGAATACCAGGGGCCTATTTCACCAAACAGTTTTCACTTTTCACTTTGCAAAAAAATTGTATCCTTCAAAGTAAAGTGCAAAGTGCTTCATAAAATTTTTTTTTTTTTTTTGACTTTTCAATTTTTCAGAATTTATTTCAAAAGTGAAAAGTAAAAGTGTTTCACCATTTTAAAATACAACTTTGCAATTGATTCGTATTTTGCACAGATGCAACACCGTGATATTGATCTCCATTCCCAGCTCAATGTTGTGTACACAAAAGTTGTTGCAAGGGACTCAAAAACATATTCCTTTGGCTTTTAAATTGTAGTTTGTTTCCAATTTTAGACAACATAAATTTGATGGTACTTTCGTTAATCGAAAACACCCTTTAGTCGAAAAATCGTTTCCAATATCGAAGTTAATTCATAGTTTCACTATTGCTTAGTCACTATTTTAAACTTTTTTTAACTTCGTTTTATTTGCAACTGCTTTTCAAAACAAACGTTTATTTATACAAACTGTCAAATCTGTACGATGTACGATGTCGATGGATTAAAAAACCTCTATATAAATAAAACATTTTTAAAATTGAGATGAATTAACGCGTTAACTCAAATTCATAATTTATGTTCTTTTGTAAATTCGTCAAAATTAAAAAAAAGATAGCCTATGTCCATTGACTTGTTAACTATTGTTAACTATTGTTTACTTGTTCATTTTCAAAACGGTTCATATAATTTTTAACTTCCCATAGGAAGTTATTGTAATGGGTCCGATTTGTCAAATTGAAAATTTTGACATTTCTCGACGTTTCAAGGTCCCTAGAGTCGAAATAAAATATTTTTAGAAAGATGTCTGTGCGTGCGTGTGTACGTACGTTCGTACGTCTGTACGTTCGCGACGTTTTTTTCGTCGTCCATAGCTCAAGAACCAGAAAAGATATCGACTTCAAATAAATTTTGTTATACAGATAATAAGGCAGAAAGGGGTCTCAAAAAAATTGCGTGGGTGGTTTTTTTACCATAGCAGTTTTAAAAAAGGTGAAAATTTTGGTTAAACCTAAATATCTCATAAACCAATGACGCTAGAGATTTGAAATAAATTTTATGTTATATATTGAGAGATGAGATGATACAAAACAATTATATTTTTGGAAAAAAATCCAATTAACGGTTTTTTTATAAATCAAAAAAACTGAAAAAAAAATTTGTCACCTCGAAAATTTTACGACTATAATATGATTTCATCTCCAAAACAAATTTATGCAACGAAGAATAATGTTTTTGACATCTGATAAAATTTTGAGAAAAATCTAATTGACAGTTTTTTTTTATAAAAAATAAAATCCTAAAAAATTAAACATTACTCATAGTTGGTAAAAATTGAATTTCGACTCAAATATCTTTTCAAAAACTTATAAGAAATATTGTTTTCAACATTCTGAAAAATGTTGAGAAAAATCTAATTGACAGTTTTTAAAAAAAAATAAAAACCTAACAAAAATTAATAAAAGTTGGTAAAAATTGATTTTCGACTCAAATATATTTTCAAAACTTTGAGATAATGGCTTTTAACTAATTTTAACTTATTAGAAATATTGTTTTCAACATTAGGAACAATTTTAAGAAAAATCGAATTGACAGCTTTGTATAAAAAATTAAAAACCTAAAAAAAAATTTAACAAAAGTTGGTAAAAATTGATTTTCGACTCAAATATCTTTTCAAAAATTTGAGATAATGGCTTTTAACTAATTTTAACTTATAAGAAATATTGTTTTCAACATTCGATAAAATTTTGAGAAAAATCGAATTGACAGTTTTTTTTACAAAAAATAAAAACCTAAAAAAAAAACAATACTAAAACTTGGTAAAAATTTACTTTCAACTCAAATAGCTTTTCAAAAATTACAAATATTGGCTTCAAACTTATTTTATTTTACAGAACATATTGTTTTCGATATTCATATATAATTCGATATAAAAATCCAACAGTCCGTTTTTTCATACAAAAATAAAATCTACAAAAAATAGTATGCAAATTTGGTAAAAATTGATACATATAGACAAACTTTTAAGCAGGACAAATCGACAGACGGGATGGGAAGTTATCAGTGTGGGTCTCATCCCAGCCTCTTTTTGTATAAGTTTTCGACAACTTTTTAAAACAAACTCTTATTTGTAAATACAATATTCTCTTTGCATATTACTGAAAACGTATTTTGCAAGGATGAAGTAAAGCAAAGTAAAAGTGCAAAGTTTCAAAGTGAAAAGTGTTTGGTGAAACAGGGCCCAGGTCCTTCTATTGTTTAAGTTATTTATCGTTTTCTTTGTAAATGCTTTTTAATTTTTCAATATCTTATTGTCGTGTTTAAATTTATTTGGAAAAGTTTTAAATAAAAGAAAAGAGGAAATTACAAATTACAGACCAATTACTAGATTATCTGCGATTCCTAAACTCTTTAAGTCTATTATTGATGAATCACTATGTTTTAATTTTAATGTTTAATAATTCATGGTTTAAAATCAGCTTTTTCTTACAAAATGACGATTGACTTAATGGACTCAGTTAAAAGGAAACAAAAAAAACTAGACTGTATTTTTTGGAGGTTCAGTAGGGCCAAACTTTTACATTGAGCTTTGCTTTTTACACTTAGAAAGCTGGGTTTTTTTGAAGATTTTGTAAAATAGCTCCAATCATATTTATAAGGGTATCATACTCTGTACTTTTCGACATTTGCAAAACACACAAATGTAAACTTAAATCTGGAATTTTACAAGGTAGTTTTTTAGGCCATATTATTTAATTTGATTACAGCCTAAGTACATAATTTATGCGGACTATATTACAAATTTTTAAAACTATTTTAAGTATTCGAAATTGAAAGGTAATCATAACTCGTTTTTGGATTAGTGTGTTCGTAACTGTCTACTTTTTAATGTTTATAAAAATAACACTATGAGCTTTACTAGAACGGTTTCTGTAATTTCTTTAAATTATTTGTTTGACAGAGTAGCATTATCTATATATTAATATACGAGCAGTATGCGTACTCTAAACTGTCAAATTATTGGAAAAATGTTCTCCTCTGAAAAGTTTGTTAGAATTATTCAAATATAATAATGCTAAATATGTACATATATCAACTTATTTGATCATATAGTGAAGTTATCAACTAAATCAACTTTTTTGACAATATTCGTAAAGGTTTTTTTTTAATATTTTCAAAATTTCGACCAATGACAGGGGTACATCACTCTACGAAGATGTAGACTTAAATTTGTTCACTAAACTTGTTATTGCTTATCTACAAGGGCGACCGGGATTTGGAGCTAATGTTCTTAAAGTTAAGATCACCGACTCCGAATAAAAATTTTGAGTTAGGTGGTGCAGCAGTCCGTTGAGAACTCGGGCCTAGCAACTTACAAAACTCAACCATTCTGTGTGCTACTCACAGGGTGGAGGGAACCTACAGTTTTAAGCCGAATCTGAACGGCTAATTGGAGAAAGCACTTTTCATGAGAAGAATTACTCTTCCAGGATTTGTCAATTCCTCGCAAGAGGCAGTACCCGTGAGAAACACAAAAATGTTGAATTAAGTAAATAAATTGACAATAACAGTTTGATGATTATTAAAACTGTGTGTTCTTAAATTAAGTTCTAGCTCCTATTAGAAAAACCAGCATTTTTATGACGTGTTAGCTTTACATACATAAATAAAAAATTAAGTAAAAAATGTTCCTATTATTTTGGCCATAGCTGTTTATGAAAATCACTATCCTTGTAAAAGGTTGCTCCTTATTTTTGTTTCCTTTTTTTTTTTTTTTAATTAAGGGTAGTTTACCCAAAAGCAAAAGGGTGCAAAAATGCCAAATAATAGGGAAGTAAATGTTAAATTGAAATTAAACTTCCTAAACGTGTTATAAACAAGGTATAGATAGTTGGGAGTTGGGGATAGGTAGATATAGGGCAGGTTTGTATAGAAAGTCATTTAAGAACTCTATACGATATAAGGTACGTAACGTATATAGATTATAGAGTAATCGCTTGGAAATTGTTGTGACAGCCTAAAAAAAAAAGGCATTACCTTTTTCTTTGTTGCAAGTACAATATTGAGGAGTATAGTCTAATAGATTTGTAGGCTTTTTGTTTAATTTAACAACAACAAAAAAAAAGCAGCAACGAAGAACAATAATACAACAAAAAGAACCTACCTACCTCAACTTAGTTAATATTCCATGCACGTTTCATACTTTGGAAAATAAATTTTTTCTGTTGAGCTTTTACTCCTTTTTCCCCCATTTTTAAGTGAGAGCTCAAAAACTTTGAAGGTCTTTTTCGTGATTAAATTGCAGCTAGCTACAAATACCACTCGGTATGAAGGCTAATTGTTATTTGGACGTGTTCTATGTGTAGGCACGAACTCTTTAACCCATTTCATTGGAAACACATAACGTTATAAGTTGGAATTGTATATATCCGCTTTTCGAACACGCAGATGCTCATGCTCAAGCTCTCAAACTTATACCCATTCAGGCAATCAATATCTACCTCTACCTTACATACATACATAGGATAGGTGTATGCCTTACCTAGGTACGAGTACATATGTATGTATGTTTTTTAATTCTACCTGGAATTCTCATTTCATAAATCTATATATCCTTGAACTCAGTTTAATGCAGAATCGTGTTTTTTATTTTATCTTGAATGAATTGCAACTTCAAAGGAAAAAGGTTATACAATAATTGTACTTTAGTATGGGTTCTATAAAACTTTCCAAGTAATCTTCTTATTGGGTTTATTTTTTTTATTTTTTTTTTAAAGAAATTATATAAATGTACTCATAATAAGGATTTTTTCAAATAAGATGCGCCAAAGTACTTGGAAAGATAGCAAACAATTTAATGGTTTTCAATAACGGTTTGAAATCCATGGAAGGTTTTGGAACCTGAATTTCTGTTGTTACAGTTCTACGAACTAAACATTACATTAGGAAAACTGCGGAATAGCGGTTAATAGGTATAGGAACAGTTTTTCGACTATAACTTTAACATCACGTCATAAACATTCAAATATTGGTTACTTTTTGGTAATGTTGATGGTAAAATTCAAGTCTGATAGTGGTTTTGGTGTCAAAAATTTCAACAAATCATGAGTTGTTATTTTTTTTAAAAAAGTGTTAGAGTAATTAAAAGTTTAAAGAAATTAATATTATTATTATAATAATTATTATATAATGTTTAGGATAAGTTTGTTTTTTGTATGTTTATGTGTTCGGTGATGCCAATACTCCTAACTGGTGATGCATTGGCTTGCAGAAGCACTTTCTGTCACTTAAATTTACCTTAACCTTATTAAATATTCTTGGCTGTAGTTCATGAATTGCTTGGATATTGGGCACCTTAAGTGTTTGAACCTTTTTTAATCTTTTCTGGATAATTAGCATAATATTTCACTGTTTTAGACAAAAAAAAAGCCCAAAAGTTTCGAGGTTGATATCACGAACCAATAATGCTAGAGACTTGAATTAAATTTTATATTATATATTGTAACGCGATGCCGAACAAATATATTTTTGGGCAAAATTCCAATTAACGGTTCCAATTTGCTTTTATAAACCAAAAAAACTAAAAAAAAAAAATATTTGTCACCTCGAAAATTTTACGAAAAATAATTGATTTTATCTCCAAAATAATTTTGAGAAAAATCGAATTGACAGTTTTTTTTTACAAAAAATAAAAACCTAAAATAACATTACTAAAAATTGGTTATCATTGATTTTAAGAAATGGTACTAAAATTGGTAATAATTGGGTTTCGACTAAAAATCTCGTTAAGAATAGATTTTGAAATCAAACTATTTCATTATATACAAAATATTGTTGGTAAATTTTAAATTTTTAAGAATAATTTTCAAGAAGTTATCAGTGTGGGTCGCATCCCAGCCTCTTTTTTCAGTAAAAAAAGATCGCTTAACATGGCTTTGTAACAACAACCGTTAACCATAACGTTGTTGCCAGCTTCATTTTGCAAGATGTAGTGTGATGCCATCACACTACAATCCGAAAAAATATGTCACTCTCTGTGGCTTCGCGACAATGAAGTTTTTTGAAAATTTACCTCGGTAGAAAAGATTGTACAATTCAAGCTTGAAGATCGTTGGTTAGTTGATGTTCGTGAATTACGTTTCACACTCATTGATACAAAAGCCACATTCTCGTTTGTGCACATCGTACGAGGACAGGGAGTATTGTTCACTAGCAGTCTCACGAAGTTTTTCCACAAAGTTGCATACAGAAGGTGCTCTGTTTCGACCGAAAAGTTCTTTTCAACAAATTAACTGTTTGAGCTTTACTGCTCTCACGGAGCAGCGAGCGATATACGTTTTCAATTTTTTCCAACGTTCTTCAATGTGAAAGCCACTTACTTCTTTCTCTCTGCTAACAAAATAATACTGATTTTCTGTTAAAGTCATGTATACAAAAATTTGCTTGCTTGTTCTTCAAACCCACTTTGTATTATTTTTCCAATTAATTACTGATGTAGTTAAAATAAATAGAAACTTGTTTATACAAATTTAGAGTCGTCCTTTTCGGTCCTTATTTCTTTCAAATTCCGTGGAAAAATAAAAGATTATATGGTGTACCACAGGGTTCTATTTTAATTCAATCGCTGTTTCTAATACTAATAAAAGTTTCGCTAACTACAGTAAATTAAATTTAGCGTAATACGGCTAAAGAACGAATCTCTGTACTTGACAGTACGACCAAAGTTGGGCTCAAGAGTATACTGATGAGCGTTCCTAGAAGCACAAATATTACGGTGGAAATGTTTAAGTGGAGGAATGCCACTGGCTATTTTTCTAGAGCATAAATTGTTAAAATAACGGTAAAAAGGGTAAGACAAGAAACTTTATGACTATGTTTGAGCGACGTAAATCATCCGATAATGGTATAATCAACAATCAATCTAAATGCTCTAAATTCAATACTGTCCAAAAGGCTTAAGTAAGTTGCGGGAGTACCAGCTCAGAGATGGGAGTTATACTCAAGCTTTGGACGTATATAAGTCTTGTAGATAACTGCCAGATTGGAGGGGGAGAAAAACTTCTTGCATAGCCTTATAAAACCTAAACATCTTGCAGCATTTTTGGCGACATCAAGTATGTGATCGTTCCACAAGAGGTGGTTGGTAATACACATACCGATAATATCAAAATGTTCCATCGGCTTAATGCAAGTGCCATCCATATATCGAGTTTTTCAATAAGAGCATTACGAAAGTTTTTTTTTAAATAAAACAAAAACGGTTTTCGATATCAATGAAATTCTTTATTCCTGTAAAAGTACGTTCGATGCCATTATGTATAAAACTCGATTTCTTTTGCATGGCCACCACGGGCACGCTTGCAGAAGTCCAGACGCTGAACCTAATTTTCGACGATTTTCAAGCATAAATCGGCCAATACTGCTGCAATTTCACGTTCGATATTCGTACGAAGTTCATAAATCGTCACTGGCTTGTTGGCATAGACCATAGACTTGACGTAGGCCCACAGGAAATACGTCTAACGAGCAACTCCTCAAATTTGGTTTCCAATAAATTGATTTTGACATTCGCTGGTTGGCTGTAGTGCCATCCTGCTGGAACCACATGTCCTCCAAGTCCATATCATCCAATTGGGGCCAAAAATATTGGGTTATCATTAAACGTTACCGATCCCCAAGTACAGTAACGTGCCGGAAGAAGTACGGCCTAATGACGCCGCCGCCGCCGGCCCATAAACCACACCAAACCGTTTTTTTTTCGGGATGCAATGATGACTCATGGAGTACGTGTGGATTGTTGCCTGACGAATACCACATATTTTGTTTATTAATGAAGCCATTCAGCCAGAAATGAGCCTCATCACGAACACACGACGCAGTTCTTGTAAAAATGTAGGCCAAGATCTTTTCTCTGTTGATCCGTTGTGTTCCCTAGAATTTGTGTTTAGAGAGGATAAGTAGAGATATTTTCTGCAAGTGCCTTCTGAAACCATCCTTATTGGGAATATTTCCGTACTTCCCCCCTCAAACAAGTCAACCCATTATGTGTTCAAAATTGAAATACGATATTCTGGTATTCACATTCATAAAATGCATCTTTATCTTCTCTTCATTCTTTTTATTCCCATAGTGTCTTCTCGCTTATAAAAAGCGCTAAGCATTTAACGGGCGCACATAATTTGAAAGTAATTACATGCACTGTTTTGCTCTTAAAATACGTCAACTATCATAAAAGGAATCTGAGGCGTATACGCACTTTTCTTAGATTATGTCATAAAACAAATAAAAACAGTAATTGAAACATCTAGGGAAAGGAAGAGGATAACATACACCATGAGCCAATTTAAAAAGCTTAAGAAACTTCATCACCGAACTAAAAGTGTTACACCATCATACACCATGAGCCAATTTAAAAAGCTTAAGAAACTTCATCACCGAACTAAAAGTGTTACCTGTTTAAGCTATACAATTTTCAAGTCAATTTTAGAAACTCAGAAAAAAAAACAAAAACCGCCTTCATTTCTGTAATGGAAGAAAAGATACAAAACCCTTTAATGTCCTTCTACATTCCATAATGTCCTTAAATTCAAAAGTTGTAATCGGGCACAAAGTAAAGTAATGTAGGCATGATTGAAATGGCTAAGGAAAGCTAAGGATCGAAGCTTCATGTTTTCAATTTTTCAATCAACTGTATATGAATCAACACTGCACTAAATTTCTTCTTCCATAGCTTTTTGATGATTTATTTGAATCTTTAACTCATAGAGATGGAAAACAATATATCAAGATAATTGATCCATGTGATTTACCATAAGATCCTGATCATAACTCTGTAATTCTACTCTGTGCGAAAGTATTGCAAATGTGCCTGGACGGACTTCAAATAAATGCAAAATATTATATCCGAAGTGAAGTCCTTTTCTATGTTGTGTTGTGTCCTCATTTTAAGTGTCTGTTAAATAATTAAGAACTATATTCGGCTGTCTTTTAAAACAAAATTTTGGTGTGGCCTCCGTTGTTGAATGCGCCACATATACAATATTCCCTTAGCACCGACTAACTGTATGACTACCAACACTACCAAAACCGTGCGTCGTCTGTTCGTCGTTGTCGTCGTAGTCATCGTCAGAAGAAGAACAAGAAGATCTTTTTGATGTTGTGAAACGGTTTCCCTTCTGGGACAAGGATATTGTGTATTGTATACTCGTACATACATATAATGTACCTCTGTTTATGGTACATGTGGAAAGTGGAAATTTTCTTCACTTGCAAGCCAGAAATGAATAATGTAGATGATGATGATGATGATGATGATGTGCAAGGATATACGAGTATATGCAACCTTACATTCATATGCAATGCATAGGTACATACATACATACATATGTGGGAAGGATGCATGCATCTGGTACATGCAAATATACTCTCTGGAGTTCAGAAGCAACATTTTTCCAATTTATGTGTTTTTGTTTTGTTTTATTATATCCTCGGACCAGAGCGAGCGGATAGGAGGACCATATCGCATATGTGTGCTACTGCTTGGTTGGTTTTTCATCATCGTATTTCGTATCCTGCATAGTTTGAATTGAAGTTGGATGCATTTTATAGCTCAGACTGAGAAAAAAAAAATTAAAAAAAAAAAAACGGGCACAAGGATATGAGTTCTGAGTGCTGAGAGTGCTGCTTTGCTATGGTCCGGGGTTCTGGATGAGTTCCTTCCTACAAAATATAAATACTCATATGTACCGTATCTGCATAATGTACATTATATGTATTTATTTTTAATTTTCTTCCATAGCTGATGTAATTCTCGCGCATTTCTCATTGTAAATGGTGAGAAATGTACTGTTGCAGTATCATCTCAGTGCCTATGTTTCTGTGTACTGTATATAAGTATGTTTTGCACTGTGCAGTTTGCAGGGCATGTCCTTTCTGTAGACATAAATTGAAAATCTATATTGTAACAATGAAGATGGGTGTAATTTCTTTTTTTTTGTCATACTTCCTTTTTCTTTATTTTTTATAAGTTTTTATTTTGTTGTTGGTGGCTCCTTGTTCAGTGCACTCTATAGGGAATTGAAATTTAAGGCATTTATGCCTCTTTGAGAATTTGCGGATATAAAGTACATTGTATCCTTCTTACTTGGGGTTTTCTTTGGTGGATGCAATTTTTGTTCTTGATTTTTTTCTACACTATCATACTTCTTTTCTCTCCAGGGGAATGTGTCAGGTTTGGAGAGATAAAATGTTATTAATTCTGACAGAATGCAGTAAAGTGGTATTTACGGTGTCATTGTATGTAAGTTGATAAAGAATGTCTTAGTCGTTGGTCGTCGTTGTTCTCTGTTCGTCGTCGTTGTCGTAAATGTTCTTGCTTCAACATTAAAAAGGATTAAATTTGCTAAAAGATTATTGAGAGCGAAAATAAAACAGATACCTTCATTTCCTGTCCACTTTTTTGAACGAAAGTAGAAGTATCGGAAGCTTTATGAAGGGATTGAAAGATTTTCTTTAAAATCAATATCTTATAAAATATATATTGATGGTTTGTGGTGCAGCAAATGATTTTTTTATTGGTAGGAAATTAAAAACACAATTAATATGGAGATTTCTCTTTTCTTAACTGGGCTTAAAAAATTGACAAAAAAAGATCAATTTTGGATATAAATCGTAGTTTTAGTTTGCAGACATCTGGTGACCATTTTCGAGCTGACATGAAATTTAAAATTTAAACAATATTTTGTTATGAACATATCATTGTAACAGTCCGTACAGAACAAGTATGTATGCGAGTCATTTCAGGGATGGAGGGGACCTACAGTTTTTATACCGAATCCAAACGGCTAATCTTAGAGGTCACATTTACTAACAAGAATTATTCTTCTGAGGATTTGTCGATTTCTCGAAAAAGGCAGTGCCCGTAAGAAACTTTAGCTGTCACTGGCAGGTTTTGACCTCAAGACTTCATGTCTGACAGTCTTACGCAGTAATATTTGCTCATTAAATAAATTGACGGCTTTAAATCCTGTCTAAGAACTGACATGCGGATTTCCAGACGTTGAAATATTGGGGAAATAAAATATCAAAAAGAATGGTTTGTGTATTCAAATGAATTAATCGAAGGCACAAACCATTTATTTCTGTAAAAGTTAATTTTCCGGTATTTCATAGTTTATGGGACGAGTTCTTTTTTAAGTTATGAGCGGTCTAGGAATGAGCTTAGCCAAAAGATGAACCGTGTAGTATGTTTTTGTAGGTGGTTTGAACGCAGCCAGTAAACTCGTCCCATACCTTTAGAGAAAACTCATACTGGACAAAAACTCATCCCAACAAAAATGTATATTGGTATATGAAGATAATTTAGAGAGAAACACCGGCTTCTTAGATGGAAAAAAGAGAGCATGAGAAACGCGCGATCGATGAGATAGAGTGATGTCAAAACAGGAATGAGGTTCGTTAATTTTACCAAAAGGTAAAAAAAACATCCCAAGGGTACCAGCCACGAAACGAAGCCTTAAGAGGAACATCGTAGTAGAACCCGCAGTCTATGTTGAGAATATGGAAAGACCACAGTTGGTTGGACAGTTACGTGTCAGTTTAACTTTTTTACTGTGTAGAAGAAATTTACTATTTAATTTTAATGTAACAATTATTGTAAGTACTTACTGTAATGTGAATAATTTGTAAACAAATTTGTTAACATATTTATCAATGCTAATACAGAAACCATTGTTCACCTGATGATGTCCATATACATGGACGAAACGTTGTGACAAAAATAAAATATTTGTTTCATTTGACCTGAAGCCCATTCAACAACAGCAGAAAGACCACATCTTCAAATTATATAACGGTGATGACGAATTGAATTCCGCTGTAAGGGAGATAGTACTACTCAACCTGGGCAACGCAGATCAACAATTCCTCCTACCTGACCTCGACGAAGTGAAGATAGCTATATCGAAACTGAAGTTCAACAAAGCTGACGGCATCGCTGCTTGGTAGGGAGCATGCAAAAACTTATCTTCATAACATAATCGGAAGAAAGCATGCTCGATGAGTGGAATCTCAGCATAGTTTGCAGAATACACAAAAAAAGAGACCCTCTAAGTTGCTCCAACTACAGAGGCATCAGTCTCCTGAACTTTGCATATAAGATCCTTTCTGCCATAATATGTGAACGTCCAAAGCCGTTCCTCAACAACCGGATAGGTCGTTATCAGTTTGGCTTCAGACCAGGAAAGTCCACTATCGACCAAATATGCACAGCACACTACGGCAGATCTTGGAAAACACCCAGGAACTTCAAGTCGATACCAACCATCGCTTTATCGATTTTAAAGTCGCATATAACAGCATCTATAAGGAGGAACTTTACAGAGCATGTCTGGTTTTGGCATTCCTGTTAAACTTATCCGTTTGTGCAGAATGACGATGGAGAATGCACGCTGCTCTATCAAAGTCGGAAAAGTTCTTACCGACGCACTGTCATGAGACTTCTTCAACATCATTCTGGAAAGAATTCTGCAAAACTCAACCGTCAACACCAGAGGCACAATCTTCCAGAGGTCCATCCAATTACTCGGATACGCCGAAGATATGAGCGGAAAGTTTTTGAGAATTGCCACAGAAGCGGGGAAGATGGGTTTAGTGGTCAATAGGGGCAAGAAAAATTGTATGCTATCATCAAAAAAGGACAAAACGTCACCATGGACAGTTTTATAACTTTGAGGTAGTTAAGAACTTTGACTACCTAGGATGTGCTATAAATTTAAACAACGACACCAATTCTTAAGTCAAACGGAGAATAACTCTTGCCAATCGTTACTTCTTTGGATTTGGAATTCAATTGAGTAGTAAAGTCCTCTCTTGAGCATCTAAAATCGCCACCTATAAGGCCCTCTTCATCCCGGTTCTCAGGACCTCCCCGGACTGTAGCACCACCTTAAGTTTTGTGTTTTCAAACAAATAAATGTTTCACTATTGCCTTAGAATGCAATTTTTTGGTTTTGGCAAGTATTTGCATATGAAAGCTTAATTCTTGAATAAAAATTAAAATTTATTCTTCCAACTTTATAAAAGGCTAGAAAGAAGAAAGCTTTTTTCATTTAAAAAACTACTGATTCTCTACCCTGAATAGGATTCCTGCGTATTGAGGTTTCTCAATATCGTAGATAGTTTTCGAGAATCTTAAAAAGGTCAATCTAAAATCCTAATTATACAAACTTAAAACCGAGTTGAAATTATTAGCCATAAAAACACTTCTTGTCTTTTAAGAATAAGTCACTCTAATTAATTTTGCACATGTTGCTAATATAAAATTATGGACAATTGTGATTTTATTCCAATGTTTGTTTTAATCCACCTGTGTGGAAAATTCACTATTTCTTCTTTTCAAAATTTTAATTGAAAATTCTCAGAATGGTTTTCATGCATTTTGAACTATGAATGTCAGTTTATTTAAAGTCAATGCATTTTTATTCCCAACTCTAAATTGAAACCAAAATAATAAAAGAATAAAAACATCCTTAGCAACCCTAGAATTTTAAAGTTTTGCAAAAACCCTTTGAATGTAGTTATAGCCTTGTATAAAATCCAAAAACCTTTAGGATCTATACTTTCCTGAATCGTGATGTGCGTTAGAATAAGATTCCAATTTTCACTGTTACTTGTCATTCAATTCAAAAGACTGCACTTAAAACAAATTAAAATTAGTGAGAAAAAATATTATCTCATTCCATTCGGCAATTAGTAGAATAAAAATTCTCATCTCTGAAAAGCTTATTCAACTTACATATATCTTCAACATATACCCTGCCTTACGAACATATTTGCACTAAAGATACTACTTCAAGTTATCAAGGTGAGTTACTTCAATGGAACTACTTCTTTTTGAAAAGGATCTGAACTGAACTGAACAGTGAACAGTAAATAGTGAATAGTGAACATGAACAGTACACGTACCGTTTTATTTTGTAAAAAGTATAAAATAAATATAACAATTTGTAATGAACCTCTTAAATTTAAAACACGCAGCCATTAAGCCATGATATCAAAAACTGGGCTAAAAAATGAGCAAAAGAACGCAGCCAAAGTCTCCAGCTCAAGAACTTGTCATCGTCGTCGTCGTTCTCGTTGTTGTATGTACAACATCATCTACAATCCAACATACCTCTTCGCTCGTTGCTCGTCGACAAAAAGTCATTGTGCCGCACTCGAAACGTAATCTGACCCAATTTTGTGTGACTGAGTTTCGAATATGGCAGTTTTGTTTTTGAGTCTTTTTGCTTAAGGATGCAATTTATTCAATTATGTTTGACAGCGTTGAAAGTTTTTGACTTTCGCTTGCAATGGCATTGGCATAGTTTTCCGTTTTCGTTAGTTAGTTCGTTCGTTTCGCTGCCACACGCAGCTACTACCCGACACAGTTTCCCAGCAGCTTCCAACACTCCTTTTCACAAACCCGGTCTGTGTGGGAGGTGCCTCTTCTAAGGATTTCTTCTGTACCAAAATTAATGTCGCAATATTCACCCTTTCTCTAAACTTATTTTTCTTTTTTGTCACAGCGATGCTGGTGGGGTGGAATTGGAATAGAAAAATATGGTTTGGGGTGCCACTGGGGAGTGTGCTAAGCCCTGTTCTCTCTCTCTGACTCTCTGTAGATTTGCAATGATGTGACGCGCTGCATCTCAGTAACTCTGAATGAATATTTTTAATAGTTTTATGGGTTAAAGTGGGCTATCTGTGCGGGTGCAATACATAGGGTCCCATAATCCCAACATAAAGAGTGTTGTGTAGACTTCAATTTCACTTGTGCACACTGTTGTCGGCAGGGTAAACAAACTCAAAATCGCATTTTCAAGACTTAAGCATGGGATTATAAAATATGTGCAGAAGGGCAATGTGGGTTATTAGGAATTATGCAGAGCATGTTATAATGAAAGAGTACATCGACAACGATGCTGATGATGATGACGATGATGACTATATATAGCTCCAGTAGCATTGTAGGTATGTGCAGTAGCTGTGTCGGTAATACAGAGGGAGTAGGAGATCCTCTCGTTTGTAAATTCATTTACCTGGAATGCGTTCACATATTTTGTGCACTTAGTTGTATATTTCGAGTGGTTCAAAAAAGAGGGGGATAAAGGAGAAGAGGGTCGGTCGGTGGTACTTATGGATATTAAGGGCGAAAAGAGGTGGGATAGCCTTAAGTGGTCATCCCGTTGGAAAATGATGAAGTGGCTCGCGGTTGGTGTGCAGTTAATGTTCAGAATTGCATAAAATACTTAATAAATTTTAATTTAATTGGAATGGCATGTGGACGATGTAAAGCAATGTAATGCAAAAGCGTTACGATGCGATGCAATGCAATGATGATGTTGGTTTTGCGAATATTAAGCCAAACGAATTGCGAGTAACGAATTTATTGCATACACTTACGTTCGTCGTCATCGTTCATGTGCTTATAACCCTTATGAACCTTTTGAATTTCAGCTTACATAAGAATTCATATGCGATGCATACAAGAAGCTTTATTTGGGGTTATACCTTAATCATAATACTCCTACGTACATGCATTTACACTGTACGGTACATATGTTTAAGTCTTTAGAAATTTTATTCTACTTAAAAGAAATGTTTGCAAATGGAAAATTGTTCATTTTCGAGGAAACCCATATTATTGCCTTTGAGAGAGGATAATTATCATATAGCTGGTTTTGTGCTTGTAAAATATTAACACATTATCGTTATTAATTTAAATACAAGAGATTTCACTAAGTAAGTGGTGAGTTTAAAAATTTTAGTTACAACTTGGGAAACAAAATAAAAAACCAAATAGAGTCTGCTAAAATTTGTTTCGATGTTCTTAATTAAACCGAAGCATTTTCGTATCGCTTTGGAATTTTGTAAAGACAAGCGTAACCTTGCGAGTATTCCAGCAAACTTTATTTTGAAGTGAAGTTATTCACAATTTATCATGTGCCTTAAACTTTCCAAGATACCACTAATAGCTATCATTGGTTTTCATAATTAAACATTTTGTTTCGTTATAAGTGATTATAGGAAAGTTAACTTTGTTATGTTTGGTATTAAAATTTTTACCTTATTTTCGCTAAAATCTAACAATTTAAACATGCTAAGCATATATAATTAATTTGTATTGTTTGTAATTTATTATTGAATAAAAATCTACATCAATTTCTTGAATTTACAGCATTGACGTAAGAAAAATGCTCCAGGGATGTGTTCCAAAATGTTTGTTTGTTATGGTGTAGTCACACTTTATAAATGAAAAATTTGTGTTTAATTTTCGATTTAAATAATGAAATTTTATGACCGCAAAAGAACATCAATTGCATTATTTTTATAATAAAAAGTGATTCTAATAAGAAATACGAATTTGTAAAGAAACGAAAAATAGTACCTACAAAAAGTCAATTTTGCAAAAAAAAGTTACTTTCAGAACAAAACTAAGATGTAAAATTGTATGTATAAAAAATAAATAAATTAAATTGGCTGGCGCAACAGTCCGTTAAGAACTAGGGCCTAGTGACCTACTACTCTCAACGATTCCTGTGTGCGAGTAATGTTGTCAGGAATGGAGGGGACCTACAGTTTTAAGCCGAATCCGAAGGGCTAATTTGAGAAAGCACTTTTCATGGCAAGAATTTTTCAATTTCTCGCAAGAGGCAGTACCCGTGAAAAAACTTTAGATGGCACAGGGATCGAACCCAAGGCCTCTAGCATGACAGTCTAAACAACTAACCATCATGCCACGGGCACTATAAAAATGTTATGTATGCCACTTTATAAAAAGAAGCATTCAAGCTTCTAGTAAAATTTCAAATCTGAATTTTTTTCTTATTTTAGGTTTTAATTGTTGTTAAATTTTAGACGTAGTCTAAGGTTTGTTTTGATAATCAAATTCGACTATCACCAAGATTTCAATTGTGTATTTTTCAATAAATATTTTCCAAAATGGTTGTTTTAAGGTAGAACTAAAAAGTTATTTGATTGATTTTGAAAGCTCGCTTTTTTTTTGTTTCTTTTACTGTCTGTCAAAATATCTTCTTTTAATCAGTCACTAAAGATAAATCGTCATGACAAGTTAAAGCGTGGAGTAACACTTGTGAATGCTAAAACTTTATTCTCAAAATGGGTGTTCTCTAGTAGCAAATGATGAGTGTTGCGGCGCCCTTTGTATGGGGTACATGATCTTCCTTCTAAGTCGAATATTCAAAGTTTAGTATCCAAATTCTAGTCAACTGGCTCAGTGAATAATCAGCATCCGTACGAAGATCTGTTGAAACATCGCTGCTGTTCGTGAAAGCACAATCCGAGACAGCCAATTCCGTGTCGCTCACAAGAACTTGGGGAATTTTACGTCGTGATTTGGGTCTGCACCCATACAAAATCCAACTGACAAAGAAACTGAAACCAAATGACCATTCGCAGCGTCATGTGTTTGCTTATTGTGTTTTTACGTGAATAAGCAAAATTGCTGGTTTGGAGACGACACCAATCAAGGCTAGATTGCTGTAGATATATTGAGTGTGATTTAAACTTTTTTGTATGAGTTTTTCTCAAGTTGCAAATCACCGCAGTCCTCAAAGAGAACATTGATTGGTCATTGATAGGGCTCTCATATAAAAATGAAACCTTATTGATATCTCATATACAACTTTTTTTTATTCAATTTAAAAATCGACCCTCCCTTAATGGAAAAACAGTTTTAATCGAAATAAAATCATTAAATTATCTATCATGTGATTGCGTTTTTCGATAAAAAAAAGAAGAAAAGCTTGAGTACAGTAATAATATAATGTAGCAGAAAATGTCAACCCTTCCGTTTTATCTTATAATCCCCACATCCAGATCAGATTAAAAACATGTTTTCTTATAAACAATTGTGGCTAGGAACTCTTCCATTTATGGCCCTTTTTATTTTCATTTCCATACTTTTTTAACACTGTCATGAATTTCTGATAAATTCGTGGAAAATTGGTGCGAACTTTCAATGTGTGCAGTAAATTGCATTCAACATAAGGTGTGTGCGATGTTTCAGCTTGTAGGCAAACTACAATGACAGCTAGGTTTTCGATCATCATATGGTGTGCCTTTGGCTAAAAGCAACTTGTCAAAAAATTTCAATGATTGGTTTCGATGATGAAAATCAATGAAAGCCATGACCGGCCCGGAGGTCGCGTCGTTATGAATTTTGTCGTTGCAAATATTGAACAAGAACTACAAAATATATAAATTACTTGCCATTTTTAGAAATGGCACAATGTATTATTAACTGGATCATGTGTATGTTAAAACATAGATAATGATGATAAATGTACTTTTATCACTTCTATGAATTCTGGTAATGAACGAAATTCTTATCAAATTGGACGGATATATACAAGAAACTACTGCAAAACAGCGATTTACGGCTCAGCCCAAACAGTTGCTGGAAAACCAGATTCTACATGAAACAGACATGATTCCATGTCTAAATTTCAATAAACCTTTTAGTGTTATCTTCCTTGATAGAAACGAATGGGTGAACATTGTTCCACACATAAGTGAGTCCACAATATGCGTGTACACTAATGGTTCGAAAACGCATGCTGGATTAGGTGCAGGTTTCTTTTCTGAAATACTCAATCTTGCCAACTCATTCATACTTCCCGATTAAAGCAGTGTCTTTAAAGCCGAGGTATTGGCAGTGACAAATGCTGCAAAACAGTTCTCAATGATGGCATTCTCACGAGTTGATATCAACATTTTCATTGATAAAAAAGCAGCAATAAAATGTATTTATCCCACAGTAATCAAATCGAAGCTTGTAAATAACTGGGAACTGGAAGGGAGCTGATGAGATAGTGAGGTAAGGTACAACACTGGAACAATCCTGTATAGACTCGAGTATAAACACCTCATCCTGCAAACTAAAACAGGTCATTGATAACAAGCTATTACAAGAAACCAATGATGATGGAAAAGCCTCCAAACCTGTGCCACGGCTAGGAAATTATGGCCCAAATACAAAATACGACAAATCTAGAATTTCTATGATTGCTTGTGAGCATAATAACAGCTCACAAACTATTTGGTTACCATAAAATGTCAATGTGGCCTACCACCGATGATATGTGCAACGGCTGCAGTGATGAGGAAGAGCAAGAACACACTGCAAACTTCCTATTCCGCTGTCCAGCACTATATGTCACACTAGAAATAAATTCTTAGGCAGACTTCGATAATTTCGAAGACATTCCAGGAAATAGATTATTAGGCTTTTTCAAGGCCTCTACGAAAAATAAAATAAATAAATAAAAAATAAAAACCTGAAAAAAACATTAATAAAAGTTGGTAAAAATTGATTTTCGACTCAAATATCTTTTCAAGAATTTTATATTATGGCTTCTAACTTATTTTATCTTATAAGATATATTGTTTTCAACACTCGGTAAAATTTTGAGAAAAATCGAATGGACAGTTTTTTTTACAAACAATAAAAAACATAAAAAAACAATACTAAAAACTTAGTAAAGATTTGCTTTCAAAATATAAAAATATTTTATCTCACAGAAAATATTGTTTTCGACGTTCAGTATTTTTTTTTACAAAAATCCAATTGGTTTCTCGTTAACAAAAATAGATTTTGAAATCAAACTTTTTCATAATATGCAAAATATTGTTGGTAATTTTTAATTTTTTTTTAGATTAATAACCTACAAACTTTTAAACAGGGCAGATCGAAAGACGGGATGGGAAGTTATCAGTGTGGGTCGCACCCCAGCCTCTTTTTTATTTCTCTTTTAGGGAAGTTCAATGATTCAGGGTATCACAATGGATCTTCATTGATCTAAGTGTGGCGATAACGTCATCAATCGCCTGCCTATCAACTTATTTTAGTCAAAAGTTTTAATGGTATTTTATGTAGGTTTTCATTTTTTATAGAAAAACTTTTAACTCCATGTTTATTAAAAATTTACCAGATGTCAAAAACGTAGTTATTCGTTAATTAAAAATGTTCTGGTTGTGGTTCGTTAAATATTCAAGGTGACAAAGATTTTTGTCAGTTTTTTTTTTGAATTATGAAAAAACGTTAATTGCCTTTTTTTAAGTCTATAATAATTTGGTAGCTCTTCACAAAAATGACTTTTAAAGTCCTTTCTGCACATCCTGATTTATCTGCAAATTCTAGAGATATAGGCAACGAATAAAGGTGTTCCGAATGTACGAACGATCAGACATATCTTTTAAGTTTTTCGATTTATATTCTAGCAACTATCCTAACCTAATTAATCATAGGATAAGTTGAAATTACACATGATTAAAAGAACTTTTGTTTTTAATTATTAAATAATAGTAACAAATTTCAATAAAATTTTACAACAACCAAGTCAAAATACAAACACTGTTCCTAGTTTGTGATTGCAAAAGGCAGAGTTGAAAGGTTAATGCTTTTTAGTGGTAGACCCTTCACACGAATCAAATTTAAAGCTCCTTTCATTGGAGAGTTATTTCTCTGCACAACCAAATATGGAAATTCTGCACTATAAGCACAAAAATATTGTTATTACTTGCCACTGATGTGAACCTGTGATTGGATCTGACCACAAATGACCTGTGCAACCCCAGATTAAATTTCACATTTGGCATCATTAAAATTAAACTTGATCCTGAGTATCAGTGTTGATTCATTTTAATATCTTTTTGTGATTTCATTTTGTTGCGGTAATTAATTTTAATTACTCTGTCTTCGTCTTTAAGGTTGCCAGTGTGATTTTATTAACATCCTGTTTAAGGACTTATTAAATTTAGAAAGTCGAATCCAGCTTATTCTTCAAAATGGCCAGGAGTTAAAAAAAAAAAAAAAAACGTGACAATTTCTTAAGCTAACATACCTTATGCCTACCTCAATTTATAACATAAATTCCTTTAGAGATTAAACAAAAAGCCATAGGTGTTAAAAACGGAAGTTCTTACAGAAATTGTTCTTTCCACCGCCCTGCCGCCACAAGGTCGTGCGCCGCCGTCACATCGTATATGATTTTCTTTTTTCCTAAAGATTATTAATTGCCAAAGAAATGAGAAATAAATTTTCCTATTAAAATTCCTCCTGGAAAAACAAATCAGGATTAAAACGATTACATTTCACCATAAAATACAGCTATTTGCATTAGCACACCCACAAAAATGTGTCTTGATATTTTCCCCTGAGGCTGAGCAAACGGCTTCTATCCAATGTCAAAATTTGTTTCCTTACCTCTAAAGTACAGAATTTATATGTTGCTATATCGTATATGGTAGGTATAGAGAATTTCCTAACATGGAGCCATAAAAATGTATTCTTCCAAAAATATTAAGTGCAACATTTAAAATGGATTAAGCTCTGGAAAAACCGCCTCCAAAATCGGCTGGGCACATAATACATCATACAAGAACATATAAAAATATATAACTTTCCATTTTATTTTTCTATAAATTATCATAAATTAAAAATGAGAAAAGAAGGAAAAATAGCCATTCACAAAATTAAAATATGACTCCAATTTCAAAAATTCCAATTCAGCCATTCAGTGAGCCACTTGAACCACCCAGTTAGTCAGCCATTCGACCAGAACCATCATCAGATTCAGATTCAGCGAAGACTCTGAAGTAGTGAAGTGAGTTATCAAAGCTTAAAAAAATATCCTTAAAGAAATACATGTATAAAAATGATAATTTCCTCAAACCAGGAAGGACCACGAACGATGAGTGATGATACTACAAAGACAAACCTATACACCGCACTCTGAACTACTCTACATAAAGCCTTATAGGTATTATATTAAGGGAGTAAGGGATGATGATGTTGGCGGTAGCGTTGGCGTTTGTGTTGGTGTTGGGAAGGGGTTGAGACTGAGGACTCCCCGCAAAAATTCACATAAAAATAAAACAAAAATATATACTCTACTCTATCTCATTCAAATGAGTGTGCTTCCGTCTAATTTATATGAATAAAAATGTTTCACTCGAATATACTTTACGTATATATTTTATGCGAAGACAATGAGAGTGCCAACCAAGCCCAACCCTTGACTCCTTTCGCCATAAAACATTCAAGTTTTCGGTTCGCTTCGATTCTTTTCATTACATGTTCAAGGACTTGGAATATAATATCTATACACAAAACGTACAGCAAAAAAAAAAAAGATTTTCTACCCCCCCTTAAATCCCTTCTTTCTTCATCATCATCTCCATCCCTTGATGTCCTCGATGTTGATGTATTCCTTTCCATTGCATTGCATAAGCTGTAATCATGGTTGCCACTCGAATGAGATTTTTGTCTGTCTCGATTCTAAAATTATTGCAATTTTATTTTTCTTTTTCAAGGGGGCGAATTGGAATAGGGGGTAGGAGGGGTCAGAAAAAAAAAATGTTTTATGCAGGAAATGATTGAAAACAATCAAAACTTTAGATTCCTTCATCTACTCTTTTGTCTATCTCTACGTAAAAGTTCTGTACTCGTTCTATGTAGTATATGACTTGACTGGTGAATGAATAATGAATAACTTTAGCAAGACATTCCCTACAAAAGAATGACGAACGGTGATGAAAATAGTTTATTGATATCGAAAGAACGAGTACTATTTTATATTGGTAAGGCAGAGAGATTTCAAAACAAAATGATTTTTTATGGTTGAATAAAGGTGGAACTTAAATAAGAAGGAATTTCAAAGTCAGTAGCTTTTGTTGGGCGCCATTCTCTGATTTCGGAGGAAAATTGTTTTTTATTTAAAAACACACTTATTTTAAGGCGATACCTGCTCATTTTTGAATTATTGGATTTTTTGTCCGCATAATTTGTCTTCAATACCAATATGAAAAACTTAATTTTAACTTGTAACTAATTTTATTGTACGTAAATGTCCGTAGAGCGTCAAAGTAGCCTAAGTTAATGTTACGATTTTTCGAATGTAAAATATTGAAAAAAACCTCAAGATCTTTTCAAAGTTTTAAGAAGTTTGATTTTCGATTTAATTATTTTTTTCTTTTTGACGTTTTTGAAATTAATTGATTTACTGATAATTTACCATTGATTCTGTTAAAAATTTAGAAATTATTTCTTACAACATTTACATTTATACAAAAAACACTTCCAATTGGATTTCTTAAGAAAATTTGTTAAGAATATTTGAAATTCGATCCACTGATCTTTCGCCGATTATCGATTCCTAAAACTACCTTATCATTTCTGAACTTGCCTATCGACTCTGTCAGTTTCTATTGTTTCAAAAGCATTTACGTCATTAAAGATGCTCTGTAAGTACATGTTGTTGTGTGCTGTTTATTTCTAGGGACTGAATTGAGTAAAAATTAAAAATGTTCAATAACTTATACTATAAAAATTAAAAAAAGTGATACTCAAGTTGTTCACTTAAAGGTAGGAAAAAAAACCAGTCGTTAAGTTTTAAGAATGATTTGTTTTTTGCTTTTGAGTAAGATTTGAATACCACTTTTAACAACATTAAGAACTGATTCCAAAAAGGTTTCAAACTATTTCTGCTCGACTTACCATTGGCCAGAAACTTTTCGAATTCCATTTCGATTAAAGAAAAAACACATAAACATTCATTATGATAAACTTTTAAATTTTATGTTTGAACTTTCCATTGATAATTTTTGTTGTGCTATTAGATTTAACTAAAAATTTACTTCACATTCTTTTCAAAATTGGGTCTAATGGTATCTATACACTGTGACAATCAAAATTAAAATCAAAAAACCCTAGGCATTATCTGAAGGCTAGCAAAACAAACTAGGCTTTAGGCCTGTCGATACAAAACCACCAACAAACTTGCTGCAAAATTTCCGCAGAATGGAAAGGTAAATTTTGACAAAAACAGAGAGAATTTTAAAATCAAACAATATTTCTTAAATATCGGGTGAGGTTAGGATTTTCATGCATTAGTATTTTACAGATCACGCGGGATTTCAGACATGGTGTCAAAGAGAAAGATGCTCAGTATGCTTTGACATTTCATCATGAATAGACTTACTAACGAGCAACGCTTGCAAATCATTGAATTTTATTACCAAAATCAGTGTTCGGTTCGAAATGTGTTTCGCGCTTTACGTCCGATTTATGGTCTACATAATCGACCAAGTGAGCAAACAATTAATGCGATTGTGACCAAGTTTCGCACTCAGTTTACCTTATTGGACATTAAACCAACCACACGAATGCGTACAGTGCGTACAGAAGAGAATATTGCGTCTGTTTCTGAGAGTGTTGCTGAAGACCGTGAAATGTCGATTCGTCGCCGTTCGCAGCAATTGGGTTTGTGTTATTCGACCATATGGAAGATTTTACGCAAAGATCTTGGTGTAAAACCGTATAAAATACAGCTCGTGCAAGTACTGAAGCCGAACGATCTGCCACAACGTCAAATTTTCAGTGAATGGGCCCTAGAAAAGTTGGCAGAAAATCCGCTTTTTTATCGACAAATTTTGTTCAGCGATGAGGCTCATTTCTGGTTGAATGGCTACGTAAATAAGCAAAATTGCCGCATTTGGAGTGAAGAGCAACCAGAAGCCGTTCAAGAACTGCCCATGCATCCCGAAAAATGCACTGTTTGGTGTGGTTTGTACGCTGGTGGAATCATTGGACCGTATTTTTTCAAAGATGCTGTTGGAAGCAACGTTACGGTGAATGGCGATCGCTATCGTTCAATGCTAACAAACTTTTTGTTGCCAAAAATGGAAGAACTGAACTTGGTTGACATGTGGTTTCAACAAGATGGCGCTACATGCCACACAGCTCGCGATTCTATGGCCATTTTGAGGGAAAACTTCGGAGAACAATTCATCTCAAGGAATGGACCGGTAAGTTGGCCACCAAGATCATGCGACTTGACGCCTTTAGACTATTTTTTGTGGGGCTACGTCAAGTCTAAAGTCTACACAAATAAGCCAGCAACTATTCCAGCTTTGGAAGACAATATTTCCGAAGAAATTCGGGCTATTCCGGCCGAAATGCTCGAAAAAGTTACCCAAAATTGGACTTTCCGAATGGACCACCTAAGACGCAGCCGCGGTCAACATTTAAATGAAATTATCTTCAAAAACTAAATGTCATGGACCAATCTAACGTTTCAAATAAAGAATCGATGAGATTTTGCAAATTTTATGCGTTTTTTTTTTTAAAAAAGTTCTCAAGCTCTTAAAAAAGCACCCGATACTTTCAAAAAATTATTGATTCCTCAAATATGAGTGAAATTTTTACATTTATTCATTTCAAGCCTTGACAAGTTCCGCAGGTCAATAACGTTATGTAGCAGACAATCGAATTATATTTTTTTTACGATTTTTGATGGCTGTAGTTTGAATCTGACTTCGAAATCGATCTATTACGTTAGATTTTTGAAATACACACCTAGGTTTTACATTTCACCTTTACTCGAAATAAAATTAAAATCGATTCGAGATATAAATTGGAGTTCTGAAATTCACTTTTATCGATATCGATTTCATTTCGAACTTAAAACGAAGTGATTTTCCGTGTTTTACATTTTGATATTTGCGAGTTTCGAGTGATTTGAATTCGGACAGATTAAGTGGGTGTGATTTAAATCCAAAAAAGAGGCTGGGATGCGACCCACACTGATAACATCCCATCCCGTCTGTCGATTTGTCGTGCTTAAAAGTTTGCCTGTATGTATCAATTTTTACCAACTTTGCGTACTATTTTTTGTAGATTTTATTTTTTTATGAAAAAACAGTCTGTTGGATTTTTATAAAAAAATTACTGAATATCGAAAATAATATTTTCTTTGAAATAAAATAAGTTTGAAGCCAATATTTTCAATTTTTGAAATGCTATTTGAGTCGAAAGTTACCAAGTACCAAGTTTAAGTATTGTTTTTTTTAGGTTTTTATTTTTTGTAAAAAAAACTGTTAATTCGATTTTTCTCAAAATTTAATCGAATGTTGAAAACAATATTTCTTATAAGATAAAATTAGTTTGAAACCAATGTCTCAAAGTTTTAAAAAGATTTTTACGTCGAAAAACAATTTTTAACAACTTTTGTTAATTTTTTTTTAAGTTTTTAATTTTTTGTAAAAAAACTGTCAATTCGATTTTTTTCAAAATTTTACTGAATATTGGCAACAATATTTTTTGAAAGATAAAATTAGGTTAAAGCCAATATCTCAAAGTTTTGAAAAGATATTTGAGTCGAAAATCAATTTTTACCAACTTTTATTAATTTTTTTTAGGTTTTTATTTTTTGTAAAAAAACTGTCAATTCGATTTTTCTCAAAATTTTTCAGAATGTTGAAAACAATATTTTTTATAAGACAAAATAAGTTTAAAGCCTTAATATCAAAATTTTGAAAAGATATTACAGTCGAAATTTAATTTTCACCAACTTTGAGTATAATGTTTTTTTGGAGATGAAATCATATTTTAGTCGTAAAATTTTCGAGGTGACACATGTTTTTTTTCAGTTTTTTTGATTTATAAAAAAACGTGAATTGGATTTTTTTCCAAAAATATACTTGTTTTGTATCACGTTACAATATATAATATAAAATTTAATTCAAGTCTTTAGCGTCATTGGTTCATGAGATATTTAGGGTTAACTAAATTTTTCATCTTTTTTTTAAACTGCTATGGTAAAAAACCACCCATGAAATTTTCTTGAGAGCCCTTTCTGCATCTTTCTGCCTTATTATCTGTATAACAAAATTTATTTGAAGTCGATATCTCTTCTGGTTCTTGAGCTATGGACGACGAAAAAAACGTCATGAACGTACGAACGTATGTACGTACACGCGCACGCACGCACAGACATCTTTTATTTCGACTCTAGGGACCTTGAAACGTCGAGAAATGTCAAAATTTTCAATTCGACAAATCGGGACCATTACAATAACTTCCTATGGGAAGTTAAAAAAGGAATGCACTTGACTTATGAGAAGTTGCGGCTTCTACTTCATATTTGAGAAAGGGTCGAAACATTTAAAACGATTTTTCAACACACCATACATACCTATGTATGTATGTACATAGTATACATGTTTTCACTATACTAAATACAAAGTTCTTTCAAGATCTTTCAAGACACATTTAGAAACTATGCGTTGATACCATAGTCTTTCAGCAATGTGCGTCAACACAATGCAAATAAAAAACACTAATATTCTATATTTTTTTAATTAAAAGGCACAAAACAAAAATGTAAACATAAGAAATTATACAAATTATGACAATGAAAAAAATTGTTTATTGACTGATGTGATATATGTCAGCTGCTTTAATTTCACTTTAAGTGATTTTGAAAAGTATTTGAAGTTACAAAATCGATCGAATCATAGAACCGTAGAACTCTGAAAACAATTTCTTTCGATTTTCAATTTACGTTTTGATTTCATTTCACTCCATTTTGGGAACCTAGCTGATAATCTTTTATAAATCTTATATTATTATTTTTGAAATCTATAACTCCATACTTCAAGATTTCATTTAAAAATGTTCAGTATCCTATTAGCTTTTCAAAAAATTCTCATTAGTTGTAAGATATAACCTTTAATAAAGGATTCTTAACAAAAAAACACAAATTGGTATAAAAGCAATTTTTGTTTTTATTACGAATTTGTATTCTTAATGTTATACGCATAAACTTTTTAAAATATATTGAAAAAAGGTGTTTTTCTGAGCTTAAGCACATATAGCCGAAATCGGAGTTTGGATTAGAAATCGGCACTAAAATTTAACACAGAAAGGAGCTTTTAGAAAATTTAAATAAATGACATTCAAATTTTGAAAAACTTCAAATAGAGTCAAATAAAGACCCATAAGTTAGCTCAGAACTAATTGGAAATTATGAAATTTAAGTGAGATCCTAAAAAATGATTTAAATTGTAGCGTTAGATATTTTTTTTTAAATTACGTTGCGTTTTACCCTAAAGCTTTAAGAACATCGTATTATGTATATTTCTGCATTTCGAAAACGTAAGCTATAAAAAATTATCAGCTGAGATTCCAATTCAGGACAACAAATTCCTAAACTATTTTACAATACAGAAAAAAACATACTTTTTAATTGACCAGTGTTGTCGATCATACAAAGATTGAGGTTAAATGTTTTGTTATTTAAAAGATATTTGATAATCAGTTAAGCCATGAAATAGCAAGATAACGTTGTTGTTAGATGTCATTAAATAAAAATTCGAACGCCTATATCAAAGCTATCACTATCAATAGTTAGACAATTTCATATTTATGAAAGTGATTCATGATCACTTCAGCAGACTGTGAAACTTTTCTCTTTCGTTTTTGGAATTTTGACATTTTTGGATATCGATTTGAAAATACTGTTCATATGATTACACTACCAAAAAAATATTAATTGTTAAAGAGTCATTTTCATAAAAATTTAAAAATTTCTTATTTTCATACAAATTAAAATTGTATACATTTTTTTTTTAATACATAACTTTATCAATTCTTTTTCAAGATCTAAAGTAACAAAATAGTCACCATCAATATAACATGTTATCATTTAAGGGACTAGTTTTATTCAGTCTTGTGAGTTAAAGAAGCCCAATTCTTTTAGAACTTTTCAATTTATCTTTAACATACAACGAAATGAATTCAATATTCTGATCATTTGTATTGTGACTTCATAAAAGTATAGGGTGGTTAAATTTAAGGGGCCGATGTTGAATATGAACCGCACCTAAACTTCAAGATTTTGTCTGTATTTCATTAAACATTTCTCATTTCTAGACTAATTCAATTCAATTTGACTATGGAAAGATACACAATCGGGCAACGCCATAAAGTTATTAAGGCTTATTATAAAAATGGGCGTTAAAATTTTCGTGATTTTTTCGGTCAATTTAATAGTTCAAATGTGCGTACAATTCGAAAAATCATGAGAAACTTTAAGCAAACCGGGTCTGTAGGAGATGTGAAAACACCAGTTCATGCTCATAAAGCTTGTACTGCAGTAAATATTGCTGCTGTTTGCGATAGTGTGTCTGAAGAGAGGTTGCTTAACAATTGCACCTCTCACGCTCATTATTGGTGAGGAATATGCATAAACACTTGCATTTACACTCTTACAAGGTGCAATTGACTAAAGAATTAAAACCTCTTGCCCATTTCAAGTGTCAATTTTCGAAGAACATCATCTTCAGTAATGAGGCACATTTTGCTGCATTTGGGTGAATAATAATCCAAAAATGTGGTTTTAACAGGCGAACGGTCCCACTTGGCACACAGCTAACGAAACAATGGCTCTTTTGCCCAACAAATTCAATGGCCGTGTTATCTTTCGTGGTGGCCTTATTGGAGTTATTTACGACTGTCAAGTTAGCACTACATTTTTCGAAATTTAAAAAACTGAGTATGCAGTTAATTGTAGCTTTTTTGTTGTAAATTAGTTGTGGAAAACAAAAATTTGTAGCTTGACGATTTTTCAAAAAAGTGGTATGTAGTGCTAGGTTGATATCAAGTTAGCACTACACTTTTTGATTTTGTTAAAACTAAGTACGCAATTAGTTGACAATTATTTGTTGTAAATTAGTTGTGGAAAGAAAAAAATTCCAAACATTTTTTTTACTTTGATTTTTTTTAAAAAAGGGGGGTATGTAGTGCTAACTTAACACCGTGAGTCCACGCATAAAACAAGGATATTCGAAAATGTAACGATGCAATTAATTGTAGCTTTTTTGTTTAAAATTAGTTGTGGAAAGAAAAAAATTCCAAAAATTTTTTTTACCTTGATTTTTTTTAAAAAGGGGGGTTTTTATTTTCTATTTTTAAATTCATTTTTTATTCATTTAAACTTAACTCTACTTACATGCTAGACAAAATTGGAAACTAGCCTAATTAATTCTACTTAAATATAACTTACTGGCCCTAATCGGGCGCTCTAAGAAATTCATGATTCTTAAAATGAATGCCTTTCGGCCTACGAACTAAGATTGTTTTATTTATTTCAATTTATGTTTTTTTTTTTAGAAAAGTTTAAAAACTAAAATCTTTATCATTTTTTGGGGTTTTTACTTACATACTAAAGTCCTTAAAATAAAACTTAAAATTACCTAATCTACCTACAAACTACTTAAAACTAGAACAACCACAGCGGCAAAACAACTATGTCCTTCTATTTGTAATTCCATCGAGGATTTTTATAATATTGTCTGTGATATGTGTTTGCATTTTTTTTTTTTTTTTTATTTCTTTTTTTTTTTGTATTTTATGAGATTTTTTTTATTTTTTTTTTTATTTTATTGTGCCACCATTCCTGCTCTACTTAAACCTAAAACTTAAGACTAAAACAAGTATGTAAGCCGGCCAAGGCAAAAATACCCCATCCCGGATTACCCATTATCAGTTGCAGTTTGAAGCCACCAAAACTGGTTCTCCTGCTTCACCCTATCAATGCGGTCCTTTTCGGACACAGCCCTACTGAACCGAAGCAGCTCCGCTCCATCACGAGCGAGGATTCCCCGTTCATACAGGAGCCGCCGCCGGTCTACGGTTTTTCGCCTGACGTGGTAGATAAGCGGTACTGCCAATCTATCCTGTATCATGCCGCACTGGTCTAGATAGAGGAATGCCTCTGGTGGGATAAAGCCGCTCAAGCGTGCATTGTCGAAGTAGTTGTCGTTCGGATAGAACGGACCGAAAATCAAATTGTTGGTCGAAGTCATAGCCCTCGCAATGTGACCCCGAACAAGTTTTATCACGAAATTGTCAATTCTATTGATTCGAGCCTCGTTGTATAGAACCTCGTTTGAATAATAATGCAGATAAGAAGATTCCGGTGTCCGATACAAACCGAGACAGCGCCGAAGACACTGTCTCTCGAACACCCGAAACTTCTCCATTTGGGAAGGGGCAATGTTGAACCACACTGGACAACCATAAACAATCATTGGCCGTATGAGGGCCATGTAGCAAATTACCTTCACTCTGGGGTCAAGCCGACTGCTGTAAAACAGCCGTTTCGTCAGAGCGAAGGCTCCTCTGGTCTTAGTCAGAGCAGCATCCATATGTCTGTCGAAATATAGATACTGGTCCAACCAGATACCGAGGTACTTCACTACACTTTTGCTCGTCAGTGCCTGTCCGTGTGGGTCAACAATGACCATCTTGCGCCAATTCTTACACGTATCTCGCGAGGCTTTAGCCAACGGAGTCCGGAACAAGATTGTCTCCGACTTTTGGACATTTATTTTCAGTTTCCAATCGTCGCAGTATCGCTGAATCTTCTCGAAGTCACGCTGCAACAGAATTCTAATAACTTCAACCTTTCGAGCCGTTCTGTACGCAATCAGGTCGTCGGCATACGCAATTGCGTTAGTTAAGCTACCTATCAGATCGCTGGTATAAATGCTGAAGAGGATCGGCGAGTTCACCGCTCCCTGTTGAAGACCGTTTTTAATTACAAAGGTGGTGGTAGAAGTTACATTGCCACTCTTGACAACAAACTTTCTACCGTTGAGCATATCATAAAGCATATACAATAATGGTTTACTGATGCCTAGTCTGGTGAGTTTGAGGTACAACCCTTCTAACCATACGGTGTCGAAGGCCTTCTCTAAATCAACCAGAACAGCACCCGTGCATTGTTTCTTGGACTTGTTCCATTGGATATCAGAAACGAGCTAAGACGCGGCATGAATAGTGTCATGTCCTGCCTTGAACCCGAACTGATTATCCGGAATTATACTGTTGTCTGCAGCCCACTCAGCCAGAGCCCTATTGATTACCTTTTCAAATACCTTGCTGATGCTTGGAAGAAGACTTATTGACCGGAGATTTGAAGGATTGGAGTTGTCCTTTCCCTTTTTCGGGAGAGGATGAACCACTGCTGTCTTCCAACGCACTGGATAATATGCATTATTCAGCGCGTTGTTGAACAGAGTGGTGTAGATGTCTATTGCTTCAATCGGTAGGTGTCTTAGTACAATATTGGATATACCGTCAACACCTGCTGACTTCTTATTCCTTATTGAATCCAAATATGGGGGTCTTATACCCGAAAAAAAAGTTTTTGACCTAGCCCCCCCTTTTTCGAAAATCGATTTTTTTAAATTGTTCCAGGTTGTTCAAGTTGTTCTAAACATTGTTCCAAATTTTTTGACCTCTATAATCAAAATTTGAAAAATTCTAGCCCCCCTTTTTTCGAAATTCCAACTTTTTATATTTTTTTAGATTTTAAAAAGTGTTCTTACCATTGTTCCAAAAACTAAGAGTCGTGAAATGGTCAAACAATTTGGAACAATGTTTAGAACAACTTGAACAACCTGGAACAATTTAAAAAAAATCGATTTTCGAAAAAGGGGGGGCTAGGTCAAAAACTTTTTTTTCGGGTATAAGACCCCCATTTTTGGGTGTTTTTCAAAAACAACTTTGGAACAATGCGGAACAAACCAGAACAACTTTCCAAAATAGGAAAATCGAAAAAGGGGGGCTAACTTCACGCACTCACTACATACCCCCTTTTTTAAAAAAAATCAAAGTAAACAAAATTTTGGAATTTTTTTCTTTCCACAACTAATTTTAAACAAAAAAGCTACAATTAATTGCATCGTTGTATTTTCGAATATCCTTGTTTTATGCGTGGACTCACGGTGTCAAGTTAGCACTGCATACCCCCCTTTTTAAAAAAAATCAATGTAAAAAAAATTTTTGGAATTTTTTTCTTTCCACAACTAATTTTAAACAAAAAAGCTACAATTAATTGCATCGTTACATTTTCGAATATCCTTGTTTTATGCGTGGACTCACGGTGTCAAGTTAGCACTATATACCCCCCTTTTAAAAAAAAAATCAAGGTAAAAAAAATGTTTGGAATTTTTTTCTTTCCACAACTAATTTTAAACAAAAAAGCTACAATTAATTGCATCGTTACATTTTCGAATATCCTTGTTTTATGCTTGTACTCACGGTGTCAAGTTAGCACTACATACCCCCCTTTTTAAAAAAAAATCAAGGTAAAAAAAATTTTTGGAATTTTTTTCTTTCCACAACTAATTTTAAACAAAAAAGCTACAATTAATTGCATCGTTACATTTTCGAATATCCTTGTTTTATGCGTGGACTCACGGTGTCAAGTTAGCAATACATACCCCCCTTTTTAAAAAAAATCAAGGTACAAAAATTTTTTGGAATTTTTTTCTTTCCACAACTAATTTTAAACAAAAAAGCTACAATTAATTGCATCGTTACATTTTCGAATATCCTTGTTTTATGCGTGGACTCACGGTGTCAAGTTAGCACTACATACCCCCCTTTTTTAAAAAAAAAAATCAAAGTAAAAAAAATTTTTGGAATTTTTTTCTTTCCACAACTAATTTACAACAAATAATTGTCAACTAATTGCGTACTTAGTTTTAACAAAATCAAAAAGTGTAGTGCTAACTTGATATCAACCTAGCACTACATACCACTTTTTTGAAAAATCGTCAAGCTACAAAATTTTTTTTTTCACAACTAATTTACAACAAAAAAGCTACAATTAACTGCATACTTAGTTTTTTAAATTTTGAAAAATGTAGTGCTAACTTGACAGTCGTGAGTTATTTGATAGATAAGGTGTACGTCGATAAGCTAGCAACAATTCAATAATGCCCCAGCTTCATCGAGAATTGGGACCATTGGATGGAGTTGTGCCCGCAAAATAAACATCGGTCCGTAAAACTTAACCACCCTTTGTTTAAAAGTGAATCTTTTATGTAGCAACTGTTAAAACGACAACTTAAACAAATTCAGTTAAAGCTCTAGAATTCTATTTTTTAACAAACAAGAATGTGAACTCTGTAAGTCGTCTCTTAAAAGAGTAAAGGGAAAAGTTAAGCTTCTGGAAAATTATTCACAAACTACCATATTCGTAACCATGGTAACCATGAAAATATCAAGTCTCGAATATGTTTAAAAAATAAAAGTATATTTTTTTTTAGAATTTCAAATACTTGTTTCAATTTAATGGAAAAGTAATTATTATGTGTTTGGAAGTTTTATTTTTTGTTTTTATTATTATTTGATGGCTATGTGTTGAAATATAAATTCGTGTTGTGCCAGCTGAGGTGTAAAATAAAACTTATACGAGTTATGTGTGTTCAATTAAATAGATTGCAAATATATTGAAACACATATTTAAAAAAAAGAAGAAAATATAAACAAAATATTGATATTTATTCATAAAATTAAAAAAGAATATTTATAAAACTGATTCTCAGAAAAAAAAGTACGCATACACCTGAGTGTACATACTCTAGGTACATACATATATTGATTTACAAAATTTTCTCTTAAAGTGATTTGATTTATGTTTTTTTTTAATTAATTTTTGTTTTTATGTATAAAATTTCGTAAAATGAATATGTAGTTTCCATTAATGAAAGTGTTTTATATAATCCGCTCTCTCTTTAGAATTCTGGGTACGAATTTAAAAATACGTTGACTTAAAGAATGAAAACATAATTATGTATGGAATACAAATTTTTGTATTCTACAAGTTCTTATTTCAAAATTTGTTATCCTTGGAAAGTAAAATGTGTGTTTATTTACTTGTACTCGTACCTTAAGTCATAGATATAAGAACAGAAAAGATTTCTATTTTATTCAAGGCTAAAATAGCTGAATATTTATTGTTAGATCTTAACAAAAAGGGTACATATCTAATGCAAACTTGCACAGGTGTGAGTGATGTCGTCCCGGTGAATTGACTTGTAAAGTTGAAATGCAAATTTCACTTGCATCATCAGGTGACTAAAGTCACAAGACCTAAGTTGACTTTTGTTCTGCAATCGCACTATGAAATTTTTATATTTTTGGAGTAGTCGGATTTTTTGTTTTTATAGACACAAAAACATATTTTTCTTTTTTCGGAACGATATATGATGACAGTATACTGTTTTATATGTTTTAATATATTATATTGTTGTCGGATGTCCGGTCACTTTTTTGGTTTTCTTTCGATTATTTCCGTTTATAAAAGTTGAAATAAAATCGATTGGTAAAGATTTTTTATCATTTTATCATGTTTTCGCGAAAACAGTTTAAATATTTGACTGATAGTAAAGGCCCAACTATAATAGGCATAAGCAAACATAAGCTTATGTCAAAAACCCAACGAAAATTCACTTAAGTTTGTGAAATTACTGCGGGTAGCCATAATGCAATTTTGCTCACTTATCTACATGTCAAAATAATATTCGCAGCTCTTTATGAAGATATAAATCCTTCGTACGTATTACCCTCCAAAACCCATTTGTTTACATCGTTGTATTTGTAATGTGAAAGAATTCAAAGAGAAAAATTGACGTGTTTTCACGCATACATAGAAATAACTAATGAGGTTTTTGGGGAAATTTCATAAATTAGAAGAGAAATGACACGCACACTATGAATAAGTTTATGAGGCTGATTTCCGGTTATGATAAACATTCTGAGAGAAATTATCTGCAGTGGAGTTGGCCTGTGTGTATTTGATCCAAACTGTCAGATTTACTTATGCGGCGAGCGACTGGGATCGCTCTTGCTTAAGTTTGCTTAAGTGAACGAAACTGAGAAAAATTGAACGAAACGGAGCTAGACTCCATTATGGTCACTCGTATTAGATTCTTTGTATTCGTACGTTTACTTATGCGCGCATATGCGAGCTTATGTCTATTATAGTTGGGCCTTAAGTCGTGTAGAGCCGACCGCTAGACGAGAAATACTCATCTCTCGATCCTTAGCTAGATGTCGCCAATTGCGCACTCCAAGTAGGGTGAGGTCTATTTCCACTTGTGCCCGCCACCTGACCAGCGGTCTTCCTCTACTGCGCTGTCCTGTTAGCGTGGGTCGAAGATTTTCCAGGCCGGAATATTGATTTCCATGCGCTCTACCCGCCATCTTAGTCGCTGGACTTTTATCCTTTTGGCTAAGTCTACGTTGCTGTAAAGCTCGTCGTTCAATCTTCTCCTCCACTTACTCTCTATGCATACGGGACCAGTGATCACGCGAAGAACTTTTTTCTCCAAACGACTCAAGGTGCTTTTATCCGCTTTTGTCGCTCGAGAGAGGGCTTTACTACTCAATTGCTTTCTTAGCAAAAGGAAACAGCGATTAGGAAAGGCAATTCTTCGTTTGATCTCAGCGCTGGTGTTGTTTTCTGTGTTCATGCAGAGCCTAGGTAGACAAAGTCCGTAACTACCTCAAAGTTACATCTGTCAATGACCGAGACGTAGCGTAGCGTGTTGTAGGTTCTTTCTTTACGACAGCATGTACTTTGTTTTTCCCTCGTTAACCGCTAAACCCATTTTTACCGCCTCTGAGTCAATACTTACAAAAACCCCATTGACATCACGCTGAGTTATTCCAATTATGTCAATGTCATTAGAATATGTGAGTAATTGGATAGACTTTTGAAAGATAATGGCTCTAGTGTTGACGTGGGAGCTCCGTTCTATTCTTTCAAGAGTAATGTTAAAGAAATTGCATGACAGGGCATCACCTTGCCTAAAGCTTTTTTTGATATCAAAAGGTTCTGTTAAGTTGTTTCCAAACTTTTATGGAGCAGGGTGAATTCTCCATGGTCATTCTGCACAATTGGACGAGTTTGGCAGGGATGCCAAAACTAGACATGGCTTTATACAGCTCGTCCCTGTAGATGCTGTCGTATGCAGCCTTAAAATCGATGAAGAGATGGTGGGTGTCGATTTGATGTTCTTGGTATTTTCCAGGATCTGCCGCAATGTGAATATTTGATAGACTGTGTACTTTCCTGGTCTAAAACCACACTGATAAAGACCTATCAGGTTGTTGACGATGGAATTTAGACGTTCGCATATTACGGCAGAGAAGATTTTGTAAGCGATGTTAAGTAGACTGATGCCTCTATAGTTGGTGCAGTTTAGAGGTTCTCTCTTTTTTCAGAATCGGGCAAACAATACTGAGGTTCCATTCGTCGGGCATGCTTTTTTCCGACCATATCTTACAGATAAATTGGTGCATGCTCCTAACCAAATTATCTCCAGCTACTTTGACGAACACGGTATTCAAGAAATCTGCTAAAGTGGATTTCTCAGACTTTAGCTTAGATACGGGACGGGATTGTTGGGTTTCGTCGTCTATGTTTTCCTTCTGAGAAGTCGAAGTTCCTTTCGTTTCTGGTTCTCGATAAATTGCGTTGAAGGCAGAGATCTTCGAAAGAGGTTTCTTGTGACTCGGTCGGAGAAGGATTTGGCCACCTCTTGCGATTGTAGCTGCTCGACGTTGTATCTTCTCCCAGCATCTCTATGCTTTGCCTCGGGTCTGGAAACCCGAAGTGCTACCTTGGCTATAACGCGGTAGTGGTGGGATTCGATGTTAGCTCCTCGGAAAGTTTGGACATCCTTGATGCTGGAAGCGTGTCTAGCGTCGATCGCAATATGGTCAAACTGATTGACGGTAGATTGATCTGACTTATAAGGAATGTGAAAAACTATATTTTTATTCTCACTTAAAAGTAACATGATTCCGTAATGCTTAACAATGACTGAGCTGACATTGTTTCGAGATTGATTTTCGAAGTAAAAAGACAAAATGAAAATAAAAAAATAAATAAAATATAAAATAATATACATTTTCAACATTTCCCAACGTTTTTCAAGCTTAAAGTGATTAATTTTGTTCACTTGGCTGCCCACTTTTGTTGACTGACTTTTTGTCAAGATTTCGAGACGAAAGAAACAACAAAATGATCCACACTGTGGATTAGCCGAAATTATACTTCGAATTAAGTTATTAAGAAGAAAAACCACTAGACCGAGACGAGACTCAGTTCTTCAAGACCAATACGATATAACGAGACAATACCGAGACGAATCCGAGATTGGACTGATATTATGAGTCTCGTTCTGCCTAGCATCGTTTCCAGCCTCAAGTCCTGGTTCTCTTTGAGCTGATAATTCTACAAAATCTCAATCCCACTTTATTCTCTTTGTCTACCTTAATTCATTTGAATTCTTTGACTTTGAATAAGGCACAAAAAACTGTCCTAAAGCCATTTTCTAAGAATAAAAAATATTACTTCTTATCTTTTTTTTTAACAATTATCTACTCTCATTGTTTGTATTCCATGTAACTTCTCCTTCTTTTGACTAATAAAAAAAAATTCAAGTGAAACCATAAAACCAGCCATTTTTCAAAACTTTTCAATCGAGTTACTTGTAATTGTGTCTACTGTACAACAGGTCCGTAGAATCCTTGAATGTTCGTTGGCTTTATTGTTAAAATTAAATTGTATCTTTATGTTTATTCTTGGGAATCAACTTGACTACGATTAAATTTACTTCAAAAGTCCTAGCAATATTTTACAAGTACGCGTACAAACGTAAAGGTTTCCATTGCAATACACAACCCTCCCTCCCCAGCACAATTGTTCAAGTAACTTGCAAGTAATTTTATATGCGTACATATGTACATAAAAGGTCTTGAAGCTATATTGCTGGTAGTCATGTTAATGATCTGATCATAGTATAACTTTTCCAATCTGTAAGTAAATTAAATATTGGTCCTGGTTAAACATTTTTGGACGACTTATAGTTACATAGTCATCAACTTTACATATGACGCACTAGTACACTGAACCAAATATTCACGTAAATATAATGAAAAACTTCGTTGAACTAATTAAAACTTTATTAATTTTCAGCTGATAGAAAATGTAATTAACTTAACGTAATGTAATGTAATCAGCCTTCAAACGTAAGCCCAGGTCATCATCGAATAATGAAACGTTTGTTCCATAAACGAAATGTCTACGTAAAAAAATGTCCAACGGTTTTTAGCTTACGAAATGTTTTCATCATAATAAACGGATGGAATGAATTAAACTACGATCTTTCACGTTGATCCAGATATTTTCTTAATTGATTAAAGTAATAAAGATCCTTGATTTATGATTTATTGTTTAAAACAGAAAATTGTAAAGTATTTTAATATTACATTTGCATTACAATTGTGTTACATAACCAACACTTTCCCCTTACATTAAATTTACATTCACATTACATTTACATTACTTCGAAATTTGCTAGCTTAATTGGAAATGGTAGTCATCGGAAATGGTTTTTAATAAAAGAATTTCATCGAACAGCGAAATATTTTAATGGGGTTATGAAATGTTAAATAAAACAATGCTTAATTTTCATAAAAACGTGATATATTTTAGTCCGTTAGAATTTCTTGAAATATGGAAATATTAACACGTTGATTACAAAAATATGTTATCTTAGCGAGGGCTTTTGTTGATTAAATTTATTTGCATACATTAACGAAGTTTTTAACTAAAATAATAATTTTTCTTCATAAAGAAATGAAACTTTCTACTAAAGTAGTTTTTGAAATTCTTAAAACGGTCAAAAACTGTATGAAGTGTGTTCGTAGAGAGATTAAGGTTTTCATTTGACGACAAATTACTTATTTTCATTGAGCCAACAAAATGTCAGTTTATAATAAAGCGAATTTCATACTTTTATAAAAAATATGTTTTTGTTCAGTGTAACACTTACCTAGGTACAAAATAGGTTGTTGTTTCATAATTTAAATCGGAGTTGCAGAAATGTTTGTTGTCCCGCACTATTATAATATGTAATGTAGTCCTCTGGTAATATAGTACACCGGACCGGAATAACCCACGAATACAATGGCTGCAAACTGCATCAAATCCTGTGGCTATTGTATAAACACTTTGTTACATTTAGCCTCTCTCGGTTCGCTACATATTTATGACACAATCGCAAGTATCCTTCCTCTTCTATATATGCTCGTCATGAAATATATAACAATTTACCGACCGTCGCGTCGGTCGATGGTCCGTCACACCGTCTGTCGTCAACGTTACCCAACCCTTATTTCATGCATCGATTTCAAGTCTATAGACGTTTGTTATTTTGTTGTGTAAATATTAAATGCACGCCCCAAAATATAAAACAGTTTTAGTATACATACCTAGTGAACTACACTAACCTCAGGGTGAACGAAACAAAATAACAATTCATTTTCTAAAGTTAGATATCGAGAAATATAATGCTACCCGTTGTTAAGTGTTTTGGAACAGGGACGTTAAAATTTTAATTATTTGACAAAAAAGGGAAGTAGGAAATAATTCAGGAAAAGTGACAGCAATTTTAATGAAATTCATGACAAAATCTTACGAACATGCTCTTGAATAAATAGTTAAAGTTGTTTTAAGCTTTAAGGATTTTCATTTCGTGGTTTAAACGTGATTAACGTTGATATTTGACAACTGTCAGCTTTAGATCATGCAATACGACACAGTTACATTTTGCCTGTGGGGTATGCAAAATACCGCGTTTATAATAGGTCCGTTCGCGTACTTTCTGCACCAAAATTCGTAAAAAGAGATATTTTAAAGAGTGGGGGTAAGATTCTCTCACCAAAAAAAAAACTACAAAAAAGTAAGCGAACGGGAAAACAAAAAATGTTTCACACAATATTACTGTCCTGTTGCTGTTCTTTGAAAATTTGTTTTTAAATTTTATAACTGACAGCAAAAGCGAGCTATTTATTTAATTTATTTAAATTTCGTATTTTTTCGTAAAATTGGACTGTTATTGGACCTAATATTTCTCAAGTTAGGTAAAAATAACTTCAAAACACCCAAATGTTACGAAACTCATTAAATCATTTTGGGGGTGGTTAACTCCTTCAAAAGAGTCTGTTCAAAAAACTTTTCCTCTATGTTAACATTTTAAAATGTACCTGCAAAAAAGTTTGTTTTCAAAAATTTTAATTTTTAAAAATTCTTATTTGAAAATCGTTGGAGCTTTTTATATTTTAAGTAATTTTGTGTATAAAACATTTTCAATTTTAGTTTAAAAATATTTTTAGTATGCAGTTATATACGAGTAGAACTTATTAATAGACGTTTTGCATTTCAATTTCGTAAAAAAATGATGATCCATTTTCGAAAAAAACGTTGAAATTTTTTTAAAAATCAAAAATAAAAACAATGAAATTTTGGATAATCAAATTTTATTAAGATAGTAAGATATTTATAAGAGCTTGCGCTTATTGAAACCCGTTTATTAAGTGTTGAGAAAATTTTAAAACAAAATTACGGTTCTATGTGGTACCCTTATGAAGCATTTCAAAAATACATTTTTTTACTGAAAGAAGCCAAGAGAAAATTTAATAAAAATATATCAGTGCGTTTTTGAAAAAATTCGAATTGTTGATTTTTAACCAAAATATTTGTAAGGGGACTACTGTTATTATAAAAATTAAAAAAAAAACGACTAACGCGAATCGACTAACAATCTTAAATTACAAGTTTAAACTTAATCGACCAAATGGTTTGGGCTGTAGTGGCGAGGACAGACAGACAGATGGACTGAATCGGTGGACCCACTTTTTTCGACTTCACTAACATCTTAATATCATGTTTGATTAAAACCTTAAGTTCGAAATTTTTTACGAATGAAACATATAGGGTTTTTCTTTGGCTCCCCGTGGGGCCATTTTGTTTTGGTGACATCTGTCAAATCTTTTGTTTATTATTCAGTTGTTTATGCCAAATCATTATGGCAAGTTACACGGTTGAACAGCACGTTCAAATGATAAAACTTTATTATCAAAATGAGTGTTCGTTAACGCAAACGTTGCGCGCATTGCGCCCATTTTACGGTAGAAGTGGTCGCCCTTCAGAGTTGACTCTTAAACGTTTGATGGCCAAATGTGAGACGACCGGTTCATTAAACAATTAGCCAACAGCCGTACGTTCAAGGAACGCAAGATCGGCGAGGTCCGTGAAAGTGTCCAGCAGAACCCGAGACAGTCTATTCCTCGCCGTGCACAAGAACTCTGTCTTTCGCAGACTTCAACTTGGCGATTTTTGCGTCGGGACTTGAGCCTATACCCGTACAAGATCCAACTGACACAGGAGCTCAAAGTTCATGACCATAGACAACGCCGTTTGTTCGCTGACTGGGTTTTGAATCGTTTGGAAGAGGAGCCCAATTTTGGCCGAAAAATCATCTTTAGTGAGGAGGCTCATTTTTGGATGAATGGTTGTGTTACCAAGCAAAATTTCCGTATATGGGACGACACCAACCCACGCGAGGTTCACCAGGTGATAATGCATCCTCAAAAAGTTACCGTTTAGTGTGAATTTCGGGCCGGTGGCGTAATTGTTGCGTACTTTTTTGAAAACGATGTTAGTGAGGCCTTCACCGTCAATAGCCAGCGCTAAAGAACAATGAAAACTAATTTCTTATGGCCCAAATTGAACCATATTGACGTAGACGACATGTGGTTTCAGCAGGACGGCACTACGTGCCACACAGCAAACGCCACTACATATAAACACAACACCTACCGCCCTTATTAAAAAAACCCTATATATAAAATTAGTTTAAGGGCAATATCTTAAATTGTTGCCAAGATATTGGAGTTAGAAATCCATTTTTAACAAATTTTAGTAGTATTGTTTTTAGGTTTTTGGTTTTTGTGACCATAGCTCTTTCACATCATGGTTGTTGAGTTGATGAACGAAAAAGTCATTAATCAGGGCTCAATAGCGTTCAGAATTGACTGTAACGTTTTACATATTCAATCAAAAGTGAACTGTATTACATTTTGAACAGAACCATGATTTTTAAAACATGTTTAAACAAATTTGAACCGTTCTTTAGACGTAAGTCTACTTATGTTAAAATTCCAAATCAAACTTAAAACAAATTACTTGACAGCTAACAAAATGGCTGCCAACAACAAAGTTCTATACCTCTTAAGAAAACGCCCATTATAAGTACTTCTTATATTACTTCTCAGCATTCGACTCGATAGCCTCATAAATTCTTCTCAGCATTAAATTAAAAAGCTATTTACCTCAATGGAAAAAAATCTTAATAACTTCTCATCAAGTTCCTATACGTAGAAAGTAAAAAACTTACAAAAAAAAGTCTAAAAATCCAATCAAACACGATGACTGTCTTCGTTAGAATCCCATATATTCCAAAAAACTATTTTTCCCGTATCCATTAAAGGAGAAACAAGTTCAAGCATAATTTTCTGGCACATCCATTAACCTTTTCACATCAAAAAAAAAAAAGAACAAAATTAGAACAATACCTTTAGTATAACAAACGATGCAAAGATACGAGTAATTTACCTCATAACCATATAACATCTCTGACAATTAAGTGCGATGAGTCTTCTCCGCGTTCGTTGTCGTAGTCGTCGTCGTTGTAGGTTAGGTAGGTTTAGATACCTATAGGGCGATAGTTTATACGAGATAACACCTTCAAATGTTGCTCCATTTCCCAGTTACAAGTTGATACAAAATACAATTGGATGCTAACAAGGACTTGGTGTTCTATAGCAAACTCTGAACTAAAACCCCGCATACATATTCCATGCTTCACCGCGTCGGCCGCGCCGCGCCGCCGCACCGCATATAGACCGGAATCGTGCATTTCTAAGCAATCTACGACTAGTGTACGAGTGTATATACAATATATGAGGATATTATTTCATAGTGATTAATCACATGGAAGTGGACAGTGCGGGAGCACCAACTAAACAAGACCAACCATAGCTATTCATCTAGCCAGCCCAGCCATCGCAGCCAGCCCAGCGACTATACTCCCGCTTTATCTGGTATCTCTAACTATATTGCCGATGACCTCGGCTTAGTTATCCTGTTTTGCTTTTCCTTCTCTCATACTCCCTGCAAAAGTTTACACTTCAATAGAATAGACCAAAAGTTAACCCTTCTTTCAGCCCATCGTCATCATCATCACAGAGCTCCTACCCCTATTCTCGTTACGACCCAGCTTAGATGAAGTGAACAGATATAAGGGTAGGTGGTAGGTACAAGGTATACTCGTCTGTATATGGATGTGGAGTTGCTTGTGGCTAAGAATTTAGTTCACATTTGATTAGAGTTACTCTGTCAAAAGGCCATTCCAGGGTTAGTTAAGCCGGGACAGGAAAACTAATGGACCTATCCTTCTTAATGTATCAATGTGCGTTGTTATACGTTCATATGTATACCCGCACAACCATCATTTGTGTTGAATATGATGTTTTTTCTTAGTTTTAAGTAATTTTTTATTTTTCCATTTTTTGTTCTTTCGAACCCGGGACCACCCCTTCGCAGGAACTTTTAACTTCCAGTTGAAAAAAAACATTCTAAGGATACAACACAGAAAAAAAAGGGATGGTTTTTCATCCCTTCCAAAAACAAAACGAACCCAAAAAACAAGTATGATGGCAAAAAGTTCGTGCTCTATTAATCTATTAGAGTATGTTATAGGTTAGATGGTGGGTTCTATTTTCTATACACAGGGTGTCACATAAGTAATGGCCCAGACTGAATATGAATATGGTGAAAATTAAGGTCATGATCTAATATAGAATTTGGTAACTTGTTTGTACCGCATCTTTAAGGCTTTCGGGTAATGGCTATTTTAATCAAATTTTGAAAAACAACTCAGTTTTAAGTTTTCTACTCGTCCTGTTTACAAACGTTTTTTGTTGTTAATGTTTTTTAGTACTTTAGGATAACTCTGGTCGACAAGATTGCGTTCTAATAGCCTTAATTAAGATTCTACTACACTACTATACTAATAATACTAATACTCAAGGAACATTTCCTTAAATATGGAAAACATCTTTTAAAACTACAGTTCACAAGAATGGACCGAAAGGGAAGGTGATAAACTATCGACCAATTGCTAAATTTTTTAATATCCCAAAGATGTTTAAAAGCATATTAAATGAACTCCTCATCTTCCGTTGCAGATCTCTAACTACCTCAGCACAGCACGGCTTCATACAAAATAGATCTACCACCACAAGCCTTTGTAGAGTTTGTTTCATTTACTCTATAAGAGCCTTAGAAAACGAATAAAGTTGATATGGTCTCCACTGACTTCAGCAAAGCGATTGACAAATTTTTATCATAATCTTATAGTCTTCAAACTCTCTTTCTTAGGCTTTGAAACTCTTTTCCTGAAATGGATTACTTTTTACCTTGAAAACCGTAAATATTATGTCCGATTAAGACCCGCTTGTTCCAATCCTATTCTAGCCACTTCAGGTTTTCCCCAAGGTAGTCATTTAGGCCCTCTCCTTTTTATCCTTTTTTCATTTTTCAAAATCATTGCAACTCATGAAGACGTATCTGTCCTCCAAACATATCTCGACAATTTCTTAACCTGGTGTACCAAAACTTGCTTAGAGCTTAGGCCCTAATTATAGCTATCATTGAAATCGATCCGGAAAATTTTTGAATCGGTATTTGATGGTGTTTCCCTTTGATTAGAAATAAATATTATATACTCATCGATCGGAAATCACACAAAGAATTTTTTTTGAGAAAAAAAAGTATAATTACGTATTTATTTTTCTCTAAAAATGTATTTTCCTATTTTCCGGACGGAAATTCATTTTCCTGAACAGCTGATACTTTTATGTTCAAAAGTGAAACGAATCGTTCCACTGATTTGTTTTCCAATTTCACACAATTCTAATGATAGATTTCTGGCAGTAAAAATATTTCGGTGGCTTTCAATCAGGAATTTTTTTTCAATGACAGAAATTTTGAATGTATGCTATAAACGACCTGCCAAATGATGAAAACTAATGATAGCTATAACTGGCGTCTTAACATTAGCAAGTGCCAGACAATGACCTTATCATCCCATACATATAGTAGAAAACGTAAGGGATCTCGGCTTGAATATGCGTTGCAGGTTTCGTCTCCATATCAAGGTATGTATGCACATTGCACATATCAAGAATAGAAAGCATATCCAACGAAGATTTCTTCGTTTTGAACTTCAATACCTTCCTTGGGAAAATCCTTTGATCTTATCCCCTTATCGTGATCTCCTCTGTCTATTAAACCTTAACACATTACAGGAAAGGATAATTCCATTTCTGTTAACACTAACACATATCGATTTGATTTTACCAAAAATGACGACATTTTTCTATATCAAGCTACGCTTTTAAATTATCTTGAGAAACTATCGTGTTAATATTTTTTTTAAACAGACTTAGGTGACAGTAATAGCTATCTTTGGATTTCCTTATTGAAAATTATGTTTTGAGATTTAAAAGAGAGTAAGAGTGTCAAATTTGTTATGTTTAAAGCTGATGAGCTGTAGATTTTTCCTACTAAAAAATATATATGTATTATTTAACCAATACATTTTTCTTTTGGTTCATTTTTAATTTTTCAATAATGAAATCGTTTTCAATGAACAGTTCGATTGTTGACTTCACACTTTGGAACATTAGCGTTCCATTCTTCTGCATGTCCACCTATCAGTTTTCCTTTCAAGAATCAACTGTAACCTCTAATCAGAAAATTTGTGATCAATGATATATGTACATTTTCAATGAAAGCTATAATCAACCTATCAAAAAAATTCCAATGATTGGTTTCAATGATGGAAATCAATGATAGCTATTACTGGCCCCTTAAAGCCGATATCGGTTTTCAAAAAAGATAACATTTTAGTTACAGGATCATTAGTTGCCATTTTTAAGATGAAAGTAATTTTCAGTAGAAATCTTAAACCATCTTAATCAATCGATGAAACCGCAGGGAATAGAAAATTGAATTTTACAATATTACAGCAAATACTTTTTTATCGTTTTTGAAAACCTTAATTGGTTTAAAGTCTAGACAAAATATTCCTTCCAAAAATTGTTCCAGATCGTTAAAAATGTTGCCTTTATAATAGAACGGTTCCACTTTTGTTTAACTAAAGCTAATTATATTAAAAAAGGCATGACTTTTAAACCAGAAATGCTCAAATCAAAAGGGTTGGAGTCGAAAAGTGTATATTTAATAATCTATTTTGTCTATACTACTGTATGCCAAAATTCTGTAAAATAAAATTCTATATGCACAAAATTCAGTTTTGTAAAAATTCAGTAAGACAAAATTCTGTATTTCAAATTATTGGTTGGTTAAAATTCTGTATTTATAAAAAAGTATGTGACATGCAGTTTTTCTTTCGTACAGCATTTTGGTATACAGTATTCTATGGTCTTTAAAAATACAAAAGTTAAGACATCAACAATATTTCGACCCACTCCCAAACTAAAATTATTTTTCACGACATAAGAGTATTTTAAAATGCCAATAACTTTAAAAACAAAAATCATTTGTGACAGGGTGAGTAAGAAACTGACTTAAAGAAGGTGTTTTTCAAAATTCCATCAACATAGCCGTAACTCAAAAACCGTTTAAAACGCGGTACAAAAAAGTTGCCAAATTCTGACCTCACTTTTCGCCATAATCAGTTTTCGATTATTATATAGGTACTTATAGGACACCCTGTATGTAGTGTGTAGGTGTACCTTAACATTAGTACTGTACAAAACGGGGGGTAAGTTAAGTAAGCCGTTTGGACAGACATTATGAGGTCAATGTTGGCTAACAAATGATTGTGGGGTGTGTTCGAACGTTTGAAAACTCTACAACGATGACGACGACCAATGCATATATGGTAGGTATATGGCCGACAGCGCGGTGCGAACTCGAAAAGGAAGCAGAACGGCGACCGACATTGTATATTATGGTCTTAGAACATGCACTGCACATGCAACAACTTCTTGGCCATTATCATTTGTTCTAAGAATTGTTTACATCTTTTTTCTTCGTTACATATTTATAAAAAAAGAAGAGGGACAAAACAGAGAGTGCGGTGCGGTACGGAGCGGTGCTCCCACATGTCTAGTTAATATTTTTTCCAAGAAAATCCCAGTGGTGATCAAGTAATTTGTGGCCTGAGGCGTTGGACGCGTGTTAAGTCCCATTGATAAGTTGCCTTGGATGTAACATTTTTATATAAATTTTTTGCCTTTTGCCAATGGGGACAACATTTTTTATGTTTTCATGTTACCAATTAGGATTATGTACATGTGTAGGTTTTATTTTAACGAAACCTTTTAGACAAATTCGTGTATGATGGGTAAATGTATATACATATACACAAATACATACTACACATATTTTGTTAAGAGCATTTTGATTGAATTATTATTATGGAACACAAAGAAAAAGAAAAACGCGATTGATTTCCTTTATGAATTATATTTTTGACAAGCAAATAATTGCCTACAATGCGTGGGTGCGTTGCCTTGAGTTACGCAACTGAATTGTATAAGAGAGAAATTATTTTAAAACATCAATAATAATTATAACAATGTTTATATTTGATTCTTTTGTTATAAGTTATAAAAACAGTTATGTACACGTGGAAATGAAAAATAGAAAAACTATTAAATTCACGTGTTTCTTTTCTAAGATATGTTTATATGAAACTACATGAGCGCGACCAACGAACGACGAATGAATTACAAAATGTGAGTTTATATACGTTTGAAGACATATTTCCACTCAAATTCTTAACAAAACGATAGCAATATAGTTTCTATTTGATTTATGATGCATTCTTTTACTTTTCAATATCATATATTAATAAATTTAAGAAAACAAATTTATTCGTCGCGAACAAAATTGTAGCTGATACGAACTGTCAAACTTTATTCGCTTCTCACATTATCCACACTCGCAACGAATAAAATAATCGCGCGTTCTTAACCTAAAAAAATCATTCTTGTTTTGGTTATCAAAGTACATGCTGTCATCAAGAAAGGACCTACAACACCGACGTCTTTGTCAAAACGTCACCATCGACAGACGTAACTTTGAGGTAGTCAAGGACTTCGTCTACCTAGGCTCCGCTGTAAATGCAGAAAACAACACCAGCGCTGAGATCAAACGAAGAATAACTCTTGCTAACCGCTGTTTCTTTGGGTTAAGAAAGCAATTGAGTGGAAAAATTGTCTCTCGAAGGACCAAAGTGTCGCTATATAAGACCCTTATCATCCCCGTCCTGCTATACGGTGCAGAAGCATGGACTTTGACAAAAGCGGATGAAAGCACATTGGGTCGTTTCGAGAGAAAGATTCTTCGTGTGATCTACGGTCCCGTATGCATCGAAGGGGAGTGGAGGAGAAGATGGAACGACGAGCTGTACGGGCTGTACAGCGACGTAGACTTAGCCAGAAGGGTAAAAGTCCAACGACTAAGATGCTAGGTCACGTAGAGCGCATGGAAACCAATGCTCCGGCCCGGAAAGTCTTCGAATCCACACCCACAGGACAGCGCAGTAGAGGAAGACCGCGAATCAGGTGGCGCGCACAAGTGAAAGGTGACCTCACCCAACTCGGAGCGCGAAACTGGAGACATCTAGCTAGGGACCGAGCTAGATGGAGAAGTTTGTTGGGTGAGGCCCTAGTTCGCACAGGACTGTAGCGCCACCTTAAGTAAGTAAGTAAGTAAGTTTTGGTTTCGGTGGTGAATGGTGTTCGACTGTCATACTTCATTCGCGACGAATTAAAAACTCTCATGTGAAAGAAATGTCAAAATCGACGAATATTCGTTCATTCGTTAGTCGTTGGTCGTGCTCATGTGAATAGTGTTTTAAGGACCATTCACATGAGAGTGACACAGAGCAACGAATGAATGCATAAATGTGATTTTAAGCAATTCATAAACCTTAAAGCAATATTCACATGAGCACGACCAACGACCAACAAATGAACGAATATTCGTCGATTTTGACATTTCTTTCACATGAGAGTTTTTAATTCGTCGCGAATAAAGTTTGACAGCCGAACACCATTCACCACCGAAACCAAAACAAGAATGATTTTTTTAGGTTAAGTACGCGCGATTATTTTATTCGTTGCGAGTGTGGATAATGTGGAACGCGAATAAAGTTTGACAGTTCGTATCAACTAAAATTTTTTTCGCGACGAATAAATTTGTTTTCTTAAATTTTTTTAATATATGATATTGAAAAGTAAAAGTATGCATCATAAATCAAATAGAAACTATATTGCTATCGTTTTGTTAAGAATTTGTGTGGAAATATGTCTTCAAACGTATATAAACTCACATTTTGTAATTCATTCGTCCTTCGCTGGTCGCGCTCATGTGAATACTACTTAATTCTGTGCAAATTGTAGACAAAAAGTTAGAAATATAGCTTAAGTTTAACTTAAGTTTTTGCAATGAAAATCGTTGCTAAAATAAGCGAAATTAAATAAAACAAATTGTTGTGATTCTAACGAACTGTCAAACTGCATTTGCGTTCCACATACGATCCACACATCAACGAATAAAATGTTCTTGCTCGTCTTAACTTACAATTTGCATTCTTATCTGTGTTGTGAATCTTTAATGACGAATGCAAACTAGCCACGTGTGAAAGAAATGTCATAATGGACGAATATTCGTTCATTCTTTGGTCGTTAGTCGTCCTCATGTGGAAAATTCCTTATTGTCTATTGAAAGCTGCGTTTTTGTTATCGAAAATGATCTATTTAAGTTACTCGTATCTGGGTTAATTTCAAAAATTTCAAAATTAGTTTTGATTTTGTCGGAGAGATGGCTTATTTTTGCGAACAAAAATTACAAAAAAAAAACACCTTATTGTTTGACACAAAACAATTAAGTCAATTAACGAAAAACAAATTAAACATTAATTATAAACGACTTACACGTGAATGCATTTCGAACGCTTCGGTGGCGCTCATCATCAGCACTGGAAAGTGATAACTGGTAGACTTCCATTTTTTGTCCTTTAATAAAATATTGAATTTCAAGCTGTTTTGTACAGTACGAAATAAGTTTTGAGTCAATACCTTTGTTCATTCCCAAGATAATATTGAAGTCAAAATTGATTTTTTTTTTTAAATTGTTAGTATGTAGTACGGTGTTTAGGTTTTTATATTTCAAAAAAATAACTGTCATTGCTATTTTCTAAAAATAACATCGTTATTCTTCGCTGCATAATAGTTTTAAGGAGGTGATATCACTTTTTGTTTCTTAAATTTTTGAGGTGACAAATATCGATAGCTTAATTTGTTCGTGAGAAAATTGGGGTCAACCGAATTGTTCACTTTTTACTACATGATACATATTTTGATGTTATTATTTGTAAAACGATGTTTCTCTGAAGTCTTTATTAGTTCGATATGGCCGATAAACAAAGTTATAACGAATTTACGGACGCACAAACGTAGAAACAGTTGCTCTTAAAACGATTGTTTAGAGTTTGAAACGTGGATATATCTCAACATTTTCACAAATCGGGCTGATTTGTACCCTTACACACAACCCCTATAAGCCTCAGACTTAACCACTGCGTCGATCTCAATGGTAATATTTCATGAATCATTAATCAATGATTTGCACCTTCAAAACCTATCTTTCACAGCTTATTAGGAAGTATTACAAATTATTTCCAAAATGAGTGCTGTGGCAGTCAAAACTGTTTTTGAAAAGTAAATCAATTAGGTAACGATTTAACACAAGGAACATAATAAGAAATTTTCACTCCGAGTAAATTTTTAAAAACTTTATTCTAATCGGTAGTTCAAGATAATTGCTTTTGTGCGTTTTCTAAATAGTTCACATAAATCATTCCAGTAATAAATAAATAAAAACATTTTTTAAATTAATTGTGTTTTTATTTAAAAATATTTTCACGCTTAAACATTGAATATTTTAATTTCAAGGTTAACATTCCATAGGGTCTGATGAAATATGTATATTGTACCAATAGCATAGGTCACGAAAGGGAAAAAATAACCAATAATTTTTTTGGATGAATTAAATAAAATTTATGTGCATGTTAAGAATTTAACAGAGGAAAAAAACAACTGAACTACAGAAATATTTGCCATAAAAATAATTGTATTCACTCTTACCACTTTAATAATGAGATCAATTAAATAATTTATGTAAGAAAAGGGAATTATAAACAAATGTAAAGGGAATTTTGTTATAAATGTCCCAAGCAGTGCAACCCTTCTGAAATAGTAAGTTCTTTTTACTATGTATATCGTTGATTGAAGTTGAACAGATTATTATGTTGATAATTTGACGTTAATTAGTAGTGAATTAGGTATGACAATTTTAATGTCAAGTTGTGTTTCTGATTCACATTGTGGTGTAAGTGTCCCAAATGTAAATTTGAGATTTCTTATTCTTGTTTCCTTGTTTCCTTATTTTTGATTTTTATTTTATATGTTAAACTAGCTGACCAGACAAACGTTGTTTTGTCATAAAAATAATTTCTAGAGAATATTTCGCTAGAAATAAATTACTAACTTATTGTAAGTGTGTAAGGATGATGTGGCATATAAGTGTGAGAGGTGTAGAGCACTGTAAACGATGACAAAATATTAAAATAACAAATCACCAAATAATTTTTTTTAATTTATTAAAATTAGTTCTTTAAAATTATATACATATCGCTAATTATAGCAATAATACAAAAAACATTATCTATCCCTAAATGCAACAGAGTGTACAATATTTTTTTTGTGATCCCATCTTTCGCCAATACAAACAAACTGGATTGTTTGCCCACTCGAGAGCACGCCACGTATAATTGTCCGTGTGAAAAACATGAAGTGCTCAAATCTAAGCCACAGACAGACATCGTTTGGCCTTGAGACTTATTGATAGTCATTGTAAATGCCAATGTAATTGGAAATTGAAGGCATTTGAATTGAATTGAGACATCTGTGGGTATAATAGGGATTTGCGGTAATAATATATTTTCACCTCGGAATTTGACATTTAGAATTATGGCTTCGATAACACTTTTCATCAATTTTTTAATTACTAATCGCGTACCGTTGCATTTAGTGGGTTCAAATTACGAAGCAAAATTACAGGAGATCCAAACTTCAGTTATAAATTATGCGGTGGCATGCCTGGTAAATCAAATGAGTTCAAAAATTCAGTTGGATTATGATTCATGATTCTGTGTACATCGGGAAATATCTGGTCAATGAGAGCATCTTGTGAATCAATAATCGTGCAGAAATCGACCGGTTATCATCTGTAGTAACTTTTCCGTGGCCTATATCTAACAGTTGTTTTGTGAATGTTTCAGCGGATGGATCTTGAAGCATTTTAACATGCATATTCACTTTCAGTTGTACTTTTTCAACATTACGCCGCGACGGCCGCCGTAGAGGCGATGATTTTAAGCACGCATTGATCTCATCAGCATACGTTGAACGCGGAATAACGGGAAGTCTTTGTCTGGAATCATCTAAAAGGAGTAACAGAGTGCCGCCAAATAGTCTGTCGTTGTTTTTTTATATCTTTCAATGTCCTGTTCAACGCCTCAAGCGAATGTTTGTGTGCCATAGTGCATTCATACCTGATGATAATTTTACACTGTTTCAGCACTGTGGCCATGGATGATTGTTTTTTTATATTGCACACCACGTTTGGGTTATTTTGAATATTTAGTGGCAGTGCATCAAAAAAAAAGAACCTAACTTGTACTGCCCAAACTGCGAGAATGATGTGGTCAAAAATGGTTCTCTGTTCTTCATTCATTAGTGGGACATTTCGAGCAAAAATCGGTGCCATTTCTACAGTATTGTATTGTAGTTCACGATTCAATTCATTGTCTATTAAATCAGATGCATTTCGAATTGGTGAATGCATACAGAAATAACTGAGTGGTAAGTTGGCAATGATAACGCAAAGATCCTCAATAGCAATCAATGCTTCATTGTACAAAGCGTCACTGAATACTATAGTAAGATCGTTGCACCGTGTACGATGTTGATGTCCTGCCAAAGCAGGACATTTGCAGAGGAAATGGATAATCGTTTCACTTTCTCTTTGGTCGCTACAACTATGGCAAAAGGTGTTGTAAGAGATACCCAACTTCTCTGCATGAACTCCTATAGGCCAATGTCCGGTACAAACCGCAACAATCCTGGCTATGTCTTGCCTTGGCCTGCATAGAAGATCGTTTGTACGGGTTTTATTATAGGTGGGCCATATCTTCCTAGATATAATGCAGTTGGGTAAATTGCTCCACCTTCGGTTTGATTCAGTTTGGTAGATGGAAAAGATTTTACCCTTAATAGCACCAAGAGGAATGTTAACCATTTCCGCAAGTGAGCTATGAAGGGCCGATCCTTGCCTGGCTAGCTCGTCAGCCCGTTCATTTCCCACGATACCACTATGGCCCGGAACCCAGATCAGGGTGACACCGAGGTTAATGTTCAGGCTCGCAAGCTCATCGCGACATTGCTGGACCAATTTAGATGAGGATGTAGCCTAGTTAATGGTTTTGACAGCTGCCTGACTGTGTGTGAAGATAGCCGCATTGCGGTTTTGGTTTGGGCTTTGTTTAAGTATCTTACATAATATGCCTCCCTAATTGCCAGCAGTTCAGCCTGAAAAACGCTAGCAAAGTCAGGAACACTAAAGGATTTAGCTACATTTAGGGACTCAGAAAAGATCCCAGAACCAACTTCGCACTCCATCTTTGAGCCGTCAGTAAAGATGGTTGTATCGAAACCTATCGACACGATGTCATCCTCCCAATCTTCTCTGGATGGGAAAATGACCTTAAAACCCTTACTAAGGCTCAAAGTAGGAGTGCAGTAGTCAGTCTCTACCGAGATAATATCTGAGGGAATCAATTTCGTTGTGTTGCTGTGACCATAAGGTTTTGACAACCAGCTGTTTGATTCCTTCAGCCTAATAGCGCTGCAGGAAACTATGTATTTAATAAAAAGGTCGATTGGTAGAAGATCCAAAATAACGTTTAAGGCGTCTCCGTTGGGCAAGTACGCATGGCCCCTGTGGTGCCCACGCAAGCTGTTCTCTGAACCTTCTTTAGGCTTTGCTAAGAGCAGGCCACCACACAATCGAACCATAAGTTTAGATTGGACGTACTACGGCTGTGTACGTCCATAAAATCATCTTCGACTGAAGTCCCCACTTTTTGCCGAAAGTTTTGCTGCAGGCGTAGAAGGCAACACAGGCCTTCTTAACCCGTACTTCAATATTTCGTTTCCAGTTTAATTTAGGGTCGAGTATAACTCCCAAATATTTTGCACTGGAAGACAATGATAGGATTTGACCGTTGAGTCGAGGTAGCGTGAAGGGCGGTACTTTAGTTTTGGTGGTAAAGAGCATCAGTTCAGTTTTACTTTAGTTCACTTCTAGTCCACAACTAGTGGCCCAGCTGCTAACTTTCTTCAAAGCTGACTCCGTAATTTCACTAATCACAGCGGTGTACTTTCCTGACACCAATAGCACCAAATCATCCGCATAGGCTACCGCCTTAACTCCACATCTCTCTAATTTAACAAGAATTGTATCCATGACCAGAAGCCACAGAAGAGGCGAAAGGAAACCACCCTGGGGTGTTCCCCTACTCACGTGTTTTGTTGCGATTGTATTACCTAGAGTGGCTCGAATCTTCCTACCACTGAGCATGGAAATAATCCATTCTCGAATGTGTTCTACACCGAACTTAACGAGCGATTCTTCTATGGATTCGGTAAGGACGTTGTTAAAAGCACCTTCTATGTCTAAGAAGGTGGCAAGAGTAAATTCTTTATAATGGATTGTTTTTTCTACAGTACGCACTACCTCATGGAGGGCAGTCTCCGTAGATTTGCCCTTAAGATAAGCATGCTGAGAGCTTTCGAGAGGTCGTCCAACTAGGATTTCTCTAATATGGTAATCAAGAATGCGCTCCAAGGTTTTAAGCACAAAAGATGTTAAGCTTATTGGTCTGAAATCCTTCGCGGATTCGTGACCACGCCTACCCACTTTCGGGATAAAAACTACTTTGACCTGTCTCCACGACATGGGCACATGTTTAAGAAGGAGGCATCCTTTGAAAATTTGTTCCAGCCATGGAGCTGCCACATCATGCAACTTTTGAAGCATAACTGGCAGTATGCCATCCATGCCTGGGGATTTATATGGAGAGAAAGTATTGATGGCCCACAAAATATTTTATCTGGTTATAACGGAATTGACTTGCTCCACATGAGCTACGTTTAGCTCTGTGGTTTCAAGCGGTTCGGGGTTATCACTCTCGCAACCCGGAAAGTGCGTCTTCATCAGTAGCTCAAGAGATTCCGCTGGAGAGGCTGTCCAGGTTCCATCAGGCTTTTTTAGAAATGAAGGATTACAATGTTCCTTCGATAAAACTTTGCTGAGCCTTGCGGAGTCCTTTATGTCTTCTATTGATTGACAGTATTCTTTCCAGCCTTGTCTTTTGGCTGATGACAGGGCTTGCTTGTAAATTTTAAGAGAGTCTTTATACGGTTGGTAAAACTTATGTTTGTGGCAGATATTGAAAATTGTCCTCGTCATTTTCCTAAGACTGGACAGTTCTTCATTCCATCAAGAAGGAAGGATTTTACGGCTATATTTAACTGGGCAAGAGACTCTAAAAGCTTTACTTATAGAAGTTTCAAAGGTTTTCACCTTTGATTCAAGGTCTACTATCGATTCTGTGAGATTCGGTAAGTTGCTCACTTTAGAATTAGCAATTTGACTGAATTTCTTCCAGTCAGTTCTTTTGGGATTTCTATAAGGCGGAGGGTTTTTCGACTCGAAATTAATTTTAAAAAGAGGCTGGGATGCGACCCACACTGATAACTTCCCATCCCGTCTATCCCTATCGTTTGAAGCCAATATTTTTAATTTTTGAAAAGCTATTTGAGCGGAAAATCAATTTTTACCAACTTTTATTAATTTTTTTGTTTAGGTTTTTATTTTTTGTAAAAAAAACTGTCAATTCGATTTTTCTCAAAATTTGTCCTAATATTGAAAACAATATTTCTTATAAGTTAAAATTAGTTAGAAGCCATAACCTCAAATTTTTGAAAAGATGTTTAAGTCGAAAATCAATTTTTACCAACTTTTGTTAATTTTTTTTTCGGTTTTTAATTTTTTGTAAAAAAACTGTCAATTCTATTTTTTTCAAAATATTACTGAATGTTGAAACAATATTTTTTGAAAGATAAAAGTAGTTTAAAGCCAATATCTCAAAGTCTTGAAAAGATATTTGAGTCAAAACTCAATTTTTACCAACTTTTTTTTATTTTTTTTTAGGTTATTATTTTTTGTAAAAAAACTGTCAATTCGATTTTTCTTAAAATTTTTCCTACTGTTGAAAACGATATTTCTTATAAGTTAAAATTAGTTAGAAGCCATAATCTCAAATTTTTGAAAAGATATTTAAGTCGAAAATCAATTTTTACCAACTTTTGTTAATTTTTTTTTTCGGTTTTTAATTTTTTGTAAAAAAACTGTCAATTCTATTTTTTCCAAAATTTTACTGAATGTTGAAACCAATATTTTTTGAAAGAAAAAAGTAGTTTAAAGCCAATATCTCAAAGTTTTGAAAAGATATTTGAGTCAAAACTCAATTTTTACCAACTTTTTTTTATTTTTTTTTAGGTTATTATTTTTTGTAAAAAAACTGTCAATTCGATTTTTCTCAAAATTTTATTAGATGTCAAAAACATTATTCTTCGTTGCACAAAATTGTTTTGGAGATGAAATCATATTTTAGTCGTAAAATTTTCGAAGTGACAAATTTTTTTTTTCAGTTTTTTTGATTTATAAAAAAAACCGTTAATTGAATTTTTTCCAAAAATATAATTGTTTTGTATCACGTTACAATATATAATACAAAATTTAATTCAAGTCTCTAGCGTCATTGGTTCATGAGATATTTAGGGTTAACCAAAATGTTCACCTTTTTTTTAAACTGCTATGGTAAAAAAACCACCCACGCAATTTTCTTGAGAGCCCTTTCTGCATCTTTCTGCCTTATTATCTGTATAACAAAATTTATTTGAAGTCGATATCTCTTCTGGTTCTTGAGCTATGGATGACGAAAAAAACGTCGCGAACGTACGGACGTACGGACGTACGGACGTACGTACACACGCACGCACAGACATCTTTCTAAAAATCTTTTATTTCGACTCTAGGGACCTTGAAACGTCGAGAAATGTCAAAATTTTCAATTTGACAAATCGGACCCATTACAATAACTTCCTATGGGAAGTTAAAAAGAATCCACTTGTGATCCGAAAACGAATTCAAAGGGGAAACTAATAAATTAAATAAATTACGGTTGTTTACTAAAGTAACATCAAGCACATCCTCCCATCCATCATAATTTTCCGAGCTCGGAAAGACGAAAATGGGAGTATTGCCTCTGTTACAAATGGTCATATTATGTGTAATAATAAAATCAAAAAGTGACTCACCTTTTTCGTTGATTTCAGAGCTTCCCCAAAGGGTATGCCGAGCATTCGCGTCGCCTCCGATCAGAAGGTTTGCCTTTTCGATCTTAGCTTTGGTTATGATTTTGCACACCTCCTCCGCAGGTGATGGTGCATTGTGTGCAGAGTAGAAAGAGGCCAATAGCAAACCCTGTGTATTATTATCTTCGAATCTGACAACTGTCAGATCGGGAGTGCTAAAATTTGGACATAAAAAAACCTTTTAAATGTTTCTTAGCTAAGGAGGAGGAGTATAGCAACTAACACTGTGACAGGAGCATTTTATTTATAAGATTTAACATATAATGCAAATTTCGTCCAAATTTGACTTACTAAAGTTTATATGGACTTTTATCCTTTTGGCTAAGTCTAAGTCGTTCCATCTTCTCCTCCACTAACCTTTTACGCATACAGGACAGAAATACTTTTGTGATCTAAACGACCCAAGGTGATGTCATACGATTTTGTCATAGTCCAAGTTTTTGCACCGTACAGTAGGACATGGACCATGAGGGCGACACTCTGGTAGCTCGAAAAAGGGCTTCACTACTCTTAGCCCAAAGAAACGGGCGGCGGCGGTTAGCGAGAGTAATTCTTCGTTTGATCTCCGCGCTGGTGTTGTTTTCTGTGTTCACAGCAGAGTCTAGGTAGACAAAGTCCTTAACGACCTCAAAGTTACATCAATCGATGGTGACGTTTTGACCGAGACGTCGGTGTTGTATGTTCTTTCTTTATCACAGCATGTCTTATTTTTTGCTAGCATTCACAGCCGTCTTTGCCTCACTTAATACTCACAAAAGCCCCATTGACATCACGCTGACTTTTTCTGATTATGTCAATTTCATCAGCATATGCCAGTAATTGGACAGTATTTTAAAAGATAGTGCCTCTAGTTTTGAAGCAAGAGCTCTGCACTATTCTTTCATGGACGATGTTAAAGAGATCACATGACAGTTCATCACCTTGTCTAAAGCCTTTTTTGACATCGAAAGGTTCTATTAAGTTGTTTCCAACCTTTATGGAGCAGCGCGAATTTTTCATAGTCATCCTGCAACTAGACATGGTTCTATACAGCTCGTCCCTATAAATGCTGTCATATGCTGTCATCGATGAAAAGATGATGGGTGTCGATTTGATGATCTTGGGTTTTTTCCCGAATCTGTAGTAATGGGAGTATTTGATCGACTGTGGACTTTCCTGGTCTAAAACCACACTGATAAGGACCTATCAAGTTGTTGACGATGGGCTTTAGACGTTCACACATTACGGCAGAGAAGGTTTTGTAAGCGATGTTAAGTAGACTGATGCCTCTATAGTTGCCTTTTTTCAGATCGGGCAAACAATACTGAGGTTCCATTCATCGGGCATGCTTTCTTCTGACCATATCTTACATATAAGTTGGTGCATGCTTCTAACAAATTTTCTCCAGCTGCTTTGAAGAGCTTGGCATTCATGTGGTCCAGCGGCTTTGTTAGACTTCAGCTTGGATATGGCTTTCGTCGGTCGTCTATATTGAATTGACAGCGGAATTCGGTTCGTCGTCGTTTATTGGAACTCTCTTTAAATCCAAAAATTATAAATAACAATTTTTTCAGAAATGAAATTTTAATGGAATTTTTAAGTTGATCAAAATATTTATTACAAAATTGAAGCATAATTTAATTGTATATAATTCTGATACTAGTCTCTTGACATTGCACAGTTTAACCTGTTGGGTTTTTTTCGACGAACGAAGAATTCCTTTGAATTTTTGTTAAAAGAAATTTGTTTTTAAAATAAAAGTAATTCCAAGAAAGAATTATTATAAAAACTTTGATTTGTGTACAGACGAATACACCTACCTTCAGCACGTTTATCGATTTCGTTGCATTTATAAATTTTAATAAATACCTTTACCTTTGTGCTCTAACTTCATTTTTTAAACAATAAAGGTTCTTAATTAGTATGTCAAAACACCAAACGACAAAGGAATTCGAATATTTTAAATTTTAGATTAGTGCGGGTTAAAATATTACCCCACAAAAACCAACTGTAAAAAAGGTACGTACCTATCCTGTAACAATTTACATACATCATTAACTAAAATAATTTCATTTTTGAGTGTCTCGTCGGAAATTATTTAATTAAAATCTTTGTTTGAATTCATATTTATTTATTTATTGAAAATCGTATTCTTGGAAATTTCTGATATTTTAATATTTTATGAATTAAAAAGCCTTACAAGGTTGTCCACTTATACATATATATACGTTTGAGTTTGAGTATAGTTGCGTATTGCGTAAAGTGTTTTGAAATACCAATATAAGGTGAAACTTAATTAAATGCTTGTCATTTGTTTTTACTTCCAATAATAACTCATGCTGTAGTGCCTGAAATGTACATATCTATTAATTTTATGTTTCGAAAAAATTACTAGGAATTGGGTTGATTTTTTGAAGTAAATATTAAATTGAAACTGAGGGTATAAATATTTCGGAAAGCTGAAATAATAATTTAATTAAAATTAAATATACAAAATAAATATTGTATAAATATCTACGGAGAAGAAATTAATATTTAAATATAAGTTCTTTTGGTTTGAGGTGAATTCTTGGCTATGAGTGGGTTGTGTTTTCAGATGGGACATTATTTAAATTTTAGCCAAAACTAACTATATACCTAGTATATTTATTTTCAACTAATGCAAATCTAAAGAACTTGAAGGTATGTTTGAAAATTGTAAGGCATTGAATAAGAAAGTTTGTTTTCTCACGGGACATGTTTAGAAAGGTACATCAAAGTGAAAGTGAAGATGGTGAAGGGGTACCAACATCATTAGTTTTCTAAATTGGACAAGCTTCCAAAACGGTGAGGTAAAATATGTTTTTGATAAATTTAGCTTTGGAAGTAAGAAAAATTGAGATTAAAATAGAAAAACTTTTATTGGGGAGGAGGTAGTGTGAAAATTTCAAAATTTAGGTAATCTTGAGTTTTTATTTAATAATAGTAAATACCAATTATGTCTTTACCAAAGTTTAAAGGGTTCGTGATAGCATCGTAATGGAATCAATACAGCATTAGGTAAGGTTAAAGTGGCTGTCCGTGATGGAGTAGGACACTCTTAGGCCAGTTTAATGGCCCATTGTGATACCATATGAATCTTGAGGTTTTGTTCTAAGCTCAATGAAACCAGTTTGAGTCCCTTGTGAAAGACTGATTTATGTTAATATGTCTTAACCTACATTTAGAATTATTATTATTATTGACATCAGTAAGGTATTGAAACCATATCTATGTAAATTGTGCAATTGCCATTTTGTAAAAAAAAAAACGATAAATTAACGCTAATAAATAAAATTACAAATTACATTTAGAATTTATTTCACAACTCCTGTTTCAGTTCAAATGAAAAGGGCTTGTTTGTGTTAATATGATTGAGATCGTTTAGATCGTTACAGAAGAATTCTCCAAGGTAAGTCTTGTGTTTTTGAGCTAGAGCGGTGCATGTACAGAGGAGTTGAAGAACTCTTTCCTCTTCTTACTCATCCATACAGCTTCTGCTAAAGTGTCCGGTTATGACACCGATTATCGAGCTTATATGCGAGCTGCTTAGATATAGCAAGCACCTTGATCGCTTTAAATCTAGTGTAGGCCAGATGTTTTTTGTGACCTGACACGTGGTGATGTTATTCCACTCCCTGCAATGTCTCTATGGCCCGGAACCTAGCAAAGGTAAATATTACACTATTGTGTCATCTCTATTAGAGCTGAATGTTAGACTTCATTTAGTTTTTCGCCGTTCTTTAGCTTTTTCTAAAGCAGGCCACCATACTTCAACACCGTACATTAAAATTGGTAAGATTACCGATGTGTAATTTGGGATTGTAAGCCCCATTTATTACCAATAGCTTTTTTGCATCTTGGGTTCGATCCCTGCCTGTGCCATCTAAAGTTTTTTTTCACGGGTACTGCCTCTTGCGAGAAATTGACAAATCCTATAAGAGTAATTCTTGTCATGAAAAGTGCTTTCTCAACTTAGCCGTTCGGATTCGGCTTAAAACTGTAGGTCCTTTCCGTCCCTGACAACAGTACTCGCACACAGTTAAGAGTTGTAATTCACTAGGCTCTAGTTCTCAAAGGACTGTTGCGCCACCTAATTTATTTATTTTTTTATCATGAAAAACGAGTGCAGAAATATAGCGTCAAAAATCAAAATGGTTTTCACAGATCTTTTCGATATTTCAGCGAGATCAGTAGATAATTTCTGAACACCGGAATTCTCTGATTTCGTTGACGTGTATTTCAGCAGTTCAATTTGATGATCATCCTGGCCTTCTCTTTTAAACTTTCTTGGTCCTCATTGAACAATTGGTATAACTCACAAATATTTATATTTAGTCCTTTCGTAAAAACTTCGCAAAACGATTTCTATTTTTCGTTGTTCACAGAAATACTAGGGTAGTTAAAAATCATCAACAAATTTAAAATCAGCTTTTGTACAGAAATTCTTTTTCAAAATGGGTACAGAAGAACTTCCCAGTCAAACTTTTAAACAATTTTTAGTACTAAACTCAAAACTTATAAAATTCTAGGAACAATGAGTACACATACTTTTTATTTTAATTTCCACAAACGTCTCGCTGTTTCGATCTTAGCTATAAAATTGTATTTAGTTAAATTCTCTACGAAATTCACCCTTAAAATATTTCACTTATTTCTATCGTTCGTAATTTAAAGTACATTTTAATTTGAAAGGGTTGTCTTTTTCTTCTTACTCAAATCGGAACAAATTTATTACAAAATTTTGTTCACATTTTTTTTTAGTAAATTGTTTATTTTTCTAATGTTGAAATTTCATGCTTAAATATTAGAAAAATCATTAAATAAACCCAGAGACAAGTTATTTAATACTTCCGAACCAACCATGACAGAAATTTGAAACATTTTATTTAGAACTTAATTACTCACAACTTTATGATTTTTAACCAGTGAAATTCTAAGTTTAAGCCAATAAATTGTGAGAAAGAATTTGATCCTCACATTAAGGGGGCCTTCGATGTAACTTTACTAAAATTAAATTCTTAAGATTATTTCACATTTCTACTTGAAGGAAACTAAAATAATGACGTGCTTAAGTTGTGTAAAGAGACTTTTCTGGATTCTTGATTACCCTAATTGAAATACAAACGTGACCCCCAAAATTAAACTTAAATATTCTTAATTAGTATTCCAAGTTATAAATTTGAACATTCATAAAAATTAATAAGGAAAACCAATCATAAAAATAGCTCAACCTACCTTCTATGGCAGTTAAAGGAACTTAACTGTCTTCTTCCTGTTTTTCCTTTAAGGAACCACATATTCAAATTTAAGGGTTGTTTAATAGAACTTGACACATATCATAATTCTTATCCAAAAATGCTTTATACCCTACTCATACATCATACACCTGCTACGTTTTGGGGCACGAAGTCACGAACCACTACAGTATTTCGAATCCAAATATTTATAACAATTCAAAAAAAAAAAAAAAACAAACTAGGGGAAAAGTCGTAAGTATACATTTGGGTTAATATGAACAGTATTTACTTATAGTTACACCCTCATAAGAATAAGGAACTCTATTTTCAACAAATATTTTCGTATAGAAAATGTTATAACCCCTTTAACTTCAAAGAATCAACAACAACAACGATGAAAAAACATTGAAATTGTCACAACTAATTAACGTCAAATTATCCACATAATAACCTGTTCAAGTTCAATGTGTCAACCAAGGAGTTCATTGCTTCGAACGTTTTTATTAGAAAATTACCTTAATTTTTTTTTGATAATTCCCTATTCTTCCATAAACAATTTTATTATTCTCATTATTCAGGTAGTTAAGGTGAATAAAATTGTGTTCATGGCACATATTTCTAATTCAAGCTTTTATTTTTCCTTCGCTGAATTCCTAACATGAACATAATTTTTAATTCATCCATTAAAAAAAATAATCATTCAGTCGATATCTTAGGTATAATTATTATTTTTCCTCATTCGTGACTTAAATTTTGTATACTTTGTGTTTTTTATCAGACCTTATGGAATGTTTACCTTTAGCTTGAAATATTCAATATTTTAGCGTGAAAATATTCTTATATAAAAATACAATTTATTCAAAATATTATGTTTTCATTCATTTATTTATTATTCGAATGATTTAGGTGAACAATTTAGAAAACGCACAGAAGTGATTTACTTCATATTGTGATTTTTAATAAATAAAATAGTTGAAGGTTGCCTTTGTTTTCTCTCCTGTTATCTCAGGCTTTTAATTTCATCTTGCAATAATTTAATATTAACTAAGTAATAATTTTCCAAGCTTGTTTCATTCTTCAATAGGAATTTTTCAAACATTTTCTACTAAAAGTTACTTGCTAATGCTTATTCTAGTTGAATAACAATGTATGAGCGAAGAACTCTTCTGAGTTTTGGGATTTAATACTTACTTAAAATTGCGCTACAGTCCGGAGTGGACCTGGGCCTCAACCAACATGCGTCTCCAGCCAGCTCGGTCCTAGTTGGTTGAGGTCTTCACCCACCTGCGTATGCCACCTGAGTTGCGGTATTCCTCTACTGCGCCGTCCCTCGGGATTGGATTCGAAGACCTTCCGGGATGGAGCGTTGATGTCCATTTGCTCTACATGACTCAGCCATCTAAGTCGTTAGACTTCAATTCTGTTAACCAGGTCAGTGTCGCTGTACATCCCGTACAGTTCATCTATTATCTATGCAGACGGGACCAACAATCACCCAAAGAATTTTTCTCTCGAAGCATCCTAACACGCTCTCATCTTTCTTTGACAGGGTCCAGGCCACAGCGCCATAAATGAGAACCGGGGTGACGAGTGTCTTATAGATGGTGATTTTAGATGCTCAAGAGAGGACTTTACTACTCAATTGCCTCATAAGTCCTGACATCACGCTTTGATCTTCCAATTATGTCAATATCATCTGCATATGAGAGTTATTGGATGGATCTTTGAAAGATTGTGCATCTAGTGTTGACGGTTGAGTATTGCACAATTCTTTCCAAAACGATGTTGAAGAAGTCGCATGACAGTGTATCGCCTTGTCAAAAACCTTTTTTGACATCAAATGCATCGGTGAGATCTTTTCCGACCTTGATAGAGCACCGTGCATTCTCCATCATCATTCTGCACAAACTGATAAGTTTCACAGGGATGCCGAAATTAGACATTGCTCTGTAAAGCTCTTCCCTATATATTCTGTCATACGTGTGTTTAAAATCGATAAAGAGATGGGGGGTATCGATTTGAAGTTCCTGGGTTTTTTCCAAGATCTGTCCTAATGTGAATATTTGGTCAATGGTGGACTTTCCTGGTCCGATGCCACACTGATAAGGACCTATCAGGTTGTTAACGAACGGCTTCAGACGTTCACATAATACGGCAGAAAGGATCTTATATGCAATGTTTAGGAGACTGATTCCACTGTAGTTGGCGCAAGTTAGAGGGTCTCCTTTTTTGTGTATTGGGCAAACTATGCTAAGATTCCACTCATCGGGCATGCTTTCTTCCGACCATATTTTGCAGATGAGTTGGTGCATGCTCCTTACCAAGTCATCGCCTGCTGCTTCGAATAGTTTGTCAGCGATGCCTGCAGCTCCAGCAGCTTTGTTTGACTTCAGTTTAGATATAGCTATCTTCACTTAGTCGAGGTCGGATAGGTACCTTTTGGTAAAGTTTGCGAACCTCATTCCTGTGTGACATCCCTCTATCTCCACGATCGCTCGCTTTTCATGCTCCCTTTTTTTCCATCTAAAAAACCGGTGTTCCTCTCTCCTCTTCTGCTCGTAGAGCTCCCGAGCAACTTTGGTCCTTCTGTGCAGCGCCGTTTTGTATGCCTGTTGCTATGGTGGAAGTGTCGTGCTTCGAATATGTAGTAGAAGCCCTATAAGGTGTTCCCTAAGTAGTCCAACTTAACTGGAACTGTAGACGCCACCGTTGATTCCATCTCTGGAATTCCTCCACTGCCGCCTGGATAAGGAGAGGTACCTTAGTGGAAACATCTCCCCCCCTCTATCGTTTGCTGCCCCCAACAACTTTCCACTTGGGTTAGAACCCAATTTGCAGTTGAGGTACTAGGCACCCGATGTTCACCGCGGAGAGGTGAGAGTAGGAGTTGATAGACAGTGTTGGGTTTTGAGAAAAACCTGTGGACGCTTGTGTCTTCTTGAATGCACATGTCTACCATTTGAACATCAATTTTGGGATGTAGCTCGAATTTTAAATGGTAAAAAGTATACTGTTGATGTCGGATTAAGCCTTGAAATTTTGTGTAACCTTTTTCAACAACTCTTGAACCCTACCCCAAGAAATCTTTTGAAGTTTCACTATTTGTCTACCAAGCTTCTACGAATCTGTCCTGGACTCACTGCTGTCGGAAGAAAGGATATAACCAACAAAATTTCCGAAACTGATGAAAATGAAAAATCAACGAAAATGACGAGACTGAAGAGAATAACGAAACTGACCCGAGTGAGATGGATGACAAGACTGAAAAGAATGGCGATAATGACAAGAATGACGAGGCTGACTAGATTGGTGAGGCTGACGGGATTTACGAGACTGATGAGATTGACGAGACTGACGAAATAAAGGGAGGCTAAATTTTAAGGGCCAATGTTGAATGTGAACTACACCTAAACGTCAAGTTTTTGTTTGTAATTAATTTGACAGTTCTGAATTTCGGACTAATTCAATATGAAGCATGGAAAGATATACAATACTCGTACAGTATTCGGCGAATGATAATCCAAGAGTGATTGTCGAAAAACCAATGCGCCCACAAAGAGTGGCTATTTGGTGCGGTTTATGGGCTGGCGGCATTATTGGGCCGTATTCTTTTTTCAAAATGAGGCTTGACTTTTATACTGTTCGCTATTGTGATATGATAACGAACTTTTTATGACCCGTATTGGAAGATATGATGGATGTGGACGATATTAGGTTTCAACAGAATAGTGCCACTTGCCACACAGCCAACAAAACAATGGCTCTTTTGCGCGAAAAATACAGTGGCCGTGTCATCTCAGGTGGTGGCGATGTCAATTGGCCGCCGAGATCATTTGATTTGACACAGTTGGGACTTCTTTCTTTGGGGACATTTGAAAAAAAGGTGTAAGTCGATAAACCAGCATCAATTCAAGAGCTAAAGGACGATATAATTCAGCACATTAACGGCATAGAACCTCAATTATGCCTCAGCGTCATCGAATATTTTGAGTTTGACCATCGAATGGAGGTAAAGTCAGCCATTTCGCCGATATTTTATTCCATACATAATTGAACCATACCAATATTATCATCATAAAAAGAAATTACAATAACTTCCTAAATAATTTGTGTTTTATTCAAAATCAGCATCGGCCCTTAAAATTTATAACCAGCCTTTAGTTCTGAAGTGCAAGGATCAGTTCTTTGTACGTAATTTTACTCAAGACAACTGAAGTTCTGAAAAACTTAAGTTTCATGTTTTTTCGCATTAGTCACATTGTCATTAAATCATATAGCAAAAAGGCCAATGAACGGGATCTAGTAGGCATGTACAAATTTAATCAATGCAATTTATAAAATTCGGACGCTATTGTTCTCCGCATTAAATTACCGACTATAAAAGCTGAAAACCCAAAGTTTTTACAATACAAAATTGGCTTATTATTTTTAAAGTATTCTCTCAAGCAACAAAAAAGAGAAAGGAACAGAATAGAGTGAAAGAGTTGGAAGATGAAAATTGAACAAACTCCTATAATATTGAACAATAGGTTTTACTCGATGGATGGATAAAGGATACACAATTATTAATAATTTATAAATATTACCAACACACATTATAAGCAACCATTTACAGCTGTAGAAATACGTAGATATAGAGACATACAGTTAGGTAGAGGCAAAAAAAATAAAAATCCTTCGATGTTCAATTATTAAAAATCATTAAATTGGCGGGAGCAAATGGTAACGGTGACTGTAGAACAGAAGGAATAGCAGAAACAGAGACGGGAGCAGGAGCAGGAGCAGGAGCAGGAGCAGGAGCGTCAGAATCAGAATAGGCAACGAAGGAACGAAAGAACGGAAGGATATGAATTACTGTAAATTTTTATGGTTTAAGTTATCTATATGGTAGTCTGTGTGCATGTTATTGTCCTGAATGTGATTACACATATAAGCAGGTATGTATATCACGTCCTGTTTAACGGTATTGTTTTCTCTTATTTTTTGTTTGTTATTATTTTATTATTATATATTTTATTTTTGTTTTGTTGTTGTTGACTTTATGGGCATAATGTGAAGAGCCACAAAATAAATCATAAAAATAAATAAAGCTGCTATACACAATGGAATCCTTTATCAAAATGTTTTTATTAAATAGAGTTCCGATTTCGATATTTGTGTCCTTGCGGGTATCGTTTGGGTGGGAAATTGGTTATTTGTCTGCCTCTGCCTCTGTGTGTCTTTCTCTCTTTCTCTCTCTTTCTCTATCTTTAACTCTTAGTCATATTGTGTGTATCGTTTCGGTCTGTCGGTCGATTGAGGAAAGGATATAATAGGAAAAATAACGGTTGAGTAAGTATATCGTTGGCAATCTTTATTCTTATTGAATTGTCTCTTTGTGTGTCGATGGATAAACGAGTATGTATGTATATCCCTATGAATATGAAAGGATTCCTTCATATTGTATATTAATACAGCTATGGCCAAAAAATTAAGAACAAAACTTAATTTTTTTTAAATAAGTCTTCAGCTCACTTTTGTAGTGAAACTAATCTAAAATACAGCCATTTAATTTTCGTTCTAAATATTTTGTTAATGTTTTTTAATGTTGTCAATCTTAAAAAGTAAAATTGCTTTACAAAATTTTGAAGTTCATGTACTAAAAGCTGAACACTTGATTTAATACCTATTGAAAGAACAATAAATTTCCGTTAAAAATTTCAATTAATTTAATTTGTTGAAGGATTGTACAGAATAGGTTCAAAGTTTCATCCTAATTTAAAGAAAAATCAAAACTCTATTGTTTTTTGAATTTCGTTTGTTTTGATTTAATTGGCCTTCAAGTTTTCCGGATTTTATTGAAGAGTTAAGCTGATGAAGAACATTAGTACTGAAGTACAGGCACTGAGCTTAGATTTTATAGGTACGAAGTGCTATGGAAAACGCTTTAGAAAGACCACGACTCTGGTCATTTAAGGGATATTATTTTTCATACTTATTAGAAAAAATCCCCATAAACCATACTTAATGATTTCAAATAAAGAGATGACAATATTTCTAAAAATTTTACATTTTCTTCACAAAGTTCAAGTCTCTAAAACTTGGTTTATTGATAAATTAGAACATCAATTTTTCAGGTGTTAGAACTCTGATTTAAATCTAAGTCTGAGATAGAATAGATTTAATGGACTCTCAAATTTGGGGGTCAAGGATATTAGAATTCGATTTAGCAATGTTTTTTCTTCTTCTCAAGGCCGGATTTTTAGATTCATTCCGGGCTTGAATTTAATTAAATTTTAGACCACAAGGACATCTAATGTGTTTTAATAAAATATTTTTAGAATATACATAAACCGGGACGGTTTGCCAAAAAGCCATAAATATTAGCTGCATTATATAAAATGTTGTGGACGCTGCGCTGACAGTTTCATAAAGTTTAAACCTATTAAACTATTTACTTTGCGTTTAGTTTTACATATTTTCTCATCAAAGGGTGGTAGGACATTAGACATATTAGAGGTTGTAATGACTACGAGTGTTTTGAGTCTGCATACATAAGTAGACATAAGAGCTATTTAAACTATGTCGAGAAATAAGAACCAATATAAAATTGTCAATATTCCCATGGACAAAATGACCAGGTAAAAGTGTAGATATAACAATAATCTTTGGGCTGAATTAACTTAAAACACGATTTCTTGAAACTTTGTAATATAATATTTGATATCATTTAAAGTGCATGCATCATATGATTATCTATAGAGATTGCAGGACTTTAATATTTGAACTAATGGTTCGAGTTTTCAAGAAACATTGGAAAAAATCAAATCGAAACCAATTTATTTTGATCTTTATGCCAGTGCAACACGAATGTCGAATATGTTTACATTTATCAAAAAAAAAAATTAAAAATACACCAATCTTAAAAGAAATCCATTAAAACACGAAAACACTAAATCCAAAAATAAACGACAACTAAAAAATATTTTTTATTTTGTTCGTAAAATGTCAGAATTTTGAGTCAGAACTAGCTACGCGATGCTACAAAAATCGAAACAAAACACGCTAGAACTTAGTTCAATTCAACTAAGATCTAAAATTCCTAGAACTCAAAAATGATTTTAAAACAAGTTCTACCAATATGATTACATGTGAAGAAATGCTGGAGTTTTAAAAATTTTTTAAATGAAATTCCAAAGATAAAACTAGAATTACTAGATCGAGTTTTTAATTTATCTTAGAACTTCGTCAAGGAATTCGCTGTTTGTGTTAGATATTTTGGAGTTCTGTATTTTCATAATACTCGAGTCGAAAACCATTTGTTTCAGTTTTGTGTTGTTATTTAACTTCCTATAGGAAGCCATTGTAATCGGTCCGATTTGTCGAATTGAAAATGTTAACATTTCTCGAAGTTTCAAGATAAAAGATTTTTAGAGAGTTGTCTGTGCGTGCGTGCGTACGTACGTTCGAACATCAGTTTTCTTATAAAAAATAAAAACCTAAAAAAAGCATTACTAAAAGTTGGTAAAAATTGTTTTTCGACTCAAATATCTTTTCAAAAATTTCAAATTATGGCTTCAAACTAATTTTGTCTTATAAGAAATATTGTTTTAAAAATTCATTAACATTTTGAGAAAAATCGAATTGAAAGCTTTTCGACAAAAAATAAAAACCTAAAAAAAATTACTAAAAATTGATTTTTGACTGAAATCTGAAATCTTTTCAAAAATTTGAGATATTGAATTCAAATTATTTTTTTTATAACAAACTAGCAAACCCGGCGAACTCCGTTTCGCCACTAGATGGATGGCTTCGTTTTTTGTAATATTTCGTTTGGGGATTAAAAGATGAAGAAAAATTATGTTTTTGTTTTATATTTGAAAAGGAAAAATTGTATTTCATTTCACAACAGTAATGAATTCATTTCGATTACAAAAATGAAGTGTAAATTAGTTGAACTTCTCTAAGTAAAAAATGAAAGTGAATCCAAAGTAAATACTGAATCGAAGCGTTATACTTGTCCGCAAATTATCCGAATCATTGGTATTCGAAGAATATACATACATTTTCATTTGCGTACTTTCCGTTAATAATGGTTGCCTCAATCAAATTCGGAATAAGTCTTCTCACCGCAAATTACGCAATATCATAATATTTGAACCAACTTGGAGTTGCAAGTTATGTGGTTTAAATCCTGGTAACTCCAAAAGTTCAAAAACTCCGTTGGATAATTTACAACATCATCGGGATTTGTTATGGAATCAACGGATTTGTATGTCACCAAATCGCCAGCCAGATGTTCAAATGGTAGACATGTGCATTCAAGAGGACACAAGCGTCCACAGGTTTTTTCTCAAAACCCACCTCTGTCTATCAACTCCTACTCTCACCTCCCCGTGGTGAACATCGGGTGCCTAGTACCTCAACTGGAGATTGGGTTCTAACCGCAGTGGAAAGTTGTTGGGGGCAGCAAACGAGAGAGGGGGGGAGAGGTGTTTCCACTAAGGCACCTCTCCTTATCCAGACGGCAGCGGACGAATTCTCGAGATGGAATCAACGGTGGCGTCTACAGTTCCAGTAAGGCTGAACTACTTAGTGAACACCTTATAGGGCTTCTACGACTTATTCGGAGCCCAGGCCTATAAGGAGCGGTTTATCCGGCTCCCTGTCCTTGGAGTTATACTAAGGATCTGGCCCTCCAGGTTGGGGGTTGTGCCTTCAGGGTGACTTCCTGACCACGTAAAAATTTTCTAGTTGCGAAGCACCAACAAGCCTCGGATACGGACGGATTCACTGTTGACAACCCAAGCAAACGAAATAAGGACAACGAACTTCGGATCTGTACGTGGAATGTTAGGTCCCTTAACAGACCACGTGCAGCCGAACAATTAGCGGAAGCCCTAAACTGCTGCAAGGCAGATATTACCGCCATCCAAGAAGTGCGATGGGATGGACCGGGCAAACGCAAACTAAAAGACTGCGATATATACTACGGCGACTGCTACCGAGAACAAAGGCAGCGTCTATTTGGGTGTGGATTTGTTGTTGGAACTAGACTCAGGCAAAAAGTCTTGAGTTTCAACAGTGTGAGCGAGCGCATCACGACAATCCGCATCAAGGCTAAATTCGCCAACATAAGCCTAATATGCGCGCATGCCCCAACAGAGGAGAAAGATGAAGACACCAAAGACATATTCTTCGAGCTCTTGGACAAGACATATGAGCAGTGCCCTGGCTATGACATTAAAATTGTCTTAGGAGATTTTAATGCCAAGCTAGGAAGAGAAGACATCTTTGGTGGCACAATCGGAAGATACAGCCTGCACGACACCACCTCCGACAACGGATTCAGGCTGATCGATTTCGCTGCGGGGCGAGACGTTCTGGTAGCTAGTACGCAGTTCACACATCTCAATATCCACAAGGGGACATGGAAATCTCCTGATCAATCAACCGTCAACCAGATTGACCACATTGCGATCGACGCACGACACTTCTCCAGTATACAGGATATCCGAACATTCCGAGGGGCCAACATTGACTCGGACCACTACCTCGTTGTAGCCAAGGTACGACTACGGATATCCCGGTCCAAGCCAAAACAAGGAAGTACTGTGAGAAGTTTCGACGTTAGACGGCTACAATCGCAAGAGACTGCCATGTCCTTTTCCGATCGAGTCTCTAGTAACCTCTTAAGGAGTCCTATGCTGCATGCATTAAGCATTGAAAACCAGTGGCAACATTGCCTTGCAGCCATCAGAGATGCCGCCTCTGAAGTGCTAGGTTTCACACGTCCACAACAGCGAAACCCCTGGTTTGACGACGAGTGCCGGCAAGCGCACGCAGCGAAGCAAGAGGCATACAAAACGGCCCTGCACAGAAGGACCAGAGCTGCTCGCGAGCTCTACGAGCAGAGGAGGAGAGAGGAACACCGGCTTCTTAGATGGAAAAAAAGAGAGCACGAGAAGCGCGCGATCGAGGAGATAGAGGGATGTTACAACAGGAATGAGGTTCGTAAATTTTACCAAAAGGTAAAAAAGAACTCCCAAGGGTACCAGCCACGAACCGAAGCCTGTAAAGACGATCAGGGGAACATCGTAGTAGAACCGCAGTCTATGTTGAGAATATGGAAAGACCACTTCTCCAAATTATATAACGGCGATGACGAACCGAATCCCGCTGTAAGGGAGGTAGAACCACTCAACTTAGGCGACGCAGATCAACAATTCCGCCTACCCGACCTAGACGAAGTGAAGATAGCTATATCTAAACTGAAGTCAAACAAAGCTGCTGGAGCTGACGGCATAGCTGCCGAACTATTTAAAGCAGCAGGCGATGACTTGGTAGGGAGCATGCACCAACTCATCTGCAAAATATGGTCGGAAGAAAGCATGCCCGATGAGTGGAATCTCAGCATAGTTTGTCCGATACATAAAAAAGGAGACCCTTTAAATTGCGCCAACTACAGAGGGATCAGTCTCCTTAACATTGCATATAAGATCCTTTCTGCCGTACTATGTGAACGTCTGAAGCCGTTCGTCAACAACCTGATAGGTCCTTATCAGTGTGGCTTCAGACCAGGAAAGTCCACTATCGACCAAATATTCACATTACGGCAGATCTTGGAAAAAACCCAGGAGCTTCAAATCGATACCCACCATCTCTTTATCGATTTTAAAGCCGCGTATGACAGCATCCATAGGGAAGAGCTCTACAGAGCAATGTCTAGTTTTGGCATCCCTGTCAAACTTATCCGTTTGTGCAGAATGACGATGGAGAATGTACGCTGCTCCATCAAGGTCGGAAAAGATCTCACCGATGCATTTGATGTCAAAAAAGGTTTTAGACAAGGCGATACACTGTCATGCGACTTCTTCAACATCGTTCTGGAAAGAATTGTGCAAAACTCAACCGTCAACACTAGAGGCACAATCTTCCAAAGGTCCATCCAATTACTCGGATACGCAGATGATATTGACATAATTGGAAGATCAAAGCGTGATGTCAGTGGAGCGTTTTTGAGCATTGCGACGGAAGCGAAGAAGATGGGTTTAGTGGTCAATGAGGGCAAGACCAAGTATATGCTGTCATCAAAAAAGGACATTGAACAACGACGTCTTGGACAAAACGTCACCATGGACAGCTATAACTTCGAGGTAGTTAAGGACTTTGTCTACCTAGGCACCGCTATAAACACAGGCAACGACACCAGCGCTGAAATCAAACGAAGAATAACTCTTGCAAATCGCTGCTTCTTTGGACTTAGAAGGCAATTGAGAAGTAAAGTCCTCTCTCGAGCATCTAAAATCACCATCTATAAGACACTCATCATCCCGGTTCTCATTTATGGCGCTGAGGCCTGGACCCTGTCAAAGAAAGATGAGAACGTCTTAGGATGCTTCGAGAGAAAAATTCTTCGGGTGATTTTTGGTCCCGTACGTATAGATGGAGAATGGAGGAGAAGATATAACGACGAACTGTACGGGCTGTACAGCGACACTGACCTAGTTAGCAGAATAAAAGTCCAACGGCTTAGATGGCTGGGTCATGTAGAGCGAATGGACATCAACGCTCCAGCCCGGAAGGTCTTCGAATCCAATCCCGAGGGACGGCGCAGTAGAGGAAGACCGCGACTCAGGTGGCGCACTCAGGTGGGTGAGGACCTCAACCAACTTGGCGTGCGAAACTGGAGACAGCTAGCTAGGGACCGAGCTGGCTGGAGACGCATGTTGGTTGAGGCCCAGGTCCGCCCCGGACTGTAGCGCCACCTTAAGTAAGTAAGTAAGTAAGTAATCGCCAGCGATTTTTGATTGAACGGTGAAGTTTAGTGCGTGTACATCATTATTCTTGGAGGCGAGAATTGCTCATTGACTTAACCAAGCATAATTCTGATAATTCTCACTAATGTTTGGGAAAACATTTTCAATAAGAGCTAATCGAGAGTCTACAAATCGGCAAAAGTTCGTTGGTAAGAGTAATTAATCCAGTTGTCGCATCAACTGGCACATTTCTTTTCCATTTCCAACAGCTAACAATTGTTTGGAAAATTGTGCAGCACTTTGATAATTTTGAAGTTGAACTCTCGTTTTAGTGGTAAGCGATAATGTTTTTACGTTATTCCACAAAAGTGATGACTTCAGGCAAGCATTCAATTCATCTGCAGGCGTTCCACGGAGAATTACTGGCAACGTCTGCCTGAAATCGCCTGCCAACAATATCATCAAGCCGCCAAAGATGTTTTTACTTCGTCGAAGATCCTTCAGTGTGAAGTTAAATGCTTCAAATGATTTATTATTTGCCATTGTGCACTCATCCCAAACAATGAGCTTGCATCAACAATTTTCCCATTGCACTGGATCGGGAAATATTGCATGTTGGAGTATCAATTGTGTTTATGCGCAGAATGTGCAGTACGACCGACATCTAGAAGAGTTGCCGCAATTTCAGCTGATGCTAACGCCAAAGCTATGTCACATCTTGATCGAATAGTGGCCAAATCAATGAAATCACAAATGTTTTCCCTGTTCCTCCACGTGCGTCCAGGAAGAATAGATCACCAGTATTATTGTCCACCGCTTGCATTAATGTTTCTTATACTTGTTTTTGCTGTTCATTCAGCAACGGCACATTATTTCGAACGAATTCCTGCAATGTATCCACATTGTATTGCAGCTCTCGATTTAATTCTTGGTTCAATGCATCGTACATCGATCGATTTGGCGCAATCATTCCTACTTCAATCAGTAGCTTACGGTTGACTAAAAAAGGTTCCCAAAAGTAAGCTTTGGTTTAGAATATAGGGCCCTTGAAACGACAAACAATTTCGATTCTACAAATCGGAACTTGTACAATAGCTTTCTATGGGAAGCTTAACGGAGTTCACTGCTTGTCTGTTGAAATTTTTCCTGAATTTTTTCTGCTATAAACCTCACGGAGCCCGAGCCCTTCCCAACGATTGCAAAACCGTGGAAATCGGTTCGTGCGTTCTGGAGTTATAGCGTCAGGAAGGAAAACCCGACTTATTTTTATATAGTAGATATTGTTTTTAACATTCTGTAAAATTTCGAGAAAAATCGAATTAACAGTTTTCTTACACAAAAACCTAAAAAAAAAATAACAAAAGTTGGTAAAAATTGATTTTCGACCCAAATATCTTTTCAAAAATGTGAGATTATGGCTTTAAACTAATTTTGTCTTATAAGAAATATTGTTTTCAAAATTCATTAACATTTTGAGAAAGATCCAATTGAAAGCTTTTTAACAAAAAATAAAAACCTAAAAAAAAATTACTAAAAATTGGTTTCGACTGAAATATATTTTCAAAACTTTGAGATTATGGCTTTAAACTAATTTTGTCTTATAAAAAATACTGTTTTTAACATTCAGTAAAATTTTGAGAAAAATCTAATTGACAGTTTTTTTACAAAAAATAAAAACCTAAAAAATAAATAATACTTAAACTTATTACAAATTTACTTTCGACTCAAATATCTTTTCAAAAATTAAAAATATTACTTTAAAACTAGGCTTTCTCACAGAAAACATTGTTTCGACATTCCGTAAATTTTTTATTAAAATCCAACCATCAGTTTTTTCATAAAAAAAGGAAATCTACAAAAAATAGTTCGCAAATTTCGTAAAAATTGATTTCAGTACAATATCTCGTGAATAATAGAAGATATTGACTTCAAATTAATTTCATTCATCCAATTGGTATTGGTATTGGTTTATATAAGAAATAAAAACTTTTAAGAAATATTGTCGGTAATTTTTAAATCTTTTAGAATAATTCAACTGACAACTTTTTTAACAAAACACAAAAACCTTAACATTTTTAAGCAAGACAAATTAACAGGCGGGATGGAAAGATATCAGTGTGGGTCGCATTCCAGCCTCTTTTTGAAAAATGAATCCGCTTTCGGGTACTTCTGTTTTTTTTTTTTGATTTTATTTACACGTTTTATGAAGATTGTGCCGTAACGTTTGATTTTAAATTTTCTGCAAAAATTGACAAGCTTTAGGTTTTCTTATTTAAGCTATTTCTCAAAAGTTGTTTGAATCGGATATCTTCCGGATTCTTTCGATTTTGTTCTTCTCTTCTCTCGACCTTCATGATCTTTAATAGAGATATAACTATCGCCACTTTCACATAATTTCGAATTTTTTAACCAAACAAGACTATTTTATGAGTGTTCAAATGTTCCTTTCATCAAATTCTTAAAAAGTTTTTGAAAACATATTAACCGTTCCCATATAATATAGCTTTTTCAAAAGTAAGAGATGTTCCCAATATTTTGGCTATGGCTGTTTGTTTATGGAACAATATTACCTATTATTATAATGTATAAATGTATATATGTATGTATGTAGGTATTGAATGTGTGTTTGACAGAGGACATGGATTGAATAATCAAAGGTTCAATCGAGGTATCATTCTACGGATATAATATACATATACTTTATACATATCCTCTTTTATGTTACATAATTATTTTAATCTTTTGATGTGAAAGAATTTCAGCTAGGCACTTAATAATGGGTCTTTCTAATCTCGGTAACCTTATTTCTAATGAGATTGATAAGTTTTCTTATGGCTACACCTACCTTCACATACCTAACCTATATCTTTACAACTCTCCTAAATATGGTTGAGCTTATTTTCAAAGGTATGATGAAAGTATACCTTATACTCGTACTTCACATCAAATACACAACAATTTTTGGAGATTCATATGGTAAGGAAAAGGCACATAAAAAGGGTTGATTTTCTTTTTTTAACGATGACCTTTTTTGAAAATTAAAATTTAATCTAAATAGGTGAAGGTTAAGTATATTTCTTTTGAATTATACAAAATTTTCAATGTGATAATATTTTATCGTAGATTTTGTGACCAAACAAAAATATATAAAATTGAGTGTAATAAAGCTTAAAATATTAATTATGGGAGAGAAGTTAAAATCTTTTATTTTAAAACAAACGAATGATAAACAATTTCAATGAATAAGTTGTATATTTAGAGGTTGTTAAAATGCTTTGATACTTGGAATACATATTTTTTGGATTAAAACAAAGTAAGGATATGTTTACAAAAGGTACTAACCTTGACGAAAGAAAAAACACGATATCTGACTTTGAGCCAAGACAAAATATAAGCTTTCTAATCATGTCGAAAAACAGGGATGAGAAGGGGAGAAGGGTTCGCTTTTATAAAATTCTTGTATGTTTATTTTAATTTTTTTTTTCTATGTCACTTCTAGGGTTAAAGGTTGTTTAAAATGTATTTCAAAGAGTGGCTGTGATGCACCCACAATGAAAACTTCCCATTCGTGACCGTCTGGCGATATTTCTAAAAGTTTTATCAAATATTAATAACTACATTTTGTATAAGATAAAAGAGTTTTTATTTTCATAATGACCGGCAGGATGGCTCTGTAACAATAGGTCCACCGGTGATTTAATGGTTTATCTAACCGAACAGTGGAACAAATCATTACATTGCTTTGGAGAAAGTTAGATTATTGCACTTGATAATTCGAAAGCATGTGATGGAGTTCAATACCAAGCTCATTTATCGAAAATGCGGGCTTTTCATATTGGCGCACCTCTTCTTGGTTAGATTAGAAACTATCTTTCAATTAAAACTGTATATTGGATGGTTTTTAGCCTGACTCTGCTCCTTGGTCTCCTTTCTGCTACTTCTAATCCATTAAAGTGTTTCAGTTACGACAATACCCTCAGTTTTTCATATTCGTTCTAGATTCACATCCATGTAGTTTGGATGTGGAACTTCAACGGCAGCGAATGATAAGCACGAAATTCCGATCTCGACAGCATTAGCCAATAGGGAATTATTAATTATTATTATTGTAGAATTTAATGCTTCAAAAACTCAATCCTTGCACTTGTCGTTAATGTGTCACCCACTCCCGATGCCACAATCCATGAATGGCATCCAGCTCTCAGCTTTCAGTACTCAGTATTTGTAATAAAAGATCATCTCTTATGGAATGATAACATATTCGCCAATGCTGCTAGGTACTTAGCATTTCTCCGTCGGTGCAAGAAATTTTCCACTCCTTCGATGTGGAGAAATTTACAATGCTTGAATGGGGCAGGTGCCCCATCTTTGATAAGATACTTTGATTTTTCTCTGAGTTTAACCAGATGTCAAACATTTTATGTACACCCAAACACACATCTATCTATCTGAAAACCTTTGATAAAGATTCGAGATTAGACTTTTCTGTTCGACAATTTGGACCGATTACAATAACTTCCCATTAGAAGCTAAAAAAATTCCAAGGAAAATGTCACTTCAAAGGAAATTTTTATTACTACACTATGTTTGCATAAAGTGTTTAAGTGCGTACCATTTTTAACGAAATTTAAAAAAAAGCTATTTCAAAATAATGATATTCTAATAATTAATCTGCCAGATATACATTTATTTAAATTAAACAATTTAAAAACAAAGAAAAATATAATAAAAAAGTATAACGTTTCAAAAGTAAAAAGTCGTCAGTGAAAATAATCTACTCGTGTTTTAAAGAAATGAAACTCCAAATTTTTGCACATTAACCAATAATTAATTATTATTATCTTCACATCATTTTAATAATAAAAATAATAATTTTTCTCTTCTTTTTCACAGCAAAAATGATTCGTCAAAGGAAACAAACAAACTAATTAAAATTTTAAATAGTGTGTAAATAAAATAAAATATTATTAATGTAGGTATAGTATTATCTGTGTTAAATAAATCTTAACAAAATATTAATTCAAATTATTACCAAAATAAAAAATAAAAATGTTGTTATAGTGTTAAATAAAAAAAATTAAATTGTAAAAATTAATTAATTTTAAAATTATTATAATTAGAAAATGTCGGATTGAATTGAAAATGGCTACGTTAAGCTAATAGCGGTCCGAGTGCGTGACGTACGAGAACGTGTCAAAAGGCCGCGGACGAGGACAAGGACGAGAACGAGAACCAAAACGAAAAGACGACGGCGACGAAGACGACGACGAAGGGGCGATTCGAATACGAGTATAATATCGGGTTTCGACGACGGACGACTTAGAAAGCGTAGTTTAGAAATTCAAAAAAATAAAATCATAAAAATCGTGTCCAAATTCAAATGTGTTATTTCTTGTGTCCATAAAAATTATCTCTTTGTCCATATAAATGAGTCTTCTTCTGTCCATATAAATGCATAACGCACCAAGAAATGGATCCAAATAAATTCTATTGTCGCAGCAATAATATTAACATCAATAATAGCAGCAGTAGCAACAACAACAACAACAATGGCTCACAAACATCATCAATAGCTTCTTCCTCGTCGTCGGTATCATCGTCAGCGGCGGCAGCAATAGCTGCTGCAGCTGCAACTGCGGCTGCAGCAACAGCCGCCTCATCTAATATCGGCCAAGATATTGTACCGAAGGGCAAATCCCAGCAATTGAATCGGGGGACCAATACAGGAAATTACATAAATGTTCTGCCTGTTCCCATTGGAGTGCAGTACCATCGGAGGAAATTAACGCCCCAGGAATATCAGTAAGTATGACTCTATATACCTTATTCTACCTTCCTGATGGCTGATAGCTATAAACATCCTCCTGCATCATCCTGTACCGATGGGTATATATCGACCAAAACCTACCCACAGGATCCTGTTACGCCTATTTTGTGTAATTATCCTCCCAACTCATTTAATCATTGTGAATTTCACTCTTCCTCTGGCCTCATTATGTGAGTTATTATTTTGTTTTTTCTTTTTTTATTTATAATTGTATGTCTCTCTAGAATATATTTTCATTAATAATACAAAAATTATCATCCCCATATTTTTCACAGAAAGCAATTTTAACCGCAACAAGCTCCAATAAATAATCATTTATTGTTAATTTTAATATTTTATTAAATATATTTTATTGAACATGCACAGGGTGAACCGAATATTAAACCTATTTGGTGGGGGGGGGCATATATTTTGTGTATTCTGTTTTAACACCCTTAATTATTAAAATTTAAATAAACAACAATATTCTTAATATAAATTCACCTACTAGATATTTATATTTGGTGTGGTGAAAAATTTGAATTATTTAAAAGATTAAAATGATTAAGCAAATATTTGGTAGTCTTAGTCGGTTTAAAATATGAAAATTTAACATAAGTGTTATTTCGAATTAATTTATTTGTTTACCGTTAAATAAATATTTTTTTTTTAATTTTAATGTCGATGTCGATGTATTATTATGGAAGTGATGAAAGCTAGATGATTCCAATCCTAATACAGGGTCCGGCAAAAAGATTTCTCATATTTTTAAATAAAATACTATGCCATTTCATATTAAATAAAATATTTACTTAGTTTTAAACATTATATCCGTTAAATATAATTGTCCCATATTATTAATACATTTACAAAGCCTTTCCCTGAAGTTTTCCATTGCTCGTCGAGTCATTTGTGGTGTAATGGTTGCTACTTCCTGAGTGATTGCCACCCTAAGTGCTTTAAAAGATGTTGGGTGATGAGTTTAGACTTGGGCCTTTAAATGTTCCCAAAGAAAAAAATCACAAGGTGATAAATCGGGGGACCTTGGTGGCCAGGTAATGTCTCCTCGTAAAGAAAGAAGATGCCCTGGAAACATCTCTCTCAAAATGGTTAGTGAACGCCGTGACATGTGTGCTGTGGTTCCATCTTGTTGAAACCAGACTTCTTTGTGGTTCCTAGTAAACTGATTTAAGTTTGGTTGGAGGAAGGTCTCAATCATGTGACAGTAGCGATCCGCATTAACTGTAACTTTTTGCCCATTTTCTTCGAAAAAATACGGACCTAACACACCAAATTCAGCAACAGCACACCAAGCTGTCACATAAGGACTGTGAAGTGGTCGTTGATGAATTTATTCAGGGTTTTCTGTTGCCCAGTATCGGAAATTTTGTTTATTTACAGTACCCGATAAATGAAAATGTGCAGAAATGGTAGGGATGCATATGAAGATGTTTATAATTACTAAAACGGCACGTAGACCTCTATCTATCTATACCCGGAATACCATTTTATCTATAAATATCTTTAAATATAAACGTCTAAAAATACGGGAGGTTTTTTTGCCGGACCCTTTAAATATCATCCAACTATAATCCAATAGATTTTCGAGTGAGATTGAGGTCCATTAGAAAGACGAATTTTAAGGGATGATGAGGGTCTTACAGATGGTGATTTTAGATGCTCGAGAGAGGATTTAACTACACAATTGCCTTCTTAGTCAAAAGAAGCGATTTGCAAAAGTTATGCTCGGTTTGATTTCAGCGCTGGTGTCGTTGAATGTATAGTTGTACCCAGGGCCGGCCCCAGCCAAACTTGCGGCCTATGCAAGATTTGTAGAAAGCGCCCCTTTTTTATATTTCCACACATAAACTGATACACAAGCATAAGCCTTTCTCACATTACCCAGGATATAGACTTTCAATGCGTTTTTTTTTTATTGAGGTATCCCCAGTAGGCCTAAACCATAAACTAAAACGCAGCGAAGAAATGAGCAGAGGGGAAACGTTTAAACTTGGAAACTTACTTTTCTGGCCTTACATTTTGCAAATTCAGAAATGAGATCATCAAAGTCTAAAGAATTTAATAATTCCTTTTCAATGGACATTATAGATAAGCCTACCAATCTCTCTTGAATCATGGTTGTCCTAAGATAATTTTTAATAATCTTAAGTTTAAAAAATCTACGTTCTCCTGAAGCTACCGTGACCGGGATTGTATTAGAGATTTGGAGAGCAATTACTAAATTCGGAGCAAAATAAAATTTAACACAGCTAAACATGAGCTTTGTGGTGTAACAAGCGTTGATATTACGGTTAACTCTTGAAACAATTCTTCTCCATCTTAATCTTTAAAACTACCTAATGTTATAACATTCTTCAAATTAAGGCATGAAGCACGTACATTTTTATTTTTTAAACACTCACTTATGTTACTTAAAAATGAAAAATTGATACTAGGTATACGTATCAAGCTGTTCAAACCTTTCTGTAATTGGTTGAATGGCTTGATTAAGTATTTTGAAAAAGAAAAAATCTACTTTAAATCTTTGTTTCGGGTCTAATATAGTTTCAGGACATTCATCAGCATAAAGTATTTTTCTCCGTTGATATCGCAATGATGAAGCTTCGGGAAACACATTTGCTATTTCTAGGGAACTAGAAATACGCTCGGTTAATTGAACAAGAACATACCTACTCATTAGATTTTTCATCAGAACGTATTAAAATCAAACTGTTTTTGTATTTTCTCAAGTTTTTATGCCAGTTGACAGAATAATGGACGGGCTTTGCAAATATTTACTAGTTTTATTTATATTTTCTAAAATATCAAACCAAATTAGCAGGCAGCAAATAATTGTAAAATCAAAAATTTTATTTCCTAACGATTCGGCAATGTTTTTTGCCTCTAGATTTCCTATTTCCTTAAGGGCTTCATATGTTTCTTCTAAATTTGTTTTTAAAGGCCTCAATGCATCTAACCTGCTCTCCCATCTAGTCTCAGAAAGGGGTTTCAAAGTAAGGCTTGGATTTTTGTTCTTATAAATATCCCACCTCGTTGTGGAACTTGAAAAAAAGTTATACAAACATTCAATTGTATCGAAAAATTGAACTGCATATAATGAGCACCGAGCAGCATCATTAACCACTAAATTTAAGGAATGCGAGCAAAATGGAACGAAAAATGCTCTTGGTTCCAGGGTTCGAATTCGAATCTGAACACCTCCTTCTTTTCCTCTCAGTTACTTATTAAAATTTCATGTAATTCAAGCTTGTCTAAAATCAACTGAGTCAGTCACATTCCGGTCTTGTCTTGTCACAAAATACGTCAATTCTATTAAAAAATTATAGCTATTTGTTTAATATTAATTTACCAACAAAGTGAAAAAACAATTGAAACAATCTGTATTCTGCACCAGACTAGATATACATACATTAAAAGTAGCCGTTACAACAGTCATTAACTTTCAAAAAAAAAAAAAAAAATCAAACTGCCTGCGCAAGAACGATTCAACTCCACATAGATTCATCCCTCTTAAATTCTTTTCACTTTTCACTCTATGCTCCTTTTCCATTCTATTAAAAATTTCATCTCCTGTAAGCAGGCACTTAACTCTTACACAGATTCAGTGTGCAATCAGAAAACCTGCACGCTCTGACCCATATGATTCCGTATAAATAAGTTTTTTTTTTTAAATATCTCCCTATTTGTTTCGATCAAAAACACTCTATATGAAGATATAAATCCTTTGTACGTATCACCCTCCTAAACCCATTTGTTTACATTGTTGTATTTGTAATGCGGACGAATTCAACGAGAAAAATTGACGTGTTTCCACGCATACATAGAATCAACTACTAAGTTTTTGGGGAAATTTCATAAATTAGAGGAGAAATTCTACGCACACTAAGAATATTTTTATGAGGCTGATTTCCGGTTTAGCTTGTAGGCAAACCAAGATGTCTACCGAGGATTTATATCTTCATATAGAGTGTTTTTGGTTTCGATACTCAGTATGCAAAAAAGAAAACTTGCACATCTAGCGTTCTTAACGTTGAGGCCACTGACTCCGAACTTCAGTAGTAAATTTTAATAATTTTGACTCGTTGGCTCGCAAATATTTCCATCATGGAATGGCAAACCTTACTGAAGAGAAATGTCAAAAGAGCGGCTAGAAATATGGCGTCGTTTGTTGTCCTTGTCACTCTACTTTTGTAGCGTCCCTGTTGAAAAACCTTGTATATCAGACCAGTACTTGAGTATTGCTGTGTAATATGGAGCCCGTACTATTCTCTGCATTTTAGTCGACTTGAAACCATCCAAAAACGATTTATTAGAATAGCAGTATGTAGATTAAAATGGAATATTCGAATGTCTCCATACTGTACAAGATGAAATCATCTTGGCCTTTAACAATTAAAAACTCGAAGACGATACTTTGAGATAGTTTTCAATTGTGACATCTTTTTGTATTATTTGATAGCTACTTCCATTTTCTTAAAAACGTGTGCACACGTATGACTTTCTTGCTAGAGGCCTTAGGTTTAATCCCTGCCTGTGCCACCTAAAGCTTCATTCCACCGGTACTGGTTCTTTAGTGGAATATAAAAATCCTCCAAGAGTTATTCTTGTCTTGAAAACAGCTTTCTTAAATTATCCTTTTGGATTTTACATAAGAAGAGAGTGGAGAGTTGAATGTCCTTAGGCCCTAGTTGCTCCATCTAATTTATGTATTTTTATTAATTTTCTGATTGTAACCCCAGTTTAATGTTAAAAATTGAAAATTCTTAAAAATAATTTTTAAATCCTTTAAACTTAGTAACTCACTTAAATGGCTTTTATTTATTTTCTTAAACAGTTTAATATTTTGCGCTCTTATGTCAATAAATAACATTTTATTGTGAATATACTAAAGCCAAAGATTTTAAAAGATAGTTTTCATTTTATTTTTTCCATTTTATAAGAGGCAGTAGGTCAAATCTGGTGAAGCATATACAAGCTTCAGGGGAAATCAAACGTAAGGTCCTTTGGAGATTGATATTGTATAGTTTTAATCTGACGGTTTCACTTATTTTTAAATCAGAATCACTCTTTTTTGTTGTTGTTGTTGTTCTGATAAAATCGAATAATTTAAAAGCAATGCATGTTTGTGAACGAGGAGAAAACATTAATTCGATTCATTTGTTTTCGTTTTTTAATTTTTATTTTTTAAAGAACCAGAACATTTTTATTTATGGTTTTCACTTTTTACCCTGAGGTTTTCTTCCTTGTTATCATTATTTTATTTATTTATCGACCATTTTTTAATTAAAAAACATTGATTAACGAATACGCATGTTTTCTGTTTTTGTTTTTATAGGTCACGTCTGTATTACAATGGCACAGACTATCGATGTCGGGAGGATTATTATAACCTTGCAGCAACGAGTGGTCGGTTAAGTACGACATCTCCATCGCCTTCATTGCAACAGCAACAACAACAGCTGCAACAGCAACAGCAACAGCAACAACAGCCACAACAAAGTCATCAACAGCAGCAACATCAACTTCAACAACACCAACAACAACAACCACAACAACAACAACAACAACAACAACAACCACAAAAACAACATCAACAACAACAACAACAGCAACATCACCACCAACATCATCATGTCCACCAACAGCACCACCATCAACAACAACAGCAGCAACATCAACAACAGCAACAACAGCAACAACAACATCTGCATCAGCAACATTGCACGGATATTGTTGATGAGGTGTTGAACAGTAGTCGGGTTGTTGCCACTCAAACCAGTAACGGTAATTGTGAACAAATAGTGTCGACAGGTTTTGGTAGTAGCACAAGTGGTGTAGGTGGTGGGGGCGGTAGTGCATCATCGCTGCCCCCACCGCCAGTGTTGTACACGGTGCATAGGGTAGTGACAACGGCCCAAATACAAACGGCCGGTGGTAATACGTTTGCCTCGTCATCAAGCGTGTCGAGTGTTGTTAGTGCGGTACGGGGGGGTGAAGCGGCCGAATGCTTAACGGCCGCAGTCAGTGGGGCCAGTGGTGTAGGAGGAGTTGGTGGAACATCAGCAGCAGCAGCAACAGCAGCAGCAATTGCCTCAGCGGGAGGACTCAGAAGTTCACCTGGTGAGTTAACATAATAATTTATTCATTATGTACCTATAATATGAGTATTACTGTTTTTCCTTTAGCTTTATGTACAATTTTATGTACCTACATGAAAATGTGTGAAATATGTATGTATAATGGTATATACTCGTACAAGCAAGTTAAATTTTTTTTATAGATTGTTGAACAAAGTCCTTGTTTAACGAAATATATTACATATAAAGTAAGGAACTTATTTTGTAGATCCACTTTCAGTAATATATGTATTTAATATGGTTCTTAAGAATCGGTAATATTAGAAAAATTAATACCTACAATAATTCCTTTTTTTAAGGATTAACTATTCAATTAATTAAACCATTTTTAAATTTGGATAATTTTATTTTAAAGCTTATGCTGCCTCAAAAATAAATTTGATATTCGGACTATGTATTAATGCTTCAAAAATGTACAATTTTTCTCTACCTAATAACGAGCTTATTTGACCAGTTGTAGCTATCATTGATTTTGATCGTTGAAAACTTTCTTTCGGGCTTAAAAGCGATTAAGAAAGTAAAATTTGTTATTTGGTATCAAAATCAAATTAAAGCTGTGCATATAGAATGGTTTAACTTGAAATCGCTTTCATTTAACCGCTGATTTTTGGTTTTATAATTCAGAACAGTCTTTCCACCGAATCGAAAGAAATTTTTGTGGAAAATTTGCATTTCTGTCAAATTAAGAACAAAATATAAAGAAGTTATAAGAATTAAAGGTTGGAAAACGGTTTTATAATTTTAGGTTCAACAATTTATTTTTCTATAAAATTTGGTTCCACGAGTAACAGTTATATTACCTTATCAACAATGTTTGACGTTTCAGATATGTATCAGTTCAAACACTAATTTTGTATTGGTCTTAAATTAAACATTTTTCACTAAGTTGTTAAAGGTTATTTTATGTTACTCAAATTTTGTTTGGACAATTTTCGGAAAAAAAATCACACCGCAGAATGTTAAACAACTCATGCGTCTTACTACCACTTACGAGTAGAATTTTAGTAAAATTTAAATCACAAAATCGTTGGACACTTAAAACCAATGCGTAAGCTTTTCCATGTTTCCTTCTCTAAAGTTTTTTTTTCCGAGCGGATGGAAAGCAGCCTTTTTTCAGCCTGTCCCTTCTTTCCAAGGTCATTGAAACGCAAAAGGTTCACCGTTAATTTGATGATTTATCGAACCAAATTGTTTTCATTAATCCTTATATCGTTTTGGAAAAAGTAATATTATTGCACTTGATATATCACCAGGCTCTCTTATAGAAAATTCTTGCTTTTGATATTGAAGATTCTTTTTTCGTTGGATTAGAAACTAATTTTCGAATCTTTTCCTTATATTTATAAAGATCTCTTATCTGCCACTTCTAATCCATTAAACTGTTTTGCTGACGATAGTGCCCTCAGTTTTTCCTATTCGCTTCTCAATTCACATCCTTGCCCTTCGGATGTGGAACTTCAACGGCAGCGTATGATAAGCTCATTAAATTCTGATCTTGAAAGCATTGTCCAGAATTTAATGGTTCAAAAACTTAATTCTGTCTCCTCTCGTTAAAAGGTAACCAATCCCTGATTCCTATATCATTGAGTGGAACTTGCATCTAGGAAACTAATCAACTTTCAGTACTCGGTATGTGTATGACAGATCAATTCTTATGGAATGATCACAAATTTGACATTACCAAAAATGCTGCTAGGTGCTCAAGATTTCTTCGACGGTGCAAAAAATGTTTCACCTCTTCTGATCGGACTGTAATTTATAAAGCCTTTAATTGTCCAAAACTTGAATATAACTCGCATATCTGGGCAGGTACCCAAACAAAAAAAACAAGTTTAAATCTCTTGGAAATAATCCAAAAAGAGCTTTGCAAATGATAGACGATAGAACTATAACCGAAGCATGTACATCGCTCGAATACCGCCGCAATGTTTTATGGCTTTCGTTGTTTGCCGATATTTTTTCAAACAATGTTCTGTCTAATTAGCCAGTTGCGTTCCACATCTTAAAAAATCCAGCCGCAATACACGCATTTCCTGGTATGCTCAAGCTCAATTTTGGACGTAGTGTCAAATACAGAGATTCTTTTTTTAACCGCACATAGAGAATGTAGAATGGTGTGGAATGCTTTATTTAACTCTGTTTTTCCCTCCTATATATTTTGATATTCAAAACTTTAAGACCATTGGGCACCGGTATCTCCTCTTAAATCCTTTCCTATTTTCCTACCGCTCCACTGTGTTTTAATATTAAACATATAAACTGTATTAATAACCTCTTGAGTGGCGAAAATTTTGAAAAAAGTCAGAGTAATATTTCTACATAAATCCATATAACTTCTGACATCTCTCTATCCGTTTACAATAAGGTTTGTTCGATTTGAGTTTTTTTTTTCACAAATTATCATTGCTAGAATCGTTCATGAGCATTCTTTTAAATAAAAGGAATTCAAAATGTTTCTGTTCAGCTAAATGTAAATCAATGAATATTGAAACAATTTCGAACAAGTAACTATATGTAAATAAAATAAGTGGCGAAATATTTACCCTCAAAGTCAAAATTAACGCAATGTTTAAGATGTTTAAACAAAATTTGCTCCTGTGAGTAAAATGATTTTAAAAGCGTATTTATTTTTTTTTTTACACAAATGTCCAATTAAGAAAATTATCTTAATAAAGAAGACTTCTGATTTGGAAAATAATCACAGTTAATAATGGTTATATTCTTGAAGACACATTATCGCAAGTTGACTGTCTATCCAAATAGGTCACAAAAGCCAACATATCCAATAATGCCTATAATTTATTAGCAAAATTCTTGAAAATTGCAGATTTTGGATGTCTATCAAACAGATAAACTTTAAAACTTTTAAAAACCTTTCAAAGAAAGAGTGGGATGTCAAAAGATAATATTCTTAAAAGCGACAGCTCACCGAATAGCCTGATATTAAAAATGAAACCTATTATAATAGAACAAACCCATTCGATAACTAATTTTTCAACAATGAAAAAGGTTGTAATTAATTCAAGTACTTTGTAGTACATTCGTACAGCAACTATTAATTTATTATTGGCGAAAATTCAATAAAAATCACTGAAAAATTCCATCATTCTACTGCTTTTTTTGCCGCAATTCGCTAATACGACCACGACATATAAATTAGGGATGATTTTCATGTAAACGAAAGCAATTCTTGGATTTTATTTGGATATAATAAACTTACACAGTTTTTACTCAATAAATTTTTATTTCGTCCCACAGTGAATAATATTTATTCGAATAATGCCTCGTGAATTGCCAAAAAAAATTCTTCATGACGAAGAAAATATTCACAATGGGTGGTAATTGAACAGTGTGGGTGTTGTTCCTTAAAAATATTTCTATATAAAATCTCTGGAATTACGTAACTAAACAATGATTGTCAATTCGATTTGACCTTAAGATGAAAAATGAGCAAAGTTCGGATAATTCGTATTTGGCATATTTTAAACATATTTCATGTCCTTTAACAATATGCGTGAATGTTATAAGTTTATAAGGGCTGAAATCATTTTTCTAAGGGATTGAGTATCAATCAGGATTAATATTCATTATAGTGAATACAGTTTTTAATTTGGTTTTGTTCCAAATTTTAAACTATCATAAGAGGATGTATTTTTTGGGGTATAAAACTTTGAAATGGAATAATACAAAGATGATTGTTTTAATTTTACATGAAATTTTATTTCTTGGGAAAATTATCTTCTGGCAATATAATTTCTATAAATTTCTACAGGTTGCTCCAACGTAGGCTAATATGGAGGTCCAATTTTCGATGACTTTTCCAACATAGTAGCCGTATATTGCATATAAGTGGTCAATCATGTCAGGATTTTCGACTCCAATATTGTCGAAGACCGAACGTGTCTTAAATTCTTTTTATTTGTTTTTAAATTAAACTAAATTGTAGTACCCGTGGCACGATGGTTAGTGCGTTGGACTGTCATGCCAGAGGTCTTGGGTTCGATCCCTGCCTATGCCATCTAAAAAAAGGTTTTTTCACGGGTACTGCCTCTTGCGAGGAACTGACGAATTCTCCGAAAGTAATTCTTGTCATGAAAAAGTGCTTTCTCAAATTTGCCGTTCGGATTCGGCTTAAAACTGTAGGTCCCCTCCATTCCTGACAACAGTACTCGCACACAGGAATGGTTGACAGTTGTAAGTCACTAGGCCCTAGTTCTCAAAAGGACTGTTGCGCCACATAATTTATTTTATAAATCGAATTGCACACAAACGATGTGCCGCGAGAATTATTTTGACAATTTACGAGAAACGTCAGTCGGTGCGTCAAACAGGTGAATGAATTCGCCACAGGTAGCAATGAAGTTATTGCCAGCACGGTAGCTCAGCCTAAGGGGGGGGGGGGTTAATTAGGTAGTTGGTTTTATTGATCGAGGTGATCAATAAACTTAAATAAAATTGATATCAAAATGATATCGAAATACGAAGACGTGAATTACACTAAGTCGTATTGATTATAGTGGGCGCCAGGAAACTCTTTAATGGAAGATTACCAAAACCAAAAGCTGTAAATTAGGCTTCAAAGAAAATTAAGAAATAAAAAAGTGGTTTGGTTTTCCAGATGAGAAATTCAAATTATCTTTTATATGGGTAAATTAAAAACCATGATCTTTTATGAAAAAAATACAAATTGAGATTTTGCGATTGACAGAAGGTCAATTCTCGATAAAATTTATGGTAAAACACAACCGATAGAAATCACTCAAAGAAAATTATTTCGAAAAAAAACTAAAAACGGTACAACTTAACAGACAAAGAAAAAAGAGGAAAAAGAAAAAACAACAATATACTTAAAAAAAAGAAAATTATACCTAGCTTTTCAACTCGAATTTCCCACAACAGCTATAGTAGTTCTTCCTCAAACCAATTTTGTCCCAAAGCAGAATCTTCAACACAAAAAAAAATTAAAAAAAAAACTACCGTAAGCAAATTTCGTTAAATAATACTTAAAAACTTTTTTCACACAATTTTCCAACTATCTTGTCGGTTTGGACGCAATTCAAAAAAGTACCATCATGATAACGAGATTGACCCTTACGGCAACTTGCACTCATGCAATCCTCTCTGATCTTATGCGTGGTGAACGGTATGTCTCGGTCCCGCAACTTCTTCCGTCCATAAGACAAGAACCAATTTGAAAGCGTTGTTCAGTCGTCAGTCTATTTTTGTTGAAATGCCAAACCAAACTAAAAATAAAGTTTTTGACAGCTGACAAAATGGCCGCCAGTTAAAAAAGTATCGCCGACATAAAATTCTATGCATCTGAAAAAACACCCATTATAAGGATAAAGGTATGTCATTAATAATGGAAAACGTTATCACCTGAATGACCTCCAGGACTACGGTTACAGTACAATATCTTTGTCATGGCATTCATTGCTTCACAAATCGTTCGTGGAATAATATATCTTATTGCTCATGTTTCTATTTTTCAATGTCTAAGGTGTTAAAATGTGAGATCTCGGTGACCAATTGCGATCATTTTTAGAAAATAACACGGCCAGACAACTTTTTACCATTATCTAACAATTTCAATGCATTATTAAAGCATGTATCGTTTCATTTTTATGATTGGCGTAATTTTTAACTGTTAAAAGCCAAGAAATGGAAGTTTAAAAAGTAACTGCTGTCGAAATTACCCCTTTTTAAACAAACAAAAAATTAGCCTTTCTTAACATCAACTTTTTAAACAAAAGTTGATGAAGTACTGTAGGTTATTTTTGTTCTGTTTTTAGATATTTTTTTACGCAAACGTCTCTAATTAAAAAGACCTCATTGTATCTTTAATAATTACTAACATAAAAGTCCTCGCCATATCAGCAAAATACTGTCATGTCGCATAATGCTTATAAGTGCGTGCGTTGGACCTGGATGATGGCGGGGTTGTGTTTCAAACTTTGACAATGTAATTAGGTGCCTGGTTATATCAGTTACCAATATCTGCAATGTACATTATTCTGTCCAGAGATTTAAATGGATGTCTTCATGTCTGACCATTTTGTGGAATAACATGACAGCATTTTGGGTTTCATAATGCTTCGAATATATAGGTACGTAGATAGATGTAGGGACATTATTGCCATCACGTGGCAGAATTTAATGGCCATGTTGTGTAGTCAAGGTAAACATAGACCTGACAAGAACGGCGACCATCATCATCATCATCATTTTGAGAGGATATGAAAAAAGTACTTTCGAATAATAGGCTTCTATTTTCAACTCACACATAATGATGACTAGCTGCTGGTCTTTCGAAAGGACATCCAAATAAATCCCGTAAAATTTTGCTGAAAATACGATCAAATGGAAAACAAAGACATGGGTAAACTCTATGAGTCTGGGTCTTGGTCTGGATATGGGTCTGGGCCTTTAGCTTTTTCTTTTATGTCCGTTTTTTATTTGGTTTTTCTTTTTAGAGTTTGGGTTGATTTTAAGAACAAAGTGAGTTGAACTCAACCTCCCGCCACATTGACTGCGGTTTTATTTTTTAGACAGGCAAAAGATGACAAAAGGACATCCTTGCTTGCTATTTCAGCTCTTTATTTTTATTGTAGGAATTTTTCTGTTTTTCATACAATTTACATAAAAGATAAGAACGATTTTAAATTGTTATAGGTGTTCCCGCATTTGACCAATTTCGATTGAAAAATATGTAAAATAGGAGATGTAAATAGGTAAGATAAACATTAGGTATAGGCAGATAGGTATGTTCTTTTGTATTTCAGGACATGACGCAGATGGGTACCTGGCGGAAAGGAAAAGAAAAAAAAGAAACGAATCATCTATTGTCCTTTATTTTGATGATGATATTTGAAGTAGAAATAAATATATAAATTTTCATAATATTATTTTAATGTTGATGAAATAAAGAAGAATGAATGAACAGAGGTCGCATGTAGTTGCTTTAGTGGGTCAGTTTAAGGTTACAAAAATATATATCTATAACTTTTGATGATGTAAAGTTAAACCAAATCTCCTTAAAATGAGTAGTAACAAGAATATTAATAAGGAAAAAGTAGTTCGTGGAATAAAATTTAGTGCATTCGACTATTAAATTGACGTTAAGTTTAATAAGTTTAATCCTTGTTTATACTACTTAACTATAAAATATAACAAAATTGTCAAAAAAAGTAGAAAACTATGTGATTAAGAGTAGTAAATCCTTGTTCGTAATGTTAACTCCTTAAGAATTCTAAGAAGCAGATTTGTTTCAAAAAGCTATAAACTCATAGGTGTCTAGGCAATACATTTGTAAAACAAAAGCATGTAAAGGGTTTTCCATTGAAAGGGGTTTAAAAACTGAATAAAACAAGTTGTATATAATATATTTACTTGAGAGCCTTATCAATGACAATACGTGTAAATAATAGCATCGTTTAAATGGCCGCTGCAGCTTTTGATGACTTTATGCGCATAAATCAAGCTGAATTTCATCTGTGGCATCAATTATCTTGGCTTGTGCCTTATTTGCATAGCCCTGCGACTTAAGAAAGCCCCACAAGAAAAAGTCTAAAGGAGTCAAATCACAAGATCTCAGTGGCCAATTCACGTTACATCGGCAGCAGACAAACATATCCTGAAATAGCTCACGCAGAATATCGATTGTTTTTTGAGATATTTGACACATAGCGCCATCCTTCTGAAAGCCATACGAGTATATCTTCGGTGTCTATATCATCCCATTCAGGCCACAAGAAGTTGGTGATCGTCGACCTATAGCGATCGCCGTTGACGGTGATGGCCTGACCAGCATCATATTCGAAGAAGTTCGGATTGATGAAGCCTCCAGCCCAAAATCCACACCAAACAGGAACTTTATTTGGATTCATTGGCATTGTGAATTTCGCATGATTTAGTGTCGTAACAAATTAAGCAATTTTCATAAAATAATGAGCCTCATCACTTAAGATGATTTTTGCACAAAAATCGGGATCTACTTCCAACTACTCCAAAATCCAATTAGCGAAAATACGACACTTCGTATGGTCTTTTAGTTTTAGCTCTTGGATCAGTTGGACTTTTTATGGGTGGAGGCCCAAATCACGACGCAAAATTCTAAGGGTTGTGGTCTGCGACAGGCCAAGCTCTTGTAAGTGACTTAGAATTGACTACTTCGGATTTTACTGCACACTTTCACCAACGGTGTTGGCTGATTGTTCACTTGGCGGATGAACTCACAATTTGGCTACTAAACGTTGAATAGTCGACTTGTTGCTACTAGAGAACATCTATTTAGATTATAAGGTTTCATCATTTACACGAGTTGCTCGACGCTTTAACTTGCCATTATGATTTGTCTTTAGTGATTGATTAAAATAAGATATTTTGACAGAAAGTAAGGAAACAATATGGCTGCCACGAGCTTTCAAAATCAACCTGTATCCCTTTTATAAAACCCTTTCTTTAACTACTAAGTCTCTGAAGAGTGTATTTCTGAAAGGATGCCCACGTTTAAATGCCTTCGTTATTACCTTGACACTAGGATTAATTTGGGGAATTTCCTACTTAAATATAATTTTTAAGAAATTTTATGAAATTTTTATAAAAAAACACAGCAGTTATAGATATTTTTAACGTCTAGTGCTAGAGAAACTTTTCTGATGGGAAGCTTTTGTTTGTCTTATTGAATTTCCATAGGAAGTTATTGTAATCGCTCCGATTTGTTGAATTCACAATTTTGACTTTTCCCGACGTTTCAAGGCCACCAGAATATAAATCAAATATTTTTAGAGAGATGTCTGTGTTTGCGTGTATACATACGCTCCGTATGTTCGTAGATACATCCGTGAGTTCGAAATACCTTGTTTTCGTCGGCAACATCTCAAGAACCGGTGGAGATAGTGACTTCAAATAAATTTTGTTCTAGATAAAGATAATAACACAGAAAGAGGCAGAAAGGACTTTCAAAAAAATTTAGCTTTTTTTTTTACTATTAAAAAAATTAAAAAAAAGGTGACAAATTTGGTTAACCCCAAATGTTTCTCGGACCAATAGCGACTTCCACTTAATTCTATATTGTATATTTTTACGTCATAACGAATTGATATGAATTCGAAAAAAATCAACTAACTGATGAAACAAAAGTATTAAAAATTATGTTTTTTTAAAGTTGTCCTGAATTTAAATTACGCCTTATAATAATTGTTTTATCACATTCAAAAACTATGTTTTTAAGATTAAAGTAAAATAGCTCAAGAACCAGTAGAGATATCGACTTCAAATAAATTTTGTTATACAGATAATAATGCAGAAAGAACTCTCAAACAAAATGAGAGAGGTTACCATAGCAATTTAAAAAAAAGGTGAACATTTTCGTTTACCTAACATATCTCACTAAACATTAAATTTTATATTATATATTATGACGTGATATCAAACTAGTATATTTTTGAAAAAATTCCAATTAAGTTTTATTATAAATCAAAAAAAAACTAAAAAAAATATTTGTCACCTCGAATATTTTACGAACAAAAAATGATTTTACCTCCGAAATAATTTTGTGCAACGAAAAATAACGTTTTTAAAATATGGTAAGATTTTGAGAAAAATCAAATTGACAGGATCAGGGGCGAACGCAGGTAGGGGTTTTGGGGGTTAACCCCCCCCCCCCCGATATATCAGAATATGTTCAGTAATCAAATATCCATCACTGTTCAAAAAAAAAAAGAAATGGTACAAAATTAATTTCCAACTCAAATTCTCAAACTAGGTTAAACAAAAAATTTTAATAAATTTGCTACGGTGCGGTGATAGAAATTGTGCACAAAACACAAACACGCTAAATCAGAACAATAAATGTCTGTATTTTTTGGTAAAGAAAGAAAAATATTTTTCTCGTTTCATTCATACTAATAATTAAAATGTTTAGTATTTTTATTTTCCACTTGTTAGCTCTTTAGAGAAAGCTAATCTCTTCGCTAGGCAGTTCGCCGCCAATTCAACGCTGCCAATGAGTGTTATGACTCCGCCTGTCATCGAGCGCGTTAGTGATTCTATGGGACCAATCTTTTTTCGCACTCGTACTGTGGCGAGAGTCCTAAAAGATCTTAACATACATAAATCCGCTGGTCCGGATGGTATCCCCGCTATTGTTCTGAAGAAGTGTTCTTCAACGCTGGCAAAACCACTGCGTAAGCTTTTTCATCTGTCCTACTCCTCAGGTCTCGTTCCGAGTGGATGGAAACCGCATTTGTCCAGCCTATTCTCAAAAAAGGCGAATCTTCCTCACCCTCTAATTACCGACCGATTGCACTTACGTCCCTTCTTTCCAAGGTCATAGAAACGCTGATTAATTATCAGCTTAAGAAATATCTTGAGGAACGGAAGCTTCTTAATGACCGGCAATACGGCTTTCTTAGCAATAGGTCCACTGGTGATCTCATGGTTCATCTCACCGAACAGTGGAACAAATCTTAACATCGTTTTGGAGAAAGTAAGATTATTGCACTTGATATTTCAAAGGCATTTGATAAAGTCTGGCATCTTGCTCTCTTATCGAAAATGCGTGCTTTCGGTATCGACGAATCTCTTCTGCGTTGGATTAGAAATTTTCTTTCGAACCGTTCAATACAAGTTGTTTTGGACGGATTCAATTTTGAAACCCATAAAATAAATGCTGGTGTTCCCCGGGGCTCCGTTTTGTCTCCGACCCTCTTCCTCATTTTTATAAATGTTCTCCTGTCTGTTACTTCTAATCCAATACATTGTTTTGCTGACGATAGCACTCTTAGCTTTTCATATTCGTTTCCAGACTCACAACCCTCCTCTTCGGATGTGGAACTGCAACGACAAAATATGATTAGCTCATTAAATTCCGACCTACACAGCATTGTACAATGGGGAATAAAAAATTGTGTGGAATTTAATGCTTCGAAAACGCAATGCTGTCTTGCATCGTTAAAGCGAGATAAACCCTCTTTGCCACTATCTATGAATAGCACTTGCATCAACGAAACGGAAAATCTCGACATCCTCGGAATGTGCATCAGCAACCACCTTTTGTGGAGCGATCACATACGCGATGTTGCCAAAAATGCCGCAAGATATCTAGGTTTTTTGAGACGTTGCAAGAAATTTTTCTCTCCGTCTGATCTAGCTACAATCTACAAAACTTATATATGTACGTCCGAAACTTGAATATAACTCTCATCTCTGGGCTGGTGCTCCAGTAACTTATTTAAGCCTCTTGGACAGTATTCAATGATTGGTGACATTAACATCATCAACTCGTTTACGTCACTCGAAAATCGACGCAAGGTTTCTTGTCTAACCCTTTTTTACCGTTATTTTAACGGACTATGCTCTAGTGAAATAGCCAGTTGCATTCCTCCCCTTAAACAATTTAACCGTAATACTCGCGCTTCTAGGAATGCCCATCAGTTTACCCTTGAACCCAACTTCGGCCGTACTATGAAGTACAGAGATTCATTTTTTAGCCGTACTACGTGAATGTGGAACGCCTTGCCACGCTCTATCTTTCCCTATCATTGCAATGTTCAGGAGTTCAAAATCAATGTACACCGACACCTCCTATCCAACCCTTCCCTCCTTTCCTAATGCTCACACTGTGCCTTTGGCATATTAAAGGTATAAAAAAAACCCTTTTAGTGTTCGCTAATAATAAAAAAAAATAAAAAAAAAAAACACTGAGGTAGAAGATGAAGGGTTTTTAACTTTTTGTATGAAGCTAAGTATTATTATTAACACAGAGATGATTTCTTTCGCCATGTTTGTTATGGCTAAAAATGAAAAATGACAGAAAATGATATTGTTCTACTCGTTTTTGAAACGAATTCACGGCCACTTATGACACATTTAAATATCAAAACACAGACAAATTTTTCCGTTCATTTATGTTAGTTTTAACTGTAAATTAAAAAAAAATCTTTTAAATTAACTTTTTTCACTTCTTGAATTGTACACAAGAATATTTTAAAACAAAAAAAACAACCCTGTTTGCCTTTGTTGAGTTTTTTTCCCTTTTTTTCAAGAACAAGAATCAAATTAATAATAAAAGTTACGTGATGTCTCCTAAATTCAATATTTTTAAACATTTGGATGTGTTTCTGCATTTAAACATACCTTAATGTAAGGCACAAAACAATATGGGGAATATTCAGTCATATTTTAAACCCCAGTCTATTTGAACTGGAGTCTTAATTTAACATATACATAGGTTATACAGAGCTACTATTCATAAAGAATTTGGCATATTCTACTACAATGTAAAACAATTTCACTTAACAAAATAAATTGCGTTAGACAGCCAAAATCTTTGAAACCCTTTAAACTATTTTGTTTGCTGTTAGTTGAAAAATTTTATGAAGTCGGGCTGGTGGTTTTAAGACTTGGAAGCACGCAGATATTAGCAAACATTTCATTGAATTTCGTTCTATAATATTTAGAAGGTCAATCATACACTTGACAGTTTTTTTTTTCTCGAATCGATACTCGTACCCTTCATTCAAATCGTCTTCATCTATTTCAAAGGGGTCCAATCGGGTTAAGAAGAGCTTTCGTTTTTTGTTAGTTGGTATCATTCCAACATCCAGCAAAATATCAAAATATTGATATACATATGTACATATGCTTACGTCTTTTGACATTTTAATTTTTGTTTTTAAATTTTCAAAAAAAATGTGTCGTAACTTTTTTTACTCAATCAGTTTGTTTATTTTTGACGTTTAATAGATTTAGAAACAACTTAAACATAGGTTCCGTCGTGTTTATTTTTAGACCCCAGATTATCGTTTTAAAATGGGTTTAAATTGTCTATGAATAACATAAACTGAAGTTTAATTTAGCAAAGACAAAATTAGAACTTATCAAGGAACTATGAATATAACCCTGTCTTCGGTCTAAAGGTTAGGGACACATTCAAAATCATTATTTCTAGTATTTTCATGGTGAGTTTAATAAAAACGTGTTTAAAAATTTCAAAATTCAATCTAGCAATCTACGGTAAATTTGAATATGCGAAAACAAACAAAAGAGAAATGTGAAAATAGAAAAACAAAAACACTCTATATGAAGATATAAATCCTCGGTAGACATCTTGGTTTGCCTACAAGCTAAACCGGAAACCAGCCTCATAAAATTATTCTTGGTATGCGTATAATTTCTCATCTAATTCATGAAATTTCCCCTAAAAACTTAGTAATTGTGTCTATGTATGCGTGAAAACGTCAATTTTTCTCGTTGAATACGTCCACATTACAAGTACAACAATGTAAACAAATGGGTTTTTTTAGGGTGGATTTATATCTTCATATAGAGTGTTTTTGTAGAAAAATCTCACCTCACCTCTTTGTTTCTGTAAATCACATTTATTCATGTGTGAGTTCAGCCTAAGAATGATGGGATCGCCAATGGCAACTAGGAAATAAGGCATACAAACTCATACATGCATAATGCATATAAAAAGTTTTAGCGTTCAATTGAAGTCAAAATCAAACTGTTTTGTCAATCGTGAAAGCAAGTCATATGCCTATATATGTATGTAATTTTTATTCATACATGTTTCTTAGTACCTATATAAAATAGTGCCAAAAAAGAAAAAAAAAACATGACATTTAAAATAAAAAAAATAATATAATATATTATTTTTTTAACCCCCCCCCCCTCGAAATTATTTTCTGTATTCACCCCTGGACAGGATTAATAAAAAATAAAAACCTAAAAAAAAACATTACTAAAAGTTGGTAAAAATTGATTTTCTACTCATATATCTTTTTAAAAAATTAAGACTTTTCCTTCAAACTAATTTTATCTTATAAAAAATATAGTTGACAACATTCGTTAAAATTTTGAGAAAAATCAAATTGACGGTTTTTGTACAAAAAATAAAAACCTAAAAAAAAACAATACTAACACTTGGTAAAAATTTACTTTCGACTCAAATATCTTTTCAAAAATTAAAAATATTTGCTTCAAATTTTATTTTACAATTTTATCTCACAGAAAAAATTTTGTTTGACATTCAGTAAATTTTTTATACAAATCCAACTGTCCGTTTTTTCATAAAAAATTAAAATCTACAAAAAATAGTACCTACAAAATAAACATAGAATTTGAAATTAAACTATTTCATTTTATGCAAAATATTGTTGGCAGTTTGTAAATTTTTAAGAATAATTCAACTAAAAACTTTTTTAACAAAACACGAACACCTAAAAACTTTTAAGCAAGGCAAATCAACAGACGGGATGAGAAGTAATCAGTGTGGGTCACATCCCAGCCTCTGTTTTTTACGTTTGATTTTCGTAAAAAAATGTTGACCCTTTCCGAGATATTGAATTTTGAAAAATTAAGAATGTATCGGTTACTTCCTGAGAAAATTCGAATTTTCGATTTTGACCAAAAAAACTGTATAGGGACTGCTGTTGTTTTAACTTAAAAAAAAAAATGAAAAACGCCTAACGCGAGTTGACGTTAAACCTTTTACAAAAGATTGGACTCAATCGACCCACTAATTTGGACTGTAGGGGCCAGTACAGATAGACAGTCAGACGGAATGGGAGATGAACTTTTATCAACTTCTCTACCATCGTAATGTCATGTTTGATTAAAATTTGGAGTTCGCATTTTTTTACGAATGCAATACTTTCCATATAGTTACTATATGTTGTAAGAGAAAATGTAAAGAAATAAGTATTACAACTTATTAAAAGGCGGTTACTAATTTTGAGTAACTAAGCAGTTTATTGTGTGGTGATCATTATTTTTTATGACAAATTTGGCAAATTGTTGGTCGTTTAGTTCAAGCTTTCTTAGAACTTTAAATCTAAATCTATTCATTTTTGTTTCCCTGAAAGGCCCTGTAAAAAATAACTTAAATTTCACAAAAATCAATAAATCACAAGTTAAATTTTCTACATGATTTTAGAACTTTTTAAATAAATTACTTCTTTTCTATTTTAAACTCACTTCTTTGAAAGCTTCCAATAGCAAATATTTGACTTTTTAAAGTTTTTATTTTATCTGCGTGCTTAAAATAATTCTATTCAATTTTTTCATGTCCTGTGCAATGTCCTTCCGTATCCGTGTCCCCCTTAATATACCAATTGCCTGATATACTTTACGTATATACATAAATAGAAATAGAAAATGCGAGTTAGTCGTGCGTTTTATTTGCTTTGAAATCTTATATTAAATTTAATGTATTCAATCGTTAAACAAAAATAAGCATAAAAAGACAAACTTCAAGAATTTCCATTACAAAAAATTGGTTAATTAACAATTCATTAACAAAGGAAACAAAACAACAATAAATTAACTATAGAGAAAACAAAATCAACAAAATTTAAGTTTTACCGTTTCTATTTGACTTTCTGTTTTTTTTTTAAATCTATGTTTTTCTTTTCGTTTGTTTTTGTATGAAAATAAATCCATTTTTTGAATTGAACAGTTCTGCCATTGTTCATTTATAATTATTTTAAATTCCTTTTTTCATTTAGCAGCAATGCGAGTCGAGTGCCTACAAAAATTAAAATTAACTTGCTCGTGTTTGCATCCCTTTTTTCCGGTTAGCCAAATCCAATACGCCAAAAAACGGACAAAATAAATTTGAAAAATAGAAACAACAAGGCACAATGCACTTCAATTTATTTATTGGTCCTGAATTGAATATCATCATCATCATATTCTCTATACGACAAGGGACGCACGAGTATCCTTGCTGTCAGATATATTTACATAGAAATTTTCGAACAAATAAAAAGTCCGAAAACTCCTGTTTTGTTGCTGTGGCAGTAGTTTATAAATATTATAACCCAAATTCAGTTTATTTATTATTTACTGATGCAAAACGGATTACGTGCGATGTTGTTATTTTTGTTTTTTTTTTTTATTATTAATTAAGCAAATATTTATTTGAAAAATAAAATCAATTCAATTGTAAAAGCATTGAATGTTAGCTGCTGAAAATAGATTAGTTTATTTTGTTTCTGCGGTGCGGAGGTGTGTGTATGGTGTTGATATTGAATTGTGTAGAATGCAAGGGCTATAATGGACTTTTTAAACCAAGGCCGGATTGGGTTGGGTGCCAAAAAACCACGCCAAGTGAACTAGACAGTAAATAAAATTGACATAATTGGATATAGAAGCAGAACATTAAATTGTCAATAGGATTAATAGGAAATATACAACTTCATGGATTTTGATTAAAAAAAAATTATTAATAACTGTATTTTGTATAAGATGAAATAAATTTGAAGTCAACATCTTGCTTTGTTCTCAATTTTCAATAAACAATATTTCATTTATAATTAAATTATTTTAGTAGGAATATCATGTCTTATTCGTAAAATATTGTAGGTGGCAGTTTTGTTTTAAATTTAGATATTCAAGTTCAACCAAATTTTTAAAAATTGTAATATTTAAAGAAGAAGCGATTTTATAATGTTTTTAAGTACTTTTTGCAGATTTCAATGTTATTGTTTGCCAAACTAAAATTTATTTGAAGTCAATATCTTTACTGGTTATTGAGATATGCAGCCAGCGAAAAAAGATATTTTGAACATACACACAGTTCTCAATTTAAAAAAACAATGATTTATATTCTAGAGGACTTGAAACGTCAAGAAATTTAAAATGTTCAATTTTTTTAGTTTTACAATAAATTCTCTAGGGAAGCCCAAAATTAGATACAAAATGATGAGTATACGCCTAAGTGTACACTGTACATACATATTATGACTCACAACTTGTTTTTGACCTGCAGGCTCAATGACAAAATTCATATGCTTTACATAACTACTATAAAAATGTTAATACGGTGCTTTAAGTGAAATTATTTCAAAACTCTTCTTTATGTTTTTAAAGTAGTTTAAATTTATTAAGCCTTTTACTGAAACTACCTTCCTGTGTGCAAGTAAGATCAGGGATGGAGGACGACTTCCATTTGTTATGCAGATTCCTAACTGCTAACTCTGTCTTTTAGTTTTAGCTCTATACAAGGTTAAGATTTTAGAATTCAAATATTGATATAAATTGAAACACTTTAAAAGTCAAATAAGAAAATCATTGTCACAATTGAAAAATTTAACAAATTTTTATAAAACTCTACCATCCCATTTTAAAAAAGAGGCTGGGATGCGCCCCAATTTGATAACATCTCACACTGTCCGTCGATTTCTTTTGCTTTTAACTTTAACAAAATATTTATAACAATATTTTGTGTGAAATAAAATTCAAGTCAATATCTTTCTTTATATTCGTAATACTTGAGTCGAAAATCATTTCTTATCAGATTTTTGATGTTTTTGTAGGTTTTCTAACAAAAAGTTAGCAAAAATATTTTGCATATGATGAAATAGTTTAAATTAAACATTTTTTTTTTATCGAGATTTTTAGTCGGACACCAATTTTTACTAGCATTAGTAGCTGAGTAGCATTTCTTGAAAGTTTTTATACCTTATATAAACAAATACAGATTGGATTTTTTTGAGACCATTATCTCACGTTAACAACAAAATTAAGCGCAGAATGAAATCATTTTAAAAGTCAATGTCTACATTTTTTCAAGAGTTATCAAGAGATAGCGTACTATTTTGAATAGATTTGATTTTCTATGAATTATTTTATAAAAATTTCAATGCATATCGATATTTCAGTCGAAAATAAATGTTTACCACTTTTTAGTAATGTTTTTTGTTTAGGTTTTTATTTTTTGAAAAAGAAATGTCAATTCGTTTTTTCTTAAAATGTTACCAGATTTCAAAAACTTTATTCTTCGTTGTATACAATTATTTTGTTGATAAAATAGTTTTTAGTTCGTAAGATAATCGAGTTGACATTTATTTTTTTTGTTTTTTTAATTTATAAAAAAAACCTGTAGGTATTGAATTTTTTTCAAAATTTTATTTGTTTGGTATCACGTTACAATATACAATACAAAATTTAATTCAAATTGCTAGCTTTATTGGTTCATGGGATATTTTGAGTTATCTTAAATTTATTAAATTGCTATAGTAAAAAAACACCCATTCAATTTTCTTGAGAGTTCTTTCTGCATCTTTCTTCATTAATATCTGTATAACACAATTTATTTAAAGTTGATATCTTTACTGGTTCTTGAGATATGGACGACGAAAAAAGCTTCCCGATCTTACGTTCACACGCGTGCTGCACACACATCTCTCTAAAATCTTGTATTTAGATTCTAAGGATCTTGAAACATCGAGAAATGTCAACATTTTTATTACAATAACTTCTTATGAGAAGTTAAAAAGATATTTTTGACTGAAATTAAAAAAACTAAAAGTTTTAGCAGAACTTGCCATTTAAGAAAATAAGGACATTTTTAAAGTCTTGTTTCCACATTCTTTAACAATACAAATAGCTTAGTTGTAAAATATGTATAAAATTTCCAAAATTTGTTTTATAAACATCAAAAGTTAAAACAAAAGAAATCGGGCTCTAACTGTTGGTTTTACTGCATTTCAACTCTAAGAATCTTTTGACGCTGTTGAAATTATATTTACAACTTATTCAGTGGTCTTTGCAAGCAAGGCAAACATACAAACAATAATTTGTATTTATATAAAAGACATGAGTAGTTATATCTTTAATTTATAACAAATCAATCTGGTAGTAACTTGGACAAAGGAACTTGCTCATGTATTCAAGTTTTAAGTAGTTATATCTTCAATTTTAGCAAAAAAAAGGTAACTTAGTTGAACAAACGAACTTGCCCATGTGTCCAAAGAGTCTTTTTAAAACATTTCCTATATTTTAAGATTTAAAATGACCTTGCAAAAAAAGTTTGTTTTCAAAAATGTAGATGCGATTTTGTTGTTCAGTTTTAGTTTAAAAATATTTTTGGTATGCAGTTCCTTAGAGCTTATACGCTTAACATTTAATTTTGATAACCTGTTTTCAAGATATCGAATTTCGGAAAAAAATGTTTATTAGTTCTTGAGAAAACTTAAAACAAAATAAATGTTCCATGGAGAGTACCCTTCTGGAGCAATACAAAAATATTGCTATTATTTTAAAGAAACCAAAGTAAGAAGAACAATTTTAGCTTTTTAAGAGAACAAACACAGCACTCTCACAACACATGAAAGACAATGACCATATGGCAGATTTTGACAATGTTAAAATACTAGACAAAGAAAAGCGCATGACCACCCGCTTCACTCTGGAGAGCTTGAGGATCCAGCAGCAAATTGATAAGACGATGAACCATCAGGAAGACGTCGACAACATTAGTGCTTTGTATAGTGTTGCCATAAACTAATTGTTAAATACTGTGATACTAGGTTAATTTTTGTTGTACTTTTTGTTAAATTATTTTTCATATTGGTCCTATTTAATTACAGTGTTGTCCATATTTAAACTTTTCGCACCTTTTGTGCAACTTTTAATCATGGTTTTTTAATATAAAATAGTAAGTTTTTAATCGTTAAAATTTTGTTACAAGAAATGTTTTGTACTAACAATGTATTAAAATTGTATATGTAGCTAAATAAAATCCCCTGAAGAAGCTGGAAAACAACTGGCGAAACGTAGGGTAAAACCAAGATGGATTAGTTTTATTTTATTATAAATCGCATCCAACTCATCGATCATCAAAGCCCAAGAAACAAACAAATTTATCACAAATTTTAGCTAAAATTAAAAAAAAATCTATGGGTTTGGTTTTGATAAAATTCGAATTTTCGAAATTTGTATTGAAACTTCTGTTATTTTTAGTCTTAAAAAAAATGAAAAAAAACGTCTAACGCGAAAACCTTAATTTCCAAATTTAAGTCAATTGTTTGGTCTGAAGGGGCCAGTACAGACCGAAGGACGGGATCGGGGGACGCACTTTTTTCGACTTCTCTACCGTCGTAATGTCATGTTTGATTAAAATCTCTAGTTCGAATGTAAAACTAGTCATATACATAGTTCCTATGTGTCACAAGTAATTATCAGCAAAATAGTTATTATACGCCCAAGTGTACTATTCAGATGATGAGCAGGCAAAAAGGATTACAATTTGGAATGAACTTCAAAAAATACAGCAATTGTAATGTAAAATATAAATAGGTACAAGCCTTATCGTTGTCCCATATAGATTGAAAAAATATCTTAACATTCTTGGCCTTACGCAAGTGCCAATTCTTCGCATGAACGCAAGACAAGTGAAAGTCACAATATCAACATTTTTAACCATACACTTAATTTATTCATAAAATCAAGTAATACCCTTATATTTTCTTTCTATAAAAGTCTTAATTTATATTCAGATATAAATGTCGGTTATCACGCAATTTTATAATTTAGGTAAAACTCGTATAGGGTTTTACTTCCACTTTTAAAAATCATTTTTCTATTTCCTGTATTTACAATTTTGAATGATATTTTTAATTTTAAAGCACTTTAAAGATGTATAATTCTTAGGTGAACATTATTTAATTACTGTGAACTTATTGCAAAACTAATTTGCGAATATTTTCTTTAATAACAAATAATCTGAAAAAATAGTACTCATACGCCTAAGTGTACTATATTAATATCATTCAAAGATAATGCCGTGGTTTTGGTATCGATAAAGAAGTTGTATCTGAGCTCATTCAGCATGCGAGTACAGTATTTATAAAATACTATCAAACCCGGCGAACTCCGTTTCGCCACCAGATGGCTTCGTTTTTTGTAACATTTCGTTTGGAGATTAAAAGATGAAGAAAAATTATTTTTTTTGTTTTATACAAAACAAACAGCAATGAATTAATTTTGATTACAAAAATGAAGTGTAATTTAGTTGAACTTCTCTAAGTAAAAAATGAAAGTGAATCCAAAGTAAATACTGAATCGAAGCGTTATACTTGTCCGCTAATTTACGTTTCATTGAAGTATCCTTTGGTAAACCACATTTTTTGCTTTTTTGGTCTGACGTTAACACAAACAAAGCGGATGGTTTCCCAACTTGTGAACACGCAACGTATAGCTGCCCATGTGAAAAACAATGATTTTGTAAATTTATCCCGCAAACAATAAGCGATTGGCCTAGCGACTTGTTAATTGTCATTGCGAACGCAAGGCGAACCGTAAATTGCAATCGTTTGAAGTCAAACGGAAGATCAGTCGGAATCATTGGTATTCGAGGAATACATACATTTTCACCTGCGTACTTTCCGTTAATAATGGTTGCCTCAATCAAATTCGGCATAAGTCTTTTCACCGCAAGTCGAGTACCGTTGCAAAGTCGCGGTGGATTCAAATTACGCAATATCATAATAACTGAACCAACTTTGAGTTGCAAGTTATGTGGTGGAAATCATGCTAACTCCAGAGAGTTCAAAAACTCCGATGGATAATTTACTACATAATAATCGGGATTTGTTTTGGAATCAACGGATTTGTAGGTCACCAAATCGCCAGCGATTTTTCATTGAATGGTGAAATTCAGTGCGTGTAAATCATTATTCTTTGCGGCGAGAATTGCTCGTTGACTTAACCAAGCATAATTCTGATAATTCTCACTAATGTTTGGTAAAACATTTTCAATAAGAGCTAATTGAGAATCGTCAAAAGTCATTGGTAAGAGTAATTAATCCAGTTGTCGCATAAACTGGCACTTTTCCATTTCCAACAGCTAATAATTGTTTGGAAAATTGTGCTGCACTTTGATCATTCAGGCAAGCATTCAATTCATCTGCAGGCGTTTCACGGGGAATTACTGGCAACGTCTACCTGAAATCGCCTGCCAACAATATCATCAAGCCGCCTAAGATGTTGTTACTTCGTCGAAGATCCTTCAGTGTGAATCTAAGTGCTTCAAGTGATTTCTTATGTGCCATTGTGCACTCATCCCAAACAATGAGCTTGCATTGCATCAACAATTTTCCCATTGCACTGGATCGGGAAATATTGCATGTTGGAGTATCCATTGTATTTAAATTGAGTGGCAACTTAAGCGCAGAATATGCAGTATGACCACCATCTAGAAGAGATGATGCTAACGCCAAAGCTATGTCACATCTTGATCGAATAGTGGCCAAAATCAATGAACTGACAAATGTTTTCCCTGTTACTCCAGGTGCGTCCAGGAAGAATAGACCACCAGTATTATTATCCACCGCTTGCATTAATGTTTTTGCTGTTCATACAGCAACGGCACATTTTTTCGAACGAATTCCTGCAATGTACCAACATTGTAATGCAGCTCTCGATTTAATTCTTGGTTTAATGCATCGTGCATCGATCGATTTGGCGCAATCATTCCTACTTCAATCAGTTGCTTGTTTGCAATAATCAAGCATTGATCCTCAATCAGAATCATTCCTTCATTGTAGATTTCATACGTTATTTGAAGTTGATATCTCTGACGTTTCTAGAGATGTGGTTGACTAAAAAATATTCCCAAAAGTAAGCTTTGATTTAGATTATAGGGCCCTTGAAACGTCAAAAAATTTAAAAATTTTCAATTCCACAAATCGCAACTTTTACAATAGCTTTCTATAGGAAGCTAAACGGAGTTCACCGCTTTTCTCTTGAAATTTTTCCTGAATTTTGTCTGCTATAAACCTCACGGAGCCCGAGACCTTTCCAACGAATGCAAAACCGTGGAAATCGGTTTGCCCGTTCTGCAGTAAAGACCTATGCAATTAGAACTTGCTAAACTTAAAAAATAAAAATATCTTCAATCCAGCCCTGATATTTTAGAATGGTTATGTTTAGATGTTTTGAATGCATAGAGAGGATAAAATTATTGCTCTGCATATTAATTAGAATATGTTGTCTTCTTGTTATTTTATTTACATATGTACATATATAACAAAACACTTTTCCGTTAAATACAAAAAAAAAAGGATGACACATAAGCTGATGAAAATTGATTAGTAAATTGTATAAATACTATTTTTTTTTTAAAATTTTAAATTTGTAATAGAACAGATTTAATCCTCGATAGAGGATTATGTCAACTATACTAAAAAAACAAACTGATGACCTTTTTGAATACTAAATATTAACTAATCATTGTAATCTTTCAATTACTTTATTTTTACAAAATTCGATTAAAAACAGATCTAATTGAGAAAACAAAAGATACAAAATAAAATACCAGTTGTGAATTTTTCAAAGGAACTGTTGATCTTCTTCCAGAAAATTTACATAAGTCAAATTTCATTCTAGTACGAGTATTTTTCCGTATTTTTAATAATTTTCTTTTATAAATTCAAATGTTTTTTTTTAGCAAATAATCATAGAAATTAAAATAAATAAGAATTCTATGAATCGGTTTTCAATCAAAAGTTCTTTGAAATGGCATTTGTAACAACATTTCCATTCATAATACCCATAAAAACACTTGAAATATGTATACAAAATATAAAACAATTACTAGTGATATGCTTTCATAGGCAATTATTATTGTTTTCCTTGTAAAAAGGACCATTTTGCCATTTAAAGCTCCTAGCTTCAAGTTCAATTCAACATACCTACCTTTGAAGAAACCTGTCCCACATATGTACATATGCAGGTACATACTATATGTTTACATGGTATTAAGTGAATTAAACGTTAAGAAAAAACAAATAAAAAATAAACATCCTTGAAGAAGATGATGTCTGGCCAGCAGACTAGGAATATATACATATATATATTTATAACCTTACATCTGAAGAAGTACGAGCATGATAAACAATTATGCAAATTTTCTTTTCTGCAACTCCCATGTTTTGCAACTAATTTCTGCAAAGCACATCAGGTGTCTCCCTAACCTACCTATGAACCTACCTACCTACCAACTTACATATAGAAGGATACTTGTTCCTTCTGCTATAGGTACATACGTAACTATAACGTAAGTTATAACTGATACTGATGCTGTAAGAATTATTCAAAATTCTCTCAGTCAGAACATCCGTTAAGCCTTATGCTCTGCACTTCCGTTCACGTTGCTTGATTATTTGTCTTTGATTGTGTATCGGTGTGCATACAGAACACTGACGTTGTTAAACGTAACTGTGAACACTGCACAGCCCAAAGGCATCCTTCGACTCTAGTTCACTTCGATTGAAAGTCCTTCCATTCACTCGCTGCAATGGAATATACATGTATATACGTTATACGTATATATAAACCCACAGGATACAACTAACCGCATTCCTGTTAATATTCTCTCTTGTTATCTACAACCACACCCTCCCGCCTTCTTCTTCTGTCTCTTTTGCTCTGGTGCAGCACAAAGGCATTCCTTATTTCCTACCGAACAAGCAATTCCTTTCGAATTCACTGAATAAATTTGCAATCTCCATCTAAATCCCAAAAACCAGACCCGGGGACTGTGTGGACTGCAATTGTAAAAATAAAAATACAAAAATAACGGAGAGAGAAGGAAAAAGAAAATTATCAAAATCGATTTCACCAGACGTGACATCAAATATTGACCACTTCCTGTTGGCACAGCCGAATAACCACCCACCACCTACTATTCACCACCCACATCCCTTAAACTCCCACCCACACTCAATTCGGATCGGGTTAGGTCGGGTCGTCTCCTCCCTTCAATGACTAATTGTCCCCCCCCCCCCCAAAGCCAATTAATATGCACACAAGAATCGGAACGAAAAAGCAAAGGAAAACCGAAAAGAAAATCAAATAAATCGAAGAAAATAACTCGAAAAAGACTCAATTTACAACTCAAAAACAAATTCGATATCCAATTTATTCTTCATACAAACGACGATGACGTCGCCAAATATGGGCGTGGCATTTTTAGTTCTAGTTCAATTTAACAAAAACCATGACCGAGACCAACACCAGCACCAGCACCAGCACCAACAGCAGCAACATCACCAGAGTCCAATTTTTATCCTTCTAATTCTTCGTCCTTAGTCGGTTTGGTCGCTGGAGCTCCTGCCGTCAAATAAAACCTCACGACTTTCAAGGGAATTCCCCAAAAATAGAAAAACAGCAACCCAAAAATTATCGGAAAATTCTAGAGCAAGTGCCGCACTCATTCACTCAATACTTCGAATTCGGATCGGAACCAAATTCAAAAACGGGTAGTCTAAGGCATTCATTTAGTAAAGCCCGCCAACACCAACATCACTCCTTTCCTTAACCTTTCCTTTCCTGCCCAATATGTGGCATAGTCGTGTCCGTAGTCCGTAGCATATGTACGAATATAACTACGAAAACGAATTCTCAGGTTTTGTTCTTTTATTTGTTTGATACCCTTCATTTTCTTTTTCGTAAAGGAGGTGCATAGTCTGTTTTCGTGTAAGCGTTTTATTGGAAGTGAGCGGTATTTACGACACGTATGTATATAAGTTGTGCAGCTTATTTTTAAAGTTTTTTCTTAATTGAGAATGTATTGCATGTTGCGCTTTTTCTTTTCGTGTGCCAAAAGGGGGGGTGGAGGTTCAATTTATAAATGAGGATTAGATAAAAGACTTTATTCTCACTTCCGTTCCTATAACTATGGCATTGAACTAAGTTGGATGCATAGATAGTTTATTTTCCTTTGACAGGGATGGATTAGCCTCTTTTGAGGGTAGGTTCGTCGTATTTGGCAAATGAGGTATGGTAGGTAGGTAGAAATGGCGATCTCAGGGCAGACCTAGCCTGAGATCCAATTAGCGCTGTAGTGCGCCGTTTTGATACCAAAACTCGTTTGACCTGTGAAAGAAAGGAGAAGATTTAAAGCGATTAAATTAGAGCCATTTTGTCGCATTGAGAAAAGAGATTAGGTCTCTAATCTTTGTCTCAGATAGCTCATCCAGTTCGTGAAAGAATGCTTTCCCAAAGCTTTTCATTCTAGTGCTTGCCAAGGCAGGACATTTGCAGAGGAAATGGATTATCGTTTCACTTTCTCTTTGGTCGCCGCAACTACGGCAAAAGGTGTTGTAAGAGATACCCAACTTCTCTGCATGAACTCCTATGGGCCAATGTCCGGTACAAACCGCAACAATCCTGGCTATGTCTTGCCTTGGCCTGCATAGAAGATCGTTTGTACGGGTTTTATTATAGGTGGGCCATATCTTCCTAGATATAATGCAGTTGGGTAAATTGCTCCACCTTCGGTTTAATTCAGTTTAGGTTAGGTTAGGTTAGGTTTGAACGGGCTGGCAGTTGATGTTGTTACCATCACACTTAGATCAATGTAGATCCATTGTGATACCACGAAGTGTTGTAACTTCCTGAAAAGATATAATAACCTATGAATCATGTGGTTCGTTTAACCATTTAGAGGTCTTGACAAAGTTTAGTAAGCTTTTGCCTGGCAGTTCTGATAGTTCCTCTAGTTCATTAAAGAAGAAGTTGCCTAGAGTTTTCTTTCTAGCAAGACAGAGTGAAGGACAGTGGCAGAGAAAGTGAGTGGTGTCTTCATGCTCGTTTTCATCACCACAGCCTCTACAAAGGTCATCAGCCCCATCTTCTTCTTATGGTAGCCGAGTAGGTTGTGACCTGTAATAATGCCGATAAGGGATCTTAGGGAGGGTTTGTTAAGAGTTAAGATCCAGTCGGATCTTTTCTTATCGTATCTAGGCCATATCTTCCTGGTGTTAACACAGGTTTCTAGGAGATTCCATCTGTCATTGGATTTGTGAATGATGGTTTTACTGACGTTATGTTTCAGTTCACATAACGGTATCCCTATATGATGGTCTATCAGGGAGGGTTCCAGTGTGGAGCCCTCCCTAGCAAGTTCATCCGCCTTTTCGTTGCCTGGTACATCACTGTGGCCAGGAACCCAGCAGAGTCTTACGTTATGCTGTGTGCCAAGAACCTTTAGCTCTTCGCGACAGCAAGAGACAAGCTTCGACTTGATTTGGGTGGCAGAGATAGCTTTTATTGCTGCTTGGCTATCAATGAAAAAAGTGATGTCCGCGTGTGATATCGCCATCATGGATATGTGTTTAGCAGCGTTTTTCACTGCCAAGATCTCAGCTTGGAAGACGCTGCTATAGTCGGGGAGCCTGAATGCTTTGGCAAGGTTTAGGCTTTCAGAGTAAAAGCCTGCACCTACTCTATTGTCCATTTTCGAGCCATCGGTGTAGATGGTAATGGTTGAGTCGTTGATGTAGGGCTCACTATTTTCCCAATCTAGTCTATTGGGGAATCTAGTACTAAAAGATTTGTTGAAATCTAAGTAAGGGCTCATATAATCTGTGCAGATATTGTTGTCTACGTATTTCGTAAGAATAGCTGCGTGGCCAATCTGGCTAGTTTTCCAGATGTTAGTTTGACTGAGCCTGAGGGCGCTGTTTGCTGCTGATTCTTGGACGAATAGGTCTATTGGGGGGAGATTGAGGATCGTTTCTAAACCCGCAGTTGGGGTAGTCCTCATCACACCACTAGTACAGATACAGGCCATTCTCTGTACTTTGGTAAGTGTTTTTTGGTTCGTGGATTTCTCCAACGCTTTCCACCAAACCAGTTTCCACCAATTCAGTTTGGTAGATGGAAAAGATTTTACCCTTCATAGCACCAAGAGGAATGTTAACCATTTCCGCAAGTGAGCTATGAAGGGCCGATCCTTGCCTGGCTAGCTCGTCGGCCCGTTCATTTCCCACGATACCACTATGGCCCGGAACCCATATCAGGGTGATACCGAGGTTAATGTTCAGGCTCGCAAGCTCATCGCGACATTGCTGGACCAATTTAGATGAGGATGTAGCCGAGTTAATGGCTTTGATAGCTGCCTGACTGTCTGTGAAGATAGCCGCATTTCGGTTTTGGTTTAGGCTTTGTTTAAGAATCTTATATGCCTCCCTAATTGCCAGCAGTTCAGCCTGAAAACACTAGCAAAGTCAGGAAGCCTAAAGGATTTAGCTACATTTAGGGACTCAGAAAAGATCCCAGAACCAACTCCGCACTCCATCTTTGAGCCGTCAGTAAAGATGGTTGTATCGAAACCTATCGACACGATGTCATCCTCCCAATCCTCTCTGGATGGGAAAAAGACCTTAAAACCCCTACTAAGGCTCAAAGTAGGAGTGCAGTAGTCAGTCTCTACCGAGATAATATCTGAGGGAATCAATTTCGCTGTGTTGCTGTGACCATAAGGTTTTGACAACCAGCTGTTTGATTCCTTCAGTCTAATAGCGCTGCAGGAAACTATGTATTTAATAAAAAGGTCGATTGGTAGAAGATCCAAAATAACGTTTAAGGCGTCCGTTGGGCAAGTACGCATGGCCCCTGTGTTGCCCACGCAAGCTGTTCTCTGAACCTTCTTTAGCTTATCGATATTATAGGCTTTGCTAAGAGCAGGCCACCACACAATCGAACCATAAGTTAAGATTGGTCGTACTACGGCTGTGTACGTCCATAAAATCATCTTCGACTGAAAGTCCCCACTTTTTGCCGAAAGTTTTGCTGCAGGCGTAGAAGGCAACACAGGCCTTCTTAACCCGCACTTCAATATTTCGTTTCCAGTTTAATTTTGGGTCGAGTATAACTCCCAAATATTTTGCACTAGAAGACAAAGGTAAAGAGCATCAGTTCAGTTTTACTTTGGTTAACACCTAGACCACAACTAGTGGCCCAGCTGCTAACTTTCTTCAAAGCTGACTCCGTGATTTCACTAATCACAGAGGTGTACTTTCCTGACACCAATAGCACCAAATCATCTGCATAGGCTACCGCCTTCACTCCACATCTCTCTAATTTAACGAGAATTGTATCCATGACCAGAAGCCTAAGAAGAGGCGAAAGGACACCACCCTGGGATGTTCCCCTACTTACGTGTTTTGTTGCAGTTGTATTGCCTAGAGTGGCTTGAATCTTCCTACCACTGAGCATGGAAATAATCCATTCTCGAATGAAGTATTCTACACCGAACTTAACGAGCGATTCTTCTATGGATTCGGTAAGGACGTTGTTAAAAGCACCTTCTATGTCTAAGAAGGTGGCAAGAGTAAATTCTTTATAATGGATTGTTTTTTCTACAGTACGCACTACCTCATGGAGGGCAGTCTCCGTAGATTTGCCCTTAAGATAAGCATGCTGAGAGTTTTCGAGAGGTCTTCCATCTAGGATTTCTCTAATATGGTAATCAAGAATGCGCTCCAAGGTTTTAAGTACAAAAGATGTTAAGCTTATTGGTCTGAAATCCTTCGCGGATTCGTGACCACGCCTACCCACTTTCGGGATAAAAACCACCTTGACCTGTCTCCACGACATGGGCACATGTTTGAGAAGGAGGCATCCTTTGAAAATTTGTTCCAGCCATGGAGCTGCCACATCATACAACTTTTGAAGCATAACTGGCAGTATACCATCCACGCCTGGGGATTTATATGGAGAGAAAGTATTGATGGCCCACACAATATTTTCTCTGGTTATGACGGAATTGATTTGCTCCACATGAGCTACGTTTAGCTCTGTGGTTTCACGCGGTTCGGGGTTGTCGCTCTCGCAACCCGGAAAGTGCGTCTTCATGAGTAGCTCAAGAGATTCGGCTGGAGAGGCTGTCCAGGTTCCATCAGGCTTTTTTAGAAATGAAGGATTACAATGTTCCTTCGATAAAACTTTGCTGAGCCTTGCGGAGTCCTTTATGTCTTCGATTGATTGACAGTAATCTCTCCAGCCTTGTCTTTTGGCTGATGACAGGGCTTTCTTGTAAATTTTAAGAGAGTCTTTATACGGTTGGTAAAACTTATGTTTGTGGCAGATGTTAAAAATTGTCCTCGTCATTTTCCTAAGACTGGACAGTTCTTCATTCCACCAAAAAGGAAGGGTTTTACGGCTGTATTTAACTGGGCAAGAGACTCTAAAAGCTTTACTTATAGAAGTTTCAAAGGTTTTCACCTTTGATTCAAGGTCTACTATCGATTCTGCTAGATTCGATAAGTTGCTCAGTTTGGAATTAGCAATTTGACTGAATTTCTTCCAGTCAGTTCTTCTGGGATTTCTATAAGGCGGAGGGTTTTTCGACTCGAAATTAATTTGAAAAAGAATCCACTTGTGATCAGAAAACGAATTTAAAGGGGAAACTCTCCAATGAGGTATAATTTGATAGGAAAAGAATTAGAAGGAGAATTCTCAAATGTTCTAACAAAAATTTTGAGGTTATTTAAAATAAAAAGGGGCTGGAATACGACCCGCTTTAATAACTTCCATTGATTGAATTTTGAGAAGGAGTTTAATTTATACAAACCAAACTGTCAAAATGAATTTATCAGAAATTTTACAAAATTTTATCAGCAATAATTAAGATAAATAAATTAGTTGGTGCAACATTCCGTTGAGAACTAGGGCCTAGTGACTTACAGCTCTCAACCATAGCTGTGTGCAAATAATGTTGTCAAAAATGGAGGGGACCTACAGTTTAAAGCCGAATCCGAACGGGTAACTTGAGAAAGCACTTTTTATGACAAGAATTACTCTTGGCGGATTTGTCAATTGCTCGCATGATGCAGTACCCTTGAAAAAACTTTGGATGGTACAAGCAGGGATCCAGCTCAAGACCTCTGGCATGACAGTCCTACGAGCTGGCTACCCATCATCCCACGGGTACTACTATCAACAATGGTTCGAATGCATAACTAATTAGATACTAAAATTTAATTAAAGCTTTGATTTTCAGTACATACTTGCTTTATGTATATTCATAGTTACTTACTTACTTAAGGTGGCGCTACAGTCCGGGGACCTGGGCCTCAACCAACATGCGTCTCCAGCCAGCTCGGTCTCTAGCTAGCTCTCTCCAGTTTCGCACGCCAAGTTGATTGAGGTCTTCACCCACCTGAGTGCGCCACCTGAGTCGCGGTCTTCCTCTACTGCACTATGTATATGCATAGGCAAAAGCATTTACTTGATTTCAAATACTAAACGGTGCAGTGGTTAAATTTTGAAGGCCGATGTTGATTGTGAATGAAACAGAAATTTTTTAGAAAATGATTGTCATTTTTTTTTTATTGTAATTAAATTGGTATGACTCAATTATGTATGGAACAAAATATCGACCAAATGGGCGCTGTGACCTTGGTGGCACACCTCCATCCGATGGTCAAAATTGAAGTTCTATGCCGTTAATGTGCCGAATTATCTCATCCTTTAGCTCTTATTTTGTTGCTGGCTCATCTAGCACACCTTTTCGTGTCAAATCATATGATTTTGGAGGCCAATTGACCACCAAGTTAGATAACAGAGCCATTGTTTCGTTAGCTGTGTGGCAATTGGCACCGTCCTGTTGAAATCACATATCGTCCACATTTATATCTTCCAATTCGGGCCAGAAAAAGATCGTTATCATCTCACAATAGCGAACACCATACACAGTAACTGCCTGAGAGGCCTCATTTTGGAAAAAAAATACGCCCTGATGATGCCGCAGGCCATAAACCGCATTGAAGCAAAAACTTTTAGTTACTACATTTTATGAATTGAAGTTCGTGAAAATCTTAAAAACTACTGAACGGTTTTATTTAACATTTTCAATAGCAGAGAATTATAGAGAAATTGGTAGAGGACAGAAATGGCAAAGCTTTTAGCAATTTTTCGGAGTTAGTGAATAATTAATATTATTAAAAAAAAGTATTTTTCTTCAATAAAAACGTAAATAGTCACTTAAACCATATCTTTAATCAAATACAAAATTTGATTATGGTTAAGAAAATTTAGAAGAATTGGTTTGGGTGCTCTAAAATAGTTTTCTGAAGAAAATTTTCAAAAATGTTGTCACTAGCTCAAGATAAACTTCTTAAAATGTTATTTTGTAACTGTATAAACGGATGTGGTCCACATTGTAGTTGCATTGCACATTAGCTCTTCAAAAATTCTCTTTGGAGCTCCAAATGCGGTTGAATTATTAGTTAAATGCTAAGCAATTTCAAAGAAACATTGAATTCTTTTTTTCACTTAAGTTTAATAGTTTCAAAACCCATTTAATTTTACAAAATTTCACAATATCAACTTAGCTTAGCCTTAGCTTACCAAAGAAGACAACAATTCTTCCCAAGACCTTCCTCTCAAACGCACTTAAGATGTCGTAGTGCCTTTTACTAAGCACCCATGTTATTCCCATTGGAGGTATAGAAATGGAGATAATCACGATGTTTGAAGCTTTTGCCTATCCATAACTAATGCCTGATACACATGGGTATTATTAGAAAACTTAGAGAGTGTTATGCACATCCAAAGGAAGGTATTACATAGTTTCCAGTTATCTACCTAACTCTTATTCCGAAGTTGACCCCATTTCACCTTATTCTACTAGTCTTTTATGAAGGCGATCCAAGCCTCAAAAAAACATTTTCTGAACATAGGTATTATCAGAACATTGGACTTTAAGGAACTACATCTATTTAGTATTAACACTCTACTTAGAATTTAGCCAGTTCATCACGATTGAATGAAGTAAGTCATATCCTTAATTCCGGCCCTGACATTCATTGTTTCCACCACACCCGACCTCGATCTCTATCGAAACAGATAAAATTTCTTTAAAAAAAATCCCATTGTATTTCATTCATTTGCATATGTGTTTATGTATGTGTAAGTATGTGTGTGTTAAGGTTCCTTTGCTCAGTGGAGCCAGGACCATCATAAGGACGAGGACGAGCTGAAGAGAAACGGAATTGATTACAGTTCATTGATGCATAAATAGCAAATTGTAGCACAAGAGCTCGGGGGATAGACAACGTGATTGTGAACGTATTCGAATACTTTCGTGTCGGTTGCTCATCTAAGTCAGAGTCAGCTTCCAGCTTCTAGATTCAGCATCAGCATCATTGAGGGCATATACGACGAGTACGAATAGATACGATACAACATCCATGTCGGTCGGATTGGTTCAAACAAAATGAAATACCATTCTGACGATAAATAGTTCGCTAGATGAATTTTTACTATCAAGTCAGTTGAAAGGACAATGGATGATGATCAAACAAGGACATCTCCCTTATATCTCTGATGTCTATTGTCTTACAAAATGATTATTTCTAGTTCTTACTTCTTTTTTTTTATTTACCATAGTTCCATCTCTTTCTTGCATTCTGTATCTCTGTATAGGGTCCTATGTGTTGGGAAAAGTATATTTCTTTTCTAATTGACTTGTGTGTAGCCTCTTTTCAAGTTCTGACATCGACTAAGTATTAAGCCTACATGTCCTTGATGTCATTATTGATGCTTACCAGGCCATGAAAATCGAGTGATATTCCCTGGCTTTCTCCTTCTCTCCTTCGCTCCCCCTCTGTATTTGGAATACAATGCATTTTCAATGATGCGATGAACTTGGATGTAATTTTTGGATTTTAAAGGAGAGAAGCTTTTTGTTTTTAAATATTTAGTATGGTGATGTGTCTATAAGGATGCCTTCACAATACAATGTACATATAATGTGACAATGGAAATTTATACTAAGAGTGTATCTATATTTGTTGACAGAATGTCTTAGACATTTAAGGGCTTTTAACTTTAGTTAATTAATTCCTTTCAAAATGCATATTAAGAGCATTCAAGGTTCTCATTGATGGCCTTAAGATGAACAATTGTACCTAAGGGATATGAATAAGATCTGCGTTTGAAACCAAATGGTTCAAGTATTTGTCATAAAATATTAATTAAAGATTGTTTTTAAGAGATCTTAAAATCTTTGACTTCAACTTGACTTGGAACTGCATTACTACAGTTATTCCCGGAGGTTCCAATGCATATAAGTTTCTTACCATTTTGTATTTTTTATTAGTTATGTTTATTAGAATTTATTATAACAACTTGGGATTGTGAAAGCTTAGCGATCGGACATGTCTTAGAAGTGCTCCTGTTTTATTTTGTTGAAAGCTCTGAAGTTGTTGTGTAAAGTTGAGATACTGTCAATAGAGGTGAAATTCGATAGATACTTTATATGCTGAACTGATTTGAAATTTAAATTCTGTGTGCGTAAGGGTTTAATGTCATTTTAAATTTTATTTATTGAAGTTGCAAAAGCAAGAAGTGCTAAAATTTCTTAATTGATGTGCATTTGAGTTTGAGTGGTTTCTTTGTTCGTCGTTTTAATTCGAAATTGTTTCTGATTTTGAGAGGGAGCGAGCATACACTCGGCCTCAGAGTACAAAGCGGGACTAAACTACCACAAAATCAACCGATCAATAAAAGTGAGTACACACATCTGTATTTATTAATACTCCCACACATGCGAGCTTAGCTGAACTTTTCACCATAGCATACCAAAGCACCACAAAATAAGTATTTTTTTCATCTTGCAAAAGCTCATTCAGTGAAAGCTCAAGCTAAGACAACAACCTATCTTTTCCAAAAACCAACAAAAATCTACTAAGAGCTTTTCAATAAATATAACAAATATCAGATAACTTACAGTAGCACAACGAATGGAAAATTCGAACCCAAAAAGAACTTTTTCAAAAACTTCGCCAGATTCCGATAAATTTGTTACTCCAAAAAAATCTTGCATAATGGGAGAAAATGCATCGTCCTCGTTTTTGGAACTTTTAATGCCAAAAATGAACGAACTTTTTGACCAGAAATTGTCAAACATAGCAACAAAAGACGATATCAACAGCATTAAAAAGGAAGTTGCCGTTTTGCAAGATGAAAATAAAGTACTAAAATCAGAAATCGCCAAGCTCAGAGAAAATGAACATTAACTCAATCAGAAATTAGAAGATTTTGATAAGTTCTCAAAAAGATTAAATGTAGTGGTAAATGGTCTGAATGCTTCCACAACTGAAGAAGCAAAACAACAATTTCTGCAGATCTGCAACCAAACGCTTGATGTTAATGTAACAACAAACAACACTCGAAAAATTGGACAGAGAAATAAATCATCGACAAGCTTTGTCTTTGAATTAGGAAACGTTAACGATGTAAACTTAGTCTTATCTGCAACGCAACGGTTAAGAAACTCAAGCATATTTATTAACAGAGACCTCACGTACAATGAACGAAAAGAAAAATTTCACCTTCGACAACTCAAAAAATGTTTAGCCCAAACAAATCCCAACCTAAAAATTGAAATAAAGCGTTGGGCAATTGAAATAAATGGTCAAAGATATAAATGCAGCCCTGATGGAACAATCACAGCCTTTAGTCATAAAAGCAAAGAATTTATCGAAAATTTATTAAGTAAAGTAGAATGCAACTATGTAGTTATTGAGAAAGAGCTAAATAAAAATAATTTAAGATCAAATAAACTTGTAAATAGTGCTTAACAATTAGGTGCCTGTCAGGTTTTATCATATAATATTGCTGGCCTCGGAAATAAAACTTTTTTATGTAACTTTTTTAAATTTGTGTGTAATTTTGAAATTTTCTTTTTATTTGAAACCTTTGTAACAGTCGAAAACTTTAAAAAATACAAAAAAATTTTCATGGGGTTCAAACTTGAATGGATCCCTGCCACAAGATCACAACAGCAAATAAGAGGAAGAGCAAGTGGTTGTTGTTTATATGGATATAAAAAAAGTTTAGAAACAACTTACAAACTCAGTTTCATCAAACACCTTGATACCATTTTTCGTCAGAGGATACTTTGGAGGATCTTGGGTTAACATTGTACCAGCTTAGGTTAACTGCAACCACTGGAGAAACGACTTCGATAAATTAACAAATTTTTTCTACGAAACCCAATTGGATAATTTTATTTTGGTGGGAGATATAAACGTAAGAACTGGGAACAAAGGAAGTATTGATATTCAATTTGGAAATGGATCACAAGTCACACTAGCCAGAATTTCCAAAGACAATATCCATGATCGAAATTGTAACTCGTTTATCGAATTTGTAGAAGAAATAGGTGGATTCATCTTGAATGGAAGAGGATATGGAGATAATACTGGTGAATATACATTTGTGAGTAATAGAGGCTCCTCAGTCATTGACTACTGTTGTCCATCATATGGTGCTGTTAGCGTAATAAATAACTTTTCTGTAGGATGTGAGAATTTCTCCGATCATATGCCCCTTATAATTAAATTAAATTCATCAGAAGTGATAACTAACTATCATAGAAAAGAACTTTTGCCTAGACTTAAATGGCGCGATAGTCAGAAAGCAACGTATACTTGCAATCTAGATTCAACAATAAAAAATATAGTTATAGCAAATTCCTCAGTAGATTCAAGATGTCACGCAATCAAAAAATGCATATACAGTGCAAACGGTACAAATAATAAACGACTTTCAAATTTTGAGCCAAAAAATCCATGGTTTGATACTGCTTGTTATTACGCGAGAAAAGAAGTATTCAAACATTTGAAAATGTATAGGAAACATAACATAGATTTGTTTAAAAAAAATTATCAAGCATCAAACAAAAAATACAAACAACTATGTCTATCGAAGCAACGCGAATATTATGAAAACATTGCGAGGCAACTTTCATTAGTTACAGCATCGAGTGACTGGTGGAAGCTGGCTAAAATAATGCGCGGTAGTAATAACTGTACGAAAACGGATATAACGGCAATTGAGTTCAAAGCTCATTTCCAAAACCTCTTTACTCCAAGATCACAACTACAAACGTCATACGAGCTGTCAACCCTTGATAGATACATACCTTTGTTAGATAAAGACATTGAAATAGATGAAGTAGAATCTGTTATATGTTCAGCTAAGGACAATAAAGCTCCTGGCATCGATGGGATTCCATCAGAGTTTTATAAATATGCAACTCCAGCCCTTATCAATGAACTTTATCACCTTTTTTACGATATCTTCAGAACCGGAAATATTCCAGAGTCATTCAAAAAATCGATTATATTCCCTCTCTATAAGAAAGGTGATCCAAATGAAGCAAACAATTATCGTGGTCTATCATTTATGGATACTATCTATAAATTGTTTACAACAATCCTTTTAAAACGCATAAATACCTGGATCGAAGAAAAACAAATTTTAAACGAGTTCCAAGCAGCATACAGACCGAATTACTCAACCGTAGACCAAATTTATAATTTAACTTGCCTCATAAAGCTGCAATTAAACCAGAAGAAAAAACTTTATGCATATTTTATAGACCTAAAAGCCGCATTTGATAACATTAATAGAGATGCATTGTTTTATAAATTAACACTTCTTGGAATGTCTTTAAAGATGGTCTCTATTATTAAAGCTCTCTATAACAACAATAGCGCAACTGTTTGGAATGGAACTGGAGCCAGTAGTTTTTTCCCTATCAATCAAGGAGTTAAACAAGGATGCGTTCTTAGTGCTCTATTGTTCATCCTTTTTTTAAATGACTAGACTCCGTATTTCCAGGAGGAATAACAATTGAAGATGTATCAATCAAAGTGTTAATGTATGCAGATGATATTGTTCTACTATCTGATACCCCCGCCGCCTTACAAGCAATGATCAACAGCTTTACAAACTACTGTAATGAATGGAATCTACTTGTCAATCAAGATAAGTCGGAAATAGTGATTTTTAGAAATGGTGGCCGTTCGTGCAGCTGGAGAAAAATGGTTTTTTAACAATGAGGAAATCAAAATCACCAATAAATTCAAATACCTCGGTGCTATACTCACGTACAACATGTCTTGGTCAGAACATTTATCGGAAAGGCTCACGATCTCCAAAAATTCAATAAACGCAACCTGGTCTAATTTCATCAAAAACAAAAACATAATGCAATCTTCAAAATACAAAATATACGAAGCTGTTTCAAGATCAGTTATGAACTACTGTGCACAAATCTGGGGCTATACTGAGCATACTGAAATAGAAAAACTACAAAGGTTTTTTGTAAAAAGATGTTTCTTTCTGCCAAATAACACACCCAACTATGCAATCAATATAGAAACCGGACTTCCCAAGGCCTTTCTTACTACACTAGAATTGCACTTCCGATACATTCAAAAAATATACACTCTTCCTGTGAACAGATTAACACGTAAACTGTCAAATATTATCATCAGGGAACAAATATTTTGGGCAAGTGAATGGTCCACAATCTTCAATCAAGTTGGAATTGTTTTCAATTGGTCCGCAAAGTCTGAGTGGAGTAAAATGCACATAGAAGTTTGCTCTAAACTTAGAGAAAAACACTGGATAGAACACACACAACGAGCTACACAATCACAATTTCACGACGAGTACTGCAACCTTAAATACATGGAAGTTCCAAATTATTTCAATGATCAGAACTCACGGGAGATGATTAGTTTGGTTTTCAGGTCTCGATGTGGACTGCTCAATCTTAATGCACGAGCATTCAACAGAGAATCTGTAGGCATTTGTACAATCTGTAATCTCGATGCAACCGAAAATACATACCATTTTGTAGGAGTCTGTCCCATATTCAAGACGTATAGAAAGAAGTTTCTAGGCAGTGAGCATCTTAATCGTGATCATTTTCTTAATATCCTCAATGGACATAATTATACCAATCTCTACAACTTTCTTAGAAATGCACTACGTTATCGAAGTTTAATTATAAATGAGTATTCATAAAAAATCGCTAAGCTAAAACTAATTATACAAATTTATTAAAACTCTTTACCTGACAGGCAACTTTATAAGTTATTGTCATTAAATTTAAATTTTAAAGTTAAGAAAACTAAATTAACTATGTATATATTTCTTGGAAATAAAATTTTTATCTATCTATCTATCTATCTATCTTATAACAACTTTCAAAGCGTGATTAAATATCTGTCTTACATAAACTACCTTAAAAAGAAGATGGAAGATGGATTATCTATAAATAAAATGTTGAACTTTTTGGAAAGAAACATTTACTAAATTTTATTGTTTTTTAAAAATGTTTCTGTTTCAAATATAAAACAATGAAATATTTTTATAATTATTATAAGATGGCACGCCTCACTTATGTATGTAGGTTCAAAAAGATAAATGTATTTGTATTTGTAGAGAAATAATAGCACATTCATTGAAATAAAAAAGTGCGTATACGCCTCAGTGGACATTTTTTAAATATTGGAGAATGGGGCTGCTAGTAGCCGTTTCACTGTTTAGATTATATAGATTGCTTTATTCAATTTTAAATTAATAATAATTACAAATAATTACAACATTGCTCAACTTAATCTTATTAAGGCATGACCTAGGCCGTCACCTCAGATGGCAAGTAAGTAATAATTTTAAAACTTTATATAATTATACAAATTTCAAAGAAAAAAAACTAATTTATAAATATAATTATCAAAAAATAATAATGATGATAATAATCATAAAGATTATGGGCTAGATTTTGTGTGAAAAAAGCAACAGAACTAGAATTCTTCAGCTATTATTTTGGCTCTGTAGCTAGAGATTTCCTTGCAAAAAGCGGTCAGAATTTTTCATCCTTCCTTTCCGTTTAAAATACTTATTGTTCTTTCCAAGGACATTTTCGTCCAGTAAAAGAAGACTTTTTTGATCTCCATAAGGATATGGCATACTGCTACGAAATGGAATAGGTCCTCCCGAGCTTTAAGATTGCATAAAGTGCAAAAAAATTAAAATTCAACAACTCTCCTCTAGCTTTAAATATTGTTGATATATTGAATATACAGTTTTCATCTAAAAAATAGTTGAGTTCATTTAAGTCATAGTTAAGTTTGCAGTAATATTATCTGTAAAGTGATGATTGCGCTTTGTCTTTAAACTCTTCTCTCAGTTTTGTGTCCAGATTCCTTATAAAGATGCACAAATTATTTTTCCAATTTTCCATATTGTTGACCGAAACACTAAGTTGTAGATTTATCTCCTTGCTATAAGGTCCCATTTTTAATCCGAAAACAAATTTGAAGAGATTGCATATGTTACAATAAGTTTTGTTAAACGGTTTTCAGGGTGAGATTCAGCTCTAATAACATAATTGAAGTGAAGCTTCAAAGTTGAAATAAACACTGCAGACATTCCCGTCTCCAATAAAAGCGTATACATAATTTGGGAGAACTTAATGGAAATTTAAACACTAGTTTCAGAAAAAATCTAAGTAGTTTTTGAACTTCTTCATTTTGCTGATAACCCAAAACTTAATGGCTATTCATATTAAAGTTTGAGAATATTTTCATTCCTAGATAATCATACTCTTTAACGATTTCAATATCTTTTTCAGTGAATTTCCACTTTTTGTTTCTGGCATGACTTCCACCAGACTTTCGGCTTATCATAATTTTTACTTACTCAAATTCACTGTGAGATTCAAAACCTCACTATATTTGTCAAGGTCCATCACGCCATGGTTTGGCTAAAACCAGCTCGAAAATCACTTAGAAGATTCTTATTATCGACCCATGCTGTGAGGCTTCCGTAGAGTAGAGTACTAGTGCTAAAATCTTAAATCCTCTATAATTCCCTACTGAATCAAAGTCACCTTTTTTGTGTGGTGGACAAAAAATCGCATTTCCGAAACTTTTTGGTAAAATGTTTTTACTAAATATTTAACTCAACAAATCTACCATCACAATTAAAGCTTCTTCTGTATAGTTCTGTTTTCTCCTGGTGCTTTGTTATGTTTAGTTCTAGCAATATCCTCTTTGACGTCGTTCAAACATATGTGATGGTCTGTGTAATCGTTTAGAACTAAAGGACTGGCATATTGGATTATTAAACCGTTGTTTATAGTGTTAAGAAGTTTGCAGAAGTAATCTTCAAGGGTATTAGGATGTAAACTAACGCCAATAGTGTAAGGTTTACCAGTTATCCCTCGTATAGCTTTCCAAAAACATTTTGCATTACATGCATTCGAAGCTTCCTGCAATAACTTTCCATAGAAATTTTGGTTTGAACTCAAACAAATTAGTTTGCGATTTGTATTCCCTTTAAGTACATCTTCTTGAGGATATTTTCGAAAAAAATTCAGCATCTTGAATGCTTTCTAGTCTTTTGACTTTCATGATTAAACCATTTGTTTTTTGGTATGCTATGCCCTTTTGAATTATTTTTGGGGCTTCTTCACTGTTTGAACAACAATCTTAGGCGATAAGTCAATTCTATTTCGGCGGCTATGTTAGCAAACTAAAATTGGTTCTGTCTACGTAAATTGTCAATTTGGAAACAAATTTTCTGAAAGCGGTAGGCATTACAAGGTCATGTAAGCCTACTTTTTTTAACTGAAATTCAAGGCATTGATTAAAACGCCATCTGATTTGATGATTTGAGCATCAAATTCATTGATTTGGCAGCTTTGGACTTTTTTTGTAAATTATGCTCGAAAGCATCAACAAGGTCTTCGAAAGTAGAATGCAGCAGAGACAACCACTTTAATGACGTTGTATTCCATGATTATAATATTAAAAGTTTGCTCAACTTAAAAGATGTAAAAGATTTAGTTCCTTTCAGTGTATTGCTTAAAAACCATTTTTGTGTTAAACTAAATGAAATTTAGTCCCACAGCTGCAAAATTTAGCGGTATATAATAGAGTCCAACAAAATTTTTAAATGTGAGAAGGATGAAAGTAATTTCTATCTCGTTTTTTAATTCTTTTTAAGTTTTCAGAAACTCTTCAAAATTCTTATTTGAATAAGCACTTTACAGATTGAAGAAAGAATTGGATAATCTTGAAGCTTTCATAGAGATGGAACTGAGTTGGAGTATATTTTATAAAACAAAATCATTAAAAGTGCTTATTGAATATAATTATAAAATTATCATATATTTATAAGTCCGCCAATGAATTTAGATGTAAAAGGGTAAGTTCATTTAATAAATAAAATTCTTTCATTGCACGTTAACCTTACGTTGCAATATCTTTTGCTTGACTCTTTTGAAAGTATTTTTACGAATTTTGATAGGTATAGCAAAATAACCAGTTGCGTTCCTTCCCTTCAGCAGTGCAACCATAATACCCTCGTCTCCAAAAATGCTCATCAGTATAATTTCAAGACCAACCTCGGTCTAACTGTCAAATATAGAGATTAATTCTAAAGCCCTACTAAAGGAATGTGCAAAATGTTAAATACAAACGTGGTTGAATTGTAAAAGAACCTTTTATTCGCGAAGAAAGAAAGAACTTCAAGATCCATGATTTAAGAGCCAAGTTTTTCAGTGCGAGATCATCGTAGTTTTGAGAGTTAAACTCAAGTTAACTGCTGAAACATGTTTTCAGTCTAGTATAATCTTGTAGTTAATGCTAAGTTAATTGGAATGGAGAAGATATTTTCATTTCTTTTTGTGGAACAATGAATAGATTTGTTTATATTCTTTTTGAGAGGAAAAAGACTTCTCAGATCGCGACCAATTTGGAGAAAAACTTTGAATTTTATTTATCATTTTGAATACCAAAAAAAAGAACAAATAAGATTAAAAACAACGGCTGTTGTCTGTCAACCAAAATGTCAAAATCTGTCCATTTCGATAGTTTTTAACAACTGAATCGATAACTTTTCAGTGATACCAAACTATAATACCATTCACGAGGTTAACATTAAACCCCCACTAAAAAACTTGTTCGTAAGTTGTCTCTGAATTCATAATTAACTATCTCTGGGTCCAACTCGGAGTTAGCTCAGCTTTGAAAAACTGGGCAAGAAATACAAATTTCTGTAATATTTTTCAATATTTTTAACTTTACATTGAAAGGTATTGTAATCGGCCCAAATTGTCAAATTACAAATGTTGACACTTCTTGAGGATTAAAAGCAATAAGAATCTAAATCACAAGTTTTAGAGAGCTATCTATAAGGGCATGTGTATGCAAATCCATACGTACGTATATTCGGGATACTTTTTTCGTCAACCATATCTCAAGAAGTGGCAGAGATATCCTCTTCAAATACATTTTCATTTACAGATAAAAACCATGAAAGATGCAGAAAACGGTAAGTACAAATCAACTGTCAGGATGGGAAGTTATCAGTGCGGGTCGCATCCCAGCCTATTTTGTTTGATATTATCTTGAGCCATTTCTTAATTATTCTTTCTTTAACTTCAGTTAACCAAGTCTTAATTCATTAAACATAAAAAAATAAACTAGGTGGTCCAAAAGTTGGTTGAGAACTAGGGCCTAGTGACTTACAACTCTCAACCATTCCTGTGTGCAATGTTGTCAGGGATGGCGGGGACGTACAGTTTTAAGCCGAATCCGAACGGCTTATTTGAGAAAGCACTTTTCATGACATGAATTATTCTTGGAGAATTTGTCAATTCCTAGCAAGAGGCAGCTAAGATGACATGCAGGGTTTAAACCAAAGACCTTTGGTTTGACAGTCCTACGCACAAACCAGCACGCTACGAGTGCTACATAAAGATAGGGTCTTGTAAATACAAACAATCTATTAAAACTTGAGCTTAGATATTTAAATTAAGCTTTAATTATCTTAGTAGTACCCGTGGCATGATGGTTAGTGCGTTGGACTGTCATGCGAGAGGTCTTGGGTTCAATCCCTGCCTGTGCCACCTTAATTAAAAAAAAAAAGAGTTTTCACGGGTACTGCCTCTTGTGAGGAATTGACAAATTCTCCAAGAGTAATTCTTGTCATGAAAAAGTGCTTTCTCAAAATTAGCCGTTCGGATTCGGCATATAAATTGTAGGTCCCCTCCATCCCTGACAACATTACTCGCACACAGGAATGGTTGAGAGTTGTAAGTCACTAGGCCCTGGTTCTCTACGGACTGTTGCGCCACCTAATTTAATTTAATTTAATTATCTTAATGTTTTCTAGTAATAGCCATTTTAAAATAGCTTAAGCTGAATTCATGTGGCTTAAGTTTGTTTTTCCAGCTTTAGCTCCAAATTGTTTGATTTATAAATCTTTAATAAATTCTTTGTTTAAGGTTTCTCTTCAAAGTTTCAGTCAAAGTCTTACAGAAAACGGTCAGAATTTCGTGATGAAGACTTTCATAGTTTATTTTTAGAGGAATCAATAGAACGTAGAACAGGTGCACTGACATCTGAGCTGATGATGCTGATATTTTTGACATATCTGAGTGAACCTGAATGTTGTAGGACAACATGTTGTAGTTGAACTCACTACAGTTTATAAGACCATTAAGCATGTATGGAAAAGGCTCATAGTCATGTAAATTGGAAAATACACGTTTTCTGGTGCTTTTGTACCAGAATTGCTATCTCTAAACCTTTAAGATTTCCTGATGACTACATAAACCGGAAAGGTGTCTTCAGCTTTAATGTCCAAGAATGTAGGCTAAGTTCATGATTGGCGAGTCATGAAAAGGTTAACAATAATGAAGTATAATTATAACATTCTTGGGGATTCTGTACTCGGTATTACACCTTGCCTTCAAACGTCTTACAGAAATCCTCAAATAGATGTACGAGTAGACTAAAGTTGACTAAAGTAGACTAAAGTTGAAGTAATCTGACAAGAACGTCCTCTTATATCTAGAGAGATGTGTTGGCCAATTAAAACGGAGTGTTTTGTGTCTGTACAAAATAAAAATGTTGCAACGATTATTGTTTCCACTCTTATCATTGGGAATACATTTAGATGACATATTATCTGACGATCTTCATGCCGCTTGTTTATTAGATAGCCAAGCCAAGGTAGACTACAACAACAAGAAGGTATAAATGAAGGTAACAACCCAAATCAAATAAACGAAGGCAACTGCCTTCAGAAATGAAATACACAGAAATAAATAAACCAATTTTATCACAATAACTTTAAGGTAGTTCGTAGTACACGTGGCATGATGGTTATGCATTGGACTTTCATGCTATAGAGGTCTTGAGTTCGATCCCTGCCTGTGCTATCTAAAGTTTTTTCACGGGTACTGCCTCTTGCGAGGAATTGACAAATTCTCCAAAGTGCTTTCTTAAATAAGCCGTTCGGATTCGGCTTAAAACTGGAGGTCCCTTCCATTCCTGACAACATTACTCGCGCAGAGGAATGGTTGAGAGTCGTATACCTCTATTTCTCAAAGGACTTTTGCGCCACCTTATTACTTTTTAACTTTAAAATTCCATTTCCATTTTGTGATTTAGTAGTAGTAGTCTTTTTAGAATTGCTCTACAGAAAAGAAGTTATATGAAAACAGCATAAAGAAAATTGTTAATTATCAAAACCGTTGTTTTAGAGCTACCCATTTTAAAATGCTAGCATGACAGTGCAAGCTCAAGGGAATGATATTAAAATGCTCTAGCTCAATAAACAGTGGACTTATCTACATAGCTGAAGGACGCTATAAGCTTCTAAAACACCACATGTAATTAAACAAACGAAAGCTATAAATATTGAGCTTAACTTAGAATCTATTTTTATTTACATGAAACAAAGTTTAAGCTAAAAATGTTATCTAGCTCCTCGTAGCTATGACTGGCCAGCTTAATCATGGTCCAAAAATTGAAATGAATTTATTTCGATGTGAAGATTCTTTTTCAAAAATTACAATACCTTTGCGCTTTTTTAACTTCTGTTAGGTCGACATTTTGAATTACCTGGTTATATTTTTCAATATGAATCCTTGATCTTTTAATAATTTATAAGAAACTTTTTAAGATGTTTTCTGTTTTTAAGATTATATTTTTAAAGAAAATACAGACCAAAAGTTAATTAAATTAATGTAAAGATAAAGATTATTTTGTCTTTCAAAATCGAAGAAATAAATAAAACCAAAAAAGTAGGTTCATAACTATCTACTTACTCCAATTATTCAAGTATTAAGTCGTCCTGACAAAAAAAAGGGCCTAAATACAATCTAAGCATGTAATTTTCCTTAAATCCATTTGGAATTATTGAAGAATAATGCATACATTTATGTATTAAACTAGGAAGATTTTCTAGCTCTTTATGTAAGTAAGTATAGAATATAAATTTCTTATTCATACTTATTCATGTTAACCTATGCTTATTTGCAAGCAATTGAACCAGCAACGTTTTAGGTAGGTAGGTATACGTATGTACCTATATTCAAACCTACCTTGATAATAGCCAAATATAGGTAGGTACACCTAGATATATATTTAGCTACTGGTAAACAAGCCCTTATCGTTCAGTCAACCTTTCTAAATGTAACTAGGTAATTGCTTATTCTGTTCAATACTTTGTGCAAAAACATTTTCCATCAAATTGCATACCAACATGAATATCGTCCTGTGGGTCCCGTGACAGGATAAAAACAGCGAGGTAATTTCCTTGCCAAATTCATCGTCGTCCTTGTTGTATCTAAACATATATAGGAAAGGATATAGGTATAGCTGCCTAAACCTATACAAAGAGAACAGAAAAACATAAATAAATTCATACATAACTACATTGAGTAGAATCTGCACATATGCCTAACCTACTCATAAGCTAAACAATAACAACAACAACAAAAAATAGATACAACAAAAATCCCATAGAAAGCCCACGAGGCTTAACAATCCAGAAAATTTGCAAATATTTCCCCAGGAAATTGACTGAAGTTGATTTTGCGTTTGCGGTTGTGTTTAGAGAGTAGCAGCAGGAGCAGCAGCAGAAGCAACGCCATCACCAGCATCCGCTTCAAGTACAACATGGTTCAATCACTTACAAAGCAAAAATAAAGAAAACAAACGCCACAAGGGGGCGCCCTCTGTGTTAGCGTTATTGCCAGCCACGTAAATTCATTTCGTTTCACAATAGAGAGATAGTTAGTTACCTTACTCATTTCGTTACGTATTTGAATAAGAGCCACCCAATAGAGAGCTCGATGATGCGCATCCTTAAACATCCTTACATCCTTACAACCTTACAACAAACGAACGCTAGAAGAGTGAACGTTAACGTTGAAAGTCGAAGGTTAAAGTTCTTGTCACTGTGTCGTCTTTATTGTCGTCATAGTTGTCGTTGTCGTATGTTGCTGTGCTTTTTTGTTGTTTTTTTTGTTGTTGTCAGGATCTAGCTTAACGAGCTAACGACAGCACAAGAAATACCAAATAAAACTAAATAAAAAACGAAACACAAGATAAATTGTGTTGCGAAAAGTAAATGTATCGAAAAAGACCTAAATAAAAGCAGAACGAACCAGTACCAGGACCAGGATGACAGGACGAAAGGATGACAGGCACAGGCAGTCAGGCACACAGGATTCAGAATCAGGACATCCATGAAATGTTCTTCGTGTTTGCGTGGTATTTCATAGCGAGCAAACGGATATAGGAGTTGCATGGAATTTTACTGTGCGAGAAGAACGTGTGATTCTATGCGATCAAATAGAGGATAATTGGAATGCGACAGCGACGTATTCATGTCGTCTGGCATAGTTCCATTTTTGTGTATCATTTTTATTTATGTATATGTATACGTAGGTATCTCTATTGTTCTACTATAGATACATACCATAAAGGGGGTGAAGCTGGGGGAAAGCTTTATTGTTTTGATGTCCTTTCATTATTTTAGTTGATAAATTTGGAAAAAATCTACAGAAATATAGAACGGAATTCGCACTACATAAAATATATTCTGCTCAATTTTTGTGTTGTAACATTTGAATGCAGTTTTAATTGCAAACATAAAGGGTGTTCCATTCCTAGATCCTGATTATATACTGTGTTGATATTCTGCAAGAGGCTGAAATACTGATTGCCAATGGCGATGGAAATTCTTCACAAACTTTAGACTGCTTTTTCAAAAATTTTCATTACACAACTATATGCTTTTTGTGACCAACAAGAAGTAATAAAATAGGAAAAGTGAAGAACAGACATTGTAAATGATGCAACGACTTTAAAAGAATGCACAAACTGCAAGATAATGCAATCTTCAATTGAATCCTTGTGATATTTCAGTCAAATGATTGACAGACAAATTATTTAAATCTTTTTAAGGCCAATGATTGATGATTGAAAAATTTGAGATCCCAAAAGCAATCCTTGATTTTAGCAAAAATAGTTTTTGATGATTTCAATTTCAAAAAATTGCGCTAGTGCGTATGTAGATTGGTTAACTTACCATAGAAGTCATAGTAATGGGTTCCATTTATCAATTTGAAAAAATTGACGTTTCAAAGTCCCTGCAGGTATAATGGAGCGATAGGAAGTGTACTTTAATAAAATGCTAAACGGTCAGCTCAGTGAAGAAGAGGATAGGCTCCATCACTTCAAGAGGAAGACCATATTTTACCACAATCAAGCATAGAAGAGGTCGAGAAGACTGTTAAAAGGCTAAATCAAAAAAAAGCCCCGGGAGCCGATGGCATATCAGCCGAGCTGTTTCAAAATGGCTAGCCAGCTTTATGTCGAACATGAAGAAATGCCAGAAGACTGGCGAAAAGATATTATATGTCCTATACCCAAGAAAGGAGATGTCACAACGTTGTTGAGTACCGGCTATAAGATACACTCCTCTATCTTACCAGATCGGATAGCCCCATATCCCAAAACTATAATTGAACAATATCAGTATGGCTTCGTCCCAGGCAAATCAACAACCGATCAGATTTTTTCTATAATTTAATATTCCAACTTACCATCAGTTTATAGACTTTAAGGCCATCTACGATACCAAAGCCAGTGTAGAACTATACAAAGCCATGAGACTATTCGGCGCATCCCAAATTCATTGACACAACTTTGTAGGTTGACGTGGCATGATGGTTAGTGCGTTGGACTGTCATGCCAGAGGTCTCGGGTTCGATCCCTGCCTATGTCATCTAAAGTTTTTTCACGGGTACTGCCCCTTGCAAGGAATTGACAAATTCTCCAAGAGCCGTTCGGATTCGGCATAAAACTGTAGGTCGCCTCCATCCCTGACAACAGTACTCGCACACCAGGAATGGTTGAGAGTTGTAAGTCACTAGGCCCTAGTTTTCAACTGACTATTGCGCCACCTAATTTATTTTTATGTAGGTTGACCATGACCAATATAACAAGCCAAGTTAAAATAGCCGGATTGCGATCTAGACTAATCAACATCTACAATGGACACCGACAAGGAGATGGTTTGGCCTGCCTCCTCTTTAACCTGGCGTTGGAGAAAGCAATCGTGACTATGGTACGTCAACAAGAGGGACCATCGTCACTAGGTCCAGCCAGGCACTGACTTAAGCAGACGACTCCATCGGAGAACCGACCTAGCTGTACACGATTCCTTCTCCCAGATCAACAAAATCAGGGGCTACACAGTGAAGGAAAATCAAAGTACATGGTGGCATCAACTGAGAGAAGAACAATTCGACAAACAATTATGGTAGCGGAGCATGAATTTGAAGTAGTGCAATGGCAATCCTTCAAAAACCTTGGGTCAATATTGGCAGCCGATAACAACAAAAAGAAGAAGAAAAACACTTGCGATTGCTCTAAGCCAAAAGAGCCTATTCAGTCTGTCAAAGCTTCTTAAATCTAGAAATCTTACTATAACTTCTATGTTGCTGTTGTACAGAAAGATGATTCTGCCAGTACTCACATATGGATCCGAAACCTGCATACTTAGAAAAGGCAATCTTACATCTAAGGCGCGTTCGTGAGTAAGGTCTTGTGGAGAATTGTTAGTCCCTTATGTGAGGAAGAATGATTCCGAAGACGCTACAATCAAGCACTGTACGCAATCTACCTTGAAGCTGATATTATGACAAAAATTAAGCTCGGTAGGTTCCGGTGAGCTTGACACCTAGCTTTGCTGTACATTTTATGGTGATAAAAGCGTGGCAGACCGTGCTTACGCTAGAGCTGGATAGATGGCGTAGATCAGGGCCCCCAGAACCTTGGGGTGTGCAACTCGATGGCGTCTGCTCGCGATCGAAATAAATGGAGACATTTGTTATATGAGGTCAGAACCGGATTCTGGATGTCAAACCGATGATGATGATGATGATTCGGGACCTTAAATCTCCAGTAAAAAAATAAGGTCATTTTAAAGGGACTTTAGTACCATGACAGTTGATAGTGACTATTCGCAAGGTGGTGGATATATTTATTGAGTCCAATAGTTCTGTAAATGATCAAATAATACCCGCAAAACAACGAAATTCAAGATAATATACTGAACAAATTGTTGCTATCCGTTAAAGTATGAAAAAAATAGTATACGAAACTTACAAGAACAACCTAATTTGTCGAATTTTGCTCTGCAATGAAAGACTGTTTCTGTCAAAAAAAAAAACACCAACTGTATTCTGTTTCTGTCAAAAAATCCCACTGAAAAGTAAAATTACCAAAGAGCAGTTGGAAAAACGGAAACAGACTTTGTTGAATTTAGAACTTATATCAATCCACACACAGTTTGATGTGGATTTCGAGCTGGATAATTTTTTTTGAAGCTGATTTTGTTCCAGGGTTTATCTTAAAAGTGAACGATGAAAAGGCTTTCCTTTTAACAGTTTTAGATCAATCAATGGATTGGGTGACGTGAAATAGTGCCAAATGAAATAACACCAAATTTCAAATTTGGCCTTATTTCGTTGTTCAAAACGAAATAAAACCAATTTGGCTTTATTTCCTTTATTTCGATTTATAAAAAGAAATAAGGCCAAAAAAATAATGGAAACAACGCCGAATATTTTAAAATTCAAAAATGGTTGATTTATTGTCTAGAATAGCTACTTTTTCTAAAAAGTTTTTTTGAATTAATAGCACGGCGTACTAACAGCTAGGTATGTAAGGGGGGGCATGCTGCCCCCCCTGCAACCCCCCTGTTTGGGATCACTATAGGATTTGGGGTGGGTGCGAGTTTGGGTATATGCAAAAAACTTTTGCATTTGAGCACTAAAATCAAAGAAATTCCCAACAAAAAAAAAGCAAGTATGGGTCACAGTTATGAAAGAATGTCAACGCATTCGTGTTCTTTGCATATACCCAAACTCGCACCCATCCCAAATCCTATAGTGATCCCAAGCAGGGGGGTTGAAGGGGGGCAGCATGCCCCCCCTTACATACCTAGCTGTTAGTACGCCCGTGCTATCAATTCAAAAAAACTTGTTTTAGCATAGAGAGAAAACAAAAGATAATTTTAATTTATGTTTTTTCCTAATTCTGCAAAATTTTAAATCGAAACAATGCTATTATTTCGTTTTCTAAAGCGAAATAAACCCAAATTGAAAATTTGGCCTTATTTCGTTTTCAAAAACGAAATAATGCCAAATTTGTTGGATTTGGCTTTATTTCATTTTGCGTTATTTCACGTCACCAATGGATTGATTGACATGAGGTTTTTTATTTTCTCGAAAAATAATCTTCTGAAATTATAATTCAAATATAATTTCTGGCATATAACCCTCATTTTCCACGGCAGGTTTGGACGTAGTCTGATTTTGAAGGTCTCATTTTTGATGACTTTTTCCAACATTTGAAGTCGTATATCGGCAATAACGTGGCGAACGTTATCCTCCGACTAGCTACTTCTTATTTCCATACAGAAAATAGTCGCTAAATCTCACGTTCTTGTTGATCTTTAATAGTCCGTAACGTGAAACAATGCGGTTACCAAATTTTACCTTCTAGAAATAAACTAAAGAACGAGCGGTGTTTTTTATGTTGTACCTCACCGTTTTGTTGAAATAACATCACTTGCATGTCATGGTTGTTCAATGATTGTACAAAAAAGATAGTAATCATAGCTCTATAGCGTTCTGGCCAGCATCGTGCCACATCACCTGTGGTAAAGTTATTCATTTTGACATCGATAGGCTTCTCAAGCAAACAAATTTGGATTATATCTATCACACTTTGTTAATTTGTAAGTTGAGAATCGTTTAATGAAAGACGTTCTTAGAGAGGTTTAGTTTTAAATAGCAAGCTATTTAGGCAGCTGTCAATTTTGAAGCTGTCATAGTTTGACAAGTACAAAATATTTTTTAACGACGCATTGAAATTGGTAGAACTAAAATTAGCAATGATTAAATAGCAATTTTGCAAGAAATGTTTCCTTTCCTGGTTATTTATCAAACAGATGATAACAATTCGCCTCCGAAATCTTGTGCTTAAAAAAATCTTGAAGATAAAATTATGGTGTCGAAAACAATGTACAAATTGGCTGCGGTGCTGTGGAAATTCTCATGAAAAGGATAATGGTCTTACAATAGTATGACATTATTTCCTCTTAATAATGAAATAAGCATACATCCATATCTTAAATTAAATTGCTAACAGTAACGCTTGTTTTTATTTTCGTTAGTGGAACTATATTTCAAAAGATATATAACAAGGCAATCAATGGAGTTTTATATTTTAAACAACCCAAATTTAATGCCACTGATACCTAATCCATATGCCCATCAGAAACTGCGGAAGGACCTACTAATTTACACTACTCTCCCTGGTTGCTATTTAATCTTTTAGCCATTAATCCTTTCCAATTAGAATTACCAGATGGCAGCAGAAATAACTTTAATCCCTTCAATCTGCACGTGCAAGAAAATTTCTAAGCGATGACGTGTCACATTAATAGACCTATTTACATTAATGCTTTTTGCAATAGATAAAACATTCCTAAGCTATAGGTAGGGTTTTTTCAGATCCCTTTTAAAGCCTTTCTTAACCCCTGCCGCCGCAAGACCAAAAACCGTTTCCCATAATATTTAAAAAAAAGAAATATATTTTTATTTATATTCAGTGTTTAAAAGGTTAAAACACTTTACGCAACATGATATTATGTTAATGTTGCGGCAAAACTACTTAAACTTTATAACTCAACTAAATTTTACAACCACCACATCTACTGATGGGATTAACAAACAACAACAACAACAAAAAACATTGAATATTCTTCTCAAAAAAAAAGCGCAACATCATCGGAAGAGTAAACTTATGAAAATCTCTTTATCGCTGAGCATACAAACCTATGTATACAAAAAAATAAAGGACATAGCTATAGGTAACCGTTACATCAACCCTTACAACTAACGCAGCGTAGACAAACTTGCAACTCTCTTACAACAGCAACGGTATAACGTTATAACGGTAACGGCAACAACGGTTTGGTATGTACGAGTATATGAATATCTCTCGCTCTCGACTGTTCATGCTGGTTCTTTCTTTTATCCTTTCAAAAAAGTATTCCCATTATCCTCGCATCGTTGGGATAGTAATTTTTATGCACCAGAACTTTTAGATTATCACCTGACACACTTGTGCAGCAATGATGGTTGCTTTTGTGTTTTTTGTCCCCTTCCGTTTGCACCTTAAAACTGACAAACATTTTGCCAACCGTAAAGAAGGATCTTCGTATTGCATGTTATGGTATCTCTATGATGCAAGGGATTTGGTGACCGTATATTTTTTAGAAGAACAACACACTAAATTTAAATTTTTATAAATAAAATGTAGAGTATGGTCACACTAAAAGGTAATTTCGAGGTTTTAAAGGTCTAAACACATTGATTTTTGTTAAAAATGATGTTACATTAAATTTAATTACCGTTTTCTTCTAATAAATACCTTGATTTAATAACATTATAGTAAGGAAAAAAGGTAGACTGGTCACACTAAAAGGATACAAAAACTTGTGCACATACATAAAAGGGCGTTGAAAATGCAATTTTTATATCCGCTGGCTTTATGATGCTCCAGAATATCTTGAACTTTTTTTTGTCTACTACGAGTATCTAGCATTTGTGCAACTGGAGACCTCATTTTTATTTATTAACCTCTGTGTGCATGTACACAAGAAACAACACAAACTCTTGAACAAAATTTTCGAGTGGAGGTGGATGAGGATAAGGATGAAGATGAAGATGAGAAAGGATGGGAGAAGGAGGTGTTAAAGTTGAATTTGCTGGAAAGGATGCTCCTTGGTTATAATTTTTGTTTGCTTCTTCCTTGTACTCATATTCTGTACATAAAAAGATATCCTTATATAGAATCAACGATATTTAAATATCTTATTCAAAAATAAAATTCAAATGGTTTCTCAATTTTTCTTTATGCATCATTTATGCATGCATATCTTTTGAACGAAATGAAATTGTAAATATTATTTATTTGTTTTGTTAAAAGCAATAGTTACAAGGCAAGACAGGACGAAGACGAAAGGTAGGGTTCCTGGATACTTAAAGATTCATACTGAATATCATAATTAGAACTTTGAATCAGAAAATAAATATATGATTTTATGATTACTACATGTTTTAAAACTGAAAACCGAAAATGGTAACTTCCCACAGAATCGTTCTAGCTCTTCGATTGAAGTGATTTATTTATTTTTATGCAGATATAGATTTAAGAAAGTTGTTTCAGGAGTTAAATATTGATGCTTATTAAATTAGGTTTTATTTATTCAAAGTTTATTTTCTATTAAATTTAGTAATTTATTTTATTGTTTCATAAATCCTTTAGAAAAATGTATCCACTTGAAGCTGAATTGAGCACATGCTAAACTAAAAACATTTGTTTTGCCTTTTTCTGTAAAATATACGATCAGTCTTATTGAATACTAGCTGACCCGCTAACCCAGCAGACTTCGTGCTGCTCAATCGATGAATAAAATATCTGATGGTCGCATTGAGACCATTGACATCTTTATTTTTCGCCGCCAACATAACTATTGGCTATTGAACTGTCGCGCTAAATCTTGGAAAACACTCTTAAATAGCTCCTCGTTTGAGTCTTTGATGTCACAGAAATCTGTGGGTAATATTATGAATCCGGTCGAGGTATCCACTCCGACTTTCTTATTATTTCTAATTTCTAGCAATTTCTTCGCAAACACATTTGTAGTTTTATCTTGTTTCAAGAATACTCGCATGTTAGTTGTTAATTGGATTATCTTTAAGTTCAGCAACAAACATGCAGATTTTAGGCATGCGTTTAGTTCATCAGCAACGGTTGATCGGGGAATAACTGGAAGAGTCTGGCGAAAGTCACCTGACAGCAGAATCATGGCCCCATAAAAATATTTTGGTTGCCACGAAGATCTTTTAACGTTCTGTCCATCTGTAATTGTGGAACACTTGACTTGTAAGAACTGTTTCAGTCAATGCTTCAATTTCGTACTGTTGTTCTCTTTGCAAGCCCTAATTTAATGCATATTCCGAGCATTTTGATATTTATTCACCTTTTAAAACTTCTTTAAAATTCCAAATTTCCATTCAAGAAAATCAAAAAAAAATTATTATTCATTTGCTTATGCCAAATCAGCATGGCAAGTTACACGATTGAACAGCACGTTCAAATGATAAAATTTCACAAGAACTCGGCCTTTTGCAGACTCCAACTTGCCGAATTTTACTTAGGGCTTACACCCGCAAATCACATTTAGTGATGAGGCGCATTTTTGGATGAATGGCTGTGTCCACAAGCAAAATTGCCGTATATCGGACGACACCAACCCCCGCGAGGTTCGCCGTTTGGTGTGGATTTTGGGCCAGGGGCGTATTTATTCCGTACTTTTTTGAAAACGAAGTTAGTGAGGCGGTCACCGTCAACAGCGAGCGCTACATAACGATGATAACTAACTTCTTATGGTCCAAATTGAATCATACATATGGACCTAGACGAAATGTGGTTCCAACAGGACTGCGATACGTGTCACACAGCAAACGCCACGATTGACATTTTGCACGAACGATTTGAGGGTAAGGTTATCTCTCGCAGGGGTGATTTGAATTGGCAACCAAGGTCATGCGATTTGATTCCGCTAGACTTTTTCCTGTGGGGTTTCTTAAAGTAGCAGGTCTATGCAAATAAACCAAAATCGACCGATGCCCTAAAGGTGAACATAACACAGACCATCGCTCAAATAGAGCCGCATCTATGCGGAAGAGTCATTAAAAATTGGACCACTCGGATCCGTTCTACCGTAAGAAGCCAAGGTGGGCATTTGAATGATGTCATATTCCACACTCAATGGCATACAAGCGCCTTTCAAATAAAAAAAAATGTTGTTAATACCTCACACACAGCTTGTTTTATTCCATTTCCATTTCAACATCTACCCGCCCTTATTGAAAAACCCTTTTGTTTAAAAAGTCAAAACTAAATTGACCATGACTATTGGCAAGAATTTCTGAAAATTAGAAGTTTGGATCCGGTAATTAAGAAGTTAAATAAGTATGTAGATATATAGGTAAAAATTTGAGTTTATTTGTCAAATTTTCAGGATTTTCTTAAACTTCTTAAAAATAAACCTACGAAAAAAATTATTCAAACAAACTTTTTCTGCAAAGAAAAGGTTTTTTTGTTTTTTAATTTCACAAATAAAAACATTTTACTTTCTAAAAAAATATTAATCCAAACATACAATTATTTTGTTTGAGGAAGATTTAAATACATTACTATAGATAGTGAATTTGTATGAGTTGTTTTTTTCCAGAGGTAGGGTGATGTAAAGGTTAAATAAACTGAATGGATGTATTGTACATATACTATTTGGGTCATAATTTCACAGCATTTTGTAACACTTAACTACTATGGTGACATAAAATTTAACAAGTGTACATATTAACCATAGTTTGATGTTTTTATTTTTAGTACAGAATGTTAAAGAATTATATCTAGAAGACTTTAATGGAAGGTACCTACAGTTTTATTATGTATTGGATATGCTTACGTTCTCTTGATGAGAAACTCAGAAATGCTTCGTTTGAAAATTAAAAACTAAGAGTTCGTTAAAATGGAAGTAGTTATTGCAAGTATTTTTAACTTTATTATCAAGAGTTTACGAGTTCAACATAATTTTATTGCAAGAAAATAAAATATCATTTTTAATCTTTTTTAATGTAGTTTTGGTTATTTTTATTCTGATATTAAATAGGCACTCACTCAGGCACATAGTTGTGAGCTGATGATATATTAAAAGACTTTAATAATTCTTGTTACCCAACAAGTTTCTTATTTTTTTACTTTATTTATGTAAAATATATTCAATTTACTGTCACCCCAGCAAGCATATAAACTTTAAAACTTTATAAAGCCCTAATAAAATAATCTGGAGTTAACCTTAAAAAAACAGTAATTCTTAGAAGGCAGGAACATAAATTCTTTTGTAGGTATATAACTTAAGATTTAATGATAATGATATTTTCTTAAATTCACACCTGGTTCTAAATGAAAAGAAAATTAAAAAAGAGGCTGGGATGCGACCCACACTGATAACTTCCCATCCCGTCTATCGATTTGTCTTGCTTAAAAGTTTGTCTAAATGTATCAATTCTTATCAAATTTGCGTTCTATTTTTTGTAGATTTTATTTTTTTATGAAAAAACGGACTGTTGGATATTTATAAAAAAATTACTGAATATAAAAAACAATATTTTCTGTGAAATAAAATAAGTTTGAAGCCAATATTTTTAATTTTTGAAAAGCTATTTAAGCCGAAAATCAATTTTTACCAACAATAACCCATTACAATAACTTCCTATGGGAAGTTAATAAAAAAAAAACAAGTTTGATTTATGCTAACTCCCGAATTTGAGAGAGTGTTGCCATTGAATAAAAAATTGTTGAGAATGTAGTCAAAATTAACACTAAGATTATGGAAAATTTTAAAAAGACGTATATTTTTTATATATTATTTATTTTATGAATAAATGGACTCAAAATAAGAAAACATAAGTAAACTTGAACAATAAAATTTGAGAATCGAAATTTAGTTTTTAATTTTTTTTAATTAATTTACATGACTGTTGTACCTATATTAACCAAAAATAACATGTTTTTGAGAATATAAACCAATTTGAAATGTATAATACATTCTAGATCCCTAAAATTCTAAATTTTAAGCAAACGGCAAATCCTACAAGAGTTAATTCTTGTCATGAAAAGTGTTTTCTCAAATTAGCCGTTCGGATTCGGCTTAAAACTGTAGGTCCCTGAATTCCTGACAACATTACTCGCACACAAGAATGGTGAGAGTTGTAAGTCAATCAAATACGCGATAGGCGATGCAAACGTTTTTTTCCCCCTCTGATCTGGGTGTTATCTACAAGACTCTAAAGATTGGAAATAAAGTAAAGTTTCTTGTCTCACCATTTTTTACCGTTATTTTAAATGTTTATGCTTTAGAGAAATGTCCCCTCAATCACTGCAATTATTTGCAAACAGGAATGGTTGAGAGTTGTTAGTTACTTGGCCCTGTTTCTTACGGATTGTTGCGCCACCTGATTTATTATATATATTTTTGGTCTAGAGAAATAGCCACCAGCATTCCTTCTCTTAAACAGTTCAACTGTAATTCTCTCGTTTCTAGGAATTCTCATCAGTATACCCTCGAACCCAAACTCAGTTGCACCATTAGGTACAAAGATTCGTTCTCTAGCCGTACTACGCGAATGTGGAATGCATTAACACACTCTGTCTTTTCCAATCATTCAAAACCAGTGTGCACCGAGAACTCCTATCAAACCCTGTCTCCCTAATGCTCTTACTGTGTCTCTGCACTATAAGTTTTTATAGTTTAAGTATTGTGTCTCTCCGTAAAAAATTTGAACAGCAATAATTACTTTTTTTTTAAATTGCAGCTTATTGAATTGATTCGTCTAGAAATCTCTAAAGGTTAAAAAACTCATTAAACCTTTTTTCTTCATTTACCTTATAAAACTGTCCACGATACAAAGCAAAGTCCATTCTCTGTTAATTTTTTGATGAACGTTTATGTTTTCAATTTTTCCCTTTTTTCTATTTTATCATAAAGGATAACCGAACCCTGTTTTTAAATTGCTCAACTTCATTTTTTTTTCAATTAATTCAGAACCTCAAATAGGTAGGTATGTAGGTATTTTTTTTTGTCTTACACACTCCTATTTTTCTTGATTCTTAAAAGACTGCTTCTTTTTTTGTCTTTTGTTTCCTTTGTTTTGGTCTTCTTCTTTCAATTTTCTTTCTTTTGTTAGATTTTTTTCTTTACTTTTTTATTTGTTTTTGAAAAAGAAAGGTGGAATTATATTCTCTTTGTCACTTCCATTCTCTTGTCTCTTGTTAAAAACCTTTACAAAAAAATATACCTACCTATTTGCAATTAGAAGCGAATCAATGAGCTTAAGGCCCCTTGTTGACCTCATAAATCTATCAAAAGCAGACATACTCGTATATTGCTTATATATAGATTTTTCATTATAAAAGGCCGAAGTCGTGAGACAGGTGAGTTATTATTTTAAGGCGCAAATCGGTATCTGTCAATAGGTAGACTATTTTTTGAAACGCATATAATATTCATATAAGAAAATAGAATACAAAACTTGCGTATAAGTGCTTCAACACATACGAAATAGGGTGGATTCTTAATGACTTTCTTATTTAGAGCGAAAGTAACTTTTGTGCATTGAATTTTTATTGAAAGTTTATTTAAGAATTACTGAGCACCAGCTTCATGTTCACAGATATAGACTCTTTTAGAGCGTTTTCCAAAACACTTTGTAGGAAAATTGGGTTCAGCGAAACCTTACTTCTTAAACACCAACCACCCAAAATGTTTTATAAATAAAACACTTTACACTTTTTTAGCTTTATGTCATTGAATGTATAGTTTGGGTTATATGTCATTGAGTGATGAGACATAAGAAATGGTAAAAATCATAATCGTCTAAGCCATAAAACCCAAATTCAAAATTATTTTGGACATAGTGACAACTATGTTCGTTGTTCGTTCTTTTATAAAAAATGTATTTTGACGTTACGACATTCGGTATTGGTTTTTTAGGTTTTTTGTAACTTTTTAAGCTTGTCACCAATTTTATGACATTTTAGGAATTTGCCGTTATGGTTTTGGGCGAAAAGGCACCGAAAAAAGCCTTGTGCAGTCAAGTCTAGAGAAGTTGGAGGCAAATTAAATCCTTAATTTTGAAAATTACTCTTTAGCCGCAAATTATTGTAAGAAAACAGCTGGAATTCTGTTCTCCTCACAAGATCTGCAAATAGCATTGCAAACTTACTTGAGTTTAAGCCGTT